>JAPDVR010000009.1:10977156-12177156 GCA_026230005.1 Gila orcuttii
TAGACCGAAACTGCTCATTCTAAGGTAATACAAATATAACGGTTCATTAAGTAAGGTCTTTATACACCACTGAAAACTTCTTTTTCAAGGTAGTGATGAAACGCGCTCTGTAGCGCTGTGTGTTCGCTGTCGGCTACGGTACATGACGACACAATATGTCGACCTCCATAGAAGGGGGCGCCCGCGGTTATGGAGATATAAATGTCTCATTCTAAGGTAATAAAAACATAACGGTTCATTATGCAAGGTCTTTATACACCACTGAAAACATAGTTATGGATCTTATATTGCATTTCTGTCAATAGATCCTCAGAGATATTACACAATGCACCTTTAAGAGAGAACATCCATCCATTATACTGATGTAGGTCGATTGACACATTTTAAAATTGAAAATTTACGTCCAAAAATAGAGAGCACATGAAAAGCTGATATTGTCTACAAATTCTGTTTGTGATGAACTCGTTAATAGGAACATCAATATACACTCGCCTAAAGGATTATTAGGAACACCTGTTCAATTTCTCATTAATGCAATTATCTAATCAACCAATCACATAGCAGTTGCTTCAATGCATTTAGGGGTGTGGTCCTGGTCAAGACAATTTCCTGAACTCCAAACTGAATGTCAGAATGGGAAAGAAAGGTGATTCAAGCAATTTTGAGCGTGGCATGGTTGTTGGTGCCAAACGGGCCGCTCTGAGTATTTCACAATCTGCTCAGTTACTGGGATTTTCACGCACAACCATTTCTAGGGTTTACAAAGAATGGTGTAAAAAGGGAAAAACATGCGGCAGTCCTGTGGGCGGAAGTGCCTTGTTGATGCTAGAGGTCAGAGGAGAATGGGCCGACTGATTCAAGCTGATAGAAGAGCAACTTTGACTGAAATAACCACTCGTTACAACCGAGGTATGCAGCAAAGCATTTGTGAAGCCACAACACGCACAACCTTGAGGCGGATGGGCTACAACAGCAGAAGACCCCACCGGGTACCACTCATCTCCACTACAAATAGGAAAAAGAGGCTACAATTTGCAAGAGCTCACCAAAATTGGACAGTTGAAGACTGGAAAACTGTTGCCTGGTCTTATGAGTCTCGATTTCTGTTGAGACATTCAGATGGTACAGTCAGAATTTGGCGTAAACAGAATGAGAACATGGATCCATCATGCCTTGTTACCACTGTGCAGGCTGGTGGTGGTGGTGGTGTAATGGTGTTGGGGATGTTTTCTTGGCACACTTTAGGCCCCTTAGTGCCAATATGGCATTGTTTAAATGCCACGGCCTACCTGAGCATTGTTTCTGACCATGTCCATCCCTTTATGGCCACCATGTACCCATCCTCTGATGGCTACTTCCAGCAGGATAATGCACCATGTCATAAAGCTCGAATCATTTCAAATTGGCTTCTTGAACATGACAATGAGTTCACTGTACTAAAATGGCCCCCACAGTCACCAGATCTCAACCCAATAGAGCATCTTTGGGATGTGGTGGAACGGGAGCTTCGTGCCCTGGATGTGCATCCCACAAATCTCCATCAACTGCAAGATGCTATCCTATCAATATGGGCCAATATTTCTAAAGAATGCTTTCAGCACCTTGTTGAATCAATGCCACGTAGAATTAAGGCAGTTCTGAAGGCGAAAGGGGATAAAACACAGTATTAGTATGGTGTTCCTAATAATCCTCTAGGTGAGTGTAGTGTTGCATTGAAAGCACTGTAACTATCTTTTACTTTTACTTTTAAACTGTGTGAGGGATTATAATATTAGCAATCACTACACCAACTGTTTTAAACCCATTTATTGTATCTCATCTAATTAGAGCAACAGTTATAAATGCTGTCGTGGGAATCGGGATTGTTCCACGTGCTCACAGAAACCTACAAACCCCAGCAGGCGGGCCAAGCTAATTAAATTACTTTGCAAAGTTTACTTAACAGTAAATGGTTAGTCAAATTTAAGGTGATTGCAAATTTTCTTTCATTCCACTTCAGTCACAGGCCTGTTTGAAACTCGTCTGCAAATAATTAGCGCATACATTTGCATCAAAATCATTTATACCATATGTTGCAGAAATTATGGAAAACAGCATGATTAAAATATTCTCTTTTTTCTGCTATGGTAATTTGTAAATATATTGACTGAGAAAGGAGGCAGAGAGACGGAGAGAAAGAGACAGAGAGATCGCCATGTGGTTTTACCCACAAGGGGAGGGAGAGAGAGAGAGAGAGAGAGAGAGAGAGAGAGAGAGAGAGAGAGAGAGAGAGAGAGAGAGAGAGAGAGAGAGAGAGAGAGAGAAAGAGAGAGAGAGAGAGAGAGAGAGAGAGAGAGAGAGAGAGAGAGAGAGAGAGAGAGAGAGAGAGAGAGAGAGAGAGAGAGAGAGAGAGAGAGAGAGAGAGAGAGAGAGAGAGAGAGAGAGAGAGAGAGAGAGAGAGAGAGAGAGAGAGAGAGAGAGAGAGAGGGAAATAAATGATTATATTTGGATTTGAACATACAAGGTTTGGTTTCAAGAGCTCACCAGACGCTGTTTGAAATTTGCCACACACAGCATCAGCTGAACACTTCACGCCGCTCCAACACACACACACACCTGACTCCAGTCATTATCCTGAGCTTTCACTACACACACTTGCATTATATGGAGGAGTTAAGCTGGCATCTCTAAACAATGTGAGGTCATATTTACATTTATATATATATATGCAGTAAAATAAGGTGCTCACATTAGAAAAGTCTAAATGAAAACACGATAACTACTTAAACCAGTGCAGGCTCGTAGAAAACACTATGAACTGTCATTTCATAAACCCAATCATTTAAACCTTGTATATAAATCAGGATAAATTACAGTACTATAACTTCACTCTTGTGGTTTATTTTCCATGGCCTGTGTCTGGAAATCTGTCAGCCTGCCTCATAACGAAAGCTAAGTGACTTTGACATGCGGTACAAGCGTATTTCTGTATTTTGGGTGAATGAAGACTCTTGGATTATGACTGTGAACGGTGAGGTAATATCAAATAAACCCTGTTTTACTGACCCGTCCCCTTTCTTTGACTTTCTTTTCCTTCTACATGAACTGCTCTACTAATGTCACTAACATACGCACGTCAGCACTGAACCTCTGAAATGCGAGTCGTCACTGTCACTCGTTTAACAGAAGAGCTGTTTTTCCACTTTCGATTCCCCAAAAGCACTTGAGAGGAAATAAAAGAGGTGACAGGCCTCTGAAAGAAGGAGCACATGATTCTCATGTAGGAATAATGCATATTGTTTCTACACTTCCACCCCACATGTTCTCCAGAGATTGAGTGGGTGGCCACTGAGAAAGACAATAGCTGCGTTTACATGGTTCAATCGGAATGAAATCAATCCGATTGATGAATCCGAACACGGTGTTTACATGAACGATAAATAAAGTAATCGGGTTGATGTGCGCGTTTATATGTCACAAGATTCAAATCGGAATTGATTTTTTGACATGCGCACACTGCACGAATATGCCGCTGTTCGCGCATAACTATTCTCCTCTATTGGATAACTATTCTCCTCTATTGGTTCTTTATTTTTTTTAAACAGCAGACTTAATATTTATCCATCTCTGGTCATGATTTGGAGACGATGAGCATGAACCGCTTTGCCGTGCTGCTTATATTGATCACGCAGTAAAACCCCGCGCCCAAAACTAGTCGTCTATGGATGATAATCTTAAACAAGCACTGGTGGTACGTTGTCCTGCTTCACTTCACAGACGCTGAGTGAAATGAGAATTTTTTAATAACGGAACACTCATTTTATATTCACTTTATTCAACAGGAAGAACAGCTCGTTCCGTGCGTCATACGTCATTACGCTATTTCAACGTCTTTGCACATGCGCAGTCCTTTTAGTTTCGGTTTTCAATCCGTTCAAGTGTTTACATGTTCTCTCGATCGGATTACAAAAGGAGTAAACCACCCCTTTCAATCGGATCTAAATTTCAATCGGATCGAGCTCAATCGGATCGATTAAGGTGTTTACATGAAGGTTTTTTAGTCCGATTGAGCCGTCAATCCGATTATAAGTGTCCATGTAAACGCAGCTACTGTGAAATAAAGCAGATAATGAGACAAACAGCATTTCACTGGAATGAAGCTGTGCAATAATGAAATATCTGAACATGTCTTTCATCAGTCTCTCTTCTCTCTGTTCACACAAATATAGACTCTGACCCGGGCTTTACCATGTTAGCCTATTAGTTACACTTCAGGTGTGTGTGTGTGTGTGTGTGTGTGCGTGTGTGTGTGCGTGTGTGTGTGCGCGTGTCTGTGTGAAATGTGACACCCTCTATGTATGTGGTCTGCTGGCCTCACATCTGTTGCCGGAGTCTGGGCAGTTAATGCTGCTTTTTTACGGAGAGAATCAGTCAGCTTGTATTTAGTATAAGCGGGCCGCCGTGCTCACGCTCTGTTCTCTCTCACCAGGAGCTGCAGAAACACACTCAGAAACTCAGCAGAACAAGCATGACAGGCTCTAATTAGCTGTGACTGAAGGGCTTTATTTAAAGAACACAAATGGAAGACGCCGCTTCAGTTTTCATGCACTTTGACCTTTCAGTGCTTTAATGTTGGAAGATGTGGAGAATGTGGCAGATGTGTCGGAAACAGCTCAAATTTGTTTACCGGTTCATAATTAAGATTTTTTGTTTTATGTTTTGGAAAGAAGCCTCTTAAATTTGATCAAAAATATGGTAAAATCAGTAATGGCATGAAATATTAACTTAAAAGAGCTGTTTATTATTTGAATACATTTTAAAATGTTATTTATTCCCATGATGGCAAATCTTAATTTTCTTTCGTCTTCAGTGTCACATGATGCTTTAGAAATCATTCTAATATGCTGATTTGCTGCTCAATTATTATTGGTGCTGAATTATTGATAACGGTTCTTCTTATTCTTATTAGCGCTGCAAGCAGTGTTTGCCGCTTAAAATTGTACTCATTTTTGAAAGGATTGTTTGATAAATAGAAAGAAATCTATTGTAACGTTATACATGTCTTTCCTGTCACTTTTGATCAACTGAATCTGTGCATAATAAGGAATATTTCTTCTGACTGGTAGTGAATATGTTTTGATGGAGTTGTCTGACTCTGAGCATATACAGGTGAAACTCGAAAAATTTGAATATCGTGCAAAAGTTAGCATTTTGATGATTATGGCTTAAAGCTTATGAAAACCCCAAATTCAAAATCTCAAAAATTTAGAATATCACATTTAAAAAAGGATTTTAAATACAGAAATGCCGGCCCTCTGAAAAGTATAACCATGCATATGTATGTATATATACTAAATATATTAGTTTCACCTTTTAATCTGAATTACTGAAATACATGAAGTTTTACCCAACCCTACATTACCCAACCAACTGGCCGTTATTAAGCCTGGCATGTTTGTACACACATTAGCGAGTGTGTTTGTCAGGACGCACGGCCACAATGAGGGCCGGGGACCCCTGAGGGCGAGGGACCCGAGTGAGGCTCAGAGCAGGACCTCATTACAGGTCTGCCGGGGCCCCTCCACTATTGAGTGTGAGCAGCTTACGCCGGGATGATCTGTTTCACACACACTCGCAGAGTCCATCAACACACACACTCCCACACATGGACAGGAGGAGGGGGCAGCTTAGAGCGCTGGGGCAGGATTTAGAGATCTCAGGAGACCTCGCTGAAAAAGGAAAGCGAGGGAATAGAGAGAAAAAGCTGGAGAGAAGCGATTGGCGGGGGTACAGAGGAACAGAGGGCTTAAAGCATGGCAGGGCTCTCAGTTAGACAACATTACCATTCCAAAACCACCAACATCTGCTCGATCACACACTCAGAGAGAGAGCGTGAGAGAGAGAGAGATGGGGGTGGAGGTCACTGGTCCTCGCTTGTTTATCACCGCTAAACTATATAAGCTGATATGCTTCATTTTACAACATTACATTTGACGAAGAATGAAACACAGAGGGGCATGAAGTCACAACGGCTGTGACGTCACATTTACAAGCCAACAGCTTCGGAGTTATCAATTACACACACGCATTGACCTGATCTCACACATACACGCGCTCAACAAGTCAACAAACATTCCCAGATACGATGTTACACACACACAGAGAGAGAAATACACAAAGGACAATTAATGAAATACTGTCAACAAAAATTCTGCAAATCCTGGTTAATATATACCTGAGAGAGAGAGAGAGAGAGAGAGAGAGAGAGAGAGAGAGAGAGAGAGAGAGAGAGAGAGAGAGAGAGAGAGAGAGAGAGAGAGAGAGAGAGAGAGAGAGAGAGAGAGAGAGAGAGAGAGAGAGAGAGAGAGAGAGAGAGAAGCAGTCTAAGTCGACCGGGGGACGGGGCCCACCAGGGGGCCTCAGCAAACTTCCAGAAGGACCACAGGGGGATTATTTTAATTCATATATTATTATTATTAATACAATTAATATTCATGTTATTATATTCATTATTTCACTAAAATGCTAAAAAAAACAAACAAAAACATTTAAGTAAGTAGAAATTATATTTGTTTTCCCCCCTCAACACCTAATGTTTACATTTGGAATAATAAAAAAAAAAAAAATGTGGTTAATTAATTTTACCAAGATCTGCACTTCCAGTCTCTGATAATAATATATTGTAGTTCTGTGCAACTTAATATTTAAAGGTCCCCAGTATAAATATAATATTAACATATATTAACTAGAACTGTGTATATGTCCAGGTAATGTAGAAGAGGTAGAGGATTTTGTGTTTGCTAAGTTTGCTAGGGGTGTAAAAACAAAACAAAAAAAACACTCAGTACTTGCCATAAGGGATTATACACTGAGATACCAGCAATCCTTTTTTTCTCTTTTTTTTATTGAAAAGATTGCTAGTATCTTGGCCTGAATCCCTTTGGGATATATAACAACTGAATTACAATAACAAGTTTTATATTTATGTAATGACAGCATTAAGAATCAAGCGGAAGGTAAAGTTTGGCTATTATTTTGTCTTGCTGACTGTACATAAACATTTGTTATGTGAAAATGCTTATTCAGGGCAGTAGTATATACAATAAAATAGAAAAAGCATGCAATTTTTATGACATTTATTTTGTTGAAAGTATTAACATTATGTAGAATCTGCAAGGTGTATTCAAACTCATAACCACAACTGTATAACATTACATGGTTATTTGATATAAATATTATAAAAAAAGTTTGTGCTAAGATCTTGGGAGCATAATGTATAAATACTGATGTCAGATTATGTTTGCTGTCTGACAGAACTCAAATGTCTTTTGAACAATGTTGCATTTGAATATTTGAATATGACTTTCGTCACTCGACCTGGATTTATTATGCTGCAAAAAACAAGCATTAGTGTAAATGTGTTTTTCAGAGACATGCTGTTGTGTCAGTTTATGAGTTAATAAAGACCACAGACCAATCAATAACAATAACTAATATCCGTCCGTGCAGATCCCAAGAAATGAACACATGCTGGAGAGAAGTAGCGTCTGTCAGCATATTCCCATCACTCGTTTCACACACTCTCTGCTCTTTTATTTGTATTTATGAGTGCTGGAGTCAGGACATCTCTGTCTGTCACCGGTGTTGTCTTGTTTAACTTCAAATATACATGTATTCAGCTTTTGTTATGTGTTTTCAGTTGCCTATTCCTACTAGCAGCAGTGTGTGCGTGTGTGTGTGTGTGTGTGCGTGTTTGCCGGGACTGATGGGTGAGTGTTTGTTAGATGATGTATGGCATACCGTCCCTTTAATATGTTTCCTGTACGACTGACAGCGGGGTCACTGCATGTACACACACACGCACAGACACACACACGCACACACACGCACACACACACACGCGCACACACACACACACACACACAAGCGCACACACACACACACACACACACACACACACACACACACACACACACACACACACACACACACACACACACACACACACACACACACACACACACTTTAAAAAGTAATAAGCATACTGTCACATCTGCTGCATAATCAAAGGCCACAAAAGAAAGCATACAGGGATGAAAGGATGAAACAGAACGTGTTGAGAGTGAGTTCTGGACTGAAAGACACACACGTGCTGCTGTTGAAATAGCTTAGGATTCCTTTTATCTTAAAAAGTATGTCAATTTAGCTTAGTCATGAGTATTCTCCAGCCGCTCTGTGTCTTCATGACCTCTTCACACACAGAAAACTGCAACAGCAACAGGTCTATCCTTCTTTTTACGCATTACCTCATTGTGATCCTGCTTATATTTCTCTATCACTCTTGACAAGATCTGAGGCCGATTGTGCAACTCAGCCTGAATGTAGGGTAAATGAGTACAGTCACAGTTTACACACTTCCACATATTTGAGCGTTGCACCATTAAATATAGTTGAAATGTAACCCTATGTATAAACTAAATATTTACTGAAGCCTCCAGCCAGGAAAAATGAGAGATACAAAATGGCAGACCGACTGGATTATATCAATGAGCGCATTTCAGTCTTTTACACCCGTTTTAAACCTCGACGGCTCCAAGGACCCCCAAACTGGAGGTGAAGATATTTCTGGCACTTCTGTCATAGTGACAGCTGCTTTTCTTCAAACTGTTTTTATTTACACAAACTAGAAGTGGCGATATAATTAAAACTAAAATAATTATATTATGGTCTATAAGAACTAAAAGTTTTTCAGGATTCCCACTCTTTATAAGCAATGCATTTGATGACTTTTCCAGTCATTTTCCAGTCATGACGTTTCCGGGTCCAAGCCTCCACTTATTTCAAGTGAGAATACTATCAGAGAAATCGTTTATGAGCACTATTTAATCATAGCACACATAGCTTTAATAAACTCACGGTGTACACTACAGTCTCTGGGCTCACGGCGTCCCGGACAACAGTGTTTTACAGATTCAGAACGAATCACTGTATGGCCAACTGAGATCCTGATCTGACGTCAGCATTACATCAGTGTACATTAGCACCGTTAGGTGTCTGCTTTTGGCATCTTATAGAGCGCTTGGACCCGGACATGTTGACGAGTGACATCAAACGTTACAGATTATGATCTAATCTAACTGAAAGGAGAAAGAAAAACCTAACATGTAAAAAAAAGAAAAACAATGCTTTCCAAGTTCACATTTGTTGTTAACTGTCATCCAAGCAATGGCTGAATGTGAATGGCTCTTTTATTTGGAAGGTGGGACTTATTTTACTAGAGCCGCCATATTGGGACTTTCAATTCCTCCCATTCACTGTAAAACAAGTGTCCCGTCTCTGCTACTGTCTCTGGTCTCAGAGACACAAATGGTAAAAAGTTGAGAACTTTGGCACACATTAAAAGGTCAATTTGAATTTATTATTAAAGGATAGCCTCTTGAGATGCATCATCTCATTTTCAAGAGGGTCAATGTCGATGTAAACCATGGTTAAATTGAGGGTTTCACAAGAACTGTATGATCAACAAATGTAATTCTCTGAATTCCTGTTGAGTCAAAAACAATGGTTTTAATTTCTGCTGTCTAGAATGTACAGCATTTTGAATTTCATGAAAATCTCCTAAAGAAAGCATTCTTTGAATAATATAATATAATATAATGTAATGTAATATAATGCAATGCAATATAATGCAATGCAATATAATGTAATATGTCATAATATAATATAATACATTTATTTACTATCCAGTTAAAGGCAGAAAACTGATGGATTGCGTATGCAGGTATTTAGTTGACAATTGTATTATAAGGTGCAATATTGTGTTGGCATACTGTTTACTGCACAGTATGTACAGTACACTGACTAGTCTTTCCCTAAATGTACTGCAGTGTGTGAAGCACAACACAACTTTTTAAAATGATAGTGAGGCTACACTGAACTGTCATCATGGTTACATGTTTAATTCAGAGACTATCGTCTAGTTCTCACGGCAGTTCAATTAAATAATTACTCAAGAAAAAGATGTTTCCACTTGCCATTTTCGGTTCATTTACACTAGAAATGGAAGTCCAGGCACACTGAATTGAGCTGTATGCTGTATGTAACTCGGGTAATAGCTGACCACATGAGCAGAGAACTGAGTAATGCACTGGTACCTGCAGCTTGAAGCACCAGCTGGAGGCGAGCTTTGGCCTGTTCTGCGGGTGTCTGGAAAAAACAGAGGATGTCATTATGAAATTGAGGAAATAAGATAATAAAGCACAACTCCAACCTTGATAGTCAAACAGTACACAGAGCCAATGTGAGCAGTTAAGAAAGACGCTTCAGTGGCAGGGCTTAAAAACAAAAAAGAATAATTTCCTCAAGATCACATCTTCAGTCATGTACAAATGACAATAAATCCCAGCAGATCGCGTGTGTGTGTGTGTGTGTGTGTGTGTGTGTGTGTGTGTGTGTGTAAACATGCGCACAAGGGCTAAACAGGTTGGCTCTGGAAGAGGCTCGGATATAACTCCAATACCTCCACTATTAGATTCCACACTCTTAATTGTCAAGAAAGAAGAATGATGAGGGAAGGAAGTTATAAAGGGCTATAGATTGCTCTCGAACGCGGGAAAGCCTGGTGTGTGTTGGTGTTATGAAGGTGTGTAGGATTACAGAGAAATTAAATGCTAATAGGATGAAATTTAAATGTGGATCCTGCAAGGCTCACCGTAGCTCATCGGAGAATGTGGGTGTCGCTGACAGCACTAACGCACATTATTCAGCATAAATTCGATTTATCAAACTGTAAAGGTGTCACTTTCTAAAAATGTCATTTGGGGTGATGACAGGGAAATATAATGACCCGCTTTAATGTAAAACTGTCACTCCACTGTGTCTTAGATGACAAACACATCAAGCTCTTCTTGGAAATCTGCTTGTTTTTGACACCTCGCTTTCGATAACTTTTAAAAAAACACGGCCTCCTCTTCTCTGTGGTATTTTGAGCATGCTCGTTTTTTTCCCTCCCTCCTTTATATTGTTATCAGAAGCATATCAGACTGTTTCAGGGCATCAATCAAGCAGACAGAAATAAAGGAAGGATTATTGAATGTTCAGATAAACCCCCTCTCCTCCCATTCAAACCCATCTTCTATTCTCTCAGCCATTACAATAACATCCAGTCATGCCGCAATAACCAGGCAGAAGAACAGACGGATCACACACTTAAATACAGGGATAATCGCTGGCAGCGCAATCATCTTAGTTACAGTTTATTATGAAATTTATACCATTGCATTTGCATTTGTTTAAAGTGACCCTGAGGCAAGTGTCCGGTGATATTACACCACCAAGTGTTTAGACAAGGGAGAAAACATATGAAGGGGGCTGGGGGGGGGGGGGGGGGGGTGCATCAATATGAAGAAAAATATAATTAGTTTCAAAGGATGACAAATGGGTGGCGGATTAATAATTAGATAAGTTTGTCAAATTATGAGACAGGCCTCATTCTGGCAAACACTGAGCAATAAGAGAGAGCTGATAAAATTTGACACAGATATAATACAAATAAGCTACAAAACACTGTTTGACGCCCACATCTGGAACACAATCCAATCTAGTTATAACCCACATCCTAACTAACAGAGCTGACCGGTTAATGACAGTACAGTGCTGGAGCTCTCAATCATGATTCACAACCTGCAGGAAAGAGACATTGTAGAGGTACGAATATCCAAAAGCTTTAAGCATGTGGAAAAGCGTCCCTCAGAATATCACTGGTGTCTAGACAATCTCTTGCTAACAACAATACACTCATGATTACAGGGATAACAGCCCAGGCCAAATAGAAGAGATAGTTTTACAAAAATGAAAATTATGCCCAAATTTAATCATCCTCTTGTCACTTAAAATCTCTATTTCTTTCTTCTGCAATGTTGGGACCCATTGACTTTCACTGTGTGGAAAAAAGGTCATACAGGAGATGAGGAGGCAGTCAAGGTTTATCCAGCAGTAAAGACATTTATAAAGTCACAAAAATAATGTATTTTAAATAAATGTGGTTCTTTTGAACTTTCTATTCATTATACAATCCTGAAAAATATATCACATTTTACACACAAATATAAAGCGGCAAAAACGGTTTCCTACATTGATAATAACTATTATTAATAATTGAGCACCAATAATAACTCAGCAACAAATCAGCATATTAGAATGATTTTTGAAGGATCATGTGACACTGAAGACTGGAGTAATCTTAATTATTCCAAACTAGGATCAGTAGTGCATACAGTTTAAATGAAAATAAATGAACAATATTGATAAAGTGATATAAATAAATAAATAAATGAACAAATGGTTGATATTCCGGTCACCAACACATTACACATTATACTCATAAGGCCACTCCGACAGATCATCGGTTGAGTAACAGGGCTTTTCCGGTGATAAAACTCAGTGTGTGATAAACGCAGTATCAGGATTGTACCAGCTTCTCACAAACAAAATGTATTTGAGCTCCAAGCTCGCTTGTGTCGCAGAGAAATGATGAGTCCAGGAGTCATGGGCTTCAGAGTCCCGCTGATCCCACGGTCCTGGAGCCGTCTCTATCTCCCCATAAACACACACACACACACTGAGCCAAACCAATTATCTCAATTACTGCACCACAGCTCCAGGTTCACGCGGCTTCCCTCTGTCTGGCTCCTGTCTACACCTGGACTTCTGCTGTCCATCCCGACCGGGACACACTTCAGTAGTTGTGTAGACAAGACATTAGCAGGACAACATTTTTCTTTCACTCCCTTTTGTTTTTGGAAGGACGGGGGTGGGAGAATCTTAATTTGCTGTAAGTGGGATTCTGTTTTCCATGAATCTCGAGTACTGATATTTACATTTCTTCCCTGTTTTCTTTTCCATCAAATTTCGAACAGTCAACGTTTAGACATAACAAGAAGCAATCGGTCTTCAATACTACTACGAATCCCGAACACTTCTGTGTCCTTGAGTAAAACATATCAACAAACTGAGTAACAACATATATATTGGGTCATCACTGTAACGGATTACTCTCCCAAACACCCTGTACAGTAAAACAAACCTTTTTACATCCGTATAAACAATCAAGGAGGCATGGTGGAAAACAAGCCATGAAAGTTCTCTCACACACACACACACACACACATCCGTTTGGATCAAAAGTTAATCAAATGTGACAGTTAAAAGCTTTACCATTGTCTCAAAATTAAAGCTGTTTTTTTTTTACTGTCTATTCTTCAAAGAATCTTTAAAAAAAAATATGACAGGTTCCACAAAAATATGAAGCAGCAAAACTATTTTCAAAATTGATAATAATCAGAAATGTCTTAGAATGATTTCTGAAGGATCATGTGACTGGAGTAATGATGCTGAAAATTCAGCTTTGATCACAGGAATACATTACATTTTAAAATATAACATAGAAAACAGTTATTTAAAATTGTAATAATATTTTACAATATTACTGTTTTACAGTATTTTTGATGCCTTGGTGAGCAGAAGAGACCTATTTAAAAACAACAACAACATCTTACGACCCCGAACTTCTGAACGGCAATATATGTCTAGTTTATTCCATTACTCATTACTGTACTCATCTCATCTCATCTGACTTCTTCAACCTCATTGATAGTCATTTTTCATTTGATATTTCCAACCTCTGCCCCATTCCTTAACCCAAAAATAAATAAATAAATAAAGACTGCAGCATTACGTTACAGGATCCCCCTAGAAAATGCAATATTCCGTTTTTAATATCCAGGTCTATAAGATCAGGGTAGAGATGGGCTCCAGTGCAATATGTTTATTTATATATTTATAACAAATACTGCATATCAGGAGTTCTGGGCTGGGCGTCTATAAAATATAATGTTGTGTATGGATATCTTTTTTAAATATAATCTCAATATGAAATCGGAGGCCTTTTTTACAATGTGCCATACTTCAGGACGGCGCTAACAGCATTTAGGAAAGCAGAGGCTGTTCATCTTTGTGTCTACAGTAGGCACTGCCGCTGCATAATAATAAGCTTTCCTGCCCCAAAATGTTATTTAGCCGCCTGACGCTCATTTCTCAAACTTCACCACTTTTACAATTTTCCCAAACTTTTATTTCCTTGATTATTGCCAACAAGATTTCATTACGTATTTAGAATGTAAACAAGCGTGAGTGATGACAGAGGTTTAACCGCGGCGGTCCTCGCCTTCAAACACACAATTCACAGACCCCCCCCCCCCCAAACACACACACGCACACACATGTGCGAGCCAGGCCAAAATGAAAGGCAATTGTATTAATAGACTTTTTTTGACATGCACGTGTGTGTGTGTGTGTGTGTATTAGTGTGTGTGTGTGTATAAGTGAGTGTGTGTGTGTGTATTAGTGAGTGTGAGTGTGTGTGTGTGTGTGTGTGTTACAGCCAGAGAAGGCAGGGCGTTGGGCTCGCACTCAACTCACATAAATCATGTAGAAGAAAAATGAACAAATGTGGCGGCTAACTCATCTCCTCACCATCCGGAGAAAATGAAATTCACTGGAATACCTATCAAAACTGCAATCATCAGGAGATAAAATCGCCTTTGCTCTATCTGCACTTTCCGATTTAATTTCCTTTATGCCCTTGACATTCAGAGATACCATTTAGATAATATGTATACAGTAAGGGACCAGTTTGCCCAACCGTGATATATATATATATATATATATATATATTTATCTCACACTAAATTCAACACCATCATTTGGAAATGGATATGCAATATTTCTTTGTTGTTGTTGTTTTTGTTACTCGACTCCTGTTGCGAGATCTATGCAAAGAGCACAGGATCTTAAGAGAGAACGAGATAAAGCAGCGGGATATGAAAGCCGCGCTCGTCCCCTCTATCAGTATGACATGCAATTATGTTTGGGCAGGCGTCAGGTTAAAGGTCAGCCTGATGACTCCATCATTTAGCAAAGCAGCTTATTTCACAAATGGAGGAAGACGGAGGCCCGTGGCAGACTCCCAGACACCTCCAATCTGATGAAATCATTAGTGTAATAAGCATGTAAATCTGCTAGCAAATTATCCTCGCGCAGCTCCTCGGCTTTCATTTAGCTGACACTTGCTGAGGTGTTGTCAGATCACCTCTTTATCCCACAATCAAATTACTGGCAAACACGGGAGCGAGGGAGTGAGACGGATCATGGGTGCTGGACGCTGCAGACTCTCTGACACACTATTGATTTCACAAGCCCTGATCTTCCCTCGTTCTGAGAGAGAGAGACAGGTGCTTTTGATGATGTTATGGGATAAATCTATTATTAAGCACCAGAAGATCTGGCAGAGCCAAAACTGAGCTGTTTCTCGCAACCGCTTGTCCTAATGTGGACCATAAATAATTAATTAAATATAAGCAAGGCATCAAAAGCGAAAACCCATGGGGGAAATCATTTTTAAATATAATTTCTTCGTTTTTAAAGCGGATGGACATGAGATTAAGGAAGTTAAGACTAGACAGAAATGAGGCAATACAGCACATACTACCAACCATCACAATACACAGAGGGAGGCACGGTGGATACGTCAATGAATGCATAAAGTCATGAAGAGTCACTTTTTTACTGTGATTATGTAGCCGACTAGCTACATTCAGGCCTCTCGAAGACAGAAAAATGCTAGAAGAGAGATTGAGCAATAAAAAAAACAGAAAAACAAATAAACAGCCTCAGTTTTCCCACACAAAGCTAATAAGCACAACCATTAAAAGTCCCACAAAGAAACAAGGTTAAATGAAATCTGCCATCTGAACACAACAGTGTTCCCCATTCAGCAAAATTACAAAGATCTTCTTGAATATGTTGTAAAAATATAGTTAAGTTTCAGTAACTGATATTTTTGGAGCCAAGGGTAAGCAGCACAAGATTAGAAGCAGCTACGGAAAGTTTTACCAAGTTGCCTTTGTAAAGTTTGCCATCTTTTAACATTGGTAGATCTGACGCTTGTAAATGTCTGGCTGTTTATGGCTCATGTTTACTGGGTAAATGCGTATGGCTTCAGGGGAGGTGTATACTTACTGCTCTCCGGCACAAATCTTAATAAAATATTGCGGCACCTGGTGTCTGACGAGCAGGATGTAATCTACAAGCTTTTATAGAGGCAACGATAAATTCTCAGGGACAATATTCACATATTCAAATTTTTCAGGAAACCTACAGCTGAACGCTGGTAGACTCGCACATCTGCATGTTTTACAAAACACAACTAGCACTGTTACATTTTAATTTTAAAATTTCTCAATTTTCTTTAGTGTCTGTCAACTAACAATGACATTGTACATGTCTCAAAGATAATCAAATCTCAAATAAAATTCAGTGGAAATGCCATTTAAATGCCTGTATTTTGTTGAGGCTCATTTCAAAACTAGCATTTTATGTTTTTTAAATACACACAAATTTTGTAAACACAAATTATTACATTTGGAAATAAAATGGAGCAGTTGGACATCTGACAGGACTGCATGCAACTTCCTTTATGAGACGAAGACGAACTTAAATTTAATATTTAAGTGGTCATAAAAAAAGATGGGTACAGTGAAAATCTTGCAAATACCACCAATCTTTAATCAGCCTTTTGAAAATTTAGTAAAGACACTTGCGGTTTGACAGAGACTGCCCCAAAATGATTCGGCTCATTCAACTGTAATAAGCAAAATACAGTTCATGGTACAATAAAAAATAATGATACAGTAAACAATTTTCAGAATATTGATTCATCCTGGGCATTATTCAAGTCCAATTAGATTTTTCAGTGCTTTGATGGGAACAACACTGTAATTTAACTTTGTAAAGCCTAAAGAATATTTTATAAGGCATACACATACTGTGATGACAACGAAATGCATATCACGCACACTGTACACATAGTGTACCTACACCTAGTGTATGTCAATAAACCCAAATCTACTTTTTGGCTTAAGTGTCCCCTTCAAAACTACAGTAGCTGCATTAAAGCACATTTTCTCAATGAAAAGTATTGACACATTTTTTTGCTAACGATAAAAAAAAAGATTGTATCAACAAATGTAGCATTTCTAACAGCTGTATCAGTAAACATTCAGTGCTAAACCTTTCCTCACAAAAAAAAAACCTTTAATGGAAATGCAGTTTAAAAAAGAGAACTTTTATATGTATTGTGTTTTTGAGAGTACACAGGCTTTTTAATCGTCATTTAAACAATTTTAATTTAAATTGTAAAAAGTTGAAGTCTCAGAATGAACATTGCATAGAGACCCTTTTCAAACAGACATTGATTCAAGAGGGTTATGCATGTAATCTTCTTTTCAATAATTCACTGTGTCTTTTATACAGCTGTAGATCAATGGATGCACTCATAAACTCTCCTCCCCTTTCACTCTCTCCTCTGTCAAATCAGTCCGGCACAATCTTTCCTTTCATCCTCTGTTCCCTCTACATCTGTCCATCGCTCTCCCCAAATGAAGACAAGTTAATTACACATTAACCTGTGACGCAGTCAAAAATCTGTAAAAATGGTTCCTTCTCTGGAAATAGTGCCATTGCCTTGTGAATTACTGCTGATTTCATTAACAGGATATTGAACTAACGTTACGTTATTTGAAAGATATGACTCTATAGACCCTTTTTGTTCCGGCGTCACTATTACGTACATGGCGTAAGCTGGAGGAAAAACAAAGGGAAAACTGGAGGCGGCCAATACAAATCAGCTAGTTTGTCAGCTATTAATATTTATAGTCGACTACATAAGAAGCTTAAAATGTCATCTTGCTGTGTTGTTGGGTGCCAGAATCGACAGAGTACACGCTCCAATTTGAAATTTTCTCGCATTTTGCCTGACAAAAGACCAGACGACAGCTGTGGTTTAGGGATGTGACGTTGAGGATATTTTCCCACCGGTTAATCGACATATGACAATACCGGCAGGGTTTTTAAATTGCTAATTTAAAGGCAAAAGTAAAATGTGCACGTCCGCAGGGGCATTCATAATGGTGCGGAGCAGCACTGTTTTGTTGTTGTTTTTCAATCAGAATAATAGGCTAATGAACTCACCATTCAAGCAATCCGCCTCCGAATTTGCGCCAATTTGAAAGCGAAACTAAAATCCGCACGGCCACACGTGTCCACGTGCGCAGAGCGAGCAGAACAGAGCGAGCATTTTCAGTTCATTCCTATGGAAAAACGCTCGCTCTGTTCTGCTCGCTCTGCGCACGTGGACACGAGTGGCCGTGCGCATTGTAGTTTCGCTTTCAAATTGGCGCAAATTCGGAGGCGGATTGCTTGAATGATTGCTTGCTTGAATCTGTTCTGCTCGCTCCGCACAACACAACAACAAAACAGTACAATGACAAATTCTCTTAAATAGGCGTTTTTACATTTCGCTTTGACACCAAATATTTCGCCATCTTGTCAGTCAGGTCCTCACTCTCGTGATAAATGAAATCTGACTCCTGACGCGTATCTGTTTTGCAATTCTCGTTCGGCTCACGATTTATTAAGCTGACACCGCTCAGTTTATTAGTGTATGTTCTCTAACTGAACTAAATTATTTGATAAAAAAAATGGGGTGGGCGATATGGCAAAAATATATTACGATTTTTTCAGGAAAATCACAATTCACGATTTTATCACGATTCTTTTTCATGTTGGTTTTACTATTTTGCAAGTGACTGAGCATTACAGTAAAACTAATGTCCCTATTTTAAAAACAAAGCCTTAGGTAACCTTAATATAAAATAAAAAAGAATGGCAGACATTTAGGCCAAAGTGGCGAAGATAAAAATCTTTGTCGTCATTTTCTTTGTTATTAAAAATTATGAACAAAGATACACAATACACATAGGCTACACAACTTAATATACAAATGAAATAAACAGTGCTTTATTTTTTCAGCTACAGTAGGTGTATTTAACAGTAGCATTGAAGAAAGTAATTAAATGAACAAATATGAAAATGAAACACAACATAGACTTCACTGTATAAATTATACATTGTTTCTTATTAAAGCTACTATTAAAGTTCTCAGTCAAGAGCAGTGAGTGATTTCCTCTTTCTGTTTTCTTGTTTTATTAGCATTAAAGCGATAGTCATCATTTACTTTCTCAAGTTGTTTTAAACCCGAATAAGTTTCTTTCTTTAGTTGAAAATAAAAGTTATTTGGAAGAATGTGGGTAACCAAACAGTTGATGTACCCCAGTGACTTCCATAGTATTTTTTTTCCCTATGGAAGTCAATGGGGACTGGTTAGCCACATTCATCAAAATATCTTCTTAATCTTCTTATCTATCTAAATAATGACATCATTTTTATTTTTGGGTGAACTATCCCTTTAAGAACAAGCGGCAGCATGTTTACTATTAGGCTACTGTCTCTTTAAGACCTGCACGCGACGCGTCTAATATACACGCATTTGACAAGCAGATTTTCTCTCAATTTTCTCTGTTTGTTTCACTTTATACATAACCAAGTTTGTTTATGTAAACCTTGTGTGTATTTGACAGTATTAGCGCAATAAGACTCGAAAGATAACTTCGTCCGACAGACTTAGTGCATGTGCGCTTCGGGTGTATGCGCTCAGAAAAGCGCACCTTAGAACAGCGCATCAGCACATGAATGACTTGTTTAACCGGCAAGGCTTTAAACCACATGCAAATAATGAACTTGTGTTAACATTTTATGTGAATATACGTTGCGTTGTAGCCTACAGTATGTTGAGACGGAGGCGCCAGAACTGCAACTGATGCTACGAATGCACGATACTACGATATTTCTTCAAAAGCAGATCGTGGAGACATTTTTATCGTCCACGATCAAAAATTGATATCGCACACCCCTACTCCAGGCCTTTAAAGTGTCCCTACTATGTTTTTTTCTTCCTTTTTTTCTATTGTAATGTCTCTCATCCATCTCTCTTTCTACAGTCTTTCTTCAAATCTCCCTCTTGCTCTCTCTCTCTCCTCCCCCATCATGAGTGGACACGCCCCCTACTGCTGATTGGCTCACTCTCTCTCCTCCCCATCATGAGTGGACACGCCCCCTACTGCTGATTGGCTACAAACTTATTGTGGTGTCTGGTCCACTTTCAACATCATTTCTCAGAAATCGCTTACTGCACCTTTAATAGTGAAGAGGACACAGTATCTATGCTTGTCCACAAAATTATAGGTCAGGCTACACTAGCCGCCCCATGCACCACATGACACTGATGATGTCCCATACAAACACAAATGCCTGTGCTTCTGAACAGGACCATCAGTGAGAGATCTTGAGCGGGAATATGTGATGAAGATTTGATTTTAGAATATAAGCATGATAATTGATAAGGAGTAAGGTCAGGTGTGTAGAGTGACCCTTAAAGGGCCAGGCATGCGTTTAATATTCAGGGTGTGGAGCTCAGGGAGGTGAGTGTACATTCAGAGAGTCAGGACCCCGCTGTGACCTCTCTCCATTATTCATCCCTTAGAAAAAAAAAATTGAAATGGAAACTCAATTCCACCCAGGAGAAGAAAAGCATCCCTTTAACTCCAGTGCATGGCACTCTGACCCTGTATTAGAAAGGCTGCAGAAAACCCAGGAAATGTTGGACGTTACATTTTTAAACCCTCCCTAGGGCTCATTTTAAGGGCCAACAGCACGCCCTACATCCAGAGAGAGGGAGGCAGGACGGTAGAAGTGAGAAGAGACTGTGATCTCTCCAGATGTGTTCAGACGTAATGTGTGCTCGACATGAGTGTGTGAACTGTACATTCAAACTGAAAATTCACAGCTTGAGGATACAAATCAAAGGATACACAATCCACTGGTGAAATTGTGTTTACTTTTTCTGAATTGCCCAACTGACTCAACTCAGGTGGGGAACTAACAAAAAACACCTTTTAGTAAAAAGACAAAAGCAAAAAATTATAGGAGGAAATATAAAAAATGGAATGGGACAAATGAAAGAGTAAAAGTTATGAAAACCCAGGCAATTGTGTGGGAGTCAGAGAAAGACCTCTCTGGTATTCCAAGGCAATTGCTGAACATTCATTTTGGATGCAGATATCAAAGTTTCAGGAAACACTGAAGGGGGAAAGAAGCACAACTTACCAGATGTTCTAATCCAGCTTTGATGTTTCCGGTTTCCCTGCAACAGAAGAACAAATTTGCTTCACTGTAAATAACACAAAGACACCAAGCGTCTCATCACCCTGTGCTCCCACTCACTTCTCCACCTCTCACCGTTCACCCATAATCACTGTGTTTAACGGTGTACTGTATTTACCCAGTTCCATGAGGGAAAGATTTCAAAAGGGCTCTTATGCTTCTTTTAAAATGATGACACGATACAAGTGAAAAGGGTTGGAGTGGAAATCAAAAATGACAGTGGTTAAAGACAGCTGGTCTTCATGGGAATAATGATGCACACAGATGCTGTGTGGGTGTGTGTTTATATTAAATAACCATTCATTGTGTCTCATTAATACATTCATTTACATGCTCAAAGTATGGAACAGTAATACTTCACAGCATTCATGCAGAGTGTGTCGCTGAATCTGTTTACCTGACAAAAAAGGACAAATATTCAATATGGTATTTGAGTTGATAGAAAGGAGTTTATAGAGATATGTTTTTTATTTTAAAATGCATGTTTTTGGCATTAATATGCCTTAACAATGGAAGGACTAACCAGTCAGTTCTTTTCAATGAACTAGTCTTCTGTGTGCTAAAACTCAGTTAAAGTTAAAATAATCAAATTCTGGCTGTTACCTAGAGTGCCGCGGGCTTGCTATTTGCTACAAACAACTGCGCCTTTGACGCAAAATTACAATAACGATAAGAGCGCGGCAAGTCAACAGCATTGAAGCGTGTAAAGATGCTTTCCAGACAAGTAGCAGTGAACTTTTGTTCTGTTTCCTAGCATTATTTTCCTTTGATTATTATTATCATGAGTCTGATAGGCTGCATTCCCACTAATTCGCAAATATATTTTGACATAGCAGACGTTGTGACGGCCGTTCTGAATCGTCGAAGGAAACGCGATGCATTGGAGAATCTTCTTTTTTCTGCCGCCAATTCGACTTAACTGTACATTATCAGTAACTGTAGTTTAAATGTCCATCATGTTTGTTTATGCTTTGACTAGCACATAATATTTACAAAACAAAATGTTTATATATATATATATATATATATATATATATATATATATATATATAGACTACTGTTCAAAAGTTTACTTAAATTCAAATGTTTTTTTAAACGTTCTAATTAAAGAATCCTGAAAATAAAATATTAAGCAGCATAACCGTTTTCAACATTGATAATAATAATAAATGAGCACCAAAATCATTATAGAATGATTTCTGAAGGAACATGTGACACTGAACACTTGTAGTAATGATGCTGAAAATTCAGCTTTGCCATTACATGAACAAATTACATAAAAAAATATCACAATTAAAACCATTTATTTAAAACTATTATTTCATAATATTACCATTTTTATTGCAAATGTGATAAAAAAAAGAGCAAATTTCTGTGGTCCTCAGTAGCAAAAGTCATCATAATTGGGTAAACTTCGATGAAAAATAAATGCAGCCTTGGTGAGCATAAACTTAATGTCGTCATAAACTTCTATAGAGGGGAATGACAGATGACAGCAGATATAATTTTTGCATTTCCATTTGCTCCGAAAGCATAAGAAAAAAATCTGTAAAAGAGTTTCCGTGACTTTACAAAAGAGGGAAAAAATACAGAGAGATTGATTATGTTGGCTAGAAGAGAGAAAGATGTCAAATTTGCCGTCACTCCCTCAGCTGTTGTATTAGAAACACCCTTGGAGCAGCATTTTTGCCATATGAAAAAGTTAAATAACATAATATTTAGCATTAGAAATGTGTATTACATGTGAAAAACGTTACTAGATTTGCGGAAACGCATCATCACAGTCCATGAAAAGGGTCCATTGTGTTTATTGTGCCTCTTTTTCTTCTTTATTTCTGGAAAACTAGAAATTGCAGAGTATTAAGAGGCATGGGGTATTTTTTAATAAAATAATTACACTGTAACAATTACACCATAAAATAAAGTCTAACCCAAAATACTATAGTATTGTCCTGAGGGTTTTTTTATGAGACTAAAATATTAGTAAGCAATAGTATGTTTGTTTTTTCTTTTTCTTTTTATATTATTATTACTTGAAAATAGACCATTGGCCAGAAAATGACAGCAGTGTGTGTGTGTGTGTGTGTGTGTGTGTGTGTGTGTGTGTGTGTGTGTGTGTGTGTGTGTTTGTTTAAAGAGGAGGTAAAAAGACAAGAGAGAGACACAAAGCAGCATAGTTTGTAAACATAATGTTCACTAGCCTATGGCAGCCCAGAAATGGCTCCAGTGATCAGGGACACAAAACCCCATGTGATACCCACTCTTCCCCCTCTTCCCCCTGATGTCCCAGCACATCTCTCCTTCTCCAGGAGCGATTCACTGCTTCCTACAGAAACTCTGTCTCTTCCTGATGATTGCTTTTCTGGGGGAACATCTACATCTCAGCACAGAAAGGCCAGTGCAAGCTAACAAACATCATCATGTAAAACACAAACAGGTCATTGTTGAGAAACACGAGTCAGGGGTTTGGGGCACTGACTAAAAACAAGTTACCGTGGTGACAGAAAGCTGTAATCCTTTAATAAGAACAATTAGCAGAAAACAATTACTCACAAAAGAGACAATATCACTTCTTTTCCTCTTGACACTCCTTTTCCTTTCCCCTCATCACACTAATTCTGTTTTCTTTTTATAATCACTTACCCAATTTCACAAGTGCTTATTATCTTTGCACTCCCCCTCCTCCCCAATCTCTTTTCTTTTTTTCTTTTTTTTTTTGGTCAATTAGCAGCTCCCCCTGTCTATGGCTAAATGACTGTATTCTTCTAATTGTATCTGTCTCTCTCTGTGGCAAACGTCCGTGCAGAAAAAAAAAAAAAACATCCGAATTCAATTATAACCTTCAAACTGAATCACAACACTGCTGAGTGCAGACACAGGAAGACGTTATTGGCAAATGAATATACATTTTTATTGAACTGGTACATCTTCACCTTTTCATTTTTTTTTTAGCTTCATTGTTTTTTTCCTCTACAGATGTTGTCCATTTCCTGCAGGTCTGCAGGGAGCACAGATCTCCCATCCCTCTCATTCCCTCCCTCTCTCCGAACGCCCTGAACATGCTCGCATCGATTTCTGAATTACAGTGCAATATTAAATAATTAATATACTTGCCATGATCGATGTTTTGTCTTAGCCCAATATTACATTATCAATCAAACTCGGTTTAATGTAATAATATTGAAAATGTGTCAGGGGTTGTTTGGCTGGTTTACAATTTGTGTGCGAGAGAAGCATGTCATGAAGCATTTTATATTGTTTAAATGGACAGTGGTGGAAGATGAAACAAGATCAGTGTTGACCTTGAGCTATAAAACCTACATATTAGCTTATAATGATCTTAATAAACATAAACCTACTCCAGCCAAAACACTGGCTAGTGCGCAACAGTGGAAGATATACACACTGGTCAGTTCTATATAATAATAATACCAAACCTAACAAAAATTTCAAAAAGAACATTTCAAAACTTGGGAATGGTTTTGTAATTTTTTTAGGCACAATTTGAATGAAAGAATTCAGTTTTGAATTGTGCTTAAATGTGTCAAAGTCCCCCTGTAGTAAATCATTTTATCCCTTATAGTCCAGGCAAAGTAGCGTTTTACGACAGAATAATTGTAAAAGAATTTTTTGCAGCTTAGATCATTTCTATGAGGAGTCCAGAACAACATACTAAAAGTCCTAAGAAATCCTAGTTGAGGAAATATGTTAAATTCTCATCAATCCGAGATGTATGCCAGACTAAGGCCAGGCAACAATACACCCCAATGGGGCTATTTTTTTCCTTTACTTCTACCACAATAAAACTTTACAAAGTAAAAGTATACATGAAAAGTAAATTTTTTTGTATTACAAGTTTCTTTTGAAATGAATCTGAATATGCACATGAGCTCCAAACTTATTGAATATGTCCTAATGTGCATAGGCAGAAACACCATTCATATGTATGACAAATCAGCCCAATCTTCATCCAATCATCCTACTGCCAATGGGTGATGGCAATGCTGCTTTTAGACTGGCCTCTAACCTGAAAACTGCCTGGCTTGGTAGTACCTGCCAGGGGTATAACCCCCGCCGGTATAGTCTTCAGGGGTCACGGAGGCAGCCCTTTATGTTGGTCGCTGGTCTCATATGAGACATCCGTGAAGGACTGCATAGCATTGTTGATGTTTGCACATTCTGACATTGAGAGGACCCACACCAAACGTTGAGTCTCTGTAAATCCTTTTCCTCTTGTTAAGCCTCCATGTGTTTTTACACTTCTCCTGAGCATGCTCAATAATGAGATCAGTGGACAGTCCAGCCCAAAACCTGTTGCTCCGCCTCACTACATAAAATCCCTCCTCAAATTTTTTTGGACATCTGGATGTGTTTAAGGTAGGGCTGTCATCATTTGCAGGTATACATAGGCTGACTTTGCATATAGTCTGTGTCCAGAAGCGGCAAAGTAGGGTAGCATATCATGAACACACTGAAGGTGCAATCTCCAGTTGCCTGTCCTCTCAGCTTTGATAAAGTTTCTCAGAATATCAATCATGTCCATGTACTGCAGCCAAAGCTGTGCTGTCCTCATATGTATTGTTTCCTTGTTGTTGAGTGCACTCTGGATACTCCCCAAAACTTCAGCAGAACAAAGTTCTTCCATCGGCATATTAGAGGACATGACTTGGTCATATAGCTCACTTGCAATACTCAAGTCAGTTGTGACTGTTTCTTGGGTATCGGGAAATGGAAGCTTTACCGTTGAGTTCTGCCAGGAAGACTGAATTGCTACGTCACTTATTACCTTCTCATCTATCCAATCGTGTCTAGTACTTGCGGTATAAAAGACCAGTACTTACACATGTTTGAGTTCGCAGATGCTGACGCTTTCATTCACCTCCATCCTCCCCACCACCACCAAGATGGTTCCTTCCCCTCCATCCTCCCCATCACCACCAGGATGGTCCCTTCCTATACCTAGCAGGGGGTCAGCTGTGCCCCTGCCTTCGTCTTCAGGCAGGAAATGCAGAGTCCGGACCCTCGGATTGCGAGCTATGGACGGGGCCTACGCCAAAGAACTTTATTACTTGCTGGCTATCAATAAATGTATTTATTGTTACAGTTTTTATTCTCCCGAGTCTTTCTGGTAGAACTTCCTCATCTGGCTCAGTATCAGCTGCAGGCATCATCTCAACTGGAGGTTATTCTACTGTGTCTTTGGTTGGTAGTGGCACATTGTAAGCATCAGCCAGCAACATGGTGTTAAGTGCGGCATCCACTAGCATGTGACCACGAACTGCCCTGGACACAGCCTTGCCAGACATCATGTGGCACACTGTATTTCCAGCATACACCACCTCTAGTAACTCCTCCAGTCCCTGCCATTAAATGTCCAATGCTACCCAAGAAGCTCATTTGCATGTGAAATCCCCCAAGCCTGAGGACTATTCGCTTGAGTTCATTGTTGCTTGGCTGAGACTGGATAATGGTCAAGGCTTTCCAGAAAAGGGGTTGGTCGAACGTCAGAACAGGGGTCACATCATACTCCAGAGCTTGAGTTGCCACAAACCTCAATGTTGAGTATATGCAGGATTCATCACTGGGATCAAGATCAATCATTGGAAGGAATGTTACTGAAGCTCTCCCAGGGTGTTCACCTAAATGCAGCATCTGCATCATACCAGTCTTAAAGAAATCGCCACTGCTTCTTGGCCATAAGTCAATTAGGCCTAGTGTTGAGCTCATTTGCATATTTAAAATAGATTTTTCCAAGAAACTAACTACATACATTTTTGTTTTACAAGATAACTTGTAAAACAAAAATTTTACTTTTCATGTATACTTTCACAGTGTGAGGTTTGATTATGATAGGAGTAAAGGAAAAAATAAGCCCATTAGGGTGTATTTTGGGCATATTCGATTAGTATATCGCTCATTTGCATATTCAAATTAATTTTCAAAGAAACTTCTAATACAAAATGTTTTACTTTTCATGTAGACTTTCATTGTGTAAAGTTTTATTGTGGTAGGAGTAAAGGAAAAAATGAATCCTATTTGGGTGTATTTTGGGCATATTCGATTAGTGTAGCTCATTTGCATATTAAGATTCATTTTCAAAGAAAGTTGTAATACAATTTTTTTAACTTTTCATGGATACTTTCATTGTATAAAGTTTTGTTTTGATAGGAGTAAAGGAAAAAAATAGCCCCATGAGTATGAAGTCCAAGAGGAATCTCCTTATGATCTTTCTAAGAATTTGTCTGGGCTTGTTCTATCGATTTCCTGGGAGGATGTGATTGTACAGCAAAAAAATGATGCACAGCTAAAAACATTGTTTGAATCTGTTAAAATTCATCTGTTATTTCATCTCAGAATATGAGATGAAAAGTTTGGATAGCGGATATTTCGCACAGAACGGACTATTACTTCGTAAATGGACACTGTGTTATGATAAGATTCTGGGTGACCCGGTGTTTCAAAGAGTGATACCGAAGGGACTGCGGGAGTTAATTTTGAAAACTGCTCACGGTGACATAGCTGGTCATTTTGGAGTGAAGAAAACCTATCACAGCGTGATGTGTTATTTCTTTTGGCCTTGATTAAAGAGAGACGTGGCTGCTTTGTCTATCTCTTGCTATGTCTGTCAATTGGTCGAAAAGCCGAACAAAGTGATTTTTCCTGCTCCGTTGTATCCTATACCTGTGGTGAAAAATCCCTTTGAGCATCTAACGATTGATTGTGTGGGGTCATTACCTCCTTCTAAAACTGCTTCCATCTATATATTGACCGTGATGTGCCAAACTACACGATACCCTGCTGCATATCCGTTGCAAAATATTACAAAAAAGTCTGTAGTGAAAGCTTTGACTCAATTTATTTCCATATTTGGAATTCCTTGTGTTATTCAGTCTGACAGGGAAACAAATTTCACGTCTCGTATGTTTGCCCAAAACAGTTTTAGTTTCTAAAACAGTTGCGTGTAGATCATCAAAAAAGCAGTGCTTACCATCCTGAGAGTCAGGGTGCCCTCGAGCACTTTCATCAAACACTAAAACAGTTGTTGAGAAAATACTGAACTGATTTGATGAAAGACTGGGAGGAGGGACTACCTTGGTCACTCAAGAAAGTTTGGGTTTCAGCCCTAATGATCTGGTATTTGGACAAAGTAAGGGGACCGCTCGCGCTTTTGCGTGATGATTTATTGGAAACTGAACCGCCTGTAAATCTTTGGATTACGTAAACGGGTTGTATTGGGCCGGTACAGTAGCCGTGAAAATCTAGTTAAGGCACAATCTAAAATGAAAGCCTGGTTTGATCAAAAGGCAGAAAACAGGGAATTCAATTCTGGAGATAAGGTATTGGTGATGCTTCCGATGACTGATTCCTCATTTGCTGCAAATTTTTCTGGACCTTATACTGTGCTTGAACAACTTTCGGAACAAAACTATATGATTTCCACTCCGGATAGGAAGAAGGCGGCTCAGGTGTGCCATGTAAATCTATTGAAGCCTTATTTGTTTCGTGCAACTGAACCAAACGTCGCTGTCGGAGGTGCTGAAATTAAATCTGCTGCGTTTGCTGTAGGGGGTGAAAGTGGTTCTTTGTTAGATGAGGTTGAGAAGGATATTTTTGACGAATATTTAATTCAACCTAGACTCCGTAATTCTGAGCAATTAAAGAGATTGGAGATTATGCTTGGGCATTTATCTCAAGATAATTGTGAGGAATTAATACATCTGATAACAGAGTTTCAAGTGCTTTTTTCTGATACTCCTTCGTGCACTGACATGATTTGGCATGCTATTGATGTCGGTAACTCCCAAGCTATTCGGCAGCGATTTTATCGTGTGTCTCCCGAAAAACAAAAACTTTTGGAATCGGAGGTTAAGTATCTTATGGAGAATGGACTTGCGGAATGATCCAGTTGGGCTTCTCCTTGTCTTCTAGTTACGAAACCGGGTGTAACATTTCGATTTTGTACCGATTATAGAAGATTGAACGCTGTTACTAAATCCGACTCTTTTCCACTTCCACGAATTGAAGACTGCATTGATTTGGTGGGGTCAGCTGAGTTCATTACGAAGATTGATTTACTTCAGGGATATTATCAGGTACCTCTAACTTCTCATGCTCAGGAAGACTGTGCTTTCACAACGTCTTCCGGATTATACTCTTATAAGCAAATGAGTTTCGGTCTTCAAAACACTCCAGCTACATTCCAGCGCCTGATGAATCTGGTAATCTCTGGGCTCGAGGGATGTGCTGTTTATCTGAATGATGTGGTGGTGTATAGCCAGTAGGGTTGTAAGGGTATGAGATTTTCACGGCATGAAATATCACGGTTTCACGGTATACGGTATTAAACAATCATTATCATTATATTCATCAGCTACAATGACCCTCAAATGAATGAAAACATAGTTTTTTTTGGTTGAACATATGGTTTATTAAAACAAACTTTTTTATGGAAGTATGAGTCTACCTTTTGAAAAAATAAAGAAAAAATAAAGCTGCACATCTCCCATTTGAACAAACACGTAGAATCAATTAACTTATTTTTATTCTTAATTTATTAATTATTATTTCAGCTAATTATAAGATAATAGGGTCTTATGAAATGTATTTTATTTCCTCATAAATTCTGGGTTGTCTGATATCATTTGTCTGGATTCTATGATTTAATACAAATATATTATTGAAAATGCAATCAGATGAAATGTAACAACTTTTGTTTGTCTGCAGATTTGCACAACAGAGGTGTTTTAGTTACTAAACTAAAACACAAACAAAAAACTATTTCTTAAATAATGTTTAAATAAACTTTATTGTTGTTGTTATAACTTTAAGTTGGCTACATGCTATTGTACAATAGTAATATATTTCACGTCCTCATATAGTGATTGAGACGGCAGACGCTGTAAACACAGTGAGCGTCACACATACTTGAGTATTTACTACGCAAAAAAACAGCACTGCTCATTCACACAGACACGCAGAACAAGCAGAATAGATTTACAGTATAGCAGTTTTTTTGCGCTGTATATTAATAGACACACTCATATAGCGATTTGATTTATTGCACAGCTATATTTTAGATTTATTCATCCATCTATCAAATCGCGCATTTTACGTGACATCTGCGTTATATTGTAAATTCCCTCAGCAACACGGAAATAATATGGCCTTAAGTTATACATGGACCTTTATCTGCAGGGAGGGATGGTGTTCGCGAATATAGGAGAACATGTTCGACGTATTTCCTCCTTTTGCAACCACTCTTCGTCCACATTTCTGGACACAACTGAATATCCATCTGCGCATATGCGCAGGTGATCTGGTTTAATTTTGTTTCCAAAACCGTGGATAAGCAAATGTCACGATATGATATTCGTACACCGCCATACCGGTATACCGTTACAACCCTAATAGCCACTAACAAATTATTACAAAGTGGCCAGGATTTAGTAAAACGAGAGAATGAATTAGTCAAACATGCTAAGTGGTGGGAACAAATTGGTAATTTGTGGTTTGTTGTATACAATACATATACTTTTTCAAATTTTCCCCATTTGAATTGGACAGGAACTGAAGTGCACTTCCTACACTTCACCTTTAAAACTGTAAAGTGACTAAAATGAAAGGGAAAGAGAGAGAACCTAAAAAAACAAAAACAAAGAGAGCTAATAAAGAGGAAATCGGTCAATGAACGAGGAGTCAGCATGAAGGACGGGGAAAAAAAAGTTCCTTCTGCATGGCTTCCCGTAAAGAGGTCATTATTTATCTCGACTTAATTAAGTAAAAGAGGACAAACAAGTCCAAGTGTTAACAGAGCTCGATGCAATGCCAGCCATTTGCTTACAGGTCAATAGTGCCAAATAGGAAACGCCTGACCAATCTGTCAAATTCAAGAGGCACTGACTGACGTCTCTCTGAGTGTGTGTTCATTCCCAACTGCATCGTATCCATGTGTTATCCTTTTCTTCTGAAAGACCCTGTTCTCCATATCTCTCGCTGTCCATCATCTTGTCTTCTGCACAGGCATGACAGAATTAATTAAAGTGCCCCTATTATGCTTTTTCGAATATTCTCTTTCATGCAGTGTGTAATACAGCTATCCATGAATATACACGATCTGCTCAGTTGTGAAGTCAAAAGTGCACGATAAATAAAGTTATTGTCTATCAAAAGAAAGAATAGACTCTGGACCGCCTAAACAATCGTCAGTAATTCGAATCCCACTTCCGTGATGGCAACATGTCACTGGGTAACACATTTCCTAATGCTCGCCTATGGTCTTCTTTGGCAGCCCGCGAAAAATGTTTACTTCGACCCGTTCTCAAATGCTGTAGCTGGTGCTGCGTATATGTCGAAAAGATGCTGTTATCTCCGCTGCAAAAGCAAATTATCTTTGTAAACACTTCCAAAGAATGAGGATGTGAAGAGTCAGTGGTTAAAATTACCAGCAGTATAACCTTTAGACGATTGCTTTTCAAATCTCCATGAGGACTAAATTGAATTTACAAAATGCTTATCCATTAAAGATGGGTCAGTTCCCAGTTTATTTGGACCAACTTGCTCCTCAAAATCAGAAGTATGACGTCTTATTTTTTTATGGTAAAATCGACATCATTACTGTCTTTACAGTGTGTACAATAGCTGAGCTTTAGGAAGCCCCCGGAGCTGAAGTTTAGTTCTGGTAATGAGCGTTTATTTTCCGTCAGGCGCTGTAAGCTGTAGACTAATCACAACAGACTGGGCCATCTGACCAATCATATCAGAGCAAACCAATCACAACAGACTGGGTCATCTGACCAATCATAGCAGAGCAGACCAATCACAACAGACTGGGCCATCTGACCAATCAGAGCAGAGCAGAGTAGACCAATCACAACATACTGGGCCATCTGACCAATCAGAGCAGAGCAGACCAATCACAACAGACAGGGTCATCTGACTAATCAGAGCAGAGTAGACCAATCACAACAGACTGGGCCATCTGACCAATCAGAGCAGAGCAGAGTAGACCAATCACAACAAACTGGGCCATCTGACCAATCAGAGCAGAGCAGACCAATCACAATAGACTGGGCCATCTGACCAATCAGAGAAGACCAATCACAACAGACTGGGCCATCTGACCAATCAGAGCAGAGCAGAGTAGACCGATCACAACCAACTGGACCATCTGACAAATCAGAGCAGAGCAAGCTCTCGGAAAGGAGGGATTTAGAGAGACTGATTCATCCGTCAAGATGTTTGAGAGTCATTGAAAAATGTGGTGATGTGCAATGTATAAACCTTGTTTGACCTTTGATGCATGTAAACCTCCATGCATGTAGGAGACCTCCAAAACAAAATCTTCCTGTATTCAGACAATCTTCCTGTATTTTGAAAAGTCGGTGAAAAGCAGAGGTCAAGTTTTTAGCCCAGTGCTCAACGCAGATGCATTAATGTACAGCTTTAGTAGGCAGTGGTTTTGTTCTGGCCCACTTTAACCCTGCCAGTGTCTTACAGGTGTCTACAGACAGGTCAAAGCAGTCTCCGGCCTATCCTAAGGAGGACACCATATCATTTCTGCGGGGGCATTTCATCCGAAGGTGACCCCTGGAAAGCGGCTATTTTGCACAGGGCACCGATTCGATCGGCAATCAACCACCCCTTTAATTTAATGGTATTTTCAGAGGGCAAACAGCTGCAAAACTGAACATTTTAGTCCAGAAAATGGTGATGTATTATGAATGTTAGACTTTTTTACACAAAAAAATTTCAAAAACATTTTAATATTTAAAAAAATGACCCTTTAAGGTTGTCATTTAAAAAGAGAAGACAGACTGAGAAAGAGAGCAATATGAAGAAAAGATCAAGATCAAGCAAGTCATATTATGCATCATCAAATGTGTCAGGGAGTGCTCATATGTTGTCCAATGCCTGATTAAAAAAAACTATGGTGGGTTTATTAAAGGAGATGATGATAATGGAGAGATGCATCCTTCATCCATATGATCCACTCATCAATGTCTCTCTGGTTTCCTGTGTGGGAGGGAAATGACAGGAGAGCCGAGGAGAGCGTGGCAGAGTGATAGACTTGGCTGTGCAATAAAATGGAGGACAAGGAGGTTGATTGTCATCTCCATATCACGTACTTAGCAGCGGCACTGAATTGAAATTGAAATTGTGTTCCTGAGTGTATAGCACTGCTAGCCCTTTTGATTTCTCTGTTAAGGCACACACGCACACACACACACACACACACGAGTGTGCTGGTAAGGCTGCCACCATCACATTTCAGCATAAGTAGGTTGATAATAGCAAAGGCTGGCCAGTGAGTCTTTAATCAGATCAAAACCTCCCTTCTTTTAGAGCTCAAGTCCCTAAAAAAGGGAGACAGAGAGAGAGAGAGAAACACAGAGGGTGGGATAGAGATTTATAAATAACAAAACTGGGCTCTTAGCATAATCCTAGCACAGCAGAGATTCAAAATCCATTAGAAAGCAGGAAAACTCTTCATAGGACACAAAAGAAGAGAAAGAAAGACTGGAGAGTTAGACGGCAACTCTGCCACGATCGGCTCCGAACACAAGACTGGAGCTTTCTTCTGTTTTCATGAGGAATAGAGGGCAGCGTGTGGTCAGAGATGCTCTTTCTGTGGCAGACAAGTGTTCAAGAGCCAGAGGAGAGTTTAAAAATGAATACATAGTTCACCTAAAAATTACAATTTGGTTTAATCACCGTCTTGTCAACATGCATGGCTTTCTCTTTAAGAACACAAAAAAAGATGGTCACACTTTACAAAGAGTTTACATTTGTTAACTTTATCACCTAAAAATACTCCTAAAGTATGTATTAATCTTAATGTTCTTTTCAACATTTACTAATGCATGATTAAAATAATATTATTCATTTAATATTTAAAAATGTAATATTATTAATATTATTTAATGGACCTGAGCTACAAAGAACATATGTTTAATAGCAAATGTTAACAAAGATAAATAAATACTGTAACAACTGTATTGGTCATTGTTAGATAATGCATTAACTAATTGGACATTATTGTAAAATTGTTATCACAGAGATATTTTGAAGAATACAATTTACTGTAGTCTTTTTTTTCTCTCCTTTTTTGTTTTTGTTTTGTTTTTGAGTTTGTAAAAAATTAATGTGAGTAAATGAAACTACATTTTTACTATTGGACGAACTGTCTATTTAAAGGAACATTTTTATCTAAAAATGAAAACTTACATCATTATTGACACACCCTTGTGTCTTTCCAAACCAATATGATACAAATCCAAATAGTAACTTTGCTTGAAGAGCAGTTGCCATGCAGAAAATCACACATATTGTTTGAAGAAATCATAGGACTTCACAGGACATTGTATACAGAGCAAGTCTTACGGACTACTTTTAAAATACTACCTTTTTGATGACTTTGAATAATGAATATTATGATTTAGGTTAGTTGATTTTTTGTTTTGTTTTCTTTTATGCAATGTTTTATGTAAATAAAAAATAAAAAATTCTCTCTCTGTACAACACTTTGGTAGTTTTGAAAGTGCTTCATAAATAAAGATTGAGTTGAGTTTTATCAGCCTATTAAAAAGACTCTGCTTGAACAACACGAGTTTTGCGAACAGTAAAAACTAGGCTAATACACCAGTGCATAATTGCAGTGTTATCTGACATTAACTTTATATTCTGCCCTCAGGCTCCTGCATAAGTTGCTTTTCCTTGCATCAGTGAGCCTGTTATATTATTAATACATATTAAAAGAACTTACCAATACCTACATGAAAGTATTAAACTGTTACTCTAACATATTAAATAATGAACTAAGCCAATAGTCTGGATCTTGCCACAAAAAGATAAAGAAAACTTGTTATGGCCTGTTACGAAGCCGGTAAGTTTAGTCTGAGCAAACTCTTGTTTATCAGTCTCAAGAAAGTGGATTGTTTTTTGCTGGTCTTCATTACTCTGGTAACTCACGCTACATGGTTACTCTGGAGAAAGTTTGATTCTGTGTTAGAGATTGCAAACCAAAATTCAATCTGTTTTGAGTAAAGTGACGTAGTCTTGAGCAAAAATGTTGACACTGTTCATTTTTCAAATAATCAACAATTTGTTTTAGAAAACTGTTGAGTTTATAACCATTTTACTACACCTTAGGTAATTCCACAATGAAATGCTAAAAGGACCCAGATAATATTGCTGGCACCTTCTCGAAGTAGTTAAAGATAATTTGAAAGTGATTCTCATTTACTTTGGACCTGTGGTGAGCTGAAAGTGCCTGCAGTATAAAACCACATATTCAACCAGTTTAATAAGAGTAAATGACTATTTCCTCTGATTTGTGTCTCTGTGTGTACCGCAATAAGCATGGACAAATGAAAGAAACCCAGAAAATAATGTGAAGAGGTCAGACACAAGACTGTAGCCAACCTTGGGTAATCTCAAGGCTACAGGAGCATCTCCAGAGACTTTGATAATACAGTTTCCATTGTACATAATGTTGTGAAGAAGTTTAAAACTAAATTAAGCTTTTACAGAAAACAAGACCTTCCCTACAGGCGGACATGGAGGCGTTGCTGCCTTAAACATGTGCATAGTGAATCCCAATGTGTTTAGTAACACAATGTTGGATGCAGCGTCAGAAAGCAGACGTCATCAAAGGTCATGGGTCTTCCAGCAGGACAATGACCCCAAACTTAAAAAAGCACCCAACAATGGTTCAAGACAAACACTGGCCTGTTCTGCAGCAATGAGTCCAGATCTAAAACACAAATCTTACATTAGTTATGAGGCACTCTTCTAAGATGGGAGAACTGAAGCAGTTTGTAGAAGAAAAACAGCCTGTGCGGAGGCGCAAGAACCTCTCCAATGTTAAAGGCAGTGCTTGATTGCAGTTATGTTAACCAAAGGCTGGGCTGCCAAATATTAAGTATAGGGGCCCTACTTTAAGGATCTAAGCACATGGTCTAAAGCGCACGCACAAGTGCACTTAGGATGTGTCCGAATCCACTTTTGCTAGTTTAACGACGGGAAAAATAGTCGATGCGCGGCGCATGGTCTAAAAGGGTTGTCCCTATTCTCTTAATGAGTAATGGGTGTGTTTTGGGGCGTAACGTGCAATAAACCAATCAGAGTCTCATCACCCATTCCCTTTAAAAGCCAGTTGCGCTCGCGCCATGGTGGATTTGCTATTTACATGACGGAATTTGCAAGCGGAAAAACTGAACGCTTCTCTAGCGAGGAATTGGATCTGCTCGTGCGCGAGGTTAAAGCTCAAGCAGAACATCTACAGGACACAGTACACGCACGCTGTGGACCCACCTAAAGGTGCATATTACTAACGCGCTCTTTAAATAACAAAATAAAATACTGCGCCACTGACTTTAGACCAGGTTTCAGTTGGTCAATGGCACAGTCTATTTCAGTTCCTCAAAATAGCAACGCGACAACAATGCGCCTGAACACAGCTGGTTTTCAGCCCAGAAGCCCATGCATTTGCTATTTAAACAACGTGGCGCAGGACGTGGAAATGAAAACCGCGTCGGGCTGAAACTAGCAAAACACACTCGCGTCGCGCCTGGAGCTGCATTGCACCGGGTGTATGATAGGGCCCTAGGGTGTCAAGTGCAAAATTAAAGCAGTTCACAGTGAATTTTACAGAGAAAATCGTTTCGATTACATCGCCATACTTATTTATTATATTAATTTTACATGATTATATATTACTTATATTACACTTGATGTATTACACACATGAGCAATTATATTTTGCCAAAAAAAAAATGCTTTTAATTGAAATTATTACAAATATATACAAATAAAAGCTTTAGGATTATATACAATTATAAATAAATATAAATAAAGCTTCAATTAGTTTATTAACTAAATAAATTCAGTTGATGTACTTTTTTCTTTATCAAACCTTCACTGCAGCAGTGGTGTTTCTTTCTGCCTTTTAAATATATTTATTTATTTATTTATTTATTTATAGTAGAATGATTTTCTTAATCTTCAGCAGAGAAGTGAATTGCATGACTCTCGTAAGAAGTGAATCAAACTGACATCGCATGTTTCATGTGATTGGATGTTCGCTTCAGATGTCACACACTCCAGAGTTCATCAAAAACCCTGAATAAAACCCTAAGGTGACAGAGAACATTTATAGTGAGCATAGTGATACTGCTGAAACAGGGTTGAATATGTTTAGTTTGGTCAACTCCAAACTCTGAAACTCACATTTGTTCAACTAGCTTTACACTGACTGTGTAAGTGATTGTTGGCTTTAGATAACGCAAAAGGAAATATTTTAAAGAATGCTCTCACTGCTCCTTTCCATAAAACAAAATTGTGTGGAACTGGGGCTGTCAAGCAAAAAAAAAAAAAAAAAAAAAAAAAAAAAAAAAAAATGCGTTCAATGATTTGCTATTTTTTGTCATCCTTTGGCTAGTGTTACATGATCCCGCTATTATTCGTGCAAATGCTTTTGAACTGTTTATGCACGACAAGTCAAAAGAGAGTGCACTGCCTGTGAATGTCCTGACTGTGACTCACAGAAAAACACGCACTCGCACCTGACTGGCCTCACTAACACCGCTTCCAGCAGCAACCTGGTTTTCTCAGAAGGTCTCCCATCCAGGTACTAACCAGGCTCAGCCCTGCTTAGCTTCAGTGGGCAACCAGTCTTGGGCTATAGGGTGATATGGCTGCTGGGTTAGAAATTGGAAATATGGCTACGATAGTCTAGCTTTTTTTCTTATCAGTGCAAAAGAGACTCAAAATACTCTGTTGATTTTGATTTGACATATTTGTGTTATACATCATTCGATCCTGTTAAGTGTCAAATGATCTAAGGCAAGCCATGCAAACATGCCAACGCCCACCAGCTGGATTATAAAACACATCATGTTTAGTAAGTTTCTTACTACCGCTGTGAACACAGCGTATCCCTACACTGTGAGGAAAAATACTATCTAATAACCCTGTAAAATGTACCAGAAGTGCTGGTAGTTTCATTTCGAGGAGCAACGGATCCAGCTGATTTAGTAAGTCATTTATTCTTAAGTGCTTTGTTCTAATCGCGATATTGAATAGTGTCTATAAACCACAAAAAGACAGTGTGTCTTATGTGTCAATATGAATTGTGTGTCTGTGTGTAGGCTAAATGATGAATGAACGCCACAGGCGCACGCGCTTTGTTTACTACAGTTATACAGCGCGTGTCTGTGCCGTTAATTCACTATCGCACCTACATTAGTAAACGTTATGTTTACATGAACACATCCAAACTATATTGCTATAGCCTACTAAGATGAGTAAAAATAGACTAAAATATGTTGAAATAAAATGTCTGAATGAGCAACAAACTGCAAATTAACATGTATATGCTAATATATCATACACAATTTGTTACAGACTAAATATGAATGTTTAGACAAGATTTTGTGATTAGTTTTGGATAGATTATAAAGTTTTGACTGTAAAAAAAGACTACTGTCACATTAAATAGGTAAGCTTTTGTTCACCAATTTCTGCTCATATGTTAAATATACTATAGTATGATGTTTTGTCAAAAATAAAGTAGGTATATTGAATTATCAACTAAGATGTTATTATAGTGTTTGTTCCAATATTCAAACTAATGAATCCTTACCTTTTTTAATACGTATGATAAAATGTATACTTTTTACAAAGAAAGAATACACTTGAAATATTGTTAAAATTGTAATTGTTGTTTGTAATATTTGTAATAGGTTACAATTTCTAATTGTAAAATATGTATATATAGATAATTTATTTTGTCCTTGCATTCTTTGGGACCCTGTGACACACCTGTGTGAAAGGCTAATTAATATGCAGCTCATTATGCGGCACATTATCCGGCCTTTGTCTTCTCAGGTGTGAACACGCCTCCACGCATATTGCCTTTCCAAACAAAAGGTGTCTTATAAAATTTAAATCAATGTATTGTTTTGTGTAAATGATTAGGCAGGATGATTTTCAGATCATTTTGAAGCAAAAACTCTAGGCAACAATGCCCATTAGTCAAAGTCTTGTGGACACATATTTAGTATCTGTTTTGTGGCCTTATTTCAGACACTTTAAGTTTTAGTTTTTTCAATAACCATGCATAAACAATATTCTCTCAAAAATGCAAACATGTACATACATCTTGCTCACATATTACGGTAGCCCTGCTTGTGCTGAATAGAGTGTAATTACACCTTTGCTATTAATATGTTTATAAGCAACTGAAAAAAGCACAAATGTCAGGGTATGTCAAAACATCTCAAGGACCCCAAAAACACCTTAGACCTCAGAGGGTTAAAGGGCCAACAGCCAATAAAGCTTTCTGTCAGTAAAGTTAATCAAGGAACAAAGGGAACAGAGAAAATTACTCACTGCTCTTGACTAAAGAACTGTAGTAGCTTTAATAAGGATTAGTCTATATATAATTTTTAATTTATGCAGTGCAGACTAATTGTGTTCATGCGACGAACAACCGTATAAGTCCAAAAAAACTAAAATTGAGATAACCATGTGACTTGAATGTATGTGTGCCACTTTGTATACAGAATCACTTTGGGGGTGTGTTCGCGCGACCAAAACTCTGTATTTTAAATTTTAAAAATGGAGACGCCGGGTGCTTTCATGTCCGCTGCGGACATTAAAAGGCAAAAACTCGGCAAAAAAAGGAGAGCGAACATGAATGAATGGAAGGACAGAGCAAGGAAGTCTTTGAGGGATGCTGGGAAACCATATGTGAACCGGACAGGAGAGCAAAAACGAGGAAAAAGTCCACCGAAAGAGGTGAGTGAAAGAACCGTATACAAAGTATCTACTTAACGTTAGCTGTTACAGTCAGAGGGGCGTGTAGGCTACTGGGCGTCGTCTACTACAGTTCATTCAAATAGCTCACTCTGTTTAACGGATCAATTCATAAATGGGTCGAAATGAATGCTGTAGGCTACTCCTTATAACCACGGATAAATTAATCGAAACATTTTAGCTGCGTTTGATGTCTGGCTAGCCAGTTACTTTGTAACGTAGCTGGTTACAGTCAGGGGGCATATTACTGGGCGTCTAACGTTACTAATGTTCATACAGCTCGGACTGTTTAGCGAATCATGTCATGAATGGGTCGAAATGAAAGCTGAGAAAATTAGACTTTGATTGCTTTATGTCTTCACTGAAATTGGTAAAAAAAAAATATATATATATAGCCTATATATATATAAAAAAGTCATTGACGTGTTTAAAATATTTTGATATATTTTTTGGATCCCCTGTTACCATTTAATGCAACACTTTGTTTTGTAATATTGTATGTTTGTTTGTTACTCATTATTTAATAAATAAAATAAATAAATAAATAAATAAAAGGTAATAATAAAAAAATGCATTGATTGTGTAAGCTGTTATATATTCCAGCTAGTAACCTTAATAGCTGTTAATAGCTCTAGTGTTCTATAGCTAAAAAAAAAAAAAGAACGCTAATGTGACTTTGTTTTTGTTAAGGGCAATGTGTGCAAGGAGACGTGTCCCAGGCATTGTTCAAGCCTAACAGAACAAAGAAAACTCCAGCTCTTCACAGAGTTTTATGCTGTCTCTTATGAGAGGCAGCAGGCTATCATTCTCTCTGGTTTGGAGCAGGTAGGCTAACTTAAGCAATTCATGACCATATCATGTCAACAGTATGCAATGCATCACAATGTAGGCCCATGAAATAACCAGTGAATTGAATACTAAGTTAGTGAATTCACTAAGACTGCACATGTGCCTGATCACTGTAAATGTTAAATGTGAGGATAGATGAAGGATGATCGGCATCAAGTAGGCCACCAAGTGCATTACAGACCACAGCGCTTTGGTGCCCTAAAAGGCATATGTCCACTAACGAAAAATGGAGACGCCGGGTGCAAGTTTTATAAAGCCTAGCGCTTTCCGTTTGTTAACTTTTTATTACATGCATGATTTTAATTAGATACATTGTCCACAACATATTACTTATACATATTACAAGTTACTTATCTTTGAAAAGGTTATTCAAGAAAAGTTAGGCAGTCAGTCTGAGGGAACAGAGCAGGTAGCTAAAGTCAGGTCTCCATTAGAGGACTTCAGAGGAAAACATAAGAACATGTAAGTAAAAAAAAAAAAAAAATCTTGAAGGACCTCATGCTCTCGTCCTGTTAGTTTTTAAAGCTGCACCATTGTCAGCATCCATTGCCCTACAACATTCCCTGGTCTAATGGTGCACTGGACGCTGGCATTATAGGGCGTTTGGTGCCTTGCCACCCTATAACGCCAGCGTGCACATACCGTAATGGTTAGGATTCAGCTCACTGTTGTTGTCCAGTCAGGAAACATATTTTTGCACTTTGAGATCGATTTCATCAGGTAAAGTGCTATGCAAATGTAATGTCTGATTATTCTTTGTATCATTACAACATGTGGATCTTAAAGGTATACTTCAGCTCTGGAAAGATTAATGTGTATTTAAAATGGGTCATTTATGTAGTAGAAATGTGAAATTATTTTTTAATTTGGAGCCTTCTAGACTGAGAAAAGCCAGATAATGTATTTTTGATTTATGGGGATGAAAGACAACAACTCCCAGATTGCAATGCTAAAACGCACACATCAAACAATTAATCAATCAATGTTTAGCATCCATGTAAACACTACATTCAGATTCACAAATCGGAATAAATTCAGTTAGATTGAAACAAAAGGTGTGCATGTAAACAATGACGATTTTTGCGTCATCGGAGGATTTTTTCCAGACAAAAAATACATAAATCTCTCATCTCAGGGGGATATGAGGGAGGAAAGCATGGTTATTCGAAAATACTAAAAAGAATTCAGTTTTCTAATGATACAAAGCTTAATGCTAAATCCTGAAGTATCCCTTTAATGACTGTATGTGAAAAACAAAATCCTATAGTTTAGAGGAATGTTTAGAATTATACATTTATGGTCACAGAAACAATGTAATTGTGCAAAACAGACCAGCATAGTTTATTATATTTCCCTTGTTCATGAGTTGTGTTGTTTATTTTTTAGGCCTCATAGCATTCATCCTGCAGTGAGAGAGGGGATAAGAGAGCATATCTTGAGCTTCCCACGCCAACCGAACCACTACTCACGGATGAAGGGAGATGTGGAGAGGGAGTACCTGAGCCCTGATTTAAACCTGCTCCGCATGTTCCGGCTGTACAAGGAACACAATCCAACATCCACTGCAAAGTTCTGGCTCTATAGGGACCTCTTCAAGCAGCATAACCTCAGTTTTGGGCAGCCAAGAAGTGACACTTGTGCAAAATGTGACGCCCTGTTCTCAAAATTAACAGCTGCTACAACAGATGGAGAAAGGTTGAAGATCGCAGCCGAGAGTGAGCTTCACCACCGGAAAGCTGAAAAAGCGTACACCCAGTTGCAGGCTGACACAGAGTGGGCCAAAGCCAATGATGACTGCAATGTCATTTGTATCGACATGCAGGGTGTAGTGTTCACACCAAACCTGACACACTCCAATGTGTACTATCAACGGCAGCTGGCCAACTACAACCTCTGTATCCAGGAGATGGGCACTGACGATCCTCCTTCAATGTGCCTCTGGCATGAGGGCATCACTCACAGAGGTGACATCGAGGTGGCAAGCTGTCTTTTGAAGTGGGCAGAAACATCTTTCGCTCCCCTAGTCCAGGCAAAGGAACGGAAGCTCGTCATCTATAGTGACCGATGCTGTGGGCAGAACAACAACTGGCGAGTCCTAAACCTCATGGCCCTGCTCGTATCTAGAGGGTACTTCAGTCAGATAGAGCAGAAGTTCATGGTGTCTGGTCACTCCTTCCTTCCCTGTGACCGTTCCTTTGCCACGCTGGACAAGAGGCGTAAGGTGTCCACACTCCACACCCCCAGCGATGTCGCCGAGATGATCCGTGGAGCCGGGCAGCAGCATCCATTCAAAGTCATTGAGATGAAAAGTCCGGACTTCAGGCAGCTCCCTGATGCAACATTAAAGCGTCCACCTGGCTTGCTAATCACATCCATGATGTGGTTGAAAGTGACAGGTAAAAAACTAAAGAGTTGGTTTTCTGAGATCAACAGTGTTGGGGATATGTGCGTGAAAGAAGAATCTTTATTGAATTTCTTGTTGAATCATGATTTTAGCTGCTGATCCATGGTGTATCCACACAAAAGGGAGCCACAGCCTCTACGAGGGATGGAAGACCTGGCTGATCACCAAACAGAGGAAGAATCAACCACCTCCAGCTCCCTTGTTCTCCACCACGTACGCTCGTGCTTATGAGGACCCTCTGCCCGTCAAGAAGGAGAAGCACCGGGATATTATGAAAATGCTAGCCTACATGCCAGCGGAGGCCCAAGCATTTTATGGGACATTAGAATGCGAAGAGTAGCCTGGTATGTGTAGGTCATGTGTAGGGTAAGGTGGGGTATATTGTGTATATTGTGTAAAAGTAATCATAATTGTAGTTGTAGCTTATCTTGTATGCCTTATCTTATGTTGTATAATAGGAATATATAGTTATTTATTTAGTAAATGAATGAATGGGGTGATTTATGAAATGTATTATAAAATGGTAAACTAGCATATGGAACCATAGCATGGAATGATGATGATGTATGTCTGTATTGTAAATATGTATTGTTTACAGTTATTACTGTTGTTTATTGTTTGTATGTATTGTTGATTGTATGTACGGTTTATTGTTTGTACTGACGTTTGTTTTCTGTACTATAAGTAGGGCTATGTATTGTTCATTGTTCGTACTGTATTGTCCGTGTTTTTGTTCTGTGATTTACGTTGGCAAAAAATAAAAGAAATTGAAAGAAAGAAATGCTTAATATTTTCTTTAAGGTTCTTTTACTGTATTAAAACTAAGATAAAGGAATCAAATCTCCAGTGGTTTAAAGTGATATGATGAATTGGACTTATACTGTTATTCCACATTAACTGGACATATACTGTTCTTCCACATTCCAGAAATGTAAATTACTCTAACTTTTTATTTTTATGATTGATTCTAAAAAATCTTATCTCATTAGAATTGTGAAGCTTTTGTTGTCTATCTTCAAGTTAAAAAAATAATAATAATATAATATTCAGAGTCCAAATTAAAAAGATGTTATTATTCAAAATTTGCAAATATGGACTTCGTCTCAAGCCCTCAATTGATATGGCCTAATATATGGCCTACCTGTTAGACAGGAAGGGCACAGGTAAATATGACATTTATTATTGGTTTATGTGAGGATTGTTTGAAGTTCACTTAAATTAAAAGCTGTTATATTTTTTGATGCCTAATAAATGTTTAAAAAAATTGATAGCTTTCAATTGTAATAATGGAATCACTGTAATGTTGGATGGCTATAATTAATGTTTAAAATGGGGGGGGGGGGGTCATTTTTATCCAGACATCAATGGCTTATTGATCATTATAGGTGTTATCAATCATTTAGTTGTTGTTGCTAGTTTGAGTTGAGAAATACACATTTCAGAATTATCACTAATCTGTGTGTGCATTTTCCTTGAGAACCAAGCAAGTTGACTCATGAAACCATTTGTTTATTATATCACAATCGCAATATTGACCTCAATAATTGCAATATGACATTTTCCCCAAATTGTGCAGCCCTAATTCCAAGTCATACGTGTTTGAAATGACATGACAGAGAATACATAATATTTTGGAATAAATATTCCTTAAGTTAGTGTGAATAATGGGTGACTAGTAACTAATAAGGGTGACCAGCAATTACAATTATTTTTCACTGATATTTAACTATTTCCTGTTAGTCAGAACAAACTCTTCCTAAGATACTATATCAAATTATTTCAAGGGATAGCATTGTATAACTTGTATGGTGTGACAACAAACCACAAGGGAATTGAGCAATGGAAGTCAAAATCAGTATCATATTAAAACAACTTACAATACTTACAAGATGGTACAACATATATAAATTGTTGGAAAATCCTTCAACCTTGATATTTGGTTGAAAACTTTTTTTTTTTTTCAATGAAGATGAAAAACTGATTTTCCACATTTTTTTTAAGAACTATCGTTAGGTGAATATAAAACTGATAAAATAATTATTTGGGATTTGAATACAGTCACAAAAGGAACTGGTAGATTACACTTTCTCTGTGCCTCAGACCATTCTGAACGAAGAGACATTTATTTTCAAAGCCACAATTTTGAATAAAATAAAGACTTCTGGTTGAAAGGAAGAAGATAATGTATCGCAGGAAAAAGACAGTGGGTGGACACAGAAATCCAGTGCTCTCTTTACATCCTCACTCAGTTATATTTAAATAATCACAATGAAATCAAAAAGTTTCTGTATGGAATGACAATTTGTTTTCAAACTTGCAGTTTTTTCTTCTTCTGAGGCAGAGCTCAATTAGTTAGAGCACAATGTGCAGGGCAGGAGGTATCGAAACGGCTCATGGAAATATTCTTGCTGCCAACACTGCAATTGGACAATGCCATGGCATCTGTCATGGCAGCATGTAAAAAGATGGTGCTGGCAGCGAATAAAAACAGTATCAAAGAGGAAATGAGAAGGAGGGAGAAACAAGCACTTCATTTGCAAACAGCACCCATGCACTTAGACACTGGAGTTAACAAGGTAATCAGCTTCATCACATTACTGAATTATATAGACATCTGTCCACCGAGTTTCTACAGCAATGTGACATCTCCAACCTGACACACACAGTGTTAAGAAAAACACAAGGCTGTACACCTCTTTTCTGAAACATCTGTTCTATCTCCCATCTTTTCTTCTCTAAAATCCCAGATCATAAAGCCGAAGCATAGTCAAGAAAATAAAGCTCAAAACCGACCAAACAAATATAGTTATTCTCATTAGTACGCTTGCAACACAGATGAACTGTAGTATTTGATGGAACAATTGTTTATTGCAAGGGTAAGGAGAGTCTGAAGGCACAAAGTGAAGCATTAATTCCGTCATGATAACTCTCGGGAGATTGGCATGGTAATGGATATGGCAATGTTAATGTATTTGGTCTTGGTGGATTTGATCTGCTACAATGCTGCTGCTCCAGAGCAAGTCCTTCAGAGACTTGCTACCGCTAATACATTCACAGACATTGCTGTGAGCGTGTAACACATGCTGCTACTGCACATGTAACATACAGTACAATAGATACAGGTGGAGCTGGGGAAGGAGGAGGGTTTCTGAGAGCGCACTGCATACTGCTAACAGCGACACAGTGTGTTTGAATGTTGAGCCGCAGCTCATTGGACGTTGATGCAATAGCAACCAATTAGCTGTGCCATGTAGATAATGATGTGATCGCTACCAAATGAGTTAAAGACCCATCTAGTTTCATACCAGAACTAGGTCATTATTTTTGTTGTTTATTATTATAATTATAGTGTTGTTAAAAGAACCGGCACCAGTAGCGAGTCAATGATGAAATTTTTAAAAATGTAATGGTATTTCTTTCTGTAATGATAATTATTTATTTGTGCTGACTCATCTTGGTACTCACTGTTAGGCAGCAGTTTTCAAAACAGATGAATAAGTGTGCTCGCTCTGTGAAGAGCATCACAGGTTTATATTTACAGCAGGATTTTTTAAGCATTGTAGACAATGTTAAGTGTGTGAACACAATGGCCAATCATGGAGTTTTTGTTCAGTCGAACTCATCGGCTGTTGATAAGGGTGTGACGAGATCTCGTCCCATGAGAACTCGCAATAATAAAATGTGACGATATTTCTATTTGAGGTGAAAAGCTGTCTTGTGATATCAGTATGACTGTGTTGAGCAAAACCTTTTACAGTGCTTGAATTATATTGTTCTGTCTTTTGCAGAATGTGATAAGGCTGCACGATATACACACACCTAAATCAAAAACTCAAATTCTAAAGCTGTTCTGTTAAAAAAAAACTTTTTTTTTCTAATAAGTAACTAGATACGAACATTTGGGGTGTAAGTGTGTGTAATTTACGTTGTAGAACAAAATGTCCAAGTATCGTCAACTTATGTTTACCACAGACCTTACTCCTACATTGAAAAACCTCATTATAAAAACCCATATGAAAATCTTGAGGGAACCACTGGCGAATTAGGCCACATTCACACAGCAACAGATCACATTTGTGAGTCCAGTATTTGAGTCCTTACAGTTACGTTCACACACAGATCAGTTATTAAGGGGAGTGTCAATCGCAGTCCATAACCGAACTCATACCTGTACATTCTCTGAAAACCTGCGAAAAAACCTGTGTACAAAACCTGTGCTGTGTGAACAGAACTGGACTGGACTGGACAGCTAGTTGTCCGTCACATCTTCCAGTGCGAGAGATCCGATCTGGATCTCTCATTGGCCAAGGACATGTAAAGCAATTTCACAAAGAAATCAAAGTTCGTTTTGTTCTGCATCATATTTAGGGTCGTGAAAATTTAAAATAAATGCTGTTTTAATATATTAACTTATAATAATAATAATAAGCATGATTAATAAATTGTAAAAAAAAATTTCAAATTTATACATTTTATATTTAAATAGTTCTAATAGTTTTTTGCTCTGGAAACGAAATTGGTTCAGAGAACCATGAAATTTTACTGTTATTAGTACCACCTCTACTAAAAACACTGACAGGAAGAACAATGAGGCTGGTGCTACGGCCTAGTGGTTAGTACATGTACTCCACTCAAGCCACTCATTAACACATACACTGGGGAATTTAGATGGCATTAATACAGGAAGATGCCCTATTACTCAATTATCTCTGCTCTATTTCTATAAATATATATACTAATGTAATACATGAATACACATCATGCATTAACCTAGTGATTATTTTCTCTCTTTCTCTCCTTCTGCCTCTCTCTCCCCATCTGTCTGAAGTGACTGGCTGGCTGGAGGTAAACAGCGCTGCTAGCTTCCTATTAGAATAATCAATATGACACCTCTCTTATTTTGGGCCTAAAACCGGATTTGCGCGCAGAGATTTGTATGTGTAAGGCCAGCTCTCAGTCATGGCCCTCTTTTAACCTTAACTAGATTAGAGCGATTATCCGTATGAGCTCCCACCACTGTACAGACTGGATAAGTGGCCACAAAGCCGTCTTTGTCAGGAACCAAGCACTGGGCAGAGGGGCGCTGGCCACCCGTGGGTTATCAGAGCTGGACTCACGATTCTTATTCATATCTGAGCACACCTTTATGAATATCTCTCCGCCGTCCCCTGCTTGAAGGGACAGTAAGACCCCTATTCTCTGTTTCCTCAGGATGGGGGATAAAAATCCAATCTGGCCTCAAGCGCTATGCTGCCATGTGGCGTCTGCTCTTTGGGTTTGCTCTGTGACTTCATGTGGAAGGCTGAGAGGTGTTTCTTTGGTGATGTAAAGAGAGCTACAGAACAATATGGGCTACTGATCCCATACAGGCTAACATTACAAAGGAAACAGCCTGCATAAATAAGAGGACGTGTTTATAATCTACAATGGGAAATCATCAAATACACTCTAGAGTAGATGTTTAATAGATCAGGTTGTCACACAAAATAAGGTCTATGCTAAAGATAATCTGTGTTGAATGCAGTGACCAAAAAAATCAAATCCCATCACGTCAGTTTCATAGTGAAGCGAAAATATTTTTTGCATGAATTTAAAAAAAAACAAAAAAAAATTGTGATATGGCTTAGTGCGATAATCAAATCGCGAAAGGCTGTGACTTAATTCCATATGTAATTATAGTCTGTTGCAGTGTGTGTTTCAGAGCGATGCGCAGAAGCGTGTTCATTTGCATGCGTACAGCTGGTGATCTGGTGTTTTACGAGCGGCTCACTTCATACTAAACTGCATCTCTAAATGTGTTGCGAGTTTAACGTGCATATGAGGACGCAACTTACGCCAGGTTTATTTTATGTGGATAAAAGTTTACAGTATTTCACTAAATTTGTAATGAGAAGTGATTATAAACCATTAAGTAAACACATAAAATTAAAGGGGAAGTATGTAGGTTTATGTTAAAACGCATGCTTTTAACCCAGTTTAATGTTGATCGACTACTATTAGTATGCTATTCATGGGTTTATCTCCCCCAGAAGTGTAAACATTGAGCCCCACAGGCACCATCTAAACATTGAGACCGGCCCGCTCAGATCCGTCAATCTCTTTCCAGAGTTTAGTGTGTGGCTGATGTAGCAGGCGGAGCCAGATTAGCAACTCTATCGCTTACTCATGATCAGAGTTGGGTATAATGCGTTATAAAGTAACTGTATTATTATCAGGGAGATAATAATCAGTCAATATGCGGGAGACTCCTTGAACTTCCGGGAGACTTGGTATGTCTGCAGTATTAAATTATGGAAATAACTGACTTTCACTTTGTAGTGTATTCTTGTAGTTTTAATAGGTTTTCAAAGTAACTTGAAAGTAAAGTAATTAGTAATCTGATTACTTTTTACATGCAGTAATCAGTAATATAATCAAATTACAATTTTAAAGTTGTAATTAGTAATTTGTAGTGGATTACTTTTTTGAGTGACTTACCCAACACTGCTCATAACACATAACTACACACTACAAGATTCCTAATATGAAACTTTATTTTGTTGTGTTTTGTTATGTTTGTTATGTTTGAGTTGGGGGAGGCGAAACACATTTGAGAGTTTGTTTTAAAATAAGCTTTGTGTAATTCTGCTAGGTGCCACTAGTGTCGCAAAAACTACATACTTGACCTTTAATGGTCTCCCCTGTTTAACACTTGCAAGTGAAGAAATGAAGACTACTGTACAGTATTCAAGTTGTTTAGCTCCCTAAAAACACCCCCTTAAGCAGCGATTCTCAACCAGAAGAGTCGTCTAAATCCACAAGGGAGCCTCAGTCTAAAAATAAGACAAAACCATTCAACTAAAAATCAACATCCAAAGATGAGATCATATTTCTTAATGTAATTTGTTCCCTTTAACAACTACCATTTTTTTTGCTTAGCTCTTGGACAACTTGTACTGTAGGAGGGAATTTTAAAAGTGTGATACCTTTCCAGGTCAAGACATGAAGCATAAGGCTTTTCTTTTTTTTCATACATCATTTACATTTTTAAGGAATTTACATGCATTTTTGTCAAGCTATATAATATTGTATTGGGTAAAAAAATGCAATTTGTGATTTAAAAATAATAAATAAAAAAAACCTGTAAATTATAAACAAGAAAAGTCATGTAAATTCAATGGTAATAAACAGTGTAAACCATGAAGAACACAGAGTTACTTAAATTATTAAATTTAGTCATTATAACAACAATTCTTGAAATTATTTTATTGCCAAAATTTTGAAAATGAGCAGTTTTGTTATTATAGCAAAACTATCATACATATCTTCAAATATTGTCTTTGGACAGTGGGGTCCTTGAAATCAAAAGGGTTGAGAGCCAGTCTGAAAGAATCCTGTGGGAAACACTGTAATCACACTGAATGAAAACATGAAAACACACCCAAAAAACACAATCATGATAAAAGTGTGTGTTGCTTTTTTACTTCACCTCTAATAAGCCTTTCAAAGGTCTACATTGGGCAGTTTGGTGAAAATAGCAAACTGACTAATGGGGAAGTCATAACAATCTCTTGTCCATAATTCATCAACTTGATTCATTTCGGTCTGAATGGTAAACATGGCACCCACACACTTCCCTGCCCGTGTGTACAGCTGCAAATTAAACAGCTTTCAAACACTCTTACATTTTCAAAGCTGTAACACAGTGAGTGATGTCAACAATCTGTCTATCTCTAAAGAAACGTACACTCGCGCCACAAGAAAAGTACAAGAGAACCAGCCGAGCTGTTTACAGAACGCATGATTAAACAGTATAAGGTAAATAAAAACTATACGGATCTCAATATCTCATATCAATCAAAAAACACACAATAAGACTAGGAGAAAGTCAAAAAGAGGCGTTGAGGGAGGAAAATCTGACAGATGAGAACAACTGTCCCATTATTGCTAGTTTGCTAAACAGTTAAAACCCATAAATAATAATGTAAAAAAAAAAAGCAATAGAGACAGCTTGCTATTTTTCTCAATTTTATTAGCTGTGGATATACATTGATTCTGATCTGGTCCATGTTTATTAAAAGAATAAGAACACTTATTGGTTAGAGCATCTATTGATTAAGTACTTGTCATAATACTGGAATCCATATTCACACACACACAGCTTCAGTGAAATGAAATCCGTTAGACGCATAATTTTCATGCTCAGTTTCACAATCATCACAGATAATAATCATGTGTTGAGCAAAAGGTCTGGATCAGATGCAAGCAAGACGATGTAAACTTCTATGTGCTGTGGTACAAGTCAAAATTAGTGATGACCAATATTGATTTTTTTGATTGACAATGCTAATATCTTAGAAAGCAGATGGCAATTTCTGTAATCCTATTAAAATATTTTTCACAAATAATTCTAAAAAAAAAATCAATACAAAGGAAGTTAGCGCTGTAACCTACAGTTTTTTGTTGTTGTTTTCAAATAAAGATTCGCACGGACCGACCGTACGCGCGTTCAAATACACACTTCAGAGGATTCAACAGCGGGATTCAAGACTTTGTTTTGTGAAATTAAATGTATATTAGATAACCAAAGACTTGCTTAAATTATATACATGCTTATTTGCTGCATGCTGACAGTAAATGAGAAAGTTTTATAAGTGATAGCCTTTCTATTACTAATAATAGAAAACCTGCTACAATACTTTTTTGCATACCGTTTACATTCTTTGTTGAACAGTTCTAATTGATTGAACAAAGAGGGTTGAAGAATGAAGATGAACGTTCAGGCACAGGCGTTCTCAGCGCTGTCAACAGAAAAGTCCTATTTCTGACACATGGACCAAACCGAAAACTTATCAACTGATGCCGGTAACAAAAAAATGCCAAATATTCAATACTAGTCTAAATGATTTACTGTGGTAACAGACAGCGTAACAACTGAGCTGAACCTTCATATATATTCAAGGAGTAGTTCACTCCAGAATTAAAATCTCCTGATAATTGACTCACCCCCACATCATCCAAGATGTTCATCTCTTTCTTTCTTCAGTCAAAAAGAAATCAAGGTTTTTGGGGAAAACATTCCAGTATTTCTCTCCATATAGTGACTTCAATGGAGTCCAACAAATGCGGTTGAAGGTCCAAATTTTAGTTTCAGTGCAGCTTCAAAGATCTCGACACGATCCCAGCCGAGGAATAAGAGTCATATCTAGACAAACCATCGGTTATTTGTGTTTAATGTTTAATTTTTTTTAGAAAATGGCCGATGGTTTGTCTAGATAAGACTCTTATTCCTCGGCTGGGATCGTGTAGAGATCTTTGAAGCTGCACTGAAACTGTTTTCTTCAAAAAACTTCATTTCTTTTCGACTGAAGAAAGAAAGAGATGAACATCTTGGATGATGTGGGGGTGAGTCAATTATCAGGAAATTTTAATTCTGAAGTGAACTACTCCTTTAATAGGTCAAATGACTGTTGACTAAGGTGGAGTGAACTGACGTGAAGTGTTATTTCGCTGTCTTGTGGAAGAGAGAGAGAGAGAGAGAGAGAGAATGACAGGGGACGGTGAAATAAACACACACTGTAGCTAAACGGGGAAGTGGATGTGTTGACGAGCACATTTCCATAACGCTCCTAAATCCAGAAAGAGGTCTGTCATGTCGGGATCTCATAAGCAGCTGTTCCGGTTCTAATCAGTCCTCCCTCTGTCTGTCTGGCCCATAAAACAGCGCAAACACATTACAGGCCCATCAGGCTCAGCTCAGCGTGTGCGCGTCCCTGCGAAACGCCCGTAAAAGAGGGCCGTAGTGAGGCACTACTGATTAGATATGAGTTTGTTGTGGATGGCGACTGCACCGCTCAGCATGAGCAGATCACTTTAATTGGATTGTGGGATTTCATTTGGTTTTGCCTGAGCGCCGTCATCACGCTCCAGGGCTGGATCTCTGTGTGTGTGAGTGACTGTGATTGTGCTTGTGATTAAACTAAACTAATAAACCCCTACAAGGCAGTAAAACAAGAATTGTGAACATAATCAGAAAATGCTTAACATGTTAAAAGCTTGGCAACCTTTGACAACATGTGCCCATCCTACAGCCCTGAAGCTCCGGGCATGTGTGTGTGTGTGTGTGTGTGATTTAACCACCTCCTAATGGTTAACCAGATTACAGAGGCCAGTAAGTGGATTGTTCCAGCTTTCTTTTGCTCACATGGGGTGTTTCCATTGTGATTAGCAGTGGCCAGAGCAGTCCTTACACACACACACACACACACAATGTCCACCCCCATATCAAACACACTTAACATCTGAAAACAGGAAAACCAGCATTTCAAGATTTGTAAATGCGACAATCGAAACTCAGATGAAAAGTCTCTTTTAAAAAGATAGAAGCATAATTCTAAGTCAGCATCACGTATAAATAAATCTACTAAAACTATTTGATAACTTTGTAATGTTTTTTAAGAGCAATATAACAATTTATAACAATAACAAGCTAATGTTAAACTTTATTTGAGTACAGATGGCACTGACCAGAATGATTATTCCGCTGCCGCAGTTTCTGGCGCTGTTTCTGTGACAAATGCATTTGCAGCTTTTGACCACTAAGTGGCGCTATATCAAAGCACATCTTCGCAAGTAGCGGTCAACCTTGTTCAACCCAAGATTTCACGCTACCAGTGTTATTTTTTTATTTAGTTTTAGTCTTAGTCCTGTGTCAAAAATACTTTTTAATTTTTTATCATATTTAGTCAACCTTGTTCTGATTTTGTTTAGTTTTAGTCAATAAAAACTCGTCATGCTGCATAATGGTTAAACTGATAATGATGATTATTTTGCTCAAAATTATAACCGCAATGATTAAATTGAAATATTTTTTTTTCATTTCATCAGAACTATTGCACATCTTTAACCTAGAAGCACAAACTCATGCGCGGTTTATTTTACTTACTTTAGAAACTTCTCTCAGAAATTAAAAGAGTGAAATTCCTAATAGTATGTTAGTAAGTTACGTTACTGTTTTTCTATAACTAACAACAGTAAAAAGGCTTTGTATTGTCACACAGAGCTGTGTAAGTGCATTTATTCAGCAATCGCAAATAATTGATTCGAGATCCATGTTTGTATTTATAACAGTTTGATGGCAGATTTAGTCAGAGCAAACGTGAAAGTACACAGACTGACTGAATGACACTTTCATTTAAGTAGAATATGAACTCCAGCTTACATGTTTGTCAGATCACTGGCGCTTCTTCAGCAGTGTAGAGACGAGTGTGTGTGCAACATCGCCAGAGATTGAGTAAATGTATCATTTTAAGAGAAAAGCTCTGATTGGGGGATTTAAACTCTGGACATCTGGCAACCACAAACATGAAAGATCGTAATAGAGGCTGTGATATTTTATCTTCTTTTTTTCAACAAGTTTTTATGTTTTAAATACATTTTAGTATGATTTTATGTTTTTACATTTTTTCATCAACGATATTGCTTGTTGATATAGCCACAGTTATCGTTTAATGGTGTCGTCTCGTCATTGTCATGGGGAAAAAGCTAGTCGACGAACATTTTTCGTCATAGTTTTCGTTAACGAAATGAACTAATGGTTACAGTCATCTATAATCTAAGAAAAATGCAGTAGTTAAGTCTTCATATTCTTCTGAACTTAAATGTGTTTTGTAATTTGAAAGTCTGTGCTTATGTTTTCCTGTAGGCTACACAGTACTACACCGTATTTTAGATGTTACACATTTAACGTGTGTGCAGTATCATTTACATTATTGGATCCTATGTTATATTATTCTTGCCATAAAATAAAGAAAAGGTGGTTTGCTTTGAGCATTAAAAGCCATGTAGCCGGTCTCTAAGCCATAAGACAATATTATCACCACATTATTTAATATTTGTCACAATTACAAAAGTAAAAATTAACATTTAATGATTCACTAATAAAGCAACATGCATTTCAACAGGTCATGCATGCACTTGTTGTTTTTATCCATCCCTTTTTTAAATGACATGTACAATAACATAGGCCATTTATCTCTGTCCATGAATTTGAAAAAATAATTGATCACTTTTTATTAATTCCTTCCTTCGTTTTAGTTAAAACATAAGCATTTTGTATTAATTTGTTCTCATTATTGAACTAAAAATAAACTACCAAGTAAAATATGGTCAGAATTTAACTAAACCCAAAGGAGCTAAAATGAAGCGATGGACAAAAAGCGTCCTCATGATTTTACTTAAATCAAGGATGGACAGACTTTGGGATGTAGTGTCTTTGTGGGATGTAGTGTCTTCATTAAGTTTAAACTTAATAGTTTGGACAAGGCATGTCATCATGCTTCGGCTTCTTATGATCATGATATTGCTGATTGCAGCTATTTTTCAAAAATCATTTTTCATATTAGCACAAAAACACAATATACAACACTCATACCTCTAAAATATATACAGGTGAAACTCGAAAAATTTGAATATCGTGCAAAAGTTATAATTTTGATGATTGTGGCTTATGAAAACCCCAAATTCAAAATCTCAGAAAATTAGAATATTACATGAAATCAATAAAAAAAGAATTTTAAACACAGAAATGTCGGTCCTCTGAAAAGTATAATCATGCATATGTATGTAGTTATATATACTAAATATATTAGTTTCACCTTTTAACTTGAATTACTGAAATACATGAACTTTTGCACGATATTCTAATTTTTCGAGTTTCATCTGTATATATTTAACTACCGTAAACAATATTTATTTTAGCATAGTTGAACTGTTTCTGAAGCTGTGCATCTCTGTTATGTGCATCTCAACACCAGCATCCAAATCTAAAAGACTTGACAGACTTAAGCTCTGCAAATCATTACAATACATGCATACGTCATTTGCTAAATTATATTGACTAAGTACTATTTTTACCGTACTAACTTTTTCATAGTACTATATATTGCACATGCACACACACACGAACATACTTTTTCATAGTACTATATATTGCGCATGTATACACACACACACAAACTTACTTTTCATAGTACTATATATTGCGCATGCATACACACACACACAAACTTACTTTTCATAGTACTATATATTGCACATGCACACACACACGAACATACTTTTTCATAGTACTATATATTGCGCATGCATACACACACACACAAACTTACTTTTCATAGTACTATATATTGCGCATGCATACACACACACACAAACTTACTTTTCATAGTACTATATATTGCGCATGCACACACACACACACATATACTTTGCTAAAAACTATAACCTAAACCCTAACAGAAAACTTTCTGCATTTTACAATAATAATACATATACAAATTAGGACATGATCCCTAAAAGAAGAATCTATCTGGGAGCAAATTTGTCACCAATATATCAAACACACACACACACACACCCCACAATAACCAATTTAGCCTTAAAAGGCAGTAAGATCGCTTTACAATGTGTTGTCTTTTTCAATAAATGTTGCATGAAAACACATTGTGCTGGGTGTGGAGAAGCCTGCTGTCATCCTAGAGGTCTGATAAATCTTTCATGAAAACAACACCACACGTGTGTCTGTAAGCCCCCCCCCCCCGCTACGCCGCTTTCCCCTCTGATCCTCACACGCATACGTCCCGCAACGTGGATGCAAATCACTCGTCAACCACTTCAAATGTGTGTGTGTCAGAGTGCATACAGCAGGTTAACAAACCACAACATGCTAAACAAAATCCAGGGGAAAAATGGAAAGGCTGTTTGAGGAGAAAGCCAACGGGAAGCACCAGGGAAGTGCTTTTAATGTGCATATGTCCCTGAGCACAGCACAACAGTATCTAAACCCTAAGAGTGATTGATGGGACACACACACACACACACTGCATTAGCCTAATCATATTAACATAATCCTCATTAGTCATGTAGTTTTCACAACATTATACTGTTGTCATTATATCGCTTATCAGCTCTTTATGGTAATAAAAACACCTAGATATCATCTTCATCCCTCTCCATATAACACATAGATATAATCCTTGCTCACTTTCTGCATATCATTTATTAACAATTAAAAAAAGTTATTAAACTGACCATTTAGTTGCTGTCATGTCTAACTGGTGCATAACAGCAATAATTAATAACTCATTCTGAAATGGTTCTCAGCTTTTGAATGTGTAAATGGCACACGGTTCCCTAAAGCAAAAAAAAAATATTGTAATGTAAGTTCTATTGATCAGCATTAATAAGAATGATTATAATAGCAAGGAAAATTATCAACAGTTATGATTTTTGTCATAATCAAGCAGCACTAGATAATTTACTGTAGGTGCATAGTACATGGGCAGTAAATATATATATATATCTGTCCAATAACTGGTTCATTTTAATCAAGATCACCTGCTGTATGTAAAAGTGTGCCAAACATAAACAGTGTTGGGCAAAGTTACTTTTAAAAGTAATGAGTTACAATATTGCATTGCTCCCTAAAAAAGTAACTAATTGCATTACTATTCTACTTTTTATGGAAAGCAATGCATTACATTACTTTTGCTTTTTTTTCTCACCTGGGAGTCATGTATAAAATTGTATGTAGATTTCATCCTAAAAGTGTGCGTACGCACAACAGTTTTCAGATTTATAAAACCGTGCAAGAACCAGCTCAAAAATCCTTTCCTCCATCAAAACAATGGAATATTTCATCTAAATGTGTGCATCAAAATGAAAAGAGCTTAAACTCCGTACTGTGCGCACCGCACATATTTACACCATTTATATTTAATAAATCCCAATGTGTGCATGGAAAATTGCGTGCACACATTTCAATACCTTTTTTGTGTGTACACAACATGTATACATCAGGCCCCAGGGCTGGACTTGTTTGTTTGTTTTTAACCAAAAAAAAGCAGTTTTGGCAAAAATAAAGGCTCTTTCCCACCAAAAGTGAAATGAATAAGCCTCAGGATGAAGGGAATGCACATGCACGCCTGTACAGTAGAGGGCACAGCTCAAACAAACCTTTAACTGCTATTCCAGATCACAGAAGAAAAGGCTATTCTCCTGCAATCCAGAATCCTTCTATTCAGAAGAATAGAAAACAAGTTTGATGTTTATCTTGCGTCAGTTTTGCTTATTAGTATGGTTGAATTGAATCATCGAAGATCAACAGCATTGGTTAATAAAGTGAGATTAAAAAGCATATTTGTGTTATTTAACATATTTAATTATTGCAGGTTTACATCATATTCCGAGTTTGCATTCACTGTATTTATTCATTTTGAGGTGTTTTTATGCAAGTGAGATAAAATGCACTTTACTCCGTCTAGATCTACAGTAACCATCACGTTCACACACAACACCTCTGCACTTCTGATTTCTCTCAACATAGGGACAGGAGAGCTGTCAGCCAATACATGGGAAAGCAAAGTAACTTGCGTTAGTTATTTGAAAAAGTAACTCGGATATTTTGTTGTAAATTTCAAAGATAATATGTTACTTTATTCATTACTTGAAAAAAGTAATCTGATTACATAACTCGTGTTACTTGTAATGCGTTACCCCAACACTGAACAAACAATTTCACAATAGATGATCATGATTACAATGAGCACAAAAACAAAATAACAAGCAAAGATTGATTTTTTTTTTTATTTATATTTTATGGAAATGATACAAATATGAACAATTGAAAAAAAAAGAAATTGGGCTTATTATATAATTCGTGTTGTTCTTTTCCTTTCCAGAAACCAACATTAGCTTATGCTATAAAAAATACTATAAAAATACTACAATTGTACTTTAAAATAAAAAATAATATTTCATAATTATAATAATTTTATTTTACACAAGTTACAATAGTAGCCTATAGATTGTATGTTTTAATTTCTCAAATTCTTCACTGTCAAAAAATAAATCCTCAAGCTTTTATTTTGGTGGAAAACTGCAGAAACACCTTCAAGCTCTGATTAGTTGTCAAAACTAATTTTTAAAAATAAAAATAAAAACTTTTTTTTTTTTTTTATCTGGTAAAATGCTGAAAACTTATCTACATTAAAATGTTGGAAATGATGGGTATGTGAAAATAAAGTGTTTCTGGCACAAGTCATTTTCCTAAATGCATGTTAAATTCGTGAAGCAGCATTTATTGCAAACTGTGCCACTCCAAGACACTGAACACACCGGATCATAACTGCACTCGTGTAAACGAACACAGTGAAGCACTTCACTCTGAAACACGCAGCGCAAACCATCGTTTGGGAAACCCTGCAGTAGACTGTGAAAATTAAGAAATTCAGAAACAGGTGCCGTATTATAACCTACAGCCAAACATTTTACTGTTGTTTTTTAATATACATTGATTTTATTAAACTGCAGATTCAGGGGGCTTTTACACTGGGCTCGTTTGCTGCGGTCCGAGGCGATTGTTCCCGGCGCCCCCCCGCAACGTTGGTCTGGATTCACACTCAACATGATTCTATCGAACTCTGGTGCGTTTGCGTGCATCTTACGTCATTGCAAACGTGCACAGCGCATGATAGAAAACACGACGCAGGTCAATATATTATGTTTTTTATTAATTTTTATTCTATTATGCATAGCTGAGTAAACAACGCAGGTTAACTGTCTGTGTGTGTGTGTGTGTGTGTGTGTGTGTGTGTGTGTGTGTGTGTGTGTGTGTGTGTGTGTTCCACCGCTTGCGAACAGACTCTTTTGAGGAGACAGTGGATTTCCATTAATTTGTTGCCCTGATTGCACGCACTATGCGCGAATACACTGCAGACTCACTCTTGCTCGTATCCAAGGTAAATCTTCATCCCTTACGTGTGTTTTATTTAACTAAATGCATCATAATCGGCTAAAACGCATGCGCAGGATACTTTACTTCCTGAACAAGTGCGCACCCGAGTCCGCGTTGCTTTCACATACACGCGAACCGCAGCACGGTTCGGGAGCAACCGAACTCAGACCACCTCCTCCAGGTAGTGTCGGGTTCGATACCCCAGTGCGCACCTGGATCCACATGACAGGGTTCATATTACCGATTTTTCACGCGAACCGTGCCCCGTTCCGAACTAAACTGCCAGTGTGAAAGCCCCATAAAAGATTGAAATTTTTAAAATAAGAGAAATCACTGCCTATACAAAATGTATACAGAATGCAGTTTCACTTTATCTGCAGAACAAAACAAATAACACAAAGGCATTTAACTTGCAATGTAACTTACAAAATAAAATAAACACCATCAAGATGTGTAATCAGGAAAAAAAAATTTGACAAAATTGCAAAAGTAAGGATGAATGATGTTTGACCGTTAACACGTCTTATCACAGCATAACTGCATACACCATCAGCCGTTACAGCACTCACACAACAGGCACACTCTGCTCTCCTGTACACAGCACAACTGGCATCTTCAGCTTTTAATGTTTTTGTGTTGAGCAGCTGCTACGAAACGTCCTAGCAACCACAGAAACCACATAGCAACACCCTGGCAACGGTCCAGAACTCCCTGGCAGCATAGCAACTATCCTGACTACCCAACAACCGCTTTGTCAAGCCAACATACTATTAGTGTGCCTACTGTATTGTAACGCATGTGCTGCAACTCTATTGCAATTATACCCAACTTCTCAACTTTAATGTAAATCATTGATTTGAACAGGATAATCTAGAGTCATGTACAGGACCTGTTTAGGAAACCCATAGCCTACCTACCCTGTACCTGCAATATTTATAAGAACGCCCGACCAATTATCCACAGCTTTAATTTTGACAGCAAATTCTGATTTGGTTTTAGTCGTAGTAAAACGTCATTTCATATTTTAGTTACCTGAATTGTTTTAGTCTAGTTTTAGTCAATTAAATATCATAAGCCTTTAGTCGACAATCTACAATAGATAAAAATCTAACAGTAAATAAGAACAAATAAATAAGAACAAAAAAATACAATAGAACAAAGGTACAAATGAAATAACAGTGATTTAGTTTAGTCAGGTATGTCTAAAAGTAGTATTCAGGTAAGAAGTACTACCTACAGAAATTGAAAAACGTAATCAAAATGTAAAATAATTAGAGATGCACCGATTACAATTTTCTAGGCCGATTTCCGATTTTTCATGAGTTTGGCCTGCCGATACCGATTTTAGTCGATTCCGATTTCATTTTTTCTAACCACTTTACAGCAAACACAAATATTTATTTTCTATCTTTTCTTTAATAGAACATAGAAAATGTTTTGAACAAATTAAATAAAATAGAACTATATAAATTATTACTTCTGGTGTGGGAAATTCACATATCTAAGTGCAGTGTTATGGTATGGAAGAACCATTTTCACTTCCAATATTTATTTTAAAAAAATGTGATATAGGCCTATTTACTTATTTAGGAAACTAAACTTCTGTATGAAAACAGGTAATGGCAATAAAATAATATATAAATAGCAAATAAAAATAAAATAAATATAGCCTTGCAGTATAAAGATATTTCTCAAAACACACACACACACACACAGGCCTATTGCAATCACAAGTTTAAATGGGTAAATTTTCTATAAATATTTTTGAGTCTTCTTCATTTTCTTTTCTGACATAGCCTACTCCAGTTCTTGTTAAAACACACCAGACATGTAAATTCTGTGTATTTTGGGCACTTTTTGGGTGAAAATCATATTTATTTGGTCCAACAAAAGTGTGCTTTCACTTTAATTGAATGCGAGCAGCAACAAAAATAGACTGCGCTTCACTTCTGATCACGCGACGCTCCTGCTCGACGCTCTCGCGCTGCTCCTGCTCCCGGTGTGAATGCACTCATTGATTAACATGCACGGCGGGAAAAAACCCCGCGCTGCTCACGCTTGCGGTGTGAAACGGGCGTAATTCATGAGGTTTCCTACATGTGCGTTCCGTGTGCACGTGTGATGCTGATGTTGTTGCGCGATGTTAATCATGCGGCGCCCGAGTGCATTTGGCCGGCATAAAATCAGAGTGGTTTGACAGGCCGGTCATGGCCGATCACCAGCCGATCAATCGGTGCATCTCTAAAAATAACAGTGAATAGTTTTCCTTGTATAAACCCTTTTAAAGCTTTTAAAGTTACTCATTTAAGTTACTGATTTTATTTTTATCTTTTGTAGTTTGGATTAACATTAAGGACTCAGACAGCAGCAGGTTTAGGCTACTGTCACTTTAAGAGCCAATGCACAGATCCATATACAATTTATCACAACTGTTTACTTTTACTTCAGACAAAACCGTTTAAATGAATACTCGCCAAAACGAGCAGTTCGATATATTTGTATATGCAGCCCCCTCACTCAAGATGAACGAAAATAGATTTTAATGATGAAATAGAAAATAGACTATTTAAAAATAAAAAAATAAAAAGAAATCACAATTGCCAAGTGCATAGGCTTTCCAGCATTAATATTAGGCTATATATAGCAACAATTTACTTAAGTCTAGTTCTCAAAGTCACATTTTTATTGGCACATTTGACACACAAATGTCCCACACCACGATGAATGCTGGCTAAAGATATAATAAAATGCACAGTAATTTTTATTGGAACATGAACGTGCAGTCCAGGAATAAGTCTGGAACAATTACTAAGCAAGTCAACTAGGATGGGATTCAAATAATAATGAAGCTTGGGAAATTAGTACAAATCAGCCTACCTCTTCATTTAAAACGAATACCGTCTAGGGGTGTCGAAATTAATCGTTTCTACGGTGCACCGTGATGCAGACGAGGACGATTCGGTATCGGTTCAGTAATAGACCATAACCGGTTATAATGTACCGATGCTTTTCTGACGTCATTTATCGCGCATGTGCTTTGTCGCGGTAGCCGGTAGCATACACTGGCAGAGGGAGGCGAGACGCGAGTGCGAATTAAACATTCTTTCTTACATACATTTACATACATACATTACATGCGCATGCAAGTTACATGCGCTTCTTGAGGCACACACACGCAAGGTCTCGCTCTCTCCCTCTCTGCTGTGCGCGCGCTACACGGTTTGAACATACATTCACGTAGCCTTTCGGGAGAGTGGATACATTTCCCGGGACAGGTTATTAAAAGATAAATCGGGACAAACCGAGACAGATGGCAACCCTTCTGCACCCGATGGTCAAATTACAATTGTGTTGTTAAACTGGAATGTCTCTGTTTTTGTCACTGCGACTTCCCGAACAGGCGAACACACACACTCGTGCGCGCACACACACATCACTTTTGAAGTAAAATTGAAAATTGAGGATGCGGTGCATCGCAATGCATCGCGATATCGAATTGAACCGAATCGATGACATGATAATCGTAATCGAACCGAACCGTGAGACCAGTGTAGGTTCACACCTCTAATACCGTCCCAATAGGGCTTTTGTCAGTCTGTCTATCTTTCTATCTATTAGTAAATGAACAAAACATGCATTATGCACTAAAAAAACAGCAAGAAGCAGCATGATGTTTAATGACGTCTATCTAGCACGTTTACATTGAAAAATAATTAAAAAGCAGTGCAGTGGAACACAAAAACAGCCTTACTGTAAACAGTGCAGAATTGTATGATTGGCCCAAAGCACTTCCTTACATCACCCCGACCTTGTTCTGCCCATACCTGTGATCTGATGGTCTTTGGTTTGCAAGAGATAGCAGGTCACACCTCTTTAGATCACTTCACTGGCTCACAGTTGCATAATGCTTGCATATAGAAAACCAACTGGTTCTACACAATCCTATCTACGTTCTTAGTAGTGTTGGGCGATATGCTCCATTTTCATATCGTCCTATCGTCAGCCTGTGAGATCGGCGATACACGATATTATCGTGAGGGGGGAGGGGCTTACTTACTTATTAACTTGCTTATTTACTTATTAATTTTCTTGTTTTATGTATGAGAATCTTTGGTAACACTTTATTTTACAGTGTCCTTGTTACATATGTTACATGTAATTACCATAGTAATAACAGTAAATTATGCCTAATTACATGCAAATAACCCTCAACCAAATCCTAATCCTACCCTAACCCTATAGTAAGTACATGTAGTTAATTAATATTACACTGTACTTAAATAATTTAATTACACTGTAACAATGACACCTTAAAATAAAGTGTAACCGAATCTTTTTCTATTTTGCTAGCAAAGGTGGAGTGTTTATTAATGGGCTAAATCAGGTTATTTCCCGGTATAGTGAGGTCAAAAATAATTTTTGTATCTGACTCAGAGTAATTCAACATGTCAGCGGGAAATTAACGGACACATTATCCTCTCATGCCGTTACAGATGCAGCATTTTGACTGTACTTCTGCACGAGATGAGAACACGTTTTAATAATTTCTTGGGTCAAGAAAGAGAGTTTGCGATATATGTCCTCCTCCAGTACTCTCTCTGTCTGGATGCACTTCACAAATGCGCACTTCAATAAGCCCAAAGAACGCAGGTTAACGTGTTTTAAATGCCGGGAGAAATCAGAGTAATGGGCAAAAATCCAGCTGAGTCGATCGGTTTATACTTAAATTTATGACTTGACTCTGATAAAGGAAAACGGGTTAATGCGTTTACATGACCACATGCATTGTCAGTGTATTCAGCATAATCGGGTTAAGAACGTGCATGTAAACGCGCTCATTAACTGAACGTGAAAGTAGAAACGGACTGAGATTTCGGCATAGTCGCTGCATTAACACACATTGTCTCAGAGACGACGATTGATATAACGAGATAGCAACTATCTTAATTTACTGGCTTAATATTTCTCTTGTGGACCTACATTAATGACAGTGAAAAAATGAGAAGAATATTTCTTGTTAAACAAGTGTTTGAAGCTGCTTTTCATTTTCACAGATGACAGTGTTGTCCTGTGTTCGTGAACTAAAGACTGTTATTAGGCTTATATCATTTTAGTGATATTATTATTATCAATATTTAGTAATTGTATTGTTTTTAGTGTTATTAGTGTCATTAAATGTTAATGTTAATGTGCTATGGAAACAAAATACTGACGAACACCGATGCCGTTTTCATCTTGGATCTGTATAAGAATGATGCGTCTGTTAAAACAAGCACTCTTGACAATTTGTGAATGGATCACCTTGCAATTAAATTTTGATGTGGGATGTAGTTTTTTAGTCTGTTTTAAAAGCATTTTCTTAGAGGAGTCCTCATACGTGATGTCGCAAGTGTTAGGCAATGTGGTGATGTCGTTATGAATTTAGGCAAGGCAAATGAATTGTAGTTCCTAATATTAATGTAATAACAATACTAGCATTATAATAATAATTTAATACATTAATGGGAAATCGAGCCAATTATCGTATTGATATCATCAAAGGCATCTGCCATCAGCGATAACTCTCGTCCATAAACGATACTATCGTCTATCAGCACAACTCTAGTTATTGGATTCTCAACTCTGGCCCTCGAGATCCACTTTCCAGAAGAGTTGAGCTCCAACCCTAATCAAACACAAGCTGATCAAGGTCTTCAGCATTACTAGAAAGTTACAGGGAAGTGAGATTGATCAAGGTTGGAGCTAAACTTGGCAGGAAAGTGGACCTCGAGGGCCAGAGTTGAAAATCCCTGTTCTAGACCATCAAATCTATGTTACCTCCAAATGTCATTAAAGCAAAATTACAGTAGACCAACTTTGATATTAAATATTCAATAACAACTTCTAATAAGTAAAGACAGTTGTGAAAGTGAAGAGCGATGTGTCCTACAGGAAAGTGTGTAAGTGAACTAACATATATGAGTGAATGGAGTTATTGGAGATTGTAGCTCAGATTAAGGCAGGGGGTCCCAAGGGTCTGAAGTGTTTAAGATAACGGCCCCTGTGTTTGCTCATTTGTGTTTGTCCCTCCATTATGTTAATGTCATCCCAGCCACATCCCCTAATTACAGCCACAATTACATGTATTGACTCCCCTAGGACATATAAGCTGCAGAGAAACAAAATATAGAGCACACGCACAGACTAACAGAGAACAGAAGCAAGTGTCTGGGGATCAAAATGTGTGTTTACTGTTTACACCGATTCATCACTTGTTATTTGTTAGATTTAGAAACACTTTTATTCAATTCAATTAAAACATGACTCATCCAGTCGTTTCACCAGATCACCTGAAGGATCAAGCTCTGCGACTGATTCGTCTACTCACCACTAGGGGTGTGCAATTAAGTAATTGTAGTTTTAACGATGTGCGATTTGACATTATTTAATTTTACATTAAACTGATTTTTTTATGGATTACAGTCTATCCCTCACACACACCCAGAGAGTGCATGCATACTCTACGTGATGTAGTCTTGTAGATTAGACTAGTGCGGGTGTGCGTTTAGAGCATGCTTTCACTGCGTGATTTAGTCTTATATCATTTAGTAATAAAAATCACAAGAGTGCAGTTTTTCTCCAAATATCAGCATGATAACAAATGTGATATTGATTATATACAAGTTTAATAAACAAGAAGTTCATATTAAGTGACTTACATTTTAAACACCATATTGTCTGTTTTTGCTCTATTTCGCCAACAAAAATAGTTCAAAACAAAGCCACACACAGCTTTTTAAACAAATCATTGACTAGGATAGATTAAGATAGTCAAATGCTTCTTTCCTTGAATGAATCAGCCGTTTTAATGAATCGGTTGAATGTCAATGATTAGCTTATTAACAGTGACTTGATTCAATTTCACATTTAAAGTATCTTTTCTTGTTTTAAATAATTTTAAATATCAATATTCAATATTGCAAAGATGAACTTTGTTGATACTGATTTCATTTGATTGGTAACAGCCCTATTATGTCTTATTTTTATAATTAAATTTTGAAGGATCCGTATGTAAGAAATTTATTTCAATTAATCATAAAATGGCCCTGATATGTCACTAGACATTACTGACAACAGTAGTCCTGCCAGGATATTGTAATTTAAAAAGTGAAGTTGCAGCCCTCAACTGATGTTGATGTTGTCATGTTGTGTTTTGGTCTGATGCGCCACCCTCCACCTATCTACCAATCACGAAGTCAGTAGTGTTGCGGCATCCGGGTTGCCAGCTCTGCTAGTTACCACAGCTGCAGCTACAAACGTGTCCGAATCGGATAAAAAAAATGTCTAACGCTGCGAAACCAAAAAAACCTCGTTATGAATCCGAAATACTTTGTGACAAAGTCCAAAATAAAACAAGGATCTGTATAGGAGATGCCTTTGAAAGATGGAGACGGCTGAAAGAAAGCACTAGGCGCAATTCCACGGTAAAATAACTTTTTCTAACGTCCATAACACCAATGAAAAGCACATTGTAGCCTATGATGTGAATAATTTGTCCCACTTGGAGCGTTTTGTAGCCTACTTGTTTATCATGCAAGTTCTACAGCCAAAAATAATAGAATGACACGTAATCTTTCACATCACATATTTTAGCGTTATGGACGTGTACTGCAGGGTAAGTTAAAAAATACAGCTGGTCGCTTTCACTTATAGCGTCAGCTAAATGAATAGCTGTATCTTTGATATCGGTTACACACAGTGACAGAGGCTTGTGCTTGTACTTACGTTAATGACAGATACCTACCGTTACAAGTTAGACTAACAGCTATTGTTCTAACAATGTACTGTCACAAACGAGCGTACATCTTTACGATTATATTTGGCTACTCGCCATTAGTACATTTTTGCGATATATAATTACTTAGCAAAACATCTCTCATTTGAAGCATAAACATAATTATCAGAAAAAGCTTCTGGTAGCAGCCTACGTTCCTGCTGGATCCTGCAGCGTATCTGGCAACCTCGAGTCAGGGGAGAGGGGGAGGGGATACACCGCTCTACGGTCATTTGAAAGTGATTGCAATACCAGTTTTGGCCACAATCTTACATACGGCTCTTTTAAATTTATGAAACTGACACAAAAGATGATGCATGCATATAATTAGGTTTAAAAAATGGCTTTATAAAGGTAAAAATGCCCATATTAGCCTAGGTAAGAATCAATTGAAACATTGGAAAAAATAATGTCTGTCCCTGCTGTGAACTGACCACCACACAGAGTATGAAGAATATCAAAAACTTTAGGAGTCGGCTGTCCACGAAAGTCCTAAACCTGCCAAAGTACCAACACAATAAACACACACGGCAAAATATCGTCTAATAATCGTTATCGAGAAAATCCCAGAAAATATCGAGATATCATTTTTTGTCAATATCGCAACCCCTACTTCACCATACGTGAAAAGCTACTCAAGTTACAGTGTTTACGTACATTTGTCCACTCACTGTAAATGTACTTGACTATAAATAAATCATAGACTTGAGTTTATTAACAATGAAGTAAAAGTATCAAATCACCATAACATTACACCATAAAGCAAAATACTGCATTTTTTTGAAGATTGTAGTGCATGAATTACCGACAAGGAATACCTGAGCAAAAAAACTGAACACCAGAGGAAAAAGAAAGAAAGAAAGAAAGAAAGAAAGAAAGAAAGAAAGAAAGAAAGAAAGAAAGAAAGAAAGAAAGAAAGAAAGAAAGAAAGAAAGAAAGAAAGAAAGAAAGAAAGAAAGAAAGAAAGAAAGAAAGAAAAAAAATAAGAAAGAAGAAACTAAGACAGAAAGAAACTAAGAAAGAAAGACTTTATATAGTTGTACTCAAAATTGTATATACTATATATTTATATATATATATATATATATATATATATATATATATATATATATATATAGGATGCTATATATATATATATATATATATATATATATATATATATATATATATATTTATTTATTTTTATTTTTTTTTAGCTTGGACAATAAATCGCGATTCGTGGATCGATTCCAATATTTTTCCAATAGATATTTTCCAGCAGATGTCTGAGTCTGAGAATGTACTTGCACCTCAGGATGCTTTTATGACGTGAGATTAATGTAAACAGCCCACTGCAAACACACACATCAGTTTCCTCCAGCTGTTTAATTTACTCAAGACATTACCATCTGTGTTTATGTGAACACTCCCCAACACAGGTATTTTGACATTATTCTCTGTGTATTTGACTGTTTAAACACGATAAGCTGCGATAAAAAACTCAATACTGAATACTGGTGTATGAGCACAAAACAAAGTCTGTCAGACGCAAGTTCTTTCACAGCTTATTAGACTCGATTGGTTTAAAATTGTTGGATGTTTAAACTGGCAAAGCTTAAAAATGCATGCAAATGATAAACCTTCGTGATGACAGGCACTGTAACATCAGAAGCGTAACCGAGACCATTTTTGTGCCAGTTGTCAAATTTCTACTGTTTATTGTGTCTATAATTATATAGCCCACTCCTAGTTAAATGTTAATAAGTTTATCCCTATACATTTGTTTCACTTTTTGGAATAGTTAACAGGCCCTAGACGTGGTGCTATGTATCCTTGAGGAAACAAGACCTGTCTCGTGTCACTAATCAACAATTTCTCTCCAGACTATGTATTCTTTAGTGGGTTACTTCACAGCCAATCAATTTTAATGGACAGGGGCTTCACGAGGGAAGTGGCCCCATAACATATTACACCTAATGATCCTTGTAATAATTACTGCTGTCATTTAGTAAGATGTATACCTTTATTTGGAAATGTTTCTAGAATCATCCAAACATCAGAATGTCAGAAATCACAACATCTTGAACAGATTTTGCATATGTCTATAATTACTGGTGTTTCCGTGTTGTAAATATGTTCAGTCTTGCTGACTGTTGTCATTGGAACTGGAAAGGAGAACACTTTGTCTTGGAGTAAAATCTCTCTAGAGTAAAGCTAGAGTTTGAGGGGGGGCAAACAGGAGAGCGGAGATGGAAATGCAGTTAGCGCTTGCTCACGCATATTACACTGGGGTATAAATCAAGACAGTGAGAGAGAAGGAAACGCATTAGACGCCCAGCGGGACGGTGTATACACTGAGTTTGAAGGGCAGATATCAGGTTGGATGGATGAGGCCTACCACACGATTGAGCTCAACTCTCAGCTGAATCTAAACTATAAGATTTCGTTCAGACATGAGATGGATATATTGACGGAACAGTTGGAACAGTTTGGGAGTGTGTTTCTGTGTGTGTGTGTGTGTGTGTGTGTGTGTGTGTGTGTGTGTGTGTGTGTGTGTGTGTGTGTGTGTGTGTGTGTGCGCGTGCGTGCGTGCGTGCGTGCGTGCTAGAGAAAAACAAAGAGAGAGCTTAGAAATTCAAATAACTCAAAAAGAAAGTATTACCTTTGTTTGTCCTTGTCTTTGGCTCTGTTGGCCTCTTTGTCTTTAGTTCTGTCTCGTGTCCTGTCTTTGTCTCGAATTCTGCGCTGGCCATGATCTCGTTCTCTGCTGCGACTACGTTTCCTGCTGGACCGGCCACTGCTGCCACTGCGAGACTTTCGGTGACGGGAACGAGACCTTCAAGAGACACGCACACCAAAAATACATATAAACTGGAAAAGCTTATCAAATAAATTAGCCCTAAGAAGTGGTTAGCTTAGTTGTTAAACATCCAGGCTGGACTGGCCAAAAGATTACGCCACCATCATGGCATTGATCAAGATTGATTAAACCTCGAACTCAACATGGATGTTGCATGAAAGTTGCAGAAGATTTCGGGATCACACAAATGCATTCTTTTTCAGTCTAAATTGCTTAAATACCACGATCTAATCGAATATCAAATTGCAGTATTCATGTTTAAAGCAAGAAATAGCCTATTGGCTGGGAATATACAAAAGATGTTCTCTGAGAGGGAGGGAGGGAGGGTACGATTTAAGGGGAAGGGGACATTTTAAGACTAATAGATTTAGAACAACCAGGAAAAGATTATGTTTATCAATTTGCGGAGTTAAATTGTGGAATAAACTAAATGAGAACCTAAAGCAAAGCCCAAACATATTCCTATTCAAAAAAATGTACAAAAAAAATATTTTCAAGAGGTATCAAGAAGCACTGTAGTAAAAGTAGATGTAAATGTAGTATTTTTGGTTGTATTTTTTGCTGCTTGAATAAGTACATAATCGAGGTTAGATAAATAAATACTTGTCAGTGGTCACTTTAATATATATATATATATATATATATATATATATATATATGTGTGTGTATAAATGTATATAACAACATAATAATAATATAAAAATTGTTAATTGAAGGAATGTAAGAATTAAAGGGGTAGGAGTACGTAAGTTTTACTTCTTCCTACTCCTTTTCGCACATGTAATAGAAGTATGTTAACACAGGAAAGAAGGGTACTTTGTTTGAGGCTCATCTGTTGTTGTTGTTGTTTTTTTTCTCCTATGTTTTTAAAAATCATTTTATTTTGTTATATACTTTCTCTTCCATGTTCGAAATAAAGATTTCAATTCAATAAAAAAATTCCAAAAGCAATTATGCCGTTCACATCTCCTACGGTCTATGGCTCATCAGTGACCTGCTGTCTGTTCCATTGATATCTCCAAATGTTTCTGATACAGTTAAAAACATGAGATTTTAAATAGTTCATTTAAGCGCGTAATATTAATATGGTTTGCGCAAACTGAGAAGAACGACAAAAACGCTGCCGCATTCACAAATTAAAGCTGTTAAGTCATCCAGTGTGTGTGTGGTGCCGTGTGCTCTGCATATGCTCTAGACACGTGTAAGAGCTGTCGCACAACTGTTGGTGACCCAAGTTCAGCTCATGTCACAATCATCTCTCACCCCGACTTTCCTGTCTACATTTGACTGTCATGAAAAAAAGGCAAAAAGTCCAAAAAATATCTAATTAAATGTGCAAAAGTCATGCGTAGATACAAATTCACATACTCATAATTCATTCAATACTTGCACACTGTGGCCAAATACCAGAAATACGTAACTAGTAGGCAAGTGCAAAGACCCCAGGTGTGGTTAACAGATCCTATAAGTGAAGTACTGCAGTTCTGATGTGACACGTTGCAGTGTAAACTGTGTGTTAAAGTGAGAAACACTGATGTCAACACTTTTCACTGATGTCAATTTTTCTCAGACATGAGGGGTGCATGCCTTCACCGTGGGCAAAGACACTATAGTCACACACACACTTGTTTTTATATCTTCGTACATCTTTCTGTTGACTTTTTTTATAGTGAGATAATGATATGTTCTATGCTCTGACTGTACCCCTAATCCTAACCCTCACAGAAACCATTCAACATTAATTAAAACAATGTTCATTCATCTGTTGTCCCTGTGGACAAAGATTCGTTTGACAACGTAATCAAAGTTTGTGTGTGTGTACAGATTTAACTTAAACTGCGGTGAACAAATGTCTTCAGAAGAATAGTAACACCTGAAATCATCTATACATGGTGGGAACCTTGGTGGAAGCCTTTCATAGTGTCTTTCAGTGTCTCGCATATTCATTATTATAGACCTTGATAGAAAAGTAACATTACAAAAAAAAAAAAAAGTATGCATTCATCTTTTAATTTGAAAAGTCTTTAAAAAGTTTTAAAGACCCTGTTTGTTTTTTTTAGTAGAAATTATCAAAAACTCAAAACTGTGATTTTGCACTCCTTTGATTCACAACATAACGTCTTAAGTCATCGGTTTATATTTTGAGCGGTCGACTTTCGACAGAAATTTGGGGGGTTATGTCATTTGTCCTTTTATCTCGGTCACATCCGAAAGTGAAGAAAAGAAGTTCAGCTACAATGATGTGGGAAAAGATGATGTTTTGAAGAACATTGGTAACCAAACAGCAATGGTGACCACTGACTTTTCACTTTTCAAGTGTTCTTCTGAGACATTTCTCAAAATATCTTCTTTTGTCTTTCACAGAAGAAAGATAGTCATTCACGTTTGGAAGGACATGAGGGTGAGTAAATTATGACAATTTTCATTTTTAGGTGACCTGTTACTTTAAAGGTTTCCTGCCTTATTAGTTTTTTTAACATGTTTTTTGTGTTCAGAAACGAGTGCCCTCTTTCAGTAGCCAGCATTGGTGTCGAGAACAAACGGGCCATTTTTTTAACCATTCTGCACACCATACTGAAAATCTTGTTATAATAACTAATAACAAAATAAAGAAAAACAGGCCCCTTTTTGACACACGTGTAAAGCTGTTAATTTATAATCAAATTCAGTAAAAATTCACGCCACACAATCATGACGATCAGTTTTTATGATCGATCATGTGTGTCACTTAGTAGTGCTCGTGCAAATCCCTATTGGCTGAATGAAGTGGCCATTAGGGAGGACCTCAAAATGACTGTACACAAGCTGTATTGATCCTTACCGACAGGCCAGAGAATACCCGGAGATTTAAAGGATTTTACTTACCAGAGCAACTGACTCCAGAGCCATACATTCACACTGTGACATACAGACATGCTCACGCAAACACAGCGATACATAAACACAAAGTATGGTACATGGTAGAAAGTAAACTCAGCTGATTCTATTGTCAACAATCAATTTGTGTACTTTTACTGTAAACATGTTTGTAGAAAAAAATCTTTTTTTTTTTTCTACCCAAAATTTTATTTTGGATCTTTAATGAAAATTCCTACCACTATGTAATTTTTAATGCATCATTTATTAGCACTGTACATGACATTACTTTATTTTTTTTTTTTACATGTATGTAAGAACTCCTGAAATGACTTGCGCTATTTTCACAGCTAGACAAAAGAATAATAAAACCTGAAACACTATAGCAAAAAACTATCATATGCAGTACATATCACTGTGTATTTTTATACTGAAAATGTTAAATATTTGGTCAGAAGTGCCCTTTCTCAAAATTGGATCATGAAGTCACACGACTAGGTCAAAAGCCAGAAGCCAAATCAGAGTTAGTTGAACCATACCTAGTCACCTGATTATTATACATCACATGAATATCATATGATGAAAACAAGTAAACTGCTATATTCACAGGATATTTTAAGCAGGTTACCCAACAGAATAATGATGACAGGACTGTTGAAGTTCTCCATTGGTCTTAGACAATCCAGGAGTTGCATCATGATCACAAAATCACATCCCCACTCAAAGATTCAAGTCACATGATCCTAAACTCGCGTCAAATGTTGGATAATTTGCAATAAACCTACACCAACACACTAATGTTTCCCAACGTTAATAATGACAAATATAATATTATGTTAAAAACAGAAAAATAAATGTTTTTTAAAAGTCTCTTATGCTCACCGAGGCTGCATTTATTTGATCCAACATACAGTAAAAACAGTAATTGTGTGAAATTTTATTACAATTTAAAATATTTGAATATATTTTAAAATGTAATTTATTCCTGTGATCAAAGCTGAATTGTCAGCATCATTACTCCAGTCTTCAGTGTCACATGATCCTTCAGAAATCATTCTAATATGATGATTTGCTGTTCAAGAAACATTTCTGTCATCGTGTCTCATATTTCATCTCCAGCATGCTCTTCACTGTCTCCTTGGTAAACAAGTACACTAGCTTTTGATAAAATTCATTAAGGACAATATTGTTTAGTGAGGTGGAAATGATGGCAGGACAATTCCTTGCCTCTGAGTCAATTCAATTCTTGATTGACTGATTGGTTGGTTGATTGATTGGTGATCGATCCACAGAAGAAAGTCATACAGGTTTGGGACAACATGAGGGTGAGTAAATTTTACAATTTTAATTGGGAAGGCTGCCAAAATCTTTTTATGAGAGATGTAGTCAACCTTCTTTCAGCTTTAACAATATTCTGGACATTACAGATAGGGTCTAGAAGCAGATCCTTATTTGAAAAACGTGAGTCTGAAAACACTAAATCTGCTGTACTTCTATTTCTAATGTTGTTTTATCTGATCGTTTAGCAGCCAGAGCAAAAGCAGTTATAGTTACACGAGAGAACACGAGAGGTCTTATTTTAGCAAAATGTACTTGTGGCCAGCGCATGTAATAAACACCAGGACTGTCGGTTTGCTGTTTTTTCATCTCTTTCTCTCTTTCTGCAGCTCAGCTCACTTCTGGGCCTGTTGCAAATTAAATTTATTGTAGTTAATAGACTGTGGTGCGGCTGCTAAATGTCAATTTCATTACCAAGGCCTTACCCTTCGAGAATTATGACCTCATTTAAGGCGAGGGGGTAAATGTGTTAATGCAGGATGGCCAGATAAACATCCCCTGCCACAAGCACACATGCGTCCAGCAGCATCATGCCAAGAGTGGGCTATTTTACATGACTTTCAGCTATTATCGCTGCAGAAAAAGCCTTCCCCTATGGCCTAAAAATATTTAAAATTCTTTTGAAAGATCCTTTTTTTTATTTTGCTCCCCCCCCCCCTCCAATCCATTAAATCTAGCAGCAACGATTGGCTCAGGCAATTTTCCCTGCAAATTATCAATAAAGTAATTACCAGTGTGTGGGAGCGCACCGGGCGCTTATCGCTGATGCCCCCTACCCAGCCGCGGATCTGATCCCTCCCAGCACTGCATTTGGGTAATTATGTGAGCAGGATGGTGTCCTGCTGTTATCACACCATATTATATTCCTGCTAAACAAGGTTTCTTGCTTCATATGAAATTGGATATTAATGGTGGCGAATGATAGCACTAGTGCAACTAACAGACGTAAGATACACCACTGGAATCCTAACCTGGCCAAATGATTATTTATTCCTGCCGTGGCCTTTCCTCTCTTCGGTTCAGTCCCACACACACACACACACACGCACACACACACACACACACACACACACACATTCCACTCTCGGTCCACGGTGAAACACAGTCACACTGTAAACACTAATTTATTATAAAGACCTGCTATAAAAGAGAAGACAAAAAAGACAAAAAACGTCAGTTCCGACCACCAAATCACCCTGCTTCTCTTTGCACTGTTACTAAGAAAATGTTCAATGTTCAACAAAAGTCAATGATAAATATATCATTTCAAATCTCATCAAATATATATATATATATATATATATATATATATATATATATATATATATCATTGACTTTTGTGTATATACGTCAGAAATCTATCATGAGATGTAATAATGGGCTCTAGAAAGAAATCAGCTGTGTGATTTCTTCAGAAACATGACCTTGTGATTCTACAAGGAGGAAATTCATGGATATTTATATACAGGAAGGAACATATCAGACAATTATCGTACTGCACCTTTTTACCTAAACTATAATAATAATATCTATAACATGACAACTCTGAGTGTTTGGCATGGTAATAGATATGACAATGATATGCTTGGTCTTGGCAGAACTGCTACACTGCTGCTGCTGCTGCTGCTGATGTTGATATAACTGTTACTGTTATTGCTGTTACTGTTATTGCTGTTACTGTTATTGCTGTTACTGTTATTTCTGCTACTGTTATTGCTGCTGTTATTTCTGTTACTGTTATTGCTGTGCTGTTACTGTTATTGCTGTGCTGTTACTGTTATTGTTGTTACTGTTATTTCTGCTACTGTTATTGCTGTTGCTGTTATTGCTGCTGTTATTTCTGTTACTGTTATTGTTGTGCTGTTACTGTTATTGCTGTGCTGTTACTGTTATTGCTGTTACTGTTATTTCTGCTACTGTTATTGCTGTTGCTGTTATTGCTGCTGTTATTTCTGTTACTGTTATTGTTGTGCTGTTACTGTTATTGCTGTGCTGTTACTGTTATTGCTGTTACTGTTATTGCTGTTACTGTTATTTCTGCTACTGTTATTGCTGTTGCTGTTATTGCTGCTGTTATTTCTGTTACTGTTATTGCTGTGCTGTTACTGTTATTGCTGTGCTGTTACTGTTATTGTTGTTACTGTTATTTCTGCTACTGTTATTGCTGTTGCTGTTATTGCTGCTGTTATTTCTGTTACTGTTATTGTTGTGCTGTTACTGTTATTGCTGTGCTGTTACTGTTATTGCTGTTACTGTTATTTCTGCTACTGTTATTGCTGTTGCTGTTATTGCTGCTGTTATTTCTGTTACTGTTATTGTTGTGCTGTTACTGTTATTGCTGTGCTGTTACTGTTATTGCTGTTACTGTTATTTCTGCTACTGTTATTGCTGTTGCTGTTATTGCTGCTGTTATTTCTGTTACTGTTATTGCTGTGCTGTTACTGTTATTGCTGTGCTGTTACTGTTATTGCTGTTACTGTTATTTCTGCTACTGTTATTGCTGTTGCTGTTATTGCTGCTGTTATTTCTGTTACTGTTATTGTTGTGCTGTTACTGTTATTGCTGTGCTGTTACTGTTATTGCTGTTACTGTTATTTCTGCTACTGTTATTGCTGTTGCTGTTATTGCTGCTGTTATTTCTGTTACTGTTATTGCTGTGCTGTTACTGTTATTGCTGTGCTGTTACTGTTATTGCTGTTACTGTTATTGCTGTGCTGTTACTGTTATTGTTGTTACTGTTGTTATTGCTGTGCTGTTACTGTTATTGCTGTTACTGTTATTGCTGTGCTGTTGCTGTTACTGTTACTGCTGTGCTGTTACTGTTATTGCTGTTGCTGTTATTGCTGCTGCTGTTATTGCTGTTGCTGTTACTGTTATTGCTGTTACTGTTATCGCTGCTGCTGCTGCTGTTGCTGTTATTGCTGCTGCTGTTATTGCGGTTACTGTTGGTTATTGCTGTTGCTGCTGCTGCTGTTATTGCGGTTACTGTTGGTTATTGCTGCTGCTGCTGTTATCGATGCTGCTGTTATTGATGCTGCTGTTATTGCAGTTACTGTTATTGCTGCTGCTGTTATCGATGCTGCTGTTACCTTGGTTACTGTTATTGCTGCTGCTGTTATTGCTGTTACTGTTATTGCTGCTGCTGCTGTTACTGTTATTGCTTTTTCTGTTATTGCTGTTATTGTTATTGATGTTGCTGTTATTGCTGTTACTGGTATTGCTGCTGCTGATGTTTTTGATGTTAATGTTATTACTGCTGCTGTTATTGCTGTTACTGTTATTGTTGTTATTGCTGATGCTGTTATTGCTGTTGCTGTAATTGCTGCTGCTGTTATTGCTGTTAAAGGCCATGTTGCAGGTTAACCACCACTGTCGATTAATGGGTACATAAATCACTCAAGATATGTATATCATTTTTAAAATGTCTCAAAAGTGGCCTTAAAGACCATTTTTTTACGTTTTTGGTATTAACAGGTTTTTTTTACGCAATTCGGTGATGACGTCACGTTGGGGAGAAGTGGATGAAAGGTAGCCTCAGCGTAGTAGAACTATGGCGACTGACTGGGATGAGGAAGAGTTGGCAAGAGCCAACATGTATAATTTCGAACCTGCCAGACGTGAGAGGGCAAATGAGGAATTGCCAAGAACTGATGGCCGTCAAAGCCAATTAAATGCATGGTCCGAGGAGAATGAGTGGAGAGTTGAAGTGTCCTGGTGAGTTGCTATCATTTACCAACGCAGCAATGAGCACTGGAGCTAGTCTACGAGCAGCAGTGCACAAAAACGACCTAATATATATATATATATATATATATATATATATTTTACTGTCTTTTTTTACTGTTCTTAGTTTTTACGAGTGAAAAATCAACGTTTTCTTTATATCTAACTGTTAGTGGCAGTGATCATGACGTTAGTTCAGATAAGTACCGGTAACCTTTATCATAGCGTCGTAGTACTGGTAAACTTTGTCTTTGTCATCTAGAAATAGAAGGCATCATGCTAGCTATATGGGCGTTTCTAAGCGTTTATCTCTTCCTCCGGTGAAAATGTTGTTGCAAACGTAGCCGCCGCGTGTCTGTCGCTGCGTTTGGCAGGTGCTTGTGTGGGCGGTATAGAGAGAGATAGGCAGACAGCCAGATAGCATAACGTTAGCATAGATAGCTAGCAGCTAGATAGATAGATAATTAGACAGAAATATATAGTAGGTAGATTGACAACATAGAGTTGGTTGCACGTTAGAGGCGCCCGCGCCATTGGATGTGCAGTTGCCGCATATATTAGCCTATCTATCTATATCTATATATCTGTCTGTCTATCTATATATCTAGTCTATATATTTACCTATATCTATGCATTTATCTTTTGATCTATAATCTGCGCTATCGGAATACTCTCGTCTACTACTCGTCTCTCTAGTCACTCTCAATGCTCTCAAGGCGGGCTTTGGTAAATTCTCTCCCCAAGGTGACGTAATGCAATGCATTGTGGGCGAAAGGAGAATCGTTGCAAACCGCTGTAAGATAGTACCTACTTTTTCGTATTATATTACGTTTTGTGATACCCAACAACATATAATACAATGGATAACAGTTTAAATGTTTATTACCAACAGGCAAATTGCACAAATTCGTTAAAAAATTAACCCTGCAACATGGCCTTTAATGTTGTTGCTGCTGCTGTTATTGTTGTTGCTGTTATTGATGTTACTGTTATTGCTGCTGCTGTTATTGCCGTTGTTATTGTTGCTTCTGTTATTGTTGTTGCTGTTATTGATGTTACTGTTATTGCTGCTGCTGTTATTGCTGTTACTGTTATTGCTGCTGCTGTAATTGCTGTTACTGTTATTGCTGTTACTGTTATTGCTGGTGCTGTAATTGCTGTTACTGTTATTGCTGCTGTTGTTATTGCCGTTACTGTTATTGCTGCTGATGTTACTGTTAGTGTTGTTACTGCTGCTGCTGTTACTGTTATTGCTGTTTCTGTTATTGCTGCTGCTGATGTTACTGTTATTGCTGTTATTGTTATTGATGGTGCTGTTACTGCTGTTACTGTTATTGCTGCTGCTGTTGTCATTGCTGTTACTGTTATTGCTGCTGCTGCTGTTACTGCTTTTTCTGTTATTGCTGTTATTGATTTTGCTGTTATTGTTGTTACTGCTGTTACTACTGCTGTTATTGCTGTTACTGTTATTGCTGCTGCTGTTATTACTGTTACTGGTATCGCTGCTGCTGTTATTATTGATGTTATTGTTATTACTGCTGCTGTTATTGCTGCTACTGTCATTGTTGTTATTGCTGCTGCTGTTATTGCTGCTGCTACTGTTATTGCTGTTGCTGTAATTGCTGTTTCTGCTGTTATTGCTGTTATTGTTATTGCTGCTGTTGTTATTGTCGTTGTTTTTATTGTAGCTGCCTTTACTGTTATTGATGCTGCTGTAATTGTTGTTACTGTTATTGCTGCTGCTGCTATTGCTGTTAATGTTATTGCTCCTGTTGTTATTGATGTTACTGTTATTGCTGCTGCTGCTGTTATTGCGGTTACTGTTGGTTATTGCTGCTACTGTTATTGTTGCTGCTATTATTGTGGTTACTGTTGGTTATTGCTGCTACTGTTATTGTTGCTGCTATTATTGTGGTTACTGTTGGTTATTGCTGCTGCTGCTGCTGTTATTGTGGTTACTGTTGGTTATTGCTGCTACTGTTATTGTTGCAGCTGTTATTGTGGTTACTGTTGGTTATTGCTGCTACTGTTAATGTTGCTGCTGTTATTGTGGTTACTGTTGGTTATTGCTGCTACTGTTATTGTTGCTACTGTTATTGTGGTTACTGTTGGTTATTGCTGCTGATGTTATTGTGGTTACTGTTGGTTATTGATGCTGCTGTTATTGATGTTACTGTTATTGCTGCTGCTGCTGTTATTGCTGTTACTGTTATTGCTGCTGCTGTTACTGTTATTGCTGCTGTTTGTTATTGCTGCTGCTCATTGGCTACTGATACAGCAGGAACCAATCAACTGTGCCTTATAGAGAATGATGTAATTGCAAGCAGACTGAGATAAGGACCTGTCAGCCAGCACCATCTGGGCATGACAGAACTTTGTTTTTTGTTTTTTAGAAAGTGCATCATCTTCTTTTTACAAGAAAAGTAAGTTGTCATTCAACTAGGGATGCAGTATAATTGGGCCCGAAACTACGCTCATGCACTCATACTTATTAAAACGTTCCGATATCAACAACCGATGCATAGGGGCGCTGTACGAGAGGGAGGTGCCATTGAGCCGAAATCATTATTTGAAAGTTTCCTTTAATAAAACTTTTTAAAAAACAAATTATTTGTTAAAAATTATGAAAGGAAATGTTTTGAGTTAAAAAAATAAATAAATATCAACCACTCACCCTCTGACATTAAGTCTATGGATAAAATGGATAGAGGAAGCTTTCTAAGGCACAGAACAGAAAAAAGAAAAAGGGGAAATAAGCTTAACCTATAATTTTTTATCACTGTGAGTCTTTATGTTAATCAATATTTAACATTGTCGTCTGGCTAAAGTGATTACTTTAAAATCAGTTCATTTTAAAATCTCTGTCACTCAAAAATAATATAAGTCAATTGTGAAAGGGTGCTTGATTTACATTAGAGTGAAACAGTGGAAATCGTTAATCGCCTGGGTTACTTTTGAAGTCTGGTACAAATATGACAAAGCCTACAAAAATTCATAGAATATATAGACCCATATGTATTCGGGATTATTAATTAAAAGATTGCAATCTCGATATTCCTCTAAACCTTTGAAATTACGATCACACCGGAATATTTAAACCTGCTTTTGCGTGGCAGATGACAAGAGAGAGCAGCGGTCATGTAAGCTGCATGTTTGAAACAGATTCACAAACTATTGCTATTTCTGTGTTGCAAACATCAAATAATAAATAAAGTATTGGGATAAAAGTTAATAGTCTGGAAATAAAGTAAATGTGATATAAAAGTAAATATGAGTAAATTACATTTGAAACTAATGTTTCGCTTCAAATATTACAATATCTATTACAATGCCTGTAGATGGCGACCAGTGACTGTTAAAATGTATTTGATGAGATTCGTTAAACAACTCGATCAAGTTCTCATTCATTAATTTCAAACAATTTTTTTACATACAGGTAATGAATTCAAATTAATAAATATTTTTAATAGACCTATTTATAACATTTTAGGCATTCATAACAGTAAATAGATCATATTGTCAAGTAAATTACATGTGATGTTATTGTAATTTTGTTTTCATTTGGGACAATTGAACATAGAAGACAGTTGAGAAATAAAAAGCATGTGTAATTCAGTCTTAAAGGGACAGCAACCTAATAAACCTGCTGCTGTGTTTTAAAGGGCACCTATTATGCAGAATTCACTTTTACATGGCGTTTGAACATAAATGTGTTGGCACTGTGTGTACACAACCACCCTATAATGATAAAAATCCACACAGTGCTTTTTTAAAAAAATAACCCATAAATCATAAGCACTGTCTCAGAACAAGCCGTTCTCAGATTCGGGGCAATGTGACGTCCTTTTGCACAAGCCCCACAAGACTGTTGACGGACACTGCTGGTATTAGCGTAGACCCGCCCTGAGTGAGCTAAACACAGTCCAACATTATTTCGACGCCGGAGCAGCTGTTTATTTGCTATTATTTGGTGCATATGCAAGTGTTTGTGCGGTGTGGTAGCTGAAGCATTAGGGTGATTACCGCATGACATGGAGGCGCCGGCATGATCACTTGCATTATTTCCTGATAACAGCAGAAACAACTTAAAATACTCTAGAATTTGTTCATCAGAGTAATTAACATCATTCGAAACTGTAAAGGGTCTACATTTATTTGTGTAAATTCACAATAAAAATTTAATGTAAAAACAAACGGTGTGCTTTCTGCCGTCTCGGTCTCTGTGAACTGAAGCGTGTCACAAAAATGAACTGAAACTCAGCGTATAGGCTACTTACCTCACAGACAGGAGAAATATACCTATAGAAAGCTTGAAATGTCTACTTTAAAACGAACCAATTCAAATAGAAAACAAATACTGATTATGTCATCCGTATGAAAGGTGCATTTCTCTCTAAAGGCGCGTCCATTATAATGCGGAGATGGCGAGTCAGCATCGTCAACTTTTGCAGCCAAAAACAGAAAACACTCATTTTTTAATCAATAATCAAAATGTCTCCTTGCTATTTTTTTTTAATCAATACTCAAAATGTCTCCTTGCTTTTTTTTTTTTTTATCAATACTCAAAATGTCTCCTTGCTTTTTTTTTTTTTTATCAATACTCAAAATGTCTCCTTGGTATTTTTTTTCCCAAGACATCCATAATCATTGCTTTTGACAGTGCTTTGCGGCAAGCTTTATGCGTGCGCTTGAGCGCGGAATAGGCATATTAGCATTCGGCCTACATTTAATAAAGGCTCAATATGGTGTAGTATTCCCCCCAGTATACATTTAAGTAATTAATTTAATTAAATGTGCGATTAGTCAACAGATGGCTTAAATGAACGACTACTAGTCAACTAGAAAAATCTTTAGTCAGGAGCAGCACTAATGTATTGCACAGCAAGCATCTACGACAACACTCACAGTGAGGCCGTTGCTTTTAAGAGTCAGTCTAAGACGACGACGGAAAACGCAACAACAAAAATGCGGAAAGGTCAGAAGGTGTTTGTACATATTGAGTTTGAAAATGTATAAAAATGCCAACTCTGTCCTCTACAGGTACAAACTACAGTCATAGGAAACTCAAACAGGCAGGCTGAAAAACATATACTCAGGTGCAGAGAAGACCAAGAAGTGTGATACTGATATCCAATCATATGAATATTCAACCCCCAAAAATCAGAATCAGATATTGCTGTGAGACAAGTCCCAGATCTGCTCATTGACTTGGCCCTGTGTACACTGACACAGAGTCATCTTTCATGATTAAAATAAAACATTGAGTTTTATTGTGCTGCTTACATTGTAAAGTCGAGCTACAGTTAAAAAAGAAACGGAACACTACAAGTGTGAAAAAAAAATACACATATATATATATATATATATATATATATGTGTGTGTATTTTTTTTTCACACTTGTAGTGTTCCGTTTCTTGTAGTGTTCCGTGTACAAAGTCAGTGTACACAGGGCCAAGTCAATGAGCAGATCTGGGACTTGTCTCTATATATATATATATATATACAGAAGTTCTAGTTGACTCTGACGTAAAGAACCAACAAACATCTTCCACTTAATTAGTGTGACAGAAGTTCTCAATATTTTTTTTCCAGAGCACTGAAGTTCACCTTGAATAAGCAATAAGGGTTTCCTACAGGCGCTCAAAACAGCTGTTCCTTCTTGTTCCCAAGCGCTCCACGTAATGAAAAATGTTAACAATTCAGGATGCCTTATTTCGGGTGCTCTTTAAATGCAGTGCCACACAAGTGTAATTTATGAGATTCCTCTAATTACCAGAGCTCATAACAACATTTCCAAAGCTGTTTCTTTCTGCTTATGTTCACTGCTCTTTTACATACACAACAATTTATCACGGAAAGTCAAAAATGAAAAATTTATATTATTGGAATTGACTGTTTTAATATTACAGCAATCATACAGATTTTGGTCATTTGTATTTATGTCGAAGAATAAATGATAATAAAAATCTTCTGAGATAAAGGGAAGAGTTAGTGCTTGGCATTTATAGGGCAGTATTCCTTTAATGGTTGTCCGTTTTAAACTAGTTAGCACCAATTTGATAAGCAATTTAAGACACATTAACTCATTGATTTTCTGGCTTCCCATGCTTTCACTGTTATACGGTAGGGGGAGCTATTACACATCTTCTGAAAGAGTGCTGAATCTCCTGATCAAAACACAGGAGAAGAAGAAGCAGAAACAAGTGATAGCAAATGTAAGCAGAAGCATATGTAAAATAACATGATTATCCACATTAAACAGCATATAAATCAAAACTGCCTAATGTTCCTGAATGAAATGTCGACCCAGGACGAGCTGCAGAACTGTGAAGCTTTAAGGGTGTTGATGGACTTGATCTACTCCATCTGTGTTTTGATCTAATTCTTTGACAAAAATCTGCTTTTTTCAGCTTTTTGCTCAAAATATTGCTTTTTTATGAAACTTGCATGAAAAAGAATGCATGAAGCTAGAATAAAATGTTGATGTTTTTTAGCACAAGGTTCTGTTGTTTCTTATGATATACTGCATTTACAGATATTCATACAACAAAATATTCAGGGGCCTTGAAAACTTTGTTAAAAAAAGAATTTACAAAAATGCTGGCAGGGAAAGAGTTAAAATAACAACTGATATCTAATCTGTAATTTATAATTTGAAGAGTACATGAAAAAGGGAAATTTCGGTTACACTATTTTAAGGTGTCCATGTTTCAGTGTAATTAACATTGAACATAAAATAACATTGAGTAAAGTACTGAGTAATAATAATCAACTACATATATTTACTATAGTCGGGCTAGGGTTAGTTGTATGGAATTATGCATAATTTATAGTTATTTAGTAACTACATGAAACGTGTAGCAAATACACTTAAATCAAGTTTAGTGAAATTTCAGTAGCACTTTGTTGTACAGTCCTGTTTCGCATGAACATACTATGTACTTATTGTAGTAATGACACTAACTAGGTACTAACCCTGAACCTACCCCTAAAACTTAACTTAACCCATGTAGTTACCTTACACTACTCATTACTTTTGTGGTAAGAACATTGTAAGTACATTGAAAGTGCACGTACTGTAAAAATTAAGTGTTACCGAAATCTCTGAGACGAGAGGAAAAGACATCAGCTGACACTTGGGCCACCCACACTCGCAAGGCTGTGTCTTTCAGTCCAGTTCAAAGGTCTCTGAGACTGCTCTGATCTACACAAAGTCATTTGTTTCAAACGTTTAGGGTTGACTTTTTTTTTTTTTTTTTTTATGATTTGTGAAAAGCATATGTGAGCGCCATCACTCAACAACAACAGTGACATCCTGAGCGCTCCTATCTAACCAGCACCACTGAGACTGTATTAGATCCCTATTAGAGGACACCCCAAGCAGAGGTCAACGAGAGGCAAGAGGTCAGAGGTCAACAAGTGCTAACTCAACACTGTCAACACACACAATCATAAGACCTGCGCAAGACACGCTTCTGATGCTCGGAAGTGCATTACACATCTGTAGAAACATAATTAGATTTTTGCCGTTATGATAAATAATCAGAAAAGTAAAAAAACACATGCTCAGTAATGACTTTCTATGACTTCATATAAAGGTTGTTTTGGAGAGTTTGGGGGCAAAAGAAGAGTGAAATTTTAAATGATGTTGAAAGCATGTGTTTTTAATTAGTAGGTGTTCTCGAAGGGTAAGATGATGGTTTTCTGTTCTTTTTTATGATAAGGTATTTATGAAGTGACGGTAGATCTGAAGGTCGGTCCTTAAAGACTTTTATTGTTTAAATGTGGAGGGTTATGTTTCAATTTAAGCACTCGCACAAGAAAAACCATAAATATTGAGACTAAGTGGACCGACCATAAAACTACAGCACAGAGACAGCACAGTGACAGAGAGCAGACACTCATTCCTCTACTAAAAGAAAAACCACACTTAATTAAACACTAAATGAGCATCTGAAATAGCACCTGCATAAAATACATAAATTAAGCCTGTCTTTTCAGAGCAAAAATAGCATCAGAAAAGGAGTGTTTGATCATATATACATAACATCAGCTCTCCCAGCATCCCGAAGCTATCAGTTGTGTGTAATCACAGCTCAGTCCAGCTCTAATGAGGCCATGAAAGAGAGATGCTCACAATCACATATCAGATTTCACTAACCATCAAGAAAAACAGTCAGGACAGGACGGCCTGTGTGTCTAAGGGTGCGTTTACACGACAACGATACGCTTAAAACTGAGAAGTTTTTCCTTTGAGTATTCCGATCGATCCCCAAAACGATCCCCAAAAACAGCTAAAAACGCTGTATTCTGTGCCAGGCCGTTAGATGGCGATGAAACACTATAGACTGAACATGTAATACGTGCATGACGTCATCGTCTTCAGAGATTCGCGTTTTTGTTGTTTACACTGAGAGAGTTTTTAAAAACTTGCACTTTGAAACCAGTTTTCAAAGTTTGTGTTTTCAGGCGCTGTGATGTAAACGAACGGCCAAAACGCATAAAAAGTTGTATGTTTTTAGTTGAAAACGTTGTTGTGTAAACTTAGACCCTCACAACCCAAGAACTACCTCACATTACTCTCCATTTCTCTTACAAAATAACTACAACAACACAAAAAACTAATTTAGTAATGCATGACGACAAACTATAAAGAGTATGGGAAATTTCACTTCTTTACTAATGTAAGGTGCCAGACACTAATGAACTGAAGAATTATGGTTTGACTGATAAAACGCAGAGGTGGGTGATATATTGTACCACAAGTTGGGTCATTTTCTATCATGGTATTGGTACATATCAAAATACAGTAATAGCTATCCAGTCTGTAAAGCTTGGGTGATATTGTGGGAAGTGCTATAAAATTAAACCTGATTTAACTTGACTAGCCCATCAGTCACACAGAGAGAGTGTGTTTAGCGTGCTGAGAAACTGTATTTTAGCAAAAAAAACTAAATTCACAAGAAAGGCATCAATGCATAAAGCAGTCCTTACTGATTAATGTGTGAAGGACTGCACACATTTTTATTGTTATTCTTCTCATAGATACACACACACACACACAAACGCTTGTCACTGGTTTATGTTCTGTTGCACAGTACTAAAAGTAACAGCAGTTAGATTTAGAGTGTGTGTTTTTTTCTCTTTTTTTTTTCTAAAATGGTTATAAAGGGTTGACTTATGAGGATTGGAGTCATAGTTTTGGCCCTGTGTTTCTCTGTTAGACATTTTAGAAAAATGACTTGCAAGTATCAGGAAAGAGGAAAGTGTTTCATTATTTTCCAAGGGGTGTCACAGTTTCAGTCGAGAAGCACATAATTCAGCTTCAAGTTTTCTTTGTGTTCCCTCTTTCTTCCTTACACCTAAATATTGAGCATGAAACTGGATCCATATCCAGACTTTTGTCAGAGGTGCAGGTTCACTGTGAACCTGATTATAGTACAATTTGCTAAAGTGCTTTTGAGAGGAGAGGGTGATGGCAGATACGTGGCTTTGAAGAAAGAAATGAGCACTTCTACAGGTCAGTGGATCTCCTGAACTCCTGGCTCAAACATGAGCTGAGAGCCACACAGGAACTCACAGCTTTATGAATGGAGTATAGAAAAATGCCTTCGATGATCACTCCTTTAGAATTTATTCATTTATTTATTTTGGTACTAACTGAAAATTATGTACTGGAAGTACTGGTATGTAACCAGAAAGATGCCCAGAAAAATAATTCACCAAGCCTTCTTTCTTTAATGTTTCAACTAATAAAATCAAGTATTTCAAAAAATCACTTTCAAATTATTTATGTATTAATAATATTCTATCACCATCTCAATCTGGTTTTAGGACTAACCATTCCACAACCACTGCACTACTTAAGTTTACAAATGATGTGTTTTCAGCTTCAGATAACGGCAAGTTCACTGGTGCTATTTTTCTTGATTTGACTAAAGCTTTTGATTTGGTTGCTTTTAGATAAACTTCATGCTATTGGTTTTTCAAAAAAATCTATTTTGTGGTTTAATTCATATCTGCATAACAGGAAACAATGTTTTGTCTTAAATGGAAACAAATCTGATTTTTTGATTCAACAAAGTGGTGTGCCTCAAGGTTCAGTTTTGGGACCACTTCTCTTTTCTATTTATGTAAATAATCTGCCATTACTTCTTAAAAATTGTCAGGTTCAACTTTATGCGGATGATACTGTCATATATACTTCTAATTCTGACCCTATACAAATTCAATTATCTCTTCAATCGGATTTTAATAGTTTACAAGACTGTCTTTTGGCTAATAAATTAGTGCTTAATAAAACCAAGTCATATACTATGATCTTTGGTTCTAGACATAAACTTAACTCCAAAACCTGTTCTTGTGCTATATCATGTAAAGACGGTACTCCTCTGCATGGAGTTGATACTATTAAATATCTTGGTGTATGGCTTGACTCTAAACTTTCCTTTAAACCTCACATTAATCATGTCTTACGAAAAGTCAATGTTGGTATGAGTATCTTGCATCGATCTCGAAATTGCTTTACTTATAGTGTTCGTAATAAACTAGTTGCTCAATTAATATTTCCGTTTTTTGATTACTGTGATGTGGTTTATCAGACGGCATTAAAATCTGATCTTGTTTTACTTAATTCGGCATATAATAGAATTTGCAGATTTGTTTTAGGATGTTCTTTTTCCACTCACCACTGTACAATGTATGATGCACTTCAGTGGCCACCTTTGAATGTGAGAAGGCAGTTGCACTGGCTCCAATTTATATTTAAATGTATTTACTTTGATTATCCTAGTTATCTACAACAATATTTTGTACTCTTTTCTTCAAACTATCAAGTTAGGCATTCTGTCCAGACTTACCTTCTCGTTCCTCGCGTTAAAAAAACAATTGGTAAGAGAGCATTTATGTTTAAAGCCCTATTAGATTGGAATAATTTACCTATAGATATTAGATCCATTACTTCACTTCGGTTGTTTAAACAATCTTTATTATTTTATTTGAAAGTAGATTGCACATGCTATCATTGAAACTGTTGTTGTAGTTTTGTGTTTCGTTGCTTATATATATATATATATATATATATATATATATATATATATATATATATATTTTTTTTTTTTTTTTTTTTTTATTGTTGGTGTTTGTTGCTTGTCTGTTTGTTTGATGTATTGTTAATTGTAATTTTGTTATGTTTTTTTTTTTTTTTTCTAATTGTGTTTCATTGTAAGGACCCCTTCGAAAACGAGATGATACATATCAAGGGGTTAATCCTAATAAATTCTAATAATAATAATTTATGAATTTAAGTCAAGTCACCGTTATTTTTAAAGCGCTTTATATAATATAGAAAAATATTGCAGTACAAATTTCTGCAATTCCACCAACATCTAGTAGTTCTATTTAAAGTTTCATAAATATGTATGCTGTGTTTCCCATACATTGATGTATCTGTGGCGGCCCGCCACAATATCAACATTGACCACCACAAATAGATTTCAGTGCTTCACATTCATTAACTACATTGTGGTGGCCAGAACTATATTTAAACTTCTCTTAAAAACATAAAAGATCTTTAATGTTGTGTTTTGCACCATTGCTGTCAAAGAAAACTAAAATGGAAAGTGTGAAGGCTTTGTGTCCTTATCAAAGGACTGTATGTTTGCGCTGTGCAAAAAGAAGTGCACACTTTCGTTCACACGATTAGCTCCAGTTCACAGTGAATGAACGCAGTGAACTCTATCTGTGCATGAGTTTAACGTGCGATTTAAGTTATGCATTATTTTCACATTTGCATAGTTGACAACTACAGCATTTCATTAGATTTGTAATGATACGCATTTGTAAGCTTTCGCTAAAAAAAGTTTTTTTTTCACTAAAATTAGAGCTCGACTGCTGTTTCCGTCAAAATAAAAGCTCACAGGATTATCGCTCGCATGTAATTATGAAAGTTTAATTTATTTTTCAGTGCATTTGTTTTACAATATATGGCTATTATTACTGTCATGGGAATAATATTATTCATTCAATGCTATTTTTTACATTTATCACTTTTGTTATGTAGTTTTGCATGATCATTTTAATGTATTTTTTCTTGCAGTATTTGTTGAAGCACTGTACTACTGTACTTATGTATTGATGATGTTGGACTATAGTTAGTATCACCTGCTCAGGGACTACGGATGAAAATTAGCTATTTAGCTAACTCTGGCACATTTACATTGAAGTTTTACTACCGTGTTGATTAATGTGCATTGTCCCTGTTAAAAATAAATAAATAAATAAACCATTTAACGTGATAAGAAGCAAAACTGAACTCAACCCTGTTGTGGCACACTGTCTGTGAAGAAACACCTGAAACACGCGCACAGAAAGCCGCTTCAGACAGTCTGCCAGTACAGGTTTGAGTTCCTTCACGCTTGAACTGACAAAAACACACAAAATTCCCATTTTGTGGAGTATCCTCGTAAGCACAGCCTTAAAGGAGTTAAAAAGTTTTAAATTAATATAGAGTTAGAGTTAAAATAGGATGTGTGCAGGTCGTAAAGTGAGTAGTGTTGTCACGATACAGGCATTACGACTTCGATACACTACATGACGTAAATATCTCGATACCAATACTGAATACATACCTGGGAAAATAACTAAAACAACAGTAAAAGTAACCGCATAATATGCCAGAACTTAACATTCACTGTTTTATAAATTAATTTTAAAAAAACACATTATCATAATCACATTCACTAACCTTTGAATAGGTTGGGATTACATTTTTTTTATGTCATTTCATATCACAATATTGTTATTTAAATTTATTTTATCTTTAAAGCAAATATATAAGCAAAGATATAAAAAATAAAAATAAGATGCAAATTAGGGTGATTTTGTCTGAACATTAAACCGCACAGACAGCAGCAGGTTTATTAGGCTGCCGTCTCTTTAAGACCATTCTTTCACAATGTGAGCCTAATGAATCTTGATATGGTCATCCTGGAATATGGCCAGGATGTGTCTTCCTAAATGGATGTTTAAGAAATAAAAAGCTACACACTCCATCAAGTAGGGTTAGAAGAACTGTTACCAAACGTGCCAGAAACATAATAATCACTGCAATAATGATCAGTCATAGAATCTTAAGCCCATTTGCCTATTTAAATAAAAAATATTTTTTGGGGGGGCAGTGTATATATATGCCTTATGTTTGTCAACATGACCCCATCAAGCGAGCCAAAAAGTGACTGTGGCAATGAATGAAAAACACTATTAGGTGTTGGTAATGAAGAAATCTTTGGAGAAACCGGGCTTGACCCCGGGTGTTCTGGCTATAAGTTGTATTTTTAGCATATTTATATTTGATGAGCTTCATCTTCAATTGATGGATATAAATCAACTGTAAAATGATAAAGTGTTTGTGTCTATCACATATTGTCTGCTGAGGTGCATGTAGGACTGTCCTGTGTTGTTGGTAACATCTCTACTAGAATCAAGGTGTGCTCAATGCCATAGAAGTACAGTCCACATTTGAAGTGGATCAAGAAAGTTCATCAAAGTTGTGTTAAGACAAGGCATAAACCATTTGTTTGGTTCCGGTTTCCGACCGACCCTGTCAATTTATGTGCGACCCAAATTTATTTTATGAGCTTGGGGAAGAAATAATACAAATTAAATAAATACACAAATAAAAAACTTTGAAAACAAATTGAAATTGCGAATTGAAAATAGGTAGGCTACGCACAATGGAAATACGTCAATTTCGCAAAAACTGTCGTTTATTGCAAAAAAGTTGTTACGCTCGCATGAGGTGGTTTTTCAGGCAATTCGAAAATGTAAATGCGCAAAAACTGTTTCCATTGCAGTTTTGCGAAATATTCCTGTCACCTAACTTAGAAGACGGGGTGTGTTTGGGGTCCGTGTACGCAAATAATAATAATAGGCTAATTATTATAACATTTATTAGGGTATAGCTACATATTTAGAAGACGCTTTTATCCAAAAAAGGAACAAAGCAATTCGTCAAATGTCATTCATAATACGGGTAGGACAACAATAATACAGGGCTAAGATTATCACAAATAAACACAAGATTGACGCATATCCAAGTGTGTGTGCGATTGTGGAGCGCGCGCTGCATGGCCAGAGGCGCGCGGCCGCGAACACTTGCATTTTCCTATCAACAGTGGAAACAACTTAAAATACTCTATCATTTCTGGTCATACAGAAAATAATAATAAATTATTCGCAACTACTTTTATTTGCGTAAACTCACAATAACAAGAAAACGTTGTGCTTTTAAAATAAAATAAAACAATCAGGCGCGGTTTAATGATCTCCGTGAACTGGAGCGCGAGAACTGAAACAAAAGATAGCCTATGTACTGTAGGCTAAAGCTTGAAATGTCCACTTTAAAGCGAACTAATTCTAATCGAAAGCTATATACCTTCTGATTAAATCCGTATGAAAGGTGCATTTCTCTCTAAAGAAAGCCTTACAGCGGAGATGGAGATCTGTTTTAGCAGACATTTAGAAAACAATAGTTTATTAATAAACAATTAAAATGCCTCGTTATTTTTTCAGACACATTTTTAATTGTTATAACTCGCCTATAAATCAACTATAGGCTATGTTATAATAAAATAGAGTAGCCTATCCATCGCTACTGTAAAGTAAAATAAAATAATAATAATTTCCTACCTATCCCTGGCTGCCACTGGAGACATTTTTTTTTTTTTTTTTTAAATATTCCCTACCTCAACTGACAACCAACCGGAACCAAACTTTTTTTTTTTTTTTATGCCCAAGAACGGGTATTGTTCAAAATTCATGTATAACTTTGTTCAAAGGTTTTGATCCACTTCAAATGTTGACTACTGTAGTTTGGATTTAAAGGTTCATGAAACACTTTAACACTAAACATGAAACACTAAACTTCTACGATTTTAACAGAAGTGTGTGTGTTGCATATAGACGACATAAGCATCCGTTAATTCAAAACGTAGGAGAAAACTGGTTAATTATTTTGTACTATTTCAAAACTTTCAACATCACAGGATGTGACGTTTTCTCACATTATAGTACATCGAGGACTCATAAATCAACTATAGGCTATGTTATAATAAAATAGAGTAGCCTATCCATCGCTACTGTAAAGTAAAATAAAATAATAATAATTTCCTACCTATCCCTGGCTGCCACTGGAGACATTTTTTTTTTTTTTTTTTAAATATTCCCTACCGACCCATGACCTCAACCAAACTTTTTTTTTTTTTTTATGCCCAAGAACGGGTATTGTTCAAAATTCATGTATAACTTTGTTCAAAGGTTTTGATCCACTTCAAATGTTGACTACTGTAGTTTGGATTTAAAGGTTCATGAAACACTTTAACACTAAACATGAAACACTAAACTTCTACGATTTTAACAGAAGTGTGTGTGTTGCATATAGACGACATAAGCATCCGTTAATTCAAAACGTAGGAGAAAACTGGTTAATTATTTTGTACTATTTCAAAACTTTCAACATCACAGGATGTGACGTTAGATTAAAAGATTAAACTGTAAAAATGTGTAAAATCCAGGGTTCTCACAGTAAAAATGAACTGAAAATACACCAGTGGCCACATACAATTAGGGCCATTTTAGTCTGGGAAGCAAAGTTGAGATGGCGATCTAACTAACTATAAATTTGCAATGATACCAACATGCAATGTCAGCTATCACTGACACACTTCACCAAGCTTTTGTTATACAATCACAATTTTTGAAGGCTGGCAAAGAATCATCATAGAGGACAGGGAAATATACTATGTCCTCCATGCTTTTTTCCCTGATTTCACAGCCAAACTGATCCCACTCCATCTGAGATTTGATATTTGTCAGTGGATGTGTACGACGACGTGCGTTGCAGACCCAATCTCCATTGAAAACAGCTGATTACTCAAGGTTTCATCACAGTAGGCAAAACTAGTTTTAAAATGCCTTTGATTGTAAGCCTGGTCAGACTGCTGAAAAAACAGCTAGAATTAGACTTATCAATAAGCTGTCTGACTGGCCCTTTATTGTCTAGTACTATAGATGGCTTCCTCAGCGTTTTATAAAAACGAAAGCCTTGTCATTTCTCTTCAGAAACAGTGACAGGTCAGTGCGAGTATTTCATTGATTTCTAAGTGAAGGTAAGTCTCCTCTCGGAGCAATCTCTAAATACAGACTCATCCCATCAATGCAGAGACTACATTTGGACCTGCCAATTAGAAATAATTAGGCCGTTATTGCAGTGGCGAGTCTTTTTAAGTGCACATATAACGACGCAATGATGCTGATTAGCGGGCTCAGAGTGAGCGGGGCTCAAACGGCCAGCGAATAATTATGCCAGTGATCACAAAGCTATTGCATGCCTCTGTACTTCACCTTAATGCATTTCAAAACGCCACTTAATTATGGCCCGTAATTAATCCACCATTAATTGCAGGAAGAGCCCAGTTTACCTCGCATCGTTTCTAATTATCATCTTATAAATAGTTATGGTTCTAATTAATGTGTTCATTAGGCAGGATATTTTCTTTCAAAGTCATGCTCAGAGCCAAAGATTCGGCATGTGCTCTCAGAAGCCTGGTCAGCCAGAAGGTGAGGCCATTCTACTAGCACTGGCTTTTATTTTACTACATTCAACCTCCTAATTGGCATTTTAAACGTAATTTGGAAGAACTTCAAGAAGGGCTTAAATGGGGGATGGATAGTAGGAAAGAGAGGCCAGTTCATTTTATATTAGTTTCCAATAGCAGAGGCTTGAAAAGGAGGCAGCCACCACACGTAACTTTGAATAGGATGAAATAAACTGAGCTCACGGTGAATTAGCAGCCAGCCATGTCTCGAATTCCCACAACACAATGCTCTCAATGGAGGCTCATGTGACGGATACAACACAATCATTTCTTCAAAGGTTGTGCTAGCAATCATTGTAGGCACTCATGAATTCTCACAAATAGTGATAGATGGACAGGAGGTCTAACTAGTATGCTTTGTGAAATCTCAGGGTGACGCCACCCATAGATTTAATTATTATTAAGATTTTGAGAATTCACCTACTGGACACATACGTATTCACAGAAGCTAAATTCAGTTGTCACTTCACCCTTTAGTACTTAATCCTGCTCTGTACACTAGACACACAGTTCAGTGTTTACGAGAGTGACAACTGCATTCAACTCAGGAAGGTCACCAACACACTGCAAATCAATCACGTTTAGATCGTGGAAGTGACTTTCATAAATGGACATTACAAGAAAATGAGGTACGCCCGAAATCGCAATGATGTAGTGAGAATCATACCAATATTTCGGCATCCTGTGACTGTGAACAACTCTTTTTGACCAAAGTAATATTAGTGGCCAAATATACATATTTTCTGTAAATTTTAACTAAACTACGGTTAACTCTTTTTGCCCTGTCCACTCATCTGAGACTTTATTCCCAATAAACTGGTTTATAAATATGTGCATATGCAGGGTGCAATGTTTGGGTCTAATTTGGGTTTATTTAGGATTATGTTGTCAGACCCCGTTGATTTTTGTTACAGCAAGATCTCTAAGCTGTAAAACTTACACATAGACAAAGGGCTGGTGAGAGCAATAGAAAGAAGCAGACTTGTGTCAAAAAGAGAAACAGGTTATTTTCTTGCACCACTCATGGAGAGGAGAGCACGTTTGAATACGTCATTAACCACTAGCTGTTCACGTCAGTTCTGAACACACACGTGGATTTAGTGTTAAAGAATCTTATTACAGGTCTGTCTCTTTCCACAGATCCTTTTATCAGCCTCATGGTTTAAAGTAAAAAAAAAACAATGTTTGGTTTTGAATAGAATTAATGGATTTAGCTCTTCACACAAGGTGCAAACATTAGCCTGGCATTAAAAAAAAAATGATGTCTCATTTGAATATCTGAAAGTCTTTTCCTCAATTATTCATCAAAAAATGAGTGACAATGACGACACTGCAATCTAATTGTTATTTATTATTATTGCCACTTTCCTCAAACAATGACTTGTTTATTTAGGTAAAAATACGTCATTTTTTTATTATTATTTTCTAATTTAAAATATCTCTGTAAATATAGGTGGATTTGAAATTTCTTGGGGGCTTCTTGACTATTAGTCAAAGTCAGAGACAATGATGACACTGTTTGAAATCTAAATGTTTTCTTCTATAATTATCACTCTCCTTAAATTAAAAAAAATATACTCTTGCTGCAGATGATCAAATACAACCATAGAAATAAAACGTTTTTATGTTTGCATGTTTGTATGTGTTGAACCTGTTTCTGACTAGCATTTGACCAGCCTTTAGAGATTAAAACAATAGCACATATAATTAAAAAAAAAAGTTTCTTGGACAAGTATGGAGTAAAAATAAGAACCAAGACATTTTTTAAAGTAGTTTTTGGGTGAACTCTCTCTTTAAACATGTCTGGATACGAGCTGTAATTCGCTCTGCGTGTGATGCTTAGCTTGCTGTGTAGAAACCACTCTCATGTCTGCTCCACGAGTGTGTGGATTTTTTTAATATTCTCCGCTGTTTTGGATGGAAATCAATCGGTGGGCATTCCCTTTCATGAATAATGTGGAGATCAGAATCTAATGACATATTTCTGTTCTCTGCAGTTCTGTGCATCAATCATGACTCGGAGTATGACTTTGTAAACTTCAACCTTTCAGTTTTTTTAAACCGGAACAAAGAAATGAAAAAAAAGTATAAAAATTAAACACTTTCCCTTAATTTTCTAAATAACATGTGATTTTATTGCTTTCATTGCTTTGTATTTTAGGGTTTCATGATCATTTAAGCATTTAATGCAGTCTGGCATTTTTTATCTTGTCTTTAATGCATCATTTATTACATTTCCATTAATAACGAAGTGGGTTGTCTAACTAAACAGCATTTACCAAATTTACCAGCATTTCTCAGGGTATGGAGCTGGAAACATGACAGACCGCCACAACCTGGCATAATCTGCAACGAACACCTGAATAATCTCTTAAAAATGCAGAAATGTTATTGAAAATTAATCTTTCACAACAGCCATTCTACTTAGCGAGGGGTCTGCATTACCACCAGAGGTGTGCATTCATTTTCAATAGGCTAATACAATGGTCTATTATTCCTTGCCTATTTTACAGCTCACAGCATCCAGACATAGGTACAAATGTGTGTGCGTACATATCCACATATGCTCAGTCAAAAACAAATGTGTTTTATTCATTTTCAGGGATAATTTAGGCCTATATCACTTTTCAGTCATCATCTACCCCACAGTATGGGTTCGGTAAGGTGTTTTAATGTTTTTTTTAAAGGAGTCTCTATGCTCATCAATGCTGCATTTATTTATTTTTATCAAAATAAAAATGTATCAAATGTTATCATTAAAAAAAGTAAAAGTGTGAAATATTCCAATAAAAAAAAAATTATATTTTAATATATTTTACATATTCCTGTGATGCAAAGTTGAATTTTTAGCAGTCTTCAGTGTCACATGATCCTTCAGAAATCCCTCTAATATGCTGATTCTGTGTTTAAAAAAACACTTATTATAATCAACGTTGAAAACAGAATACTTATGTGGAAATCGCAATACATTGTTCTTTGATCTTTCATTTGTTTGCTCAGTCAAAATGACAGAAACCACTGAACGATCTGTCAGAGTTTTTCAAATTCAGCCAGTGAAGACTGACAATAGCCTTTGTCATGTCCGTCTGATCGTTAGTTTTATTGTGATCTTATAGCTTGTCGGTTAACCGATTTGAACCAGTTACTGGTAAATGTGTTTATAAATGTGCATCCCCAGTCTGTACATCCAGTGTGTGCATGTCTAAAAATAAGCAGGTGAATGGTCGTCCATGTGTAAGGCAGTGTTTACAGACAGCTCTCTGGTTGTTTCTGCCCAGGGGAGCCGGCTGGAGGAATCTGTGGATGGAGGGGTGGGGTGATGGAGGTTTGCTAGGTTGCTGATGGTAGCAAGAGAGAACTGCGCTTGCGGCTAGGCAGGGATAAAATACCCTTGCCATGTCACTCACTTACGCCCCTCTTTGGTAAATAAAAGTTTCTGACAACAAAGGCCAGCAGCGTTTGACTAGCCTTTAGAGGAGATAATAAAAAAAAGCAGACACTCGGGACAGAAGGAGAGAAGAAAGGCAGAGGAGGAGAGGAGAGCTGTCTCTTAGATTGAGGAAACTGAAGCATGTTGATTTGATGAAACACAGAACACACACCTGGACCACGCCAGAACACACATGCTAAAAGAAGGTTAGGCTTAGGTTTGCATCGAGTCGGATGATAATGTGCATGTGAATATTGTTTTCTGGAACTACGCCAGCGTGTTTAGGAGGGGTTATGGAGAGCCGTTAACCCCCACTGTGAGCCCCAGGAGCAAAGCACAGGAGAGATCCCAGAGGAAAAAACTAAACCTAGCTGAGTTCCTGCTTCCACTGTAGAAAATACATGCAATACCAATGTTCGCCATTCAAAGAAAAAAACATAGCAACAATAAAAAGAGTTATGAGAGAGCTGAATATCAAACGAAGATCACTGCTATCATATGCAGCTGATCACTGATCTTTAGCGCTGTGGTAAAGAAAACTTCCGAACATGTGATGAAGTGTCTTATTATTGCTGTGTAGATCAGCTCACGGCGCTCGTGGTTCGACTGGTCGAGACTGTTTTCCAAAGATGGCTCCTGCTTGTATACGCGAAGTGTACTGTCTTTATAAAGTATCTTCTTATTAAACTGTCTGTACGCTTACACAGTTCTCAATGCTTCGGTTTGCAGGTAGAGACCCTCATTATGCTAGCGTGTTAGTGTGGGGCTATTTTGAGCCTTGTTAGTGGTATTAACTAGCGATTTTTATATTTCCTTACTCGATGCCCCATACACTAGCGTTATAAGCTAAACAGTTTTTAGAGATAAAACTCTTTACATTCGATAATCATGAAAACAAATCCCAGAGAACGGTCGACTCGATCCCGATCGATAGGTTCATTTTGCGCCGGAAATGTCCTTTAACATTGAAATGTATACTACTGTATGTAAGCACTTGTGTTGTCCCTTGTTCTGCTTTAGTAGTTATTATTGTAAATGTTTAACTTAACCTTTACCTAGGTTTAAAGCTCAGTTTAAAGTGGCAGTTATGTAGCAGAAATGTTTTAAATTTGTAATGGTAAATGAGTAGTCTGACTGATCCTAAGACTGATCTTAAGCCGTTTTAAACTTCTGATAAGAAGACATGACAAGAACACACAAAAACAGTTATGTTGTTTTAAATTCCTGACAGTCTTTATTAAAAAATACTTGGGAACTCACTGATCTGTAAGTCTTAAATTGATTTTGATTGGTTTTGTGATTTGATTTAGGTATATTCATCAATTAGTAAAAGTACTCTTAATAGTTTCTTAAAGGTAAAATCTGAATGTTTAGCAATGTAACTTCTATCTCTTCTAGCTCCCAGCTAGTGTGATAAAATAATGCTTTCACAGAATTGCTGAATTAATTCACTTATATTCAATTTATTTATAATAAAAAACAGTTCAACAGCATGTACATATTAAGGCTCGGTTTCACAGACAAGGCTTAGCTTATGCTAGGACTATGCCTTAGTTAAATTAAGATATTTAATTTGATTTTATTAAAATGCCTTAGATAAAAACATTACTGGTGAGCATCTTGAGGCAAAATAATGACAATAACATTTTAAGATGTGTCAGGGCAATTTATTTCCATTAAGACAGCTCAAATTTTCATTTTAGTCTTAAGCCTTGTTTGTGAAACTGGGCTTTAATGTTTTCCCGTAGTTTAAATAGTTTCATGTCTCCTTTGTGAAATAATTAAAGGTTGTCACCGTAACTATTACAACATAAACTTCTATATTAAACAGTTCCGAGCTGTAAAAAAGATGGTCATAAACCGTAAATATTACAATGTAATATATACAATTAGACAGTTATAAACCGTAAAATATACAGTACAGTGGGTGCAATCCCGTAAAACCAATAACGTTGCTACCGTATTTTTGACGGTAAATTTCTGGCAACCACAGCTGCCGTTTTTTTACCGTAAAAATTACGGTTTATTTTTTAAAGTGTAGTTTGACAGGTGGTCTCCATAAAGGCCAATCAGAAGAGCCAATCAGATGACGCAAAGCTGGCGAGACAATACATCTGCGGAGAGCGGAGACATTGCAACGAAAGCAACTCTACAGCAATGACAGCAAGAAATTAGGGCTGTATGATTTCAGTGCAATTATTTCCTTTCTAGGGCTGGGTGTCGAGTTCAAACCTTTTTAGGCACAGACCGAATTGCCTCGATACCATCGAGTATCAAAAAATGTCTTGTGAAATTTGTTGATACTGATTTCAATTGATTGGAAACTTATTCTTCCTGATTGTGTCTTAACTCAATTTATAAATATAAATTTGCAAATTTGACATAAAATATGACATATTTAGAAGTTAGAAAAAATGCCATTACAAAAGTAAAAAAAATGCCCCGTCAAGTCATTTTAAAGAGTCAAATATCGCCTCATGATGGGAAGGTTAATTTCTGTCATTGATCAGAAGGTGCTCCCATTTTTTTTTTAATTAGCAGCCCAAGTACTCCTAAAAAGAAAGTGTAGAGCCCTGTATAGGGCAGATTATATCAAAGCACCTGCTTCAGCACTCAAACATCTCTTTTTATATATGCAAATGTATATATTATACATGCTATGTTTATTTATCACCTTTATCGGGGCAATTTCTGTGAATGAAACTATTTAAGTATAGGCATGTTTGTGCAAAAAGGAACGTCAATGACTTAATTTAAGTATTTAAGACGCTGCGCCCACTAAACTGGATCACGTGGGTTAGTGAATAAGAGACATGTATTTGCGCTAACATGCCATGCACAGAAGTAGCGTAACTATTCAGTGAATTCCCCATGCGCGTCAATTACAGTTACAGACCCATTGTATAATGCAAGAGAAATGCATTCAACAATATTTTGTTCCCAGTAGTACCCTGGCTGAATGAGCTGCCAAACTTGATCAAAAGGAATAGATATTAACGTCTAATGGTTTATCAGCTACTCGTGTCTGTTTTACATGTCAAGGGGGAAAGACTGAGTCTCTATGGGTACCCACTCTGTTCATCTTATTTTTGGACTACTCTGGGAAATAGCAGAGCCGAGAGGTGAACACTGAACAGCACACCAGAATCCACACGTTTCTAACTTTATGCATTTCTCTTGCATTACTTGTTTATTTTTTTATGGCGGCCAAGGAGTGTAATATGCCCAACTGAACTGCCCTAATCTTCTTTCCTGCAATATTTCCATGCCGCAGTTATTGTTCTCATTCTCAGAATAATATCCTCCACTCCTTGGATCTTTTTTTTTCTGTAGGCTCTATTCTTTTCTTCTCTTTCCCGTTCTCATATTCTCTATCTGGTATGGCACTTGCTCATATCCTGTCAGTGTATCAATCAAAGAGAGCTGTCCACTCAATTCACACCTGATTTATCAGTCTGCCTCATCCCAAACGCCATTATTAGACCCAAACCTTTTTAACGCGACAGTGACAGATCGCTAGCCCGACCCAGGTAACCCGTTTCACTCTGTCTAGCCCATCGCGCGCTTCAGGCACGCTACGTCAGTTTTCACCGATGAGGGTGAACCTGGGATAAATAAAATGCAATAACATGGCTCTAAATAAATAATAATAGTGAAAACTAATATGGCTTAACAGGCTTACTAACGAGTGGGCTTTCATTTAACCTATTTAAGTCACTTGTAATACAGCTAGTCATTCATTCAAAACCTGCTATTGTGCTCTCATTAGGGTTGCAAAAATGTTGACTTAATCTCCAAAACACAACACACTGTACACACTATGTGACACACGTGATCTTCTTCCAATTTAGTCATTCAAACACACACTTTACTTTAAGTTACATTGTTTGTTACAGTAAATACTTAACTGACTATTAGATGCATTTGTTTTAAAACTTATATAGTGAGCCTGTAGACCCCTCCAAAAATTTTTAATTCTGTCATCATTTACTCACCCTCAAGTTGTTCATAACATGTATGAGTTTGTTTCTTCTGTTAGACTCAAAATAAGATATTTTGAAGAATGTCTGTAACCAAACAGTTGATGGGTCCTTCTCAAGTATCTTATTTTGTGTCCAACAGAAGAAACAAACTCATACAGGTTATGAGTAAATGAGGATTTTCATTTATGGGTGAACTATCACTTTAAAGATGCTGAATGAAAATGTTGTCACATTAGAAAATACACTTTGTATACATTACCTATAATCAAATACACAAAATCCATAATGCCTGTAGTATCCAATGTATAACATGTAAATACATAACATTTTGTATATTTGATTTTCAAAACTCATGTGCCATCATGTGCTGATTCTTTTAAATATGTTCCTTGTTCTTGTTCCTTTTCAGTCTGTTTTCAAATAGAGGACTCTTAAACTGCCTCATGCCAAACATGACCTCAATAGCTAACAGTATGGTCACATAGCTTGCATTAAAAAGAAACCTGAGACACTAATAAATCTATTACATTTTAGGCTGTTATGACACTGGCTCAACTACTTGGTTTCCACTGCAAGTTCAGAAAACAGCTTTCACACAAACTAAACAAACCAAACTCTGACATCATACATTTCACATGCCAAAAGCTGTGAAAAAGCGTTCACGTTTCTTCGTCACCTAAACTTAGAAAAAAAAACATTTTTTCATTTAGCAAATGCTTTTATCCCGGTCAGTTTACGCTACATTTGTTACAGGGCCAATCCTCCAGGAGGAAGTCAAGGGTACAATGATCATGGCCATGAACTAGTAACCTAACAGTTATCAGCCCAGATGTTTAAACAATAATAGCCACTATTTTCAATAGTTAACTAATCAAATAATTTCATGTCAAATAATCTCATTCCCATGGAGTAAGAGTTAAAGGGTTAGTTCACCCAAAAATGAAAATTCTGTCAGTATTTACTCTCCCTCATGTTGTTCAACCCCGTAAGACCTTCGTTCATCTTCGGAACACGAATTAAGATATTTTTGATGAAATCTGAGAGCTGGATCACTCTTCCATACTAGTCCATAGGCTTCTTGAGGGATTGAACTTGCAGGCCCCGAAAAGTTATTACAGACATCGTTAAAATAGTCCAAGTGACTACAGTGGCTCAATCTTAAGTTTATCAAACGACGAGAATACTTTTTGTGCGCAAAAAACAAACAAAAATAACGACTTTATTTCAACTATTCATGTCCTTCTCTGTAGGCCTCGAGTCAGTTCACTAGTGTAAAAGCGTAGAGCTTCTGTTGTTGTACGTCACACGCATCACACACATGACCAGCGTCGGCCAATAGTGAGCCTACGTGTGACGTAGCTCTACGCTATTACACTAAGTTAACTGACTAGAGGCCAACAGAGAAGGAAATGTATACTTGAAATAAAGTCGTTATTTTTGTTTGTTTTTGCGCACAAAAAGTATTCTCGTCCCTTGATAAACTTAAGATTGAGTCACTGTAGTCACTTGGACTATTTTAACGATGTCTTTCATAACTTTTCGAGGCCAACAGGTTTCAATCCTTTTGAAGCCTATGGAGGAGTGATCCAGCTCTCAGATTTCATCAAAAATATCTTAATTCGTGTTCCGAAGATGAACGAAGGTCTTACGGGGTTGAACAACATGAGGGAGAGTAATTACTGACAGAATTTACATTTTTGGGTGAACTATCCCTTTAACGTAAAATACTGGATTAAAAGGAAACTGCAACCAACAATACATTTAATACAGTGTGGACAAGATGCTATAATCCCTGTTTATCTGTGTCAGTCTAATTAAGATATGAATGAATAATTTCCAGACTTATTTAAATGATTCCAGCATCTCTTACAGCCAAACACAAGTAAACAAAGGCTTTAGCCTCTATGTATTATTAAAGCCATCTTTACACTTCTAAAGCGTTTAACAAAACACTCCTTCATTTACACACATTTGCAATGTTAATGAAATAGCCTACCTTTAAAAACAAAAAGCCTACAGTTCTTATTCCTGTGAGTGTCGATGTGCACAAGAGCTTATTTTAAATAAAAAATTACATAAACGGCTGATGGATAATTATATTTTAATTGCATTAATTCATCAACCTAAGTGCCCCCTTTTTCTTCCAAGCTCCGAACAGGCACAAGGGCAGGCAAACGTGGACTGACCCAAGGGTGCTTGTGCCAATGCTTAATTAATACAGACAAAAACAATAATAATCTACACTAATAACCCCTGTAATGAGTGTGAGTATCTATGTGCACAGGACAAGCAGCTGTGAGAGTGAGTGGCTCTGCGAACAGAAGGTCTTTAATGGCAACCTGTCATACGCTAATTAGCCAAGCACATGTTACCATTTGAGCCCGATTGGGGAAGGGGGGGGGGAGGGGGGGCAGAAAATCACTGTTGCTGCTGCTGATGAAGATGATGTTTAGATTTTAGCTAATAAAAAAGTGATTTTATTAAAATTTTATGAAAAAAGAATGAGATTCTGGTAGATATTTAAATGTTTGGCCTGTTTTATCATCCACCAGTTGAAAATCATAAATATGATAGCAGCATTATTCACGTCCCCAGCACAAACAGTGCAGAATGAGGTTTAATACTTCATTCTTGCCTTAGCAAACACCATGTTTTGCATGATTGACATATGTATATGATATAAATAATGGTCTGAAGTCGCCCGCTCACATTCATTCCACCAGCATTAAGGAACAATTATTACCATAACTATTTATATTAATCAGTGTGCTCGTCCTTACCTCCTATTTCGACTGCGGGATTGAGATCTGTGAGACCTGTGGCTCCGCCCCTTATCTGCGCTTCGGCTCCGCCTCCTGTGAACGGACCCTCTGGAGGAGCTGCTGTTGGAGCGCTTTCTGTGCCTGAAACATCGGGAACAACAGTCCATTAAACACACGCAGCCACAGACTACTCTGTTCATCTAGATTTTCAATGCTCATCAAAAAAGTTTTTCATGACAGTCAAGTGTCAGTATAAGATGTTTCAAGAGTCTAGTTTTGAAATAGGTTTCATGAACACTTGCCCACCCACCATTGCTTGGACAAACAGATAATCCCAGGCCATGCAAACCAACAGAGCCGCAGTCTTTAGAGTCTTGAGCTTCTTCTACCCATCAGCCAGTGTGACTCTCTGCACTGTTTAGAAAGGCTGACATCACGGAGATAGACCAGTCTGACTGCATTATTTTAACTAATGAACTCTATTTCTCTCTCCTTCTTCTCTCCAATGAGCTTCTGTCAACATCCCTCTTCTCTACTCCAGCTGATAGACCAGGACTTCTTAGAGGCACTTTCAAAAGCTAAATCAAAAGCGCAAGCCCATTCCCCACATCATGAATAAATAAAATGTTTATCTAAAAACCATAATTAAATTTATTGTGCATTTCTGCATCGGATGGTACCCGGCTCAGGCATCAGGCCGCCTCTCTCCGAGATTGTGTCAGCATTTGAGGACAAAGTTAACGTTTGTGCTGCTTTAGAGAGAACGGGAAATGAACCCATAACCCTCAAAGCATGTGGGTCAACGTCCACAGAACCTTCATTCATTTATTCAGAAAAACATTTAAAAAAGCAAATCATGCATACAATGACTTCAATACACCTTTTGTTTGATTAGCCATGTTTTAATTTTTTATTAAAATGCATGTCATTTTTTTTCCTGACATCATAATGAAGAAAAAAAGCCTCATTAAAGAAATGAAAAACATGAGTAATTTGGCATCGTCTTTTATTATTTCTTATTAAAAATATTTTAACAACTTCTTCACTGATTATACAAGGCAAGTTTAGTTCAGACTGTAAAAGTGGTGACAACCCTTCAAACACTGAATTAATAATTCATGATGTTTGGGTTTTACCTTGAAAATGTGTTTAAAATTGGAAAGAGGTGTACACTCACATAGATCCCAGCTGTGAAATACTTTTTACATAATGGTGTACATCATATTCATTTTTTAGTCATGAAATTTCCTCTCTAAAGGTTTTCAAAACCATATGAAATACACCCACATGTGTGTACAGTCTGACCAAAAGAAATGTAAAAGAATTGTTCAAGCAGCACTCGCACACACTGCCATTGGTCAGACTAACAGATAATCGTGTTCACAAACAGAGCGATGCTGAAAGTTCACACTCTTCAGGTGAGGTTAATGAGGGCATTAAACGTCTGCATAATTACATAGATCAGGCCACTTAAGAAGAGCGATAGATTTACAGATGTATGTGTGGATAATGCAAACAAAGGCTGATCAGCATCACTCTATTTAGCTCCTTGACCCCCACAGACATCCTTCTTTCTGTGAGAGCAGCTCTTTCCCATCACATACATAATGGCAGCAGAGCAAGCGTCATGAATAATTGAGCTCAGGAAGACAGTGCTAAGTGACTGCATAAAGCAACGTCTGGGTTCAAGAAACTGCACGTGTCTGTTTGTTTGGGACTCATGTTCAGTTACAGAATGTAAGAGTGCAGATAGTATGAACGCTGTAACAGAATGTTTTGCATCCAGCTTTGGTCCAAACGTCTAGATCACTAAACTGAGACAATTCTGTACTGTAATAACGTGCTGTTGTTCAGCTCACGCCTCATGTACAAGCCTGGAGCAAGTCGTTTTAATATACCGCTAACTCTGTAAATAAATGCTCATGGTCACACAAGCGGATCAACACTGCAGTTTCCGAGCGGTCAGTCACATTGGCCGTTTTTTCCCGGGATCAGTGTGCCAGCCGAGCAACTGCCATTGACATAAACGGGAATGCTATTGGAATAACTCTTTCCAGGTATAGGCTATTAGAAATTGTATATGACAAGTGCTTGGTCCAGGGTGAGAAATAGGAGGGCTTGTGATGTCAGGCGAACAAGATAATTGTTTCAGAGGAAGAACAAGTTATTACATTTTGATGAAAGATTACAGGGAGAAAGTTTTTATCTCATTCTTCATTGTCTACCTCCTGTCTGTGAGTCTGTTTCGGTCCCTGGAGCGAGTGCGTCTCCGGGAGTGTTTGCTGCGGCTGGTCACTCTGCTTTCAGAGGAGCTGGAGGAGGAAGAGCGCTGTTTCTGTCTCCTCTTCCTCCGGCTTCGACTGTTGTCCTCGCTGTCTGAGGAGTGGCGGCCCATGTTCACTCCGGTCACTGGGTTAAATGGGGAGATGGACAGGAAAATTGTGTTGATGATGGTAGGACACAAAAAAGTTTATCAGATATTAAGATATCTAATATCTAAAATCTAAAGTTACATGCTGTCACTATGATTCAGTAGCTCAAGCACAAGGATGAAACTTAAATTTAACGTTACTAAGTTTACAGAGCTGTGAAGACCCCATTCAAAATTAAAATGCAAGTACACTCATTTAATCTAACAAAAAATTCTTAATTCCTCTTATTTGAAGTAGTAATATGAGCTGAGAAGAGCGGTAAAATATAAAACACGAGATTATTCGCATAGACTGTCGGTATGTCGTACCACGGCGAGAAATGTGTTAAAAACGTGTTTGCTACCGTTCATAAGGTAAAGGGCTGTACTAAAACCCAAACATAACCTTAAAACTAGGCGAAACTAGCGTTAGAAACGCTGCCAGGTACAGTATGGTTTTACGGGACAAAAGCGAATATGAAAAACGCGTCCCTTTACATGTCTGTGTAACGATAACGTTACATGCAAAACACTTCAATGCCGAATGTTGTCAGTCTTACTAGCTCGATTTCTTTCACGTTTCCAGGCGCTTTCTGTAACACACGTTACACAACAAACAAATAGCGCGTCTGCTAATATATTTTTGCGTTTATATGTAAAATAACTGATGATTATATCTATATCATACTCTTACCTAGGCAACGATACACACTCCTATTGTGTCATAACAGCAACTGACAGAGCAGCGCCATGAGCCGATGAACAGACTAAAGTAAGCGATCCTGAGATCATCGATGCGCGCGCAGCCGACAGGCATTACAAATCAAACACGATCGCCAGTCACTTTCACCTTCTTGTCAGGGAAGCGCAAGATACGCGTAATAGGCATACTGTATAAAACAAGGTAATAGCCTACAACATTTGTTTTTCTTAGCGACAAGGTCTTTTAAAGAAACACGATCACAAAACCGTTTTTAATTTTGTTTGTTGAGAAATTGCAGGATGAGTGAAATGTTTTGTTTAAAAAAGAAAAACAATACCGTAAATTTTGTGATCAGGTAAATATTTTAACAAATACGGAATGTAACGTTAGGTTATTATAGACAAGGCTTGGATTATGGATAAAGAAATCACAATGGTTTATAGCCTAACTGTCAATGGGACATAGCCTTTAAACAGACAAGTTAGAAAATAAAACAATAATTGGTGAAGGTAAAGATGGTTTGTCTCAAATGTTGAAGGTAAAAGGTCGACTACCTACACAAAATGCTTTTTAAATAAAGTCAAACTGAATAGTATTTAAATAGTTCAGTCCATTTTGAAGAAGCAAACGCTCATACCAAATGAAAGATTTGAAGATAGCCTAATCATTCAAATATTGTGGCTATGTGTTCACTCAAACCACAAGCCAACAGATTACAATAATGTACGATTGCCTCAAAACTGCACCCTTTTAAATAGGGTTACTTAACATTTAGGCTAATTGAATAAAAAAATTAAATGTAGGCTATTATAATTTTAGGAAGATTAACCTATTATTATTATTAGGCTATTATCCTATCTTCGTGAATGAGATGCTTAAACGCATTCATTTTTGCTGCGTTTTGAATAATAACCGAATGCGTGGATGCTCGAAGAATAGTGTTACATTAATAGGAGGTAAGAGTAATATAGGCTACCCTACGAGATATTTTTTTTTTTTTTTTTTTGTGAGGTAATTATTAAGGGTGAGGTGATGACAAGGTGTAGTATTTTGTGATTTGCCAATTAAAGGCGTGTAGTTTTGCATAGGCTATCATTTACCGCGTTATTTACCATACTCTTTTTTATTATTATTATTCGCTCTTGATCCCCAAAAAGCTACATTTTGTCTATTTACTTACACGGCTACAATTGTTATGCAAATATGCAATAACTTTGCAAAGTTTGTTTATTTAAATAGCAATAAAGCAGCATAATAAAATTGCAATTCATCAAACAGCTGTCATTTGATAGCTGAAATATTAATAATAAAGTTATTTTTTAATAGGCTAAATATTTATTTAATGCTGCGACATTGTGAATAAACACAACAAACGTAAATACAGCACTTTTAAAGCTATTCGACTACGAGGCTATAGTAGCCTAAAGCTGCTGTAGAGACCAGGATCAGGAATATGTAAAAGCCTAGGCTACACTTGTCAATTTTTAAAATTGGTCATTTGGATTCTCTTTAAATGATTCCGATTCAAGGTGTTCGTTCTTCATGTTATCATTAAACTAGCCTATCACTAAAAAAGACGTTAATTATGCAAGACGACTCTCATTCATAACATCATTAGCTACATTAATTATCAATTGTATAAAACAGACTCTTTAAATAATTAGCCCGCAAAAAGCCTGCAGCTGTTTTCTGTGAGGATGAAATTTAGATTTCTCTTCTACAAGAGAATTGTGGACCAAAATGCAATTTTTAACGATGTGTGTGTGTGTGTCACTTCCATGATCACAAAGTGCATATTTCTTTTTACTCTTCTCGTCTTCCAGCTCAGATCAAAGAGTTACCGAATAAGATGTCCACGATGTGCCCTTTACAGTAGTTTCAGCCCATCATCATCCTCATCATCCTCCTCAGCATCACGCCTGGTGTTTCCAAACTCTAACCAGTCCAGCTTAATGACATAAATTTGCTCCTCTTGTCAATCGTAGCCAATAGCAAGCACGGACGGACGGGTGATGTGGATCTGAAGGACAGATAAGGTCCCCCCCCCCCCCCCCCCCCTCTATGGGAAGGAAGGGGCTCGTGGAGAGGGAAGGTAACGCGCGCGGATCAAGGGGCAGAGACGCTTTGCTAAGTATAAATAGTGTGACTTCAATAGTGAATCGGCAGCAAGTCTGTACAGTCCGCAACAAGAGGAATTGTGAAAGATCTCCTCGCATCATCTCGCATTCAGGCCGATAGAGAGAGAGAGAAAGAGAGAAAGAGAGAGAGCACTGTTGATGTCTTATATGGTAGACTGCTGAGGATCTAACGGGAAGAGTGTGTTTTTTCTTCTTCTTGGGTGCAGTGATGGAAGAACTTACCGCGTTTGTCTCCAAGTCGTTTGATCAGAAAGTGAAGGAAAAGAAGGAAGTGATCACGTACCGGGAGGTGCTGGAGACCGGGTCTGGGAGGAACAGGGAGAGCCTGTCGGTGGAGCCGGTGCGCGAGGAGGGGAACAGTATCACGCGGAGCTCCGTGCGCTCGTCGCCGGCCAGAGACGCGGACATGCTCGCGTCCGAGAGGACCAGAGACTCGAGCAGTCCCAAACTTACAGACGGTGAGGCGCTTTCTGTGACATTTATCATGAAAATGATGTAAGCACACTAGTTCTTTTCCATAGGCCTATCTTTGTATTTTAAGGTTTATAATTGCGCTTTCGATAGCCTATTTATGTTTTTATTTGAAAGTTACATTGGTTTAATCCAAACTACACGAAGCATGACAATCACATAATAATTTGACAGGCATTACTGTGGTTATATGACTGGAGCAGCCTGAAAAACAAAAGTGCCGAGAATAAATCAAAAGTTCTCAAGTGATAAAATTGAGCGCTGTATTTTATTGGATAGTTGCATCTGGGCCTACATTTTAATTAATATTGTTTGTAAATATTATTTGTAGCTATAGGCTTGAAATAATTACAGATTATTCTTTAGATAACAATCTAGACTGATAAAAGGTATGCTAAATATAAGCTCCCCGTACAGCCTGCTTCTCTAAACTACTGCTAAACAGAAAAAGATATGACTGTAAAAAACAAACAAAGAATGTGCAGTTTATTATAAATCAAGACGCATTTTGTATGAGACACTCTAAAGGCCTTAGTTCATCAAATCTGAAACTTAAAATAATATCAGTAGAATATACAGCCACAATAACATAATAATAATAATAATAATAAAATAATAGCCTAATAATATAAATTACAGATAATTTCGATTAGCCTAAACGTATAGCCTACTGATTATTTTTCCTTTAGCTATAATTGTGAACGTGTTGTTTTGGATTTTCACATTTGAATAGAGGTTATTATTTTGACAGCAGGGATTTTCATTCAACTATACGTTAATTGTTGTCTTTATTGATTTCATTTTCGTAACATTGACCCGTTTTGCCAGGTTGTTAATTTTAACGTGCAAAAGGATAATATTTCTGTCATAAGCATCCGGTGCAGAGAGAGAAACTCCATGCATATGTATAGTGTGTAAATAATTAAAGAGCTGTGTGTAGGACAAAACATCCGTGACCGACATCAGTGGGCAAATACTGCCCTCACTTCACATCACTGGATCAAGCGTTCATTTCTGTTTTCAGGGAACACAGATATGAAAGAACGCAAAGAGGATTGTAAGCCGCTGGAGGATGAGACACAGACTAAAATCAAGCAGAGAAGGAGTCGGACTAACTTTACCCTTGAGCAGCTGAATGAGCTGGAGAGACTGTTCGATGAAACACACTATCCGGACGCGTTCATGAGAGAGGAGCTGAGCCAGAGACTCGGGCTGTCGGAGGCCAGGGTGCAGGTCAGACCCAGTGTGTGTGTGTGTGTGTGTGTGTGTGTGTGTGGGCTGTCATGTGCGCTGTGTGTATGGAAAGGCACTTCATATGTGTGTGTGCTGTCATGTGCGCATGTAGTGGCAGTGATGGCTTTCCTTGCGAGAGACGAAATCATTTCGATTAGTGCTAATGTTAACCGTAATAGGGTAAATGCAATTACATATTAAGTGCAAAATAATAACCTGCTAATGAAGAAATAAATATATATTTTATATATAATATATATATATATATATATATATATATATATATATATATATATATATATATATATATACATATATATATATATATATATATATATATATATATATATACACATATATATAGTATATATATATATAAAATATTATTTTACAGTGTTCTTGTTACACATGTTAGCATACTGTAGTAATAATTATAAATTATGCATAATAACATGTAACAAACCCTAAATCAAACCCCAATCCTAACCCTATAATGTATGCTAGTTAATTATTATTACTCAGTACTTAAATATATAATTACGCTGTAACAGGGACACATTAAAATGAAGTGTAACCTTTATATATATATATATATATATATATATATATATATATATATATATATATCACCTGTGTCATTAGGCATATATTGAGTACACGGAAATTAAACTATGCTATGAATGTAATGACACAGTAACAATGTAGCGGGGTTTTTGTTTAATTATTTAAGCATTAAAAATGTAAATGGCATTTGAAATAGGATCGATGAATAAAAAGAGCTAGGTAGGCCTATAATAAATAGTCGTTTTTAAAATGTCACATGGACACTCTTTGTGGCGATATTGTAGTTCATGTTTACAAATGTAAAATTAGATATCAGCGTATAGGATATGTGTCGAACGGTGGGATGAAATTGTTGAAAATAAAAGTGCTAATAATCCGCTTAAATAAACGCCGCTGTGCTGTAATGAACAAAACAAGGAGCAGTGCTGATTCCGTGATTCGCGCGCATTGGCCCTGCAGGCAACATCTGTAGTGTGCTTTTTAGGATGGGGAAGACCATCTGCACAGAAACATAATATATGTGTAACAAGAGACGAGCGAGCGAGCCGAATAATGACATTCAACATAGACATTGGCTCTGCTGTGATTGATCAGGGAAGAAAAAAAACAATATCTTATTTCTTTCTCTTTTATCTATTCATTCCTTGGGTGGGGATATAAAATTCACTCTTTGAATACATTGGTCCTTTTTAAAAATGGGCTCAAAAGACCTCCCTGGAAAAAGTTAAACCATCGTCTCTCTTTGGGATCTTACCAAAAGGCATTGTCCCAAGCAAGGCCTGCGGATTTACATAAATTATCTATCATTTTTACCCAAATAAAGATCTGATGCTCTTTTCATATTCAGTATTCACAGACAAGGCCACACCACTGGCTCAAAGGATATACACCGTTTTAACGGATGAAGTCATAATGTCCAGGCCATTTCATTAATTATAATCGTGTTTCCACGTTCACTTACAGCAGAAATATTATGCAAATGCAATGTCGATCGCTGTGCTGTTATGGTGAAACAAAATTAATAAACAATGCTATGAAACTGCGCGTGATTCAAAACAGATGCATAACACACAATCATTTCCAAATCTCTAATGACCATGACATGGCTATATGAGCAACAAAAAACAAAAAATGTAACAAACTTTCTTTCGGACATAGGCAATTAATGTCCCAATTTTTACCCACCCCTGACATTACAATCGTCCCACGCTGGGTGTTTGTTATGAAAGGATCAGTTCGCTTCTTCTGTGACTCTAATCCCTGGATAGATCCAACCATTGGAGAAAGACGATATTGTATGGCACTATTTCAAATGCATTACATCAAGATTCAGTTTCTTTTCGATTGTTTAACATTTGAACAAATCTGTTTGTTTTTGTGGTTAGTTGGCCGCGCCCGCTCGTTATAAAGATATAATAATAATTAAAATGTGCGGTTACGCATTATGAATATTTTAGAAGGTCCTCCTCAGGGATACAGAGTTTTACTGAGACTGTTGTCATTTTGGGAGGATGTACACAAGCCCTCACCAACAGCTGTCAATCAATGTCTTCTGCTTTCAGGTTTGGTTTCAGAACCGACGGGCCAAATGCAGAAAGCAGGAAAACCAGTTACATAAAGGTGCGCTGAGTTTAAACACAATAAACAAACAAATCAACCATTTATTTTGGTTTTCTATTTTTTTTTTATAATACATATTTAAATACAATTTACTTTGTTTATACTTGTATTTAATTTAATACACGTTAATTTAATATATTTTAATATAATCTACGTTGTGCCTACAATGTTTTAATGTGTATTTACTGTGAAATATAAAATGTAGTAGTTCGTGCAGTCTCTCGTTTGCCCAGCTAGAGTGGCGTGTAAAGAAAACTCGATGTCACTATTTTTCAGGGGTTCTCATCGGAGCGGCGAGTCAGTTTGAAGCGTGTCGCGTCGCTCCATATGTCAACGTGGGAGCTCTGCGCATGCCATTCCAGCAGGCAAGTTACCCCGAACACAGAGGCGTCCCAAACACTTTATACACTGTCTGTGGATCCTTTATGGCGCACTGCACACTCAAATATCTCTCTTTGGTATTGCTATATTGCATTGTCAGCATAAGAGAGAAATCTGTCTTAGACGAAGAATATAGCCTGCTATAAATATGTCATTCCATAAAGACGAGATGAGATTTGTGTATTCGCCTGTTTGCTTTATGGATTTGAATCGTATTCAGGGGAGCATATAGTTACCAAAACAATGGAATGCAGGTGTCCGAATGATTTTTTTTATTATGATAAATAGCCTAAATGCAATTGATCCAGTGCCCAGTAACAGCTCTGCATAGAGTCTCTCTTAAGTTAATGTGTTTCTCCCCTCTCTTCCCACCCGTGCGTCCATAGGATAGTCATCTCAACGTGCCGCCCTTCTCCTTTCAGGTGCAGGCTCAGCTGCAGCTGGACAGCGCCGTGGCCCACGCGCACCATCACCTGCACTCGCACCTGGCGGCGCACGCGCCTTACATGATGTTTCCCGCGCCACCGTTCGGGCTGCCGCTCGCGACGCTCGCGGCGGAATCCGCGTCAGCAGCTTCAGTGGTCGCGGCGGCAGCGGCCGCGAAAACCACCAACAAAAACTCGAGCATCGCGGATCTGAGACTGAAGGCGAAAAAACACGCCGCGGCGCTGGGACTGTGACGTCACAAACAAAGCATCGCGCGCAACGGTGGCTTGTTGAAGTGAACAACAGAAAAACACATTATTTATGTTTTCTTGTGAAGGACACGCGAGGGGGGAAAGGATAGGCTATTTATAAGAACACAAACTGTGAAGTGGACAACTTTACGTGGATCTTTTCATGGATTGAAGGATGCGAACAACTACAAAATGTTGAACTTTGACTGAACTTTTGCAGAAGAAGCTGAATCTGAATATAATGATATAAAGCAGCTGGGACGACTGTTCGGTTGTTTGTGTGACAACGCCAACATTTCTGCTTTAATTCTACGTTATTAGTAAATAATGAAAATAAAGAGGCTGGCCTCGTTTTATTTGAAACAAAGTTTCTCTGTGGATATTTGTGAAATATTACAGAAATCACTTTTGTTGCCAAACATGAAATCTCCAGTGTGGAACATGCGTTTCTTTCCTCACGGATAATAACACACGATTTAAGTTCAAGTTTATGCTCTTTGGTTTCTGAAGCAAAATAAATGAACATTAAATGAAATGACGATCATTCCTTTACTTATTTATAATTACTGAGTGTATTGTGAATATAATAATCAAATATCAGGTATTCAATGGAGAGTTTCAATTGCATTGATGCCCAGTTCATATGAACACACTTCAGGCTTTTATTCTCGGTGTATAAATCAAATTCAGGTAATAGACTAATATTGATATGGTACGGGCACATGTAAAATACCTATGTTAATACCAACAAAAATGATTTTGGTTGTTTTATGCTTCATCAAGGCATTGTGGGAGCACTCTGGATTTTCATTGCTGTTTTTTTCCTTCATCTCTTTCTCAGTGTAAAACCATGTGAATCTCTAAATGTATGTTTTATAAGGGTTATAAAAGCATCGACTGCGGACACTCATTTTTATGATATCTCTGATTTGATCATGACTGTGAAACGTGAGCTCACCTAAACACCGTGTTTTCGATTCATAAAATAAATGTCAAAAACTGTAGCATCTGTGTCATCGTACTATATACGTAGCCTATTCGTTTTATTTCATTTTTAATGTAATGGATACATAGCCTACGTTTAAACAGACGTTTGCACTTTATTCTTGTAGAATTGGACTGACGCTGTCGGTGTCTCTTAAATTATAAATAGTAAACAGCCTAATTAAAAATCGACCCGTTTCTGTTTTGTTTGGATGATTCTGTTGTGTATGTTAAGCATTATATTATTAATGAAGATTATTTTAAACTGTTGTCAAAAATCAATTAGCCCATATGATTATGTAAATACACATTTTACATATATTGGGGAAAACATTAGTCATAAAATCACACGGACCTCTCTCAGCTCTGGATGTGAAATATATGGAGCTGACCTTTATAGCAAACATTTATTCTACACTCTTAAAAATAAAGGCATTGATGGTTCCATTTAACATCCATGGAACCTTTACGTTCCACAAAAGGTTCTTTATAGTGGAAAAAGTTTCTTTAGATTATTCAAATGATCTTCACGCTAAGAAATAAGAAGAAAAAAAAGGATTATTTTAAGAACGGTTTACTAAAAGGTTCTTTGTGGAACCAAAAATGGTCCTTCTATAATATCCCTGTGGGGAAAAAACCTTTTGGAACCTTTATGTTTTAGAGTGGACAGTGGAAAAATTAATTATTTTTTGTTTTCCTTTTTTTCTAAAGTAAAGGAATAAATATTTGAATAGGCTATATCATTTTTTGTGACCATTTTGTTTGTTCCCAAAGCCAAACTAATCGTGATAAATAAATGAATATATTTATAAAATGTAATAAATTAATTTAAAATTAATAAATTAAATACTAATAAAAACATATTGACTTGTATTTGCATGTGTAAAATGGACTGTACCTTTATAAATGGCACATCACTCGCAGTCTTCTGTAGAGATCTAAAGCGGTTCTCTTGAGAATTGGATAAATACCAAACGGGATCTCTTATCGTGAATAACCCGTCTGCTCAGGTTACTGTCTGGATACAAAGCCCAATGTTTTGGCCTATTAATTAATCCTGCTTTAACAAACGCGTGTATAAAGAGGGCTTGTGTCTCCAGCGCGGGGTTGGACTCGGACGCCAGCGCTATTGAATTATTGACTTTGTTACTGTCTAGTTCAGACAAACTTGTGAATGCATGGGGTTCGTACAGTACAGAGGGCGAAAGGTGGGTATTAAAAATTAGCACTTCTCTCCAAAGCGGATACATTTATCAGCGTTTTTGGACATTGAGCACTGGATATCATTTTTTCTGCTCTTTTCTTCCACAAACGCACAGCGGTTTTCTTAGTAAGTGAGAGTCACCATAGGCTATGACCTTGAACTTGAGTTAGAAAAGTGATTTGAAGATTAAGTGAATTAAATTAGAGACCTATACTGCCAAAAACCACTTTAACAAATTACACAGTAAATATGACAATAACAACATAAATTCTGAAATTACAATATGTCATTATATTAGGATATGTGTTCCTCGAGCTGCTGCCCGGCCTTGAAAGATGCTATATTGCAGAAGCATGTGAAATGCAGTGACTATAATGGGATGCCAACACTGAACTTCAGATAGTTCAGGTTAAAGAACTGATCTGTGAGTCTAAAGATTAATACAATCTTGAAAATACAACGTGATGTTTAGAATTGTAAAGGGAAATCAGTCTCTCATAACACGATTAATTACTTCATAAAAACAAAAAATAAGTACATTTCCTTGCTTTGTGGGATCCCACAATGGGGGAAAACCCATTAGCCACTACATGAACATGTTTAGGCAAGCATAGGGACTTATCAGAACAGTTTAACTGACTTTTCCTCTGGCTCAATTGTTAGAGCAGGGAACACATAAAAATAGCTAAAACATGAATGTGTTGTGTATTGCTGCCAAATGCATAGAGATTTTGTTCTATTTAGTTGTGTTGTTTTATTAACAATAATTGTTTAATCATTGGGGCGATTAGTGTTCAGTTTGGTTGGGGATCCAGTACAGTTGTAAAGTCTCTTCCTGTGCAAAAATGTTTCAAATGAATCAATTTGCTGACACTGATCAATTTGGAGAACAATATGATGTTATCATTTTTTTTTTATCAAGTCCTCCACAATATTAGAAGAGCTACCAAATATGCTTTAAAATACGCAATGCAGATTTTGTAGTAGTCTTTAAAACATTAGCACTCAGCACAAAACATGACAATGGTGACAATAAACAAATCATTTTTATATTAAGATAAACCCAGAACATTACTAAATGAGGCACAAAAACAACTGCAACAAACCAGCAAGCAGTAAAAAAAAAAAATAATGCAACGGAGTGCCTGAAGAAGACACACTATTACAGTTAATCTGTTAAATATACAAGAGATTACTGTAATGTAGTCACAGCTAATCGTCCTAATTATACAGCTGAAATTACTAAAATGTTACTGTGAATTTACAGAAAATTACATTGTTTACAGTAAACAGCTTTTTCCAGTACTGTAAAAACTCAAATGTTTTATAGTAACTTTACTTTGCAGCAAATTGACATGCACCTTACAATATTTTTACACTGTTTCTTTTAGCATTATTTTAGGAATTCAAAACGTCGTATCCAATGACTTAAACTTGATTTACATTTGGATTTTAAACGTGCAAAAGTCCTCTTTTTCTTTCTTTTATTCTCTATATCTCAGTGTTAAGTCTTATCAATCTACAAGTACTCAAGGAGACAACAGGACGGGAACACTGAAGTACTTGTTCGATTAATGATGGAGAGAGCAATCGTTTTCCCCCCACACTCTCTTCAGTCAACAGGCTTCACACCAGACCGGCTCCATGTCTTTCTGTGCTGGCTCCACATCCCTCCCTCTTCCTCTCCGTTCAGCAATGATCTTTAAGATGCGCAAATGTGTGACTCACCGGAGTGGGAGGTTCACGCTGAATCCCAGCACTTTATGGCCTAGTAATGATACCGAGAGCCATTTGAACCCCTGTAAACTTCAAGCAGTTAACCCTGCATTGACGATAAGACAAGTGAAGCAGCATTTTGAGGGTCAGACTCATCCCTCGAGCTGTCTATGGTGTATATCTGAGCTTCATGACCTGTTGCTAAATTTACCACTGTACAGACAGTTAATGCTGAACAGTCATCTCCGAACAGGCTCTGTCTACCCATTACAGAGGCTCCATATCTACACTTAAGTTGTTTTATTGTGAAATCTGAAGCATGCAAGTTCGCTGTCTCCACTGAAGATGACATATTAAATATGTCTCAGAGCCCGTAAGAGAGACAGAGAGTGGTAGTGTGTTTGAGAAAATGTCAATGAATGTTGAATCAAACTCCGAAGCACTCATGAAAGGAGGTGAAGAGAGCGAGAGAACACAAAGATAAGGTAGCTCTCTAAAGGTTTGCCTTTGTTATATATTAAGTGCTGCGAAAGAGAAATGTGTGCACATCATCAGACAAAAGACAAGCAACATCAGGGGAGAGCAAGAAGATGAAAGAGAGACTTCAAAGGTGTGAAATGGAGTGAAAGTGAGACAGAAACCTGCCTAAAACTTGCTCAAACAGACCAATTAAAGCAGCCTTTGCTCAAATTTATCCTATGAGAGAGAGTCTGTATGAACCACTTCATAACCAAAGACCCATTCTGTGTGTATAATTTCAAATGGGATGCAGATGAAAACAATGGGAATGACCAAATAAAGTGCCGGGAAAAATGGCAACACTTGCAGCAATTTAATGTATCTGTTAGGAAGAAGGCTTCACAATACCAAATGAAATCAAACAAAGTGAGGAATTGTTGTTCAGCATCCTGTTTAGGTAGTGCAGACGGAGCAGAAATGCTTTTATGGACTATGAGCATTTATTTATTTTCGATGTAATTCCTGTTGCAGCTGGCAGTAATACAACTGAATAAGAACAATTAACTGGCACTGAGAGGAGGGCAAAACTGCCATGAGGCATTTCATCCTTGCAAAGTGAAAATCACACAAGATGTAAAAGTGCATTTATTCTTGTGATAGTAATACTGTAAGTTTATTCTCTCCAGTTTAAGTTGTAAATTAACCATACATAATTTTCTATTTTGTTTATTTGACTTGAATATATTTTCATCAAGAAGGAACATTTGAATATTCTTTGAAACAATGTGCTATGACAATAACCATACACTCACGTCATGTGATATTTATACTAGGAGTCTTGAATTACACAAATCTCAGTATGAACTCTACCGCTTTGTTGAAGTCAGTTTTGTATACAGAAATTAACAGAGTGTGTCTCAAAACAGCTGGCTAGTATGGCAATTCATAAAACCAGGCAAAAAAATTCTCTACAGATCCACTTTCCACCAGGAAAAAATGAATACTTCAGTTCCAAATTCTGCTTTAACATAAAGCTTGACTTAAAACCTAGTCTGTGCCATTTCTGTACAAGGGCAAGACAAAAGAAAAACACTCTTTATTTTTCTCAAAACGTTCAAGCAGAGATTTTGATATGTGTATTTAGCATCAAATAGGAACACAGAAGTTTTCAGACACTCTTTAGTAGCCTATCAGATGTCTAGTGTGAGAGTTTGATATTCAAGTTGTGATATTTAGACTATTTATCAATTGAATCTTACGAGCAGTGAACCTATTCATCTTGCTCAGAGTAAATTCCTGATTTACTTAAAGTTAAACAAAACCCTAAATGGACCCACTCTAATGGGTTATGCTATTATAGACCTGAGCGGGCAAGAATATAAATATATATAAAAATAGCTCAGGTCAATTTCAGCTGAACGTGCGCTTGTGGTTTGCGGATAATGCAGATGAATAGATTGTTACTCAATATAAAATTATGTCACAGTCTTTAAAGAGACAGACTAAGTAGACATGATGTTCCAGGGAAACATCACAGGGGCTGTCAGGGGCAAGCGGGCTTTGATGGAACAGGATTTAACACGGCTCCTACAGAGCTATTGGATTACCTATTTGGCCCAGTGATCTGGCAACATTTAATTAAATAGCCATGCATTAGCGTCCATGTGTGCAAGGCTGGTGTGGTGCGCCCGCGCTTGTGTGTGTGTGCGTGTGTCTGGTTCTGAATACAAAACTGAATTTTGCAAGCATGCCTACAGATTCTATATCACCTGTAATCTTTACTTACTATTCTCTCTCTCTTATGGTTCACTTTAAGACACTTTAAACAATGTAGAACTGTACTCACAGTGCTGTGATAATCATCACACTATTTGAGACAGCAGTGAAAACTGTGCTTAAAGGAGTAGTTCACTTCAGAATTAAAATTTCCTGATAATTTACTCCCCCCCCCCATGTCATCCAAGATGATCATGTCTTTCTTTCTTCAGTCGAAAAGAAATTAAGGTTTTTGAGGAAAATATTCCTTTTCTCCATATAGTGGACTTCAATGGGGTCCAACGTATCTTGCCTACACGATCCCAGCCGAGGAAGAATGGTCTTATCTAGACAAACCATCTGTCATTTTCTAAAATAAATAAACATTTAAATACTTTAACCACAAATGCTCATCTTGCCCACACATTACGTAATCGTGTTGAAAGGTCACGCGTGACATAGGTGGAAGTACCGAACCAGTGTTAGTACTGACCTAAACGGCCTTTTAACAAAAATACATTTATTAAAAGGTAAAACAACGATGTCGGACGACTTTGAAATTGGAGGAGAAAATGAGATGGAGTTTTTCGTTATTTGTGGTTAAAAAGTATATAAATGTTTATTTTTTTAGAAAATGGCCGATGGTTTGTCTAGATATGACTCTTATTCCTCGGCTGGGATCGTGTCGAGATCTTTGAAGCTGCACTGAAACTAAAATTTGGACCGTCAACGCTATTTGTTGGACTCCATTGAAGTCCACTATATGGAGAAAAATACTGGAATGTTTTCCTTTAAAAACCTTAATTTCTTTTCGACTAAAGAAAGAAAGACATGAACATCTTGGATGACGTGGGGGTGGGTAAATTATCAGGAAAATTTAATTCTGAAGTGAACTACTCCTTTAAGTAAAGAACATTATCTCTTTCTCACAATATAATATATGAAGACTCTGCAGTCACACATGCTCTTTCCATGTCTCTGCAGAGTAATATTATTTAAGAAAACATGCTGATCTCACACCTTTGCACTCAGTGAAGTCAGAAGGGGTCAAGTCTGACTCTGGATCAGCCCCTGACTGCATGAAAACCCAACACCAAAAAGGGATGTGCGCACATCATGTGACAGAAGAATGTGAGCGATAAAACCCGAAGAGATAGAAGGAGAAGAACCCTGGGAGTCTCACTGTCGTGGGATGAGTACAAGAGCGAGGTGGCGCAGACACAAGAGGAGTCCTTTGTCAGTTTGGAGAGGGCCTTAAAAACGTTACATCTTATCTTAATGAGTATAGGGGGATCTTTTAACAGGTCACACTCCAGAATGTTTGACAGACAGTGTCATCTTTTCTGATTTGCCATTTAGGCACGGAGCCGATACCAGATATACATGGATTTCCAACTCTCTTTAATGTTTTAAAGTCCACATTAAATAAAAATGGACATAGCGTACATCACTAGTCTTGTCAAGTCAAGTCAAGTCACCTTCATTTATATAGCGCTTTAACCATATGGACTGTTTCAAAGCAGCTTTACAGTGATAATAGGAAATTAAAGTAACAGAGATTGTTAGAATAAAGTTATTGTCCAGCTAAAGTTAGTTGTGATTGATTCACTTCTGTCGCAACGATCATTAGTTGTTAACTTAGGGGCCGCTAACATGACACCATTCTAACAGAAAATTCTTTAATGCGATCCGGACGCTCATTTGCATAAAACAGTGCCTGGTGGCTCTGAGAATTTTTGATCGCTTCCGCATAGCCACGTGAATCGGAATTATCCCGTCAACGTTTTATCAGTAGAGAGGTAAAGGGAAGGAGGCCTTCACAAGGGAGAGACTAGTGACACTTCAGGACTGCGTTGTCGTCGTGTCTAGGCGCAGGTCCTTCATCAGATCCGGATACGGCCTGGATCCGGCGGACTGCGGTAAACCTCGGGATAAACAGAGAGAGAAATATTAGCGTAGACGCCATCCTTCTTATGATATACAAAGTACATCAGGATTTATGGGAAGTGTTCCCGGTTCCGGCTGATCTAAACTATGCAGCCTAACATTGAATTATAAAAGTCTATAATGTGTTATCTATTATGTGTATGCTAGGTCAAAGAGATGTTTTAGTCTAGATTTGAATTGACAGAGTGTGTCTGCTTCCCGGACAATGTTAGGAAGATTGTTCCAAAGTTTTGGTGCTAAATAGGAAAAGGATCTACCGCCAGCAGTCGATTTTGATATTGTGGTGAACAGTAAAGCAGTGCAAGTTAGTCCTAGTTAATCTTGGGCAGAACATCCTTAACCTCTCCCAGCCAGAGGCCTGTTGCATGGAGCTACTGTACAAACTTCAAAGTAGGATAGAGTTGACAAAACATACAAATCCAACCTGGCTTAGGTCAGGTTCAGCAGGCTCAAAACGAACGTTTTCTGTCTACTAATCCAGAGTTTATGATTGTGAAGCGAGTGCACCTGAAAGTGTGACACGTGCAGCAACCAGACAATGTGACAGCAATTCACATCTCTGCTGCAGATTAAGAGATCATTATGAAAGAATATCATGAAATTAAACACACACACAAGGCAAGAATAAATAATGCTGCTGCAGTGAGAGTTTGAGAAGGCAGCTGAATTAAAACATCTGACTATATCAATGCATGTGTATCGACTGAATTGAAATGATCATTTATGTAAAGGTTCACAAAGAGCTCAAAAGAATACAAACTAATCCCAAACTTACATGTTTAGGAACTGAAACCGGCTTCATGCAACAGGCATCAGGAGGTGCCCTAAAATGAAGCCCTGCCCTCTATTCAGTGCTTTATTTAACTTGGAAATACGTCACAAAACTGAAAGAGTAAAGTCTGTCTCAACACGTGGATTGATTTTGAATGTGGGACCAGTGATGTAGACCAGCATCAGAAAAGGGCCAAGTCCCATTCAAGACTGAATCCACATGCTCCAGAGTCCATGACAAGACCAAGAAAATATGTTTTATAATAATGGATTAAATGTTAGTGTATAGCATGCATTTTGTACAGCAGCTCTACTTCCTGAGATTCAAATTTTAATGACACATAAATGGAATAAAAATGTTACTTAAATGTGGTTGGACAAGGAAAACAGGAAGACTGAATAAAAAGAGAGAAAGAGTGAGTGTGTGAGAGAGAAAGAGAGAGTGAGAGAGCGACTGACAGCGCACAATGGTAGGAGAGTGGTTCCTGCTGTAAAAGTTTATCCCTCTGGCACCATTATATAAGCATACATATGGGACAGCCGCAATGGAAGACGACACTTTAAATGACATTATTATAAAATGCAATACTCCTGGAATGATCCCTTATTGAATTAGGTCCCATGATCCAAGATGAATTTCCCGGTTCTCTAATCCATCAAGGGGGGAATATTAAAAGATAGGACTCAACTGGCATTAGAATCGCTCTCAGTCTTTACTTTCATTATTTTGAATTAGGGTGCTGCTGGGGGAGAGCCTCTTAATGAGAATTACAATGATTCAGTGGCCTCGACCTGCCTTCTGACAAGTGAAATATTAACTCCTCAGTCATAGCTGTCTGAATTAAAATACTTGGGAGCTGCGGACGTGCTAAATTAAATTGGCCTTTTATGTTCCTTACACGACTGACCCCCCGTGGGGCTTGAGAAGCAAGGACAGTGGCGGCGCATGAGTCAAGGTGTATGAAAGAGAGAATAAGGGAGGCCGCGCTGCTGCCGTGGATCAGAGAGTAGCAGTTACAGTGCTGTACCTGCTCAGCAGGTGTTCATTCTGCACCTCCACTCAAACCAGGCGCTAGTTCTTCATATCTGCCTCCGTAAAATGGCACTGGTGCTCAGGCATGGAACGGGGGTCAGCACCAACACCTAGTCATCTGTTTCCACCTAAGCCTCTAGCTTTTATTGAACTGTGAATCGAGGCCAAATATGCTGATAAGGAGCTGATCCAGCGCAAGTTATCAAAGGGTGAGGGTAACCATAGCCTTAGCGAATGGCTGCTCGCATTTAACTGCTCCGTTTGTTGTCTTGTCGTGCATTATGCATTTTGACCGCTGCATGCTTTGGTGAATTTGTAGGGTTGCAGAGCGGCGGTTGTTTGACCTCATGTTTTTAACAAACACTCTGCGTTGTCAAAACATGAAAGAGTCAGTTAGACCGCATCCAATCTTGTAATCAGGCTTTAATAAACAGAGCTCCAGAAATGTACATCCATCTCTGAAAAACTTTTCAACTTGGCAGCTGGCAAAGGCACAAGAGGGGGCAGAGCGCAGGGTGCGAGCTAGGGCAGTTTTGCACAAGGACCTAGCGGTCTTGTACCCGTGCCAATACACCCGCTCACCCTGACTCTGAGGTCACGCTGCCAGCGTTCTCACTCAGGAAAAAGTGGGAGAGCGCTTTCTCTTCCGCCTGCGTCCCCACCAGCGTTTTCCCTTCGCCTGCGCTGCTGAAAGACTCCAGGGTGGACACATGCCGTTTGAGCTCTTTAGAAACAATCGATTGGCTGGGAGGGCGAGGGGAAAGGAAAGAGGAGGAGGGGAGAACACGGATTTGACCTTGGAGTCTTGAAATGTTACACTTTAAATCACTGAAATTTTCAAAAATAATCAGATGCCTCAGGACAAGTCACCTTTCCTCGACAAAATACAACCCCAGAATGAATATATGAATGAAAAGAACTAACAAAGAAACAGCAGGAGAAATAAAGTTTTGTGTAAAAGTAATCAGGCGGTCATGGAGGTCTTGTTTTCAATTTGAGCTTCTCTGATCATGCAATATTACACTTCACACAGGCCAGTGCTCTTGGCCACACAGCACACTTATTCCAGACAAATTTCAAGACATTTCGAACTTAACCATTTTTTTATTTATTTTTTAGATGGATTTGAATGGACTTACAACCACTGTTCAAGTTGTCTTCACCAAAAATTCTGTCATCATTGTAATTTCCAACATGCATGTCTGTCTTTCTTCTGCAAAAGACGAAAGAAGATTTGTAACAACATGAGGGTGAGTAAATGAAGACAATCTTATTTTTTGTCTAAACTATCCCTTTAAGTTTGGATAAACAGCTGACAATATAGTATGTATTTTCTTGGGACTTGGAGCTCTTCTAAAATTGTGGTACAGTCTTTTAGGATGACTCTAATATTGGTTGGACTGTCATAGTGAAGCACTCTCTCTCTGACAGTGCATTTCCAAGATGACAAAATCCATCCTCCTGTATTGATCAGTTATTCTACTATCCCCCGCTGGCTACATCTCACGCTCCTCCCCGACTGGCTCCCTATTGATCTTTAGCAGTGATTGGTCGAGCGGTAATTTGAGACGGACATTGACGGATGGCTAGCAACTGTTTTTCTTTCTTCTCATCCACTTTTCCCAGGGTGATGAAGTCATAATGCAAGTGACACTGCCAGACTGAGACCAATTGGGTGAGCAATAACCTTTAAAGCCAATAGAAGCTGTCTGTACTGAAAGGGACTTCTCTTGTCCTTTACTGACACCCCATGGGTGTCTACTGGATGGTTCTCATAAACACAAACTCACAGTAATGGCTCAAGATCCTGCGCTGGCCCGTTGCGTACTTCAGCATGGCTCCACTGGGTTGACCAACCAATGAAAAAAAGGATTTGAGAGTAGAATGTCTTATTTAATCAAATCATTTCTGTTGACATGCATATAAAAAAAAAAGATGCAGTCTGAATAATGACTATCCGTACCATCAACAAGTAATGATAAAGAAATTAAAAACTGATTCTTTATTCCCAAATTGGAGGACACTTGTAGAGGCAGACTTGTTATTTCTCGTGCCATTTATACGGCAAAAATAGTTTTCGCGTACATATGATACGCACTTTATGGCGTGTAATACACACGCACTCCCCACCCTAATCCTACCCAAGGGGTTTTCAGTGCGTAGCATATGCACGCTAAAACCATTTTTGGCGTATAATTGCCACGATAAATAACATTCGTGGTATAGATACGCACTTTCATGAGATTGTGTTGCCAAACCAGCCAGTGCTGAAGCATTTCCAAGAGAATACAGATATTCATTGTCACAAGTTTCAAGACATTATGATGAGTATTGAGCATGGAAATTATTCTCCAAAGTTTTTCTTTAGTACCTGGTAAAAAGTTTAAAAGGCATTTTGTAGATTCGCAAGTTCATCATTGGTTTCATGATCGTGTTTTCCTAGTTACCAAATAATTATCTAATAGTAGCTAATAGTTTTATTTTCCTCATTTCATATATGTCTAAAATAATAAGTAATAAGTAAAATAAGTAATTTGTGTGAAATGTGCGGCATGCGACCACTGACCACAGTGTTGTTATATTGTCGTTTCAGTTGGCGTCGGCCTCTTTCGGGCCTTTGAATATCAAACACGTCAAGCTCATGATTTTCTTATTCATCCATTAATTATTATTTATCGCTCGTATCTGTAACTTTAAGCAGTCCTGAAAGCTGGATATATTTACATACCACAAAATAAACTAAAAAACTAAAGCAAAATCTACATCGACTGACACAAGTCTCGTCCTCATTATTTAAATAACTTCTGTTCTGTCACTTGCCAGATGTGATGCAGGGGAACTTTGTCATTAATGTTAGTTTTTATTTACAGGTTTTTAAACCTATGCAGTGCCACTTTTTAACGTTTTCTTCACCACCAAAACTTCTTGATTGTATTCAGTGTTTTTCAGTATTTAAATTAAGGTATTTTCACAAAATAACCTGTGTTGGAATTTATGTTAATAAAGTGATGTGATAAAATGTCAACCCTATTGTCTGTGTTCTGCATTTTGCTAAATGTATTTTATGTTTTTCATACATTTTTTCTTTTGGGCCAGTGAGAAATAAAATTGCTTATACAATTTATATGATTGGACCAACAACACGGTATAGTAAACTAAATTTTACCATTGGCTCAACATATTATTTCTGATTGAGCCCTTGTTAACAGACTGTTGCCACAATTGATCAAATTAAATTCACAGAAATTCAGTTAGGCCAATTGTAATTTAGATGTGACCAGTCGGAGGTGTGAATTTTTTTACAGTGCATCTCTTATGCTTTGATAAATTTTATATTTGATTTTGTTTTGCGTTTGTCTCAACTGATGGTATTCTTCAATTACCACGACTGCTTACACACCTGTTAGCTTTATCTTGCTCTTTATTGGAGAGGCAAAGGGCTGCCAGGCACTGACTCAGTGAAATTAGTGTCACTTTCTAAGTGTACTGATTTAGTGTTTTTTATTCTTTCATTTATTTTTTTCAGTGTGTTTAGAATCACATATAACCCTGACACATGTCCAGATAAAAGGCATTACCTTCTCAGCGCAGCAAACTCACTTGATACAAAATGGCTGCATATACACGTAAATACTGACACCTGTGTGTTAGAGGAGTGTATAAATAATTATCAAAATAAAAGTCTGTAATATATATTGCTTGTTCTGAAGCATTTTATACATCCGCACTCATAGGTGCCCTAACAGGGCCATTGCTAGTGGTGTAAAGGTGGTAATGATTCTAGCCAGCTGTGCAAATCACCCATGTTGTCACTAAAAGGTTATTTAAATGAGTTTGATTTGAACCGTACTAGAGGCTGAGTTTATACCTGGACTTTGATGAAGACATCTGCCGACCTCGCATGGCCATTAACACTCTCGCTAAGTATCTGAGGGCGCATATCCATGATAGCCATCTTTCTCTCAAATCGGGAGGAGATGAATGGCATTTCTGCCTAGTTTGTAAACAGGGCATGTCTCTGGTACATCTGGGCCAGAATTGATCAGCCAGTGCTTGTGATCTTCAGCATCTGTGACTCAGGAACTCAGCTTCTGGGTATACCACTTGTGATAAGGACCCATATGGTTACCCCAAGAGTAGACTATTTAGAGTCACTGAGTCAGTGTCTGCAACACTGAACACATAGCCAAGCCATTTTGAGTTCAGTATATCCTCCACCTCTAGTAAGACTGTCATTAGGACCTCCTCTGGAACTGGTTGAATGGTGAAGAGGGCAGACTTGACAGTGTGTATCTTTTTTCCCCTCATCCTGCTAAAGTGTCTCAAGTGAGGTCACTGGAAAGATTATTAGACTGGCGGTAGCCAAACCTGATCCTGGAAGGATCCTGATTCCTTGTATTGCTGTGGGCATGGAGGAACCAGGGAGTTGCCTTGTCTTTCTTCAGTTAGCATTTTGAATTCTCCCTGATCATGGTTTAACTATCCGGGTTCCTGATTCCCTTGCCTCTGCAGCTGGCAACCACTGCTGGAATACTTGTTTTTGCCTGTTTTCCATTTATTTGAACTGCCATTAAACTTTACCTTACCTATTTTTGCATCTTGGTCTTCTGTTCAATGCTAACACTTTCAGCAATCCTCTTGAGTTTTGAAGGCAACAGCATAATTTCCTCTTGCTGTGTAAAAGGGTTTTAGTCAATATTGTAATGCGCATGATCTCTATTCATATTTTTCATAATTTCATAATGGAGAGAAAGCTTATTCATGCACCAGAGAAACTAAAGTCTTCATCTTCCACCTTGAAACCTTTGTTTTCGACCTTCCATTGTAATTGATGTGAAAGCGATATAATCTATAATCTATAATCTCAGTTAAGTAACACATTCAATGTTATGGCCATCGTAGTCCAGACAGTGATGTGTGTGTGGAGCAGGCTTAAATAGAGTAGAGCTGATGAGGGTGAATGATGGCAGGTGTGGATGACTGAGAAGTAGTGTGTACAGGTGGGAGCCAGGAGGGATTATGGGAAATGTAGCGTGATGGTGACTGGAGATAGTGAAGTGACTGGAGATCTTGACAGGTTTCATGAAGAACTGTTAACATCCATGGAATCTTTCCATTCCACAAAAGGATAAAGATTCTTTAGAATATTAAAGTGTTCTTCACACTAACAATAATAATAATAATAATAATAATAATAATAAACATGTATTTGTATAGCACTTTTCATACATGGAATGTAACTCAAAGAGATTCACAAGCATAGAAACAAATAATGGGAAAACAATTTCACACAATGTCAATATAAACATATTCAAAACAACTTTAAAAGGTTCAAAATGTAAAATTAAGAAACTGACAATACAGTTTCACCTCAATATAAATAAAACACACACACACACACACACACACACACACACACACACACACACACACACACACACACACACACACACACACACACACACACACACACACACACACACACACACACACACACACACACACACACACACATATATATATATAAACTATAAGAGAATCAGAAGGTAATATAAAAACATAAAACAGACATACACAACTTCACACAATATTGTTATACTGATAAGCAACTTTAAAAAGATATGTCTTAACCTGCCTTTTAATAATATGAATACTAGCAGCCTTGTGCACTTCAGACAATTCAGTAAAAAAAATTGGTTATTTAATTTTAAGAAATGTTCACTGAAAGGTTATTTTGGGAAGCAACAATGATGGTTCTTATTTTTATATTATATTAACCTTTATTTTTAAGATTGTAGTATAATCAATATTTGCCCTTACAACGGGAATAAGTTGTTTTGAAACAGACATGCTTTATTCATAAATCCAAAGGATTGGATGTGGAGAACTGTACAATGTGGATCTATAACCAAAGGGAGAACAACATTTTTGGTTGCGGTTCAGAAGTTAAACTGTAAATAAATAAATTAATAAATACAAAAACACCTGCATATGTGATCATTTCACTTCATTGACAGGAGACCAACATCCCTTTCTAAAGAAATGGCTGGGTCACGATTTTCCAGTGTACTACACAGAGAAATGAACAGTGAGCGTTGCAATACCGCAACCCAGTTGGATTTCTTTGGTTTTCTAGAACTGCAACCAATCCTCTAATCCTGACTTCAACTAGCTTTGTGGTACAGGCCTCAGGAATCTTCAGATATTTGTTTTACACAATGAGTCATTCAGGTGGAGCATATTAAAGCTCATTTCATACTAATAGCAACTTTGCCACTAGTCATTGTGCTTATTATGAAAATGCAAATTATTTTAATTAATTTGAAAAAAAAAAATCAATTTAAAAACAATTCAGTGTGTAGATAGTGTTTCCACATGGAAATAAGCTTTCTCAACATAAAATTGCTTTGTAATGGAGGCCAGTGCAAGTAAAGCTCACTCCCCTGTCCTATTGTAACTGATGCTGGAGGCTGCGGTCTTTAGTGGACCTGTCCATGCACCTCTAACAAGGACAGTGTCTAACACTGCGAGTGTGAGTATGAGTAGAACCAGTCATAAACTCTATCAATTTAGCGTAGTAAACCAGCTTACAGTTTTTTACAATCACTTTGTTACTATTTTCAGAACCTTGATGTCATTTTTCACAACTCTAGACACAAAACTCACAACCAATTATCAAAATGCACATTTTTCAAAACTCTAACCATTTTCTCAATTGTTTGGATACAATACACATAAAACTTAGATCATTTGTTCATTCAACAAAAATCACTTGTTCAATATGACACAACTTAACATCAAAGTACTACTATTTCAAAAGGCAATTCACACATTACATTTCAAATGAATGTCTATTCATTTCCTTACACTGATCTAACTATCAATTGATACAACTGCTCAAAATGATAAGTAACTGTTGCGTTACTCTTAATGCATAGTTGTATGGAAACAGACAAACAATCTTCCATGTTTACAGTAAATCATGAAAGTTTCAAGATAACGAGATTCATTGTCACCAATTAGCGTGGAGCATGAACCAATTAGACTACAATATCCATGGATGTAGCCTAATATTTTATATCATACTGTAATGCTTCATCAGACACTGTGTCTATGGTCCCAAATACTGTACCACCTTTTCAGACTATTTAAAGTATTGACAGTACTGCACTGTAGAGATGCAGGCCCTTGGAATTGCTTGTCCAATTCTGCCAACTCGTTACTGATGATTGAGGGCACATTGTGGAATGAGTATATAAAGAGTTGATTGGGATCCAATTGCAAGAGCATAGTGATATGTAACATGGAGCCAGCAGGTGATCCAGGTCACAATGGAGGTCAAGCAGTGGTGGGAGGAAGACGAGGAAGACGTGTTGGTCAAAGGAATGGTAGGGGACAGGCAGCCCTTCTGAGAGGTGGTCGTGGGCCTCGTTTGAGAGGTGTGGGGGAACGTGGTAGAGGACAGGCACCCCTTCTGAGAGGTGGTCGTGGGCCTCGTTTGAGAGGTGTGGGGGAACGTGGTAGAGGACAAGGCCACGGACCAAGACAGCGGCAGCAACAGCATAGAGTGTCCAATGAAATTCGGGCAATAGTTGTAGACCATGTCATAAATCATGGCATGACAATGACTGAGGCGGCTACAATGATACAACCAAACCTGAGAAGGTCAACCGTGGCCTCAATAATCAGAACTTTCCGCAATGAGAACCGGTAAGTTATCAGCATGCACTAAACATTATGCTACTCTCAATTGTCAAATGACTGCATACCAATGTGTATCACAGAATAGGTGATGTGACCAAGTGTCTTCTTACTCTAATGTTCCCTGTAGAATTGTGACTAGGCCAAATAGTGGAGGCAGAGGCAAAATTCTAACTGACCAGCAAGAGCAGGCTGTGGTCGATTTGGTTCGGGCCAGAAATGATATTCGCCTTACAGAAATTCGCCAGCATATCTTGGACAATGAAGACATGTTCAACAATGTGGGATCCATAAGTTTGCCGACCATTGCACGCATACTGAAAAGGCACCAGGTATCTATAAAACAACTATACCATGTGCCTTTCGAAAGAAATGCAGACAGAGTGAAACAAATGAGGACTGAGTATGTTCAGGTAAGTTCAGTTTCAAGACGGCTGTTGTAAAAACATTCCCAAAAATTCTACATTGTACGGTAATCTCTAAATCTCTTTCCAAAATGTATTTTTAGAGGGTGATGGAGCTGGATGCTGATGACGACCATCACAAATTCATATATTTGGATGAGGCAGGTTTTAATCTGGCCAAGACAAGGAGGAGAGGTCGGAATTTCATTGGCCAGCGGGCAACCATCCAAGTACCTGGACAACGTGGGGCCAACATTACCATGTGTGCGGCTATATCAGAAGATGGTGTGGTGGGACGCAGACCTCATATTGGACCATATAATGCAGCTCTCCTTGTCACCTTTCTTGATGAGCTCGAACAGGTTTGTAGAGCTGAAGGTGTGACCTATGTCATTGTCTGGGACAATGTCAGGTTCCATCATGCTCATGTGGTGCAAGCATGGTTTCAGGCCCATGCACAATTTACCACCCTGTATTTACCCCCATACTCCCCCTTCCTTAACCCGATTGAGGAATTTTTCTCCGCATGGAGATGGAAGGTTCATGATAGGCACCCTCATGAACAAGTCACTCTTCTCCAGGCCATGGATGACGCCTGCAATGACATCACAGCAGACCAGTGTCAGGCCTGGATTCGCCATGCCCGAAGGTTTTTTCCAAGATGTTTGGCTAATGAAAACATCCATTGTGATGTAGATGAGAACCTGTGGCCAAATCCACAACACAGAGTTGATGACAATGTAGAAGTACAGTAATCACTGCTGTTTTATTTCTTACAGTGCAAGCAAGTTGAGGAACACTGCATTTGATGGTTTACAGTACTGTCTTTTCTTTTCTATTTCATTGCATTTGATGGTTTACAGTACTGTCTTTTCTTTTCTATTTCATAGCTAATTACTGTATTTTTGCTTTGATTAAAATAAACCAATGTTGTGATTGTACTGTAGTGTTTTGCATCAATATATTACAAACTTTGTTCAATGATTCCACTTTGTCTGTATTCTCTCTACTACTGCAGTACTTTACAGTAACAGAGGTATTTACTGTACATGTAGTACCATAATGAAACCTGTATCACCTATTTTGTTCTACAATAGTTAATGATTGTACGAACAATGACAGAGTGAAACTATCGGTTGCTTGTGTGTGGGTGATCTATAGTTGTGTTTCAATGGTATTTCACAGTAAATTTGTTTTTTGAACCAATGATTGTGCAAGTGCAAGATTTCTTTAAAGATGTGAATGCACAATGCAATGTTTTGAACATTAGACAACCTGTGTTACAAGTGATAACCGTTTTGTGTCTAGAGTTTTGAAAAATGACATCAAGGTTCTGAAAATAGTAGCAAAGTGATTGTAAAAAACTGTAATTGAATATAGCCCAATAAAACAACACTTTCCAAACCAACTCAACTTTATCTAATTCAGATTACTATTAACTAGTGATAGCACGTTAACATGCAGTCATTTCATAATGAGTAAAGCAACATCCAGAACAGTCCTCTCATAACAACCCTCAACCTAAGCACACATAAGCATAAAGGTAACCCCTAAAATGTCAACATAGCAGAATGTTGTACCCCTGAAAAGGGGGAGAAGTTTAAACACAGAACACTCAACAATGTTTTCCCAAAGCAAGTTGTGGGTAATGAGAGTGGAAGAGCGATGAAAACAGCGCTGTTCTTTCATTCCCCCCAGCACTGAGACCTGAACCCACAACCTTTGGGTTACAAGTCCAACTCTCTAATCATTAGGCCAACTGCCCCCAAATGCAAGTCATGTGAGCAAATCTGGAAACTAGAAATGCCCCACCCAGTTTCTGTTAAAGCCAACAAAATGATGTAGTCCCAACACAATTTTTAAAAAATAATAATTTAAGTTGATTGCATACAATGAAAATATTTTGTGAATTAATCAATTGTCTTGAATTTGCTCATTTCAATTACAGTAGGTGCATGGATCAAGTAGTAACAAAAACACTTTTGAGTGTGTAAAATCATGAAATTGTTCAATAAAAAGATTAACTTGAGACACTTCACTACAGTAGCTGACAAGAAATGGACAAAGTTAGCTCCGCTTTCTTCACCTACATTTGCACTTCACATAAAGTTAAACTATATGTTGATGGACACGCCCACATCCTGACACGAAAAGTAACTCATGTCAATAGAAGTGGCTTGCTCTTGCTGAAAATGAATTCCAGGTTATTCCAAGAAGCATGTTTAACTTACTTTAACATTAACCCTGAACTCTGAGTTGATTAAACCAAACACTGTTTGCTCACAGTAATCACTTCCAGCTTCCAGTTTAGCTCAGCCATCAAGATGGATCCATAAGTCATTATAGAAAAGAACACTAATAAGAAAACTTATTACTTGAACACTGAACTTGATGTTTCAATGGTGGAGAAAAACTGGCAAAGGTAATACAACTGAAAAAGCTTAGGAGTGAGAAGGAATGTGAGGAAAAAAAGTTAAACTAAAAATCCTTGTACTACTATCTTTGTAATATGTAGCTATGAGGGCTTTCACACACACACACACACACACACACACACACACACACACACACACACACACACACACACACACACACACACACACACACACACACACACACACACACACACACACACACACACACACACACACACACACACACACACACACAGCCTTTTCTGGAAAATGACCCCTAATTTGCTAGATGAGAAGTTACCAATAAATTACAATTTTGCTGCTACAGTTTAAGCATAATATTTCTGGTATGAGGACATGCTGACGTCATAAAGTTGATGTAGATATTTACTGCAGGTTGTGTTCCACTAAACTGCTTTAATTGTTTTTCTGTGTCAGCATGTGCTAGACAGACGTCTTTGTCCTCACTGCTTTGCCAGGTGGTGCAGTCGCTCTCCTCTGTAGACTAAAGGTAAGATGATTTAAACAACCATGTTTTGTTCACTTCTAAAAGGATTGATTTTCTACCTCTGATATTATGTTTTCTATGTGTATAAGTTATGTGTGAATATTCCATTCTGATCACACTAACAGTGCATCCTCCATATAGGATTGGTGACTGTTGTCATATTTGTAGGGCTGGTGGGATTAAAGGTGAAGTAAGCAATTTCTGAGAACTGCTGTTGAAAATGGATCGGACACCACAACAAAATTGTAGCCAATCAGCAGTAGGGGGTGTGTCACTTATGATGGGGGAGGAGCTCAGAGGAATATCACTGGAAAATAAAGGGTTATGATCAGGCAAGAGCTCTAGGACCCGCGGTAATATTAGAAAAGCTTTCCAGCGCTGGAGAGAGCTAAGCAGGAGAACCTGAAAACAGTCGCAAGGTTGCGTTGTTGCTCCATACGTGAGTAACACTGGTTTTGCTGTGTTTCACTGAACGTTCTTGTAATGTTAGCTATAGTAACAAGACAGTTTTGAGTGTCATTGTTTGTCTGAAGCTGGTGTGCTGCTGGTGTGCTGCTGGTGACTAACAACCAACTCTTGCTTGTATATACACTTGTGTACTGTGTTCATTTTTTTATTGCGAAGCATTATCTTGTTTCGCTTCAGCTATGATAAACAGACATCCACTCTTGCATTGTGTTTGTGCATTTGGGGGGCGGTGTCACAGTGTCTGGTTGTGTTCCCTTGTTTGTCACTAGAGGTCCTCGTTATCACGGTGTCCTTCACTATTGACTTCATTTCCCAGCATTCTGTCTGTCACTGTCACTCATCAGTTCATTGTTCCCAGCTGTTCATTGTTAGTCTTGTTAGATCTGTGTATATATTCCCTGTCTGTGTTAGTATGTGTACGGATTCGTTGTATATTGTCACCACACTTCTGTCGTCTTTGAGCCTGTTTCTTGTGTTTGTCTTTTATGTTTTTGATTACCTTTTTTGATTTTGACCTTTGCCTGGAAGACTACGATTTGGATTACCCTTTAATAAATTACCTGCTAGTGGATCTTCTGTCCCGTGTGTGCCATGACAGGCGGAGCAATGAAGATGGTCGTTTGGGTTGATTTCAAATACTATCAGTGTTCATAATTACAGATTTTGTTCAATATTGTACAAAATCGCAATATTGTACATCTGTAAATAACATGTTAAACTGTGCACTTGTAAATAACATATCTATACATTCAAAAAACTACTAAAATTGCCAGGAGTTTACAGGTTTAAAGACTATTATTTTACAATAAATTACTTTAGTCAGAATTTTACATTGAAATTAATGCATGCTGGGTCATTTTTTCTTTGTTTACAAATTACTGTTAATCAACATCAGAATGATGTTGACATCACAGTAATTTACTGCTCTTTTTTAAATACTGTGAATTCACATTATAATGTTGTCTTTAATAATGCCATTGTAAGAAATTATATTGTTGTTTTAATTATATTGTAATTATCATACTGTAATTTTTTGACATGTTGTTATCATAATGGTGATCAGTGTTTCATTTGCTATATTCATATTCAAATTACTGATCTAGACAAGTGTGACAAATGAAAATAATGTAAAAACAATGATGAGCTAGAATATGCAATATGAAACTGATCTATTCATGCCGCACTGCATGCTGGACACCTTCATAATACATATGCACTGTAGAAATACAATATGATATTTACAGTAATTGTTGTGTTTTCCAATACTGTAAAATCACAGTACAACTAGTACAATTGTAAAAACCTGACTAAAATTGCCAGTAAAGTAGTGTAGATTTTACAAGAAATTTGTGGTTACAGTAGATACAAGAGAAGTCCAACTGTGAAATTACTGTGGAAGTAATGCAATTATTACCTGGAATATACTGTAATTTAACACTAAAATTGTGCAGCCCTCAAGCTTCAAACAGAATAATTCCTGTGTCATGAACAAGCCATTAGTTAACATGCACCAGTTAATCTGGTAACGTGGCATCCCGGTTGCAGACGGCTGGAAGTTAAAATACATTGTGGTCATTAACATTAATTTACACAATTAGTTAATGTGAGCCATGCATGCACAAACTTCTTTCTTTGTTTTTTCTCTTTCGTTTATGAACATTCAGTAATTTTTGAGGGAGTGTTACACTTGATCTCAAGGATATGATGGCCTGTATGCAATACAGATTTAGGTATTGTGACATGGCCAGCCACCCGGGCCTGCATCTTGTCAGGGGCAAAAAAAAAAAAGCTGTTTTTTGTGATTGAATTTCTATCGCTCATTTGCATGTTATGACAGTGGCAGTGCATTGTGGTAATTAACACATTAATTTACACTATTAGTTAAAACTAGATGTTGATAGGGAATTAATCCATGATGAAACATTTAATTAACACTTTCCCCACCAGCGTTTTTTTTTTTTTTAAGTTGCCAGCCAGCACCAGCATTTTATTTATAATTTTCACAAAAAATGTCATGGCCCCCACAATATTTTGTTGTATGAATATCTGAATATACAATATATCAAAAGAAAGGACAGAGCCCCATTTTATTCCAGCTTCATGCATTATTTTTTTTATTAACACGTTTCATTAAAAATGCCACATTTTGTCAAAGACTTTGTCTGGATGGGATTCTGAACGATGATTAGAATGTGTTTTCACTGCAAGTCTTAATGCACAGATCTGATCTTTTGACCACATCCATTTTTTGTCCCACCTGTTTACATTCACTTTAGTCACGACTGGTATCTGATATCCGTGTTTACATTAATACCCTCCCAAAATCCTTCTGTTGGTGATCGCTTTACTAATCGGCATGGTTGACCCTCAGGTTTTGAATGGCCGTACTAAAATTATTAATGTCGAGTGGCCATGATTATTTTTCAGCATGGATAAGTTAAAAGCTGTCATGGATGTTTGCAGCAAAAAATCTGATTGAACGGATATAGACGGGAAAATAGCGGTAATTTTCTTTTGTTATTTTAGTAGCACAGTAAGATTTTATTTATTTGAATGAATTAAAAGGAATTAACGAGAGAGAGAGAGAGAGAGAGAGAGAGAGAGAGAGAGAGAGATTGTGAATGTGGATTACCTGCGTGCGTCTGAATGTAATAGTGAAGCTTGTTAGTTTATTTGCTAAAACAGCTTAGTTATATGTTAAATCCGTTTTATGTTACAAAAAATCATGGGGCAGAGGTTTATAATCAGGTTCTATGAATGTTTCTGTGAGTGTGCAATTTCTCATCAATAAAGTTTTCACTTCAGTAAAAAAAAAAGCTGTGAGTTTTCGTGCAAGCACTACAGGCATGTCTGCTTCATAATACGACATTAAAAAGCTATCTTCGTGGCCAAACGTGTCGCCCTCACCTTGTGGTGGCTCAGAATTCAAAGGGGAATCGGATATGCGTGTTTAGACGTAGGTCAAATGTACAGATATCGGATATGTACCTGATTTAAAACCACATTTGGAAGTGGCACAGAATTGATGCTAAAAGTCGGATGTCATGCAGATTTTTGTTTACAAACTCCGATCTGTGTCAGATGTGTATAGAAACGCTGATTTTTTTGCGCCAGTGTAAACGCAGCCATAATAGATGGAGTAGATCGACTCCATCAACACCCTCAAACACAGTCATAAACCTCTTCCTGGGTCATCATTTCATTCGGTAATGTTAGGCAGTTTGGATTTATATGCTGTTTATATTTAATGATTGCTTCATTTGACGCGTGCATATGCAATATTTCCATCGCTTGTTTCTGCTTCTTCTTCACTTGTGTTTTGAGCCAGAGATTCAGTACTCTTTCAGAATATGCATAATTGCGCCCCCTACCGTATAATAGTGAAAACATGGATTACCGGAAAAATCCAAAGAGTTAAATATGGTAAAGTTCCCTAAAATTGTCAAATTGACTTTCTGGGAACACTTCACAATATGAGTGATCTAATATACATTAATTCATACTTAACTAATCTTGAGTTAATGTATGAGTTATGAAGAACTAAACCATGTATTAATGATTGCCGCATCAGCAACTAATAAAACTTGTATCTGATTAATAGATTAGGTCATATATGAATTGCTATTAAAGCTTGAAAGTGGCTACTGAATCATCATTTTCTTCGATTGCATTTTTTTTTTAAATACAATAAGTAAAAAGTAATTGGTGACTGAGGCCAGGGCCATCACTAAAATGCATAAGGCCCGGGATATTTATTTTAGTGATGAGACCACAGAACTTCACAGGGCCAAGGACAATGTGCCTGCCTGGTTGTCTCCTCCTTATTGAGCGTTTCATTCTGCCTAACATCTCTTTTTTATTCCATGGAATGAAAAAAGGTCATCCAGATTCTGACCAACATGAGGGTTGAGTAAATGATGCCAGATTTTTCATTTGTGCGTGAACTATCCCTTTAAGGCTTTTCTTGCCATCATTCTTGAGCGTGCACGTGTCATCTCTCTCTTGTTCCAGGCTCGCGCTGGTGCTTGTGCGGGGAGTAATTTCAGTGTGTGGTGAGTGGACAGTACCTCCACTGGGAGTGCTGGCAATCATGGGGGAAACAATGTTTACATCGATCAGCTGTCAGGAAGATTTATGGCTTCATTTTGCTGTAATAGAGAATTAGTGGGAAGATTATCAGGGACTCAACACTGGCGCATGTTACCTGTGTCTAGGCCAGCAATTTGTCTCCCTGAAGCAGCATAACATTTGTGACAGCACCAGCACTCGCCCTAATTCAATCAAGAGAAAATGTTGGAATTAATTTGTTACAAGAAAATTTAAATATGTGCAGTAGACCGTGGCAGTGGAGTGGAGAGGGAAAACTGCTGATTTATAGTCCGGGCAAAATATCGATCCTCCTCTATCCAGGGCCCTTGTGGAGGGTTTAATGTGTAATAATTTCCAATTTAAAGCTGCTCTCAGAGATCAGCAGGTCTTTGTCAAATGACCTGTTAGGATGGTAATGTTGGTGTTTATCTGTCCCAGCATCTTTAACGCATCAGACATGGATTTTATTGTGAATCACGCACACCCGCTAGACCCTTAGTGATAAGACACATGTAAGGAAATCAATGCATGTAACCTGTCCGCTCAGTAATTACAACAGGGCCAAATGCGCGAGGCAGGAGTGACTTACAGCAGGGAGAAAGACAATTGCAGGATTGATTCTTTCTTTCTTGCACATTGAGTTTTGCATACATTATCTCATAGCTTTGACAGTGATATCACTGTCACTCATGCTTTCAATGACATGATAAACATTGTGCGCGCACACACACACACACACACACACACACACACACACACACACACACACACACACACACACACACACACACACACACACACACACACACACACACACACACACACACACACACACACAAACACACACAACTAATGTTTTATGTGGACTTTCCATAGACATAATGATTTTTATACTGTACAAACTCTATATTCTCTCTCCTTACATTAACACTACCCCTAAACCTGCCCATTACAGAAAAGTTTCTGCAGTTTTACATTTTCAAGAAACATCACTTGATATGATTTATAAACTGTTTTCCTCATGGGGACCAAAAAATACCCCACAAGAATTTTTTGTTGGGACATTTTGTCCCCATAACATAAAGAGAGAGAGAGAGAGAGAGAGAGAGAGAGAGAGAGAGAGAGAGAGAGAGAGAGAGAGAGAGAGAGAGACAGATGGAGAGAAAACCTGCTCTGACCTGTTAGGGTTTCTCATCTCATGTGTGTCAATCAGTCTACACACAGCAGAAAACTCTTCACCATTCTCTCCTTCATCCTCCTTTTATCCATGTCTCCATGTTCTATCTATATAGTGAGCATTTTTCATATTCAAATTGATAAAAAAACGTTCTCACCAGGACTCATGACAGATTGTAGATTCACTTTCATTCTGTTTTTCTCTTTCCCATATATTTGATAACATTGGAATAACAGTAAATCTGTTCCACACTGTTGTAAATGAATCAACTTTACAGATTACAGAACAGAGTCAGACACAGCAGAAAGGCAAAGCATACCCATTAGCATGTTGTAATTGGTGCCTAATTAATTTCTCTCACCATGAATATATTAGGGTTGCATGGGAGACTCAGGCAAGGGTGATTTGTTTTAGTATGGGCACAAACATATGAATAAACATTAAATCAGACCAGCAGGGCCTATAAGAGTTTTATTGCAGATAATTGCCAGGTGTGGAAGAGACAGAACTTTACGGATCCAACAGGAATAATGTGAGCATGCACACACGTCTTTCTTTGTTTTCGTTCTAATTTTTGTTTATGAACAATCAGTAAAAAGCGAGTCAGCAACTATTACATCTGATCTCAAGGATATTGCCCTGTATGCAAGCAGGGGCAGATTTAGGTATGGCCGTTGCATTAAAAACACCCTTGCAGTAGTGTTAACAAGTTGTAGTTGTATATTATACACCAAATAGGGTCCCACTTTATATTAAGTGGCTTTAACTACTATGTACTAACATTGAAATTAATAATTTGATACAATGGACTTATTGTGTACATACATGTTTTTACATTGTACTTATATTTTAAAAATACCTGCTTGTAATTACAGCTGTAATTAATGCATGTAATTACATTTGTAATTACACTGTTGACCCTTCCCTTACCCCCTAACCCACCCTTAAACCTACCCATATCACACACACCTGACCCTAACCTTACCAGTATACCATCTCAATAGCAGCAAGTGTTTTACAATACAACCTGAACACAATAAGTACTTATTTTTCGATGCAAGTACATATTACTTAAAGCCACTTAATATAAAGTGGGACCTAAAATAGTGTACATCATTTTTTTTTAAGAAAAGGAATGTAAATATAATCATCATCACAGGCTCTCTTCTCACCCTCAGAACAAAAACGCCATATTCAGAACCATTCGTGTCTATACTGCGGACCTGACGGGTATGTGATACCAAGATGCCCAGTACGACCTCCTCGTCCATCATACAACAATATCAGTGATTTCTGCTCACCATTCTGTTGCAGCAAATGCCCTTATTGACTCTTGTTAAGCGGGCAACTTCATTTCAAGAAACTTATTCTGTCATCTCAACATCCAAAAAGCCCTTGCCAAAAGATCCTAAATATCGACACTATCCTGGGTAAGCCGCTTGGACAAGGGATAATCACGCACTGCACACCAACCCTCACACTCCACATCGTTGCTGGTGCTTGATGGTTAACAAATGTCATCATCCTGGGACTCCAATGGCTTCAAGCCCATTTGCCTCACTTCTCCTGGGCCACCTGCGAAGTTCTGTCCTGGGGGGGACTAATGCTTTGCCAACTACCACAGAAACCTCCCTATACTTCAAGCGAACCATCTGCTCCACTCCAAGCCACAACAATCGAAAGTCCTGTCCAGGACAAACAGGTTAAAATACCAAGGGAGTATTGGGCATTCCAGGATGTATTCAGTAAGCAACTTGCCTCCAAATTGACCTCCATATCAGCCATGAGACTGTGCAGTCGACCTATTACTGAGTGCACGATTGCCTAACAGAAAGATTTATCCGTTGCCTATCCCGGAACATAAAGTATGTGGAAGAGGCTCTTTGTCAGGTCTACATACTCCCTTCCACATCCCCTGGTGCTTCGAGCTTCTTCTTCGTGGCAAAGACAGATGGAGGCTTGTGGCTCTGTATCAATTACCGTGCTCTCAACCAGCAAACTATCACATACCCCTATACTCTTCAGAGCAGCCCTAGAGATGCCCCATGATGCCAACTTCTTCATCAAACTGGACCTGCATAGCACGTATAACCTCATTCGGATACGGAGGGGGGACCCCTCCACACCATCAGGGCACTATGAGTACCGGGTCATGCTGTACGGCCTAGCCAACTCTCCCTCCTTAGTCCAGGGCTTTGGGAATGAGGTGTTCTGGGAGTACCTACACGACTTTGACATAATCTACATCAACAACATGCATGGCCTCCACTTTAAGTAGGTCCTACAGAAGTTCTGTGACCGCCGTTTGTACCTCAAACTTGAAAATTTATTTTTACCGGTCATCTATTCAGTTCCTGGGATATATCATCAACACACACGGCATCAAAATGGACCAGGGGAAAGTCAAAACAGTTCAGAACTGGCCACTTTCATCCACCATCAAAGAATTACAATGATTCTCAGGGTTTGCCAGTTTCTACCAAGTTTCTGTCCTGGACACAAGCTCCAGGAGGCCTTTACCACCTCTCCCACCCTAGTTCATCCTTTTGCTGTTCTGCCATTTGTCGTGGAAGTAGACGCATCCACCACTAGGGTTGAAGTGGTGATCTCAAAGTGGCAGGGTGATCCATCTACACTCTATCCATGTGCCTTCTTCACTAGGAGACTGTCCCCGGCAGAGCAGAACTATGACATTGGGGAGCCGGAAACCGGGAGCTCCTTGTCATCAAGCTGGCCCTGGAGGAGTGGTGCCAATGGTTGAAGAGAGCGAATCACCCAATCGAAATCTTTAATACCTACGAGAAGCTCGCCGCCTAAAAACATGACAATGATGATGGGTATTGTTCTTCACACGGTTTAAATTCACAATGACTTACGACCCGGAGGTCCCGAGGGACAAATCTACGTACCATCAGCCCTGGGCCTTTCCCTCATGGACTCTTCTTTTTCCATGTACACTCTTCCATACACTCTTAAGAAAAATGGTTCTAAACAGTACCAAATTAGGGTTCTTCGGCTTGTAACAATAGCAGAACCCTTTTTGGTGCTAAGTAGAACCCTTTTTATAAGGTTCCATAAAGAACCATGCTTTGAAAGTGCTATATAGAACCTTTATGGTGTTATAAATAACCTTTTCAACTTTAGTTTGACTAATATTAGTATATTAGTATCTTCATATTATTAATATTACTATTATTACTATTCTTTTTTATAAATGATTTATGAATATTGTTTTTTTAGCCCTCTATCTGCCTGGTCTTATATCTTTTTTGCCTCTATTTGGGTTGTACATTAAAACAAATCAGCATGTTGTGTCAATTAAGTACTTTAATTTTTTATTGACATGTCAGATTGTAACAATAATTACAGTGCTCTAACAACAAAGGTTAGCTGAATACATTAATAAATAACAATTGACATTGAACACAATGTAGATGTAATGAAGACCACGTTTCAGTGAAATATTTTCACAATCCTCTATGATGTCTTTACGTCCTTCATTATGTGTGTATTCTGAGTGGCAGTTTCTCTCAGCAGATGATACGGTTATGATACGAGACAGCATCTGAAATACACAATTGAGTTTAGAGTTACAATGTGTCTCTTCCATTTGATTATGTAAAAGCAATTATGTTCATGAAGGCCAAAATTAGCAAAAATTGACAAAATGAGCCCTTTACCGTTAAAAGGAAAAAGTTATATAAAGTCATGGTATAGCTTTAATGTTTTTTGTGACTGAGTATGTTTAGGCATAAAGTATTGAGTATTTTTGAGTACATAAAGTACTGAGTATTTTTTTAGTCATAATTAAAAAAAAAAAATCAAACAATATGGATCATAAACTCATGTCAACCTCATGTCTCTCCAAACTTGTATGATTTTCTTTCTTCTGTGAAAATGACAAGAGGGTAAGTAAATAACTAAATAATTCTAATTTAGGAGTGAACTGTATCTTTAATTCCTGAAAGAAGCCCTTATCAATTCACCAGACAAGTGCTCACATTTAGCCAAGAACTTAAGATCATAACATTGTCGGGAACAGGAGAGAGAGGGTAACATTAGATTGTCCATTAAATGCATAAGAGTTATTATGATGGTATATAATAGCTTTTATGGTTTACTAAATCTAAACAGAAATCTAACCCTATACTCTTGTTGCTCATTTCAACATAGAAGTCATTTCACTAGTGGGATATTTTGTCTGCGATTTTGTTTTTTAGAAAGCACACCCATGATGGAAAACATTTGATAGTTATTTCATAAGTGTTTTCTCTCACTCATCTGGGGAAAGCCTGACAGGTGAGTTATTAGATTGTCCCCCACTTTGATATACATATTAATTTATGCCATGACTGCATGTGTCATTTAAATATATGCCTAGATGAAAGCGTCCTCTATAATTGCCTTAAAGGAGAAAAAAAGTAGCTGAAAAGATGCTATCATACCTTTGTTTTTGTGTGATTTTGCTCCTCTAGTCATACTATTTAAATGGGTATACCGTCAGTATTGTATACATTTTGCATTGTATAATTATATTTTATTGTGTCAGGGTATAATGAAACCTGCTAAAAGCATAATGCAAAGATGAGTGATGATTAATTCTGATGATACAAGACCTAACTAGATGGGAATAAATTCAGAGAGTGCATAAATCCTTTTACACTGTGAATGACTACAACCAAAATATATAAGTATACAAAGTTGCTTTGGATAAAAGCGTCTGCTACTCTGATTTCCTCCACTGCACAAAAACAGTTGAATATTTTTAATGTTTAGTCTTAAACTCCAGAGACTGTGATTTTAGGTCTTCACTGTTCCGTAGAACTCAGGACTCTATCTTGGGATCTCTTCCTTTAAATAATACCTTTGAATATGTAGCCTACAGGGAATATTATAAGAGAACACAATACTGAATTTAAAAGGCACCATAATGATACACAATTTTGTATTGGCCATTTGAGATACTTTCACAATGAGTGGCTAAACACAATTTCATAATATATTAGAGAAAACTGTGGTCACAACCCAATATCTGAGTGACAACAGGATATTCAAAGAGAAAAAAAGCTGGGTATAGGGCGGGATTTGATTTTATCCATCAAGAATTGACAGAATGGTATTTATAGGGCATGTGGTTGTCTGGGAGGGGTTGTAGTGTCACAGTGTCTGGTTGTTCCCTGGGTTAAACACTAGAGGTCCTCAGTTTTCACGGTGTCTATGCATTCTCACTACACTTCCCATGATCCTGTCTGTCACTGATTGTTCATTGCATTACAGCTGTTTCTCGTCACCTTGTTTGCACTTGTGTATATATACCCTGTCTGTTTCAGTGTTTGTCACGGAGTCTTTGTATTTGTCCCCACACTTCCGTGGTCATTTCTAGCCTGTTCCTAGTGTTTGTCTTTTATGTTTTTGGATTGCCTTTTTGGAATTTGACCTTTGCTTGGACTGGTTGTGAGTACGGATTACCCTTTTAATAAAACTGCTTTTTTGGATCTCTATTCCTCGTGTGTGCGTGTCGTGACAGAAGGACTCCGTCATGCAGAGATCCAGCGGTATGGGGTCTCCAAAGTCTCCAGCCACTGAGATGGGGAGGAAACAGCAGAGGGGGAATTCTCAACCCAAAGAGATTCCTCCTCGCATGAACATCTTTGAGTGTTTTGCACTGTGGGCCCGATTGACTGAGGAAGCTGATTTGAAGAAAGCTTCCACACCCCCTTCAGATCATCCCAGAGAGTCATTCGAGGGAACCCGGCTGGCAAAATTTTCTGGGAACCGCGGAGGTAATAGGAGAGGAGGTACTAGAGGGGAGTCCAGGTATCACTCTCCTCCTCGATCCTTCATGGAACCTGAGGTAGTGCGATCCAGCCTAGACTTCCATCCACCACCGGTTTCGTCCAGCATGAGGCCTTCATCGATGGTTCAGTCCAGCCCAGAGCTCTCATCGCTGGCGCCGTCCAGCCCAGCACCCTCTCGCTCTCATGGAACGGAGGAGGAGGAGTCATGTTCCGTCTGCCCAGTCAGAGAATGTTCATGTCACGTCTGCCCAGTCAGAGAATGTTCATGTCACGTCTGCCCAGTCAGAGACTGTTCACGTTCCGTCTGCCCAGTCAGAGAATGTTCACGTCACGTCTGCCCAGTCAGAGAATGTTCACGTCCCGTCTGCCCAGTCAGAGAATGTTCACGTTCCGTCTGCCCAGTCAGAGACCGTTCACGTTCCGTCTGCCCAGTCAGAGAATGTTCACGTTCCGTCTGCCCAGTCAGAGACTGTTCACGTCACGTCTGCCCAGTCAGAGACTGTTCACGTACCGTCTGCCCAGTCAGAGAATGTTCATGTCACGTCTGCCCAGTCAGAGAATGTTCACGTCACGTCTGCCCAGTCAGAGAATGTTCACGTCACGTCTGCCCAGTCAGAGACTGTTCACGTTCCGTCTGCCCAGTCAGAGAATGTTCACGTTCCGTCTGCCCAGTTAGAGACTGTTCACGTCACGTCTGTCCAGTCAGAGACTGTTCACGTTCCGTCTGCCCAGTCAGAGACTGTTCACGTCACGTCTGCCCAGTCAGAGACTGTTCACGTTCTGTCTGCCCAGTCAGAGAATGTTCACGTCCCGTCTGCCCAGTCAGAGACTGTTCACGTCACGTCTGCCCAGTCAGAGACTGTTCACGTCACGTCTGCCCAGTCAGAGAATGTTCACGTCACGTCTGCCCAGTCAGAGAATGTTCACGTCACGTCTGCCCAGTCAGAGAATGTTCACGTCACGTCTGCCCAGTCAGAGACTGTTCACGTTCCGTCTGCCCAGTCAGAGACTGTTCACGTCACGTCTGTCCAGTCAGAGACTGTTCACGTTCCGTCTGCCCAGCGAGAGACTGTTCACGTTCCGTCTGCCTTCATGGACCTGGACTACCTGGAGCGTCTGGCTCGGATCCTGCTGCTGTCTGCTGTCCCAGAGCCGGAACCAGTGTCTCCTGTCCCAGAGCCGGAACCAGTGTCTCCTGTCCCAGAGCCGGAACCAGTGTCACCTGTCCCAGAGCCGGAACCAGTGTCTCCTGTCCCAGAGCCGGAACCAGTGTCTCCTGTCCCAGAGCCGGAACCAGTGTCTCCTGTCCCAGAGCCGGAACCAGTGTCTCCTGTCCCAGAGCCGGAACCAGTGTCTCCTGTCCCAGAGCCGGAACCAGTGTCTCCTGTCCCAGAGCCGGAACCAGTGTCTCCTGTCCCAGAGCCGGAACCAGTGTCTCCTGTCCCAGAGACGGAACCAGTGTCTCCTGTCCCAGAGACGGAGGCAGAGCCGGTACCCGTTCCAGAGACGGAGGCAGAGCCGGTGCCTGTTCCAGAGCCGGAGGCAGAGCCAGTGCCTGTTCCAGAGCCGGAGTCAGAGCCTTTGCCTGTTCCAGAGCCGGAGGCAGAGCCAGTACCCATTCCAGAGCCGGAGGCAGAGCCAGTGCCGTCTGGCTTCTTGGATCTGGACTATCTGGAGCGTCTGGCTCGGATCCTGGACATGCCCGTGTCTGCTGTCCCAGAGCCGGAGCCAGTGTCTGCTGTTCCAGAGCCGGAGGCAGAGCCAGTACCCATTCCAGAGCCGGAGGTAGAGCCATTGCCCGTTCCAGAGCCCGTTCCAGAGACACTGTAGTGTCACAGTGTCTGGTTGTTCCCTGAGTTAAACACTAGAGGTCCTCAGTTTTCACGGTGTCTATGCATTTTCACTACACTTCCCATGATCCTGTCTGTCACTGATTGTTCATTGCATTACAGCTGTTTCTCGTCACCTTGTTTGCACTTGTGTATATATACCCTGTCTGTTTCAGTGTTTGTCACGGAGTCCTTGTATTTGTCCCCCACACTTCCGTGGTCATTTCGAGCCTGTTCCTAGTGTTTGTCTTTTATGTTTTTGGATTGCCTTTTTGGAATTTGACCTTTGCTTGGACTGGTTGTGAGTACGGATTACCCTTTTAATAAAACTGCTTTTTTGGATCTCTATTCCTCGTGTGTGCGTGTCGTGACATGTAGTACATGGAGAATAACATAAATTAGGGCAAATCTGATTTCACAGTGACTTGAAGTCTCCCAGCCTCTTACGAAGACTTCAGATACCCCAACACCTGTGAAGAGATGACTCTTGCAAGGACTTCAGAGGAAGCAAACTCTGAATCAACATGTACCAATGCTACATTTTCTCTATATTGTAATCATGTTCAAACCATGTAATTAAATACTTCTATGAGCTCATTGTTTCTGCCTAAAATTGATACATGATGTTAGCAAACTGCGTGATTTTTATATGTACAATTTTGAAATCCATTACTTGGACACAGACACCTCTGATAACAGATCACTCTAAATTGTAATGTAGACACATGCATTTTCCTGTAAACCTGCTTTGAAACAAAATGTATTGTGAAAAGCGCTATACAAAAAAAATGTGAACTGAATTGAATTGTGTTTGTACCTACACACAGATCTGAAGGTGCTCCTGTAGTCAATATGAAAACAATATGAAACAAGCATCAAGATTTATGTGACCTGGGGTTATCACAGTATGTCCACGTTTATTTACTTTATTTTTAATTAGTAACTTTTGTGTGTGTGTGTGTGTGTAGTGCAAGATAGCAGTATAAACATATACAATCTATTATTGCTGAGGTACAGAGTTACTGTACACAATGACTCTGTCACTTCTAGATTCATTGTCTTTGCTTTTCCAAAACAATACGTCTGTGAGACCTGTCTCAATGTTTTTATAGCTGTTTGAATTAATACCCATTTTGACATGTTGATACACAATCTGTCTTTCACAAACTGTTGGTGTCTCAGCAGAAGACACATTGTGCAACAGATAGCAGCTCATCAACAATAACGTTTAATCATAACAATGAACATCCTACTTTCAACAAAGGGAAAAAGACTGTATTACCTTTTACTGCTTTTGTGAAGTCTGTTTATTTTATACCTTTCCTCATCACACAGCTTATTCCTCATCTTATTTGGACAGTTAACCATCCTCTGCTCCATGAAAACAAACACTGATTGTCCAACACATAATGTCATTCAAACTGTGATTAACTCTTGGTTGCTCTTAGTTGATTGTTGTCTGTGCACGCAAGCAGCATATTTGCCACCTTAGTAGCCAGATCTTCTATTCTTTGTCACAGACATGACATAAACATGCAAGGACAAATGATGGAAGCCTGATATTAACTGACAAATTGTACCAAACAGCTCTGAATCTTTATTTTAGGCTCACTGTATACTCTAAGTAAGACAAGAACATAGTTTTGAACTGATTTGCACTGGCTTATTTGCAAATGACTGGAATAATAATTTACTTCTAACAAAAAATAAACAAGAAATTTCCTGTAATGTGCTTTCAGGGGAACAAACCATAGGCGTAGCTTGATATAGCTTGGGGTAAATAGATCCACCATTTGGATGTAAATGGTCCTCTTCCTGACATAAATGTAAGAGCCGCTACAACATGACTTTATTTTGGTTCGGTCCAGGTTTCTCTGCAGTTGTTGTAAGTTGTAAAAAACAAACAAACAAAAAAAAAAATAGATGAATATCCAATCACACCACACAATAGGCAAGCAGTATATACTATAAGCTATTAAACCAGCCAAGATGCAGATTCGTCATGTGACAGCTTCTTACGCAGACGAGACTGGGGGAGGCATTAGGAAGTTTGATTTGATTTGTTTATTTACAAAATAAGAGTTTAAAATATATAAAAATATCTAAATTTTTTGCATATTTACTTCAGTCAACTCTGTCAGCCATATTCACACTGCTGGGGACTCGCCTATCATGGAGGCCTGGTCGGGCCTAGCTGATAGCTGATAGCAAGTCTATTATGCTACAAACAGACACTGTTGGGCACCAAACTACACCAACATAACTATTGGGCCCAAACACAGGAGGCCTAATACGGCTAGCTACCCGGTTGCGGCTATAATGTATGTCCCACAATGTTGGGACTCACCTACTAACCATCAGTGAGTCTAGTGCCAGAACTACTAAGGCCAACCACTAGAGGTAAGCTGGCCCTCAAGAGCCCTCTTGGGGGCTGCCTGATCAAGGAGGCCTGCCACCTAACTAAGACTTCATTGGCAGATAAGCTGTTTATACAGCGCCTACAACATTCTGGTACCTAATCACATTGCCAAAGGCAGTGTACTCAGCAACAGAGCAACACCCTTTAAGCAAGGGGAGTACATCATATGACACTCTGTCTCAATGGAGGCCCCAGAGTCAGGGGCCTACAATCTGTACGCATTAACGTCAGCTCATGGCAATCCTCTGGCTTCACGGGAGCGTTCTTCGAAACCTAAAAAGGAAGTGAAGGTTAGAACTTCCCGCTCGACCCGAGCCATAGTGGTGCGAGGTAGAATAATACAGAACTGAGAGTGGGGTACTCACTACCTACCCTGTATCAACAGGAGAGTAGCATCACCTAACCCTGAGATTCAACAGGGTTCGAGCCTACCAGTGGCTCTAGGGGTAACAGAACCTTATCTGCGCCCAGCCTTGGGAAGTGGGGCTTGATTGCAAGCCACCCACCTACAACCCATCGTTCGAGCAGGTAGCTCAGCGAGCTAAGTGGAGCCTATTCTGGTGGCCTGGGTCCATATACTAGTTCCGCACGGCGGGGTCGGACAAACAACAAACCAGTCTCTTTGTGAGGCAAAAGACGGCCTAAACCCTGCTCAAAAAAAGACCTATTGTACCGGGGTATGGGGTTGGTTCTGTGACCCTTTTTGTGGGTTACATAGTTAAGTCAGTACAACTGACAATTGACTGTCTTTATGAGTGCATCATTAAATCATTCACTCAACCAATTTGTTCAAACCACTGATTAATTCAGGAACAAAACGGCACAATGATATTTTGCTTGAGAGACACTCGAGAGACACACAACAGTTCATTCTGCTTTGACTTTGTTTATTTTCTAAGCTTGTTTCCACCACGGAATAAAACAAGTTAAAAGATAATTGCGACTTTTTATGTCCAAATAGTTTATATCTCGCAATTGCGTATTACAATGCCAGAATCACGTGATATAAAGCCGCAATTGCGAGTTATAAAGTCAGACTTGTGAGATATAATCTTTGATTAGCTTCAAAGATGCACCCAAAGACATGTAATCGGATAAACACAAGAGCTAACATAACGTAGACCGGACAACTGAAAACTGAAACGAATGACAAATCATGTGAATGTGCAGTATGTTATTTCTCAAGTCATTGCTGAACGTTGTTGATATTTGAAATCAGCCCAAACAAACACACCCCTCTCTTTATTGCGCTGCCTCCAAAGCTCACCCTCCAATCCTAACTACCCAGCTCGCTCTCGAACCCCGATCCCCCTGCATGCGAGGCTGGGTGCACGAACAAGGCGCTAAACAATAAACACAGCATTCTCTAGCAGTCATCAGCCTACACAACTCTCACTCTCACAAAAGTCTATTTTGATTGTATGGTGACTTGCCACATAACAAGATTTTAAAACGATTTGTCTTTTTCTTTATAATCTGCCAACTTATTTAGCATTGATCATTGTAACAGTTTATCAGCATAGAATTACACAGTATTAATAATAAGACATATCAAACTAGCTGATTGCTAACATCTTGTCTTTAAATGCAATCTTTCTGGTGTATTTTGTGCAGTAATGTCATATTTTTCAGTTTCCTTCTGGATGGCTTCTCTTCCCCAGAACATAAACTTTATTTACATGTAATCTCTGTCCTGTGACAAAGGTAGAGAGGAAAGTGACTGCCTACAGAATGTAGCGTAGAGGCTCGAGACAAATTAATTGTCTTGTTTGGGTGATGGTAATTTGACAGCCATTAGAGGAGTGATACAAGGGCAGCAGCGGGTGAACAGGCACGTGTGTGTGTTGTGTTAAAGGTTCTTCTCTTTAAGCGGTTATCCCCTCCCCCATCTTTTCATTAGTGGAGTCAGAGAGACGCTGGAGTGAGGGCACAATTGTGGAACACTTAGTGGAGGTGTGAGAGACAAGATGTGAGTGTGTGTGCGCAGTGGAATGTGCCCTGCTTTCTTCCCCGTCTGCCATTTGTTCCAGTCCCTCTCCATGTTTCATTCTATTCCTTACTTTTGCTAATGTCATCTCTACACAGCAAAGAAATTCTAAATTAAACGATAAAATAAAATACACATTATATGAAATATACTTTTGGAATTTTGACATGTCCTGATGGAATGATACCTATTTTGTTCATTTTAAAATTGTCACACATCTATTGCATACTTTAAATTGATCTAATGAATGCAAAAAGGCAATTCAAATGGTATAAAAGAGATCCTAAAATATATTATAGTTTTCAGTAACACTTTACAATAAGGTCCCATTTGTTAACATTATGTGCAGTTAATGCACAGTACTGTATTAACATGAACAACATAGTGAGCTATATATATATATATATATATATATATATATATATATATATATATATATATAAAATCGTCAGTGTTAGTTTATACAAATACAATTTAGTTGTTTGTTCGTGTTAGTTCACACACTGCATTTACCAGCATTGACAAACAACTTTGTAATAATTAAAAAAAGAAACTACGTATTAATAATTGTTGAAATTAACTAACTAAAACTAATTAAGGTTTTAGAATTACTGTTCATTAGCAGTTCATGTTAACAAATGGAACCTTATTGGCACTGTAAATTATATGATCAATAAGTTATGACAAATATTTTTAAGATTTTTTTTTAGATTTTAGATTGCTTTGACTCATCAAATTAAGTTAAGCAATTTCAACTTTTTTTGTTATACAAGATTACACTTTTTTAAGTCAGTTTAATTTATTTTAAGTTGAAATGACTCAAACATCCAAGTTGGATGTACTTAAAAATTTAAGGCAGTAACTTTTTTTTAGTGTGTGTTACCCATGTTTATTTATACAATTCCATGGACATGCTTCGCATCATACCCTTACACATAAACATAAACAATACACATAAACAATCCTCTAATGGTCACATCTCATACAAATGTTCCCAACTTTTAAACTTGAACTTTCATATACAGTGGAATGCAAAACATCTTCACACAGGCTTGCGATTCCGGTCTCCAGTCAATGAATCGAACAGTCTAGTGTGACCGGCCCTTTACACATCACTGCAACTTTAGACATACTTTGAAGTCAGCGGAAAGCTGCATTAAGCAGCCTTAACTCGGCCGTGTATAGATTCCTTATCGCTTTGAGTCGCTCAGTGTTTATTTCTTTCTTTCTCTGTTCCATACGCCCCTTTCTATCTCTCTCCTCTTGTATTGTTGCTGCGTTCATCTGCGCTACACAGACGACCTTAATTTGACAGTGTCATGAAGATCTGTATTCATTCGTGCACTCTTTTCATAATCCAATCCTCCTCTCCAACATGCAATTAGTGCCCCCTTGCTGCCACAAACGCCCCCTCGCTCCCCCTCCCCACGACCCCAAGCCGGCACGTGCAATGAGATTGTTACAGCTTTCCCTGTGCCTTTCGTTTAGAGCCGATGTCCTGTAATGAATATGTACATTAAGGACCCGAGCCAAGGAGGGGTCACATGCAATCAACCTTGAATTCAATTATGGCAGTCAAGGTTAATGACTGTGCACAGTGGTCAGAGGCGAGCGCCACACCAGCGATTATATTCAGCCTGGCTGAATTCACAATGCAGAGAGAGAGACAGGAAGGGTCCCTGAGGGATGCAGGAATTGTGCAGTGGGAGAGGAAGGAGAAGTGGAGGGAGTCATGTGTAAAGAGATGGAGAGATAGACAGAGCGATGTCACGACGTTGCTTCTCGATTACATTGAGTTCTCCCGGGCAAATCAGATTGCAAGAAAGGTTAAGCAGCCCCCCCCCCCACTCTACCTCTGCCCCGTCACCATCATTCCTCTTTCTCTCTCTCTCTCTCTCTCTCTCTCTCTCTCCCCTGGTAGCTGTAATATGATTAGTCTACATAAAGACGTGTCTGGAGTGTAATTCAGTGCTCGCTAATGAGACGCTTGTGTGAACTGGGCTCATCCATATCCCCAAGGCGTCTCCCACTCACCTGCTGCTGGAGAAACAGAGAGAGAGAGAGAGAGAGAGAGAGAGAGAGAGAGAGAGAGAGAGAGAGAGAGAGAGATGTGGGGGAGGGGACAGACAGAATGAAAAAAAAGAGAAAATACTCTGGCAAATTAAATATTGAAACTTTTCTGAGCATTATGCAGAGTTCCGACATTATGTTGTGTATGTTGACACAAATGCATGTGTGCAAGAGCTGGAACACGTATGCAGACAAACACGGGTCTGGCTGAGCAGGTTGAGGGCCCATCTGGACACTGAGCTTTTATTAGAGACAGAAACATCATTCTACAGACATAATGGTTTGATGTTAAAACCCTGCCTCTGTTGTTCTTTTTTTTTGTTGTCTCTCTTTGCATAATTGTGACTTTTATTGACCTTATTGGCATCTATGGTTTCATGAAGAACATGTAACATCCATGGAACCCTTACATTGCACAAAAGGTTCTTAATAGTGGAAAAGGGTTATTTAGATGGTTACAATGTTCTTCATACTAAGAAAAAGAAAAAGAATTAAGAACTGTTGAGGTTCTTTGGGGAACCCAGAATGGTTCTTTTATGGCATCACTGTGAAAAAACCCTTTTAGAACCTTTTAGAATGTTGAGAGAGCACAGATAGATCATTATGTGAAAGTATACTTGCACAATGGCATCCTAAGTGTGTACATGTCAACATTATCAGAATGAGCAAAATGGCAATCATATCACTAAAATTGCTCAAATTTACGGTTAGAACCAGATTTGAACAAAAACTCTATTCGCGTTCGGATTGGTTCACCAAACGTAATGTTCCCAGCCATTCGATTTCACGTATCCATTAACATGTCTCTATATAACCTCATCGTATCAAAGGAATGCACTATCGCTGCGCACTATGTCCCTTCTTTTCCTATCCCTCCACCTCCCCAGCACCACCTGCCTAGATCTGCTCTGGGGGGTTTCCCTCTCTCTAGCAGCAGCAACATGTTTCCTTTCATTTATGTTCTGAGCATTTAGCAGAAGCAAGTCATACATTAATAAAATGTCTTACAAATGATCCTGAGAGTTGTCATGACTGAATTAAATAAATAAATACAATACAATACAATTACGACTTAACAGACATAAGGGTCAGGTCACATAGGAACCAGAATATCTAGAGTGTAGAATTCTTTGGCAACCACTCACAACCCCCAGTGGGAGCATAGGCAATTCCCTCAAATTGTGATTTTTTTTCCCTGACAGGTTTCATGACCGCTCCTATCATCCCTGCTGTCTCACTGTTTTGCATTGCTCGCACAAGTCCAACCACAAACGCACACCAGAAGTTGGACCACACAAACAATGTTTTCAGACACACTGCATGTTCTACACATGTGTCGTCAAGAACACACAGCTTCCAAACACACCCACACACACACAGATAATAACTGCTGGAATGTTATAGATGTCATAAAACACCAAAGACACTGATGCTTCTTGTTCACATCTCACTGGTCATAAATGTCTACAGAATAAGAACATTAAAATTCACCCAGATTTGACCTTCCTTCCCATGGACACAAATACTCTAGTAGAGGTCAGAAATCCTAGCATAGACCTCTTCCTTTTCTTTGACTTCACAAATCAGTGCATGCATAGTCCAACACAATCCATACACACCAAAGTAGGATTCACAGAAAAGCCGACTCAAATGTCTGATGCGCTCGCAAAAATGTGTATGATTGCATTATAAATGAAAATAATGGTGAATGAGGATATACATTTTCAAAAATTGATGATAGTGCAAAGGTTTCCTGCTGATGGTTTCCATTGTTGCGTGTATCAGAGAAACCAAACTTAGCCATTGTGGCGTTAAGTGCATGGATTGATATAGGAAGAATGGTACAGTAACAGCTGGCTCCATCTCTCTGGGTCAATAGAGGAGCTTCTGTGTGTGTGGATGGTAAATCTCCTGGTGCTCTCCGCTCCACTCTGTAAATCAAGTTCCATTGCCCTGCCGTGCAGATCAGCTGCCCCACTAATGGAAGGTTAAGCACTTTGCAATGAAACAATTACTGCCAACACATACTGTCTGGCTATTACTGATGGAGAGATGCGCTGGGCTGTGGTGTCCATGTGTATCTGTGTCCATGGCACTAAACTGGTGTCTTTTTCAGTGGAGGTGTCTGATATCTATCTATGCTCTGTATTCTGTAAATGATTTGCTAATGTGATCATGCAAATACTCTTTATCCAGACCCTGTGGTTTCTTCATTTCGTGCTTTTTATGTAAATCTTTTCATTATCTCACGATGTGCAGGTAAGTCAAAAGGCATTATGTGTATGTATACGTTTGACATATAGCTAAGCAGACCAGTCAGAAAGCCCCAGAGAAAACAGAGTAAAGAGCCAAATGTAATATTGGCAATCTCAAGAGATTACGGGGCATTTGTCAGTGTGTGATGCCACCTGACAGGGTGCTTTTGTTGCTTCTAATGACATCTCCATCAGTGTGCGTGTGTGTCCTATCCATCATGAGCCAAAATGGCCTATTTCATTTTAGGATCATGGAATAAAAAAAGTTATTCTCTCTCTCTCTCTCTCTCTCTCTCTCTCTCTCTCTCTCTCTCTCACACACACACACACACACACCAATGAAAGAAATATAACATTTTCATTAAAAATGTATGAAAATTGAAGACAATATATTCTTTGCTCCATGACTCAGAGTTAGTGTAACGAGAGTTTTTATAAGGGTTTTATATGTTTTTTTTTTACAGTGTGATCAGACTAACATATCTATTCTCATTGGAAATGTAAGCAGATGAAGAATGTATACTAAGAATTCACTCCTAGCTGGTTGCACAATTTTCCAAGATAACCCATTGCAATTCTGTTTTTTTTTTTTCTTATTGAAAATATAACATTTGTTTTGATGAAGTGTCAAGTTGCTGTAAATTAAATTTACAGAGAGGCCCAAACTGCGGGGTCCAGATCGGCTGTTATAATGTGTAGTTATCACTGTGTCAGAATCACCCTCTCTCTCTCTTTCTCTCTCTATAAATATATATTTCCACCCCCACCTCACCAATTGGTTCAGTCACATCAAAACAACATTAATTCCTATAATTTATTGCCAGGCCACATCAAGGCAGAATTAATTCAGATAGCATGCCAATGCCGAGGGGTATTGGTATTCCAATCAATGTGCTGATTCTCATGGAAAGGGCTATTATTCAGAGCTGATTCATTCAGTCTATTTACAAGCACCGTTTTGATTTCTTGAAGTATTGATTATGCATTGCTCTCATATAGCTGCTGAATTGCCTGGGAAGCAAACAATCACAGGTGTAAATAAAGCTGAAAATAGCAAGTCAACACAGCTACTGTTTAGTGTTCAGCGCTTTTTAACCGAGAGCCTTTCGAATCACAAACACCAAGCCAGAACTTAAGACAGCAACATAGACCATGGCAGCTGTAATTCAAAAAAGGTCACACTTTGAAATTCCCCAAATTAATCACAGCGCATTTCACATTATACAACAACAATCACAAGAGATGAAAGTGAACTTTTTCATATTAAAGGGAGGAATGCAGGGGCGCTGTAATAACGTTGAGAATGATTCAAAGGGCCCTGTTCCTGACCAGCAATGTCGACCAAAAGGGTTTGGATAATTATATATATTCATATATTTTTAATTATATTAAATATTTTATATATATATATATATATATATATATATATATATATATATATATATTTTTTTTTTTTTTTTTTTCAAATAGTTAAAAATAAGTACAACATAATACATATAGTGTAATATAATAAATATATTATATACTTATATTATAAATATAGTGTAATAATAAATATAAAAATAAGTATATTTATTATAAATAAAATAGAAGTATAATAAATAAAAATAGAAGTATTTTTTTAACTCAAACGTGTAGGCCACACACTGTACATGTTGCATATATTACTGTAACACAATTTGAACACAACTTTTTCCACGTTACTTTACCCATGAAAAATGTGTCCGCCTAGGACTGTGTTTCACTGGATGAAAGTGCCTGATTAGAAAACCTAGCCAAATAGCAAATTCGTTTTGGCCCAAAAACCCACTTTCTGAAAATGATTGTGGAAAAGTTTGTTGCGCATGAATTCTGTTGCTTGGGTCACGTACAGTAGCAGCGAGTAAACATTGTATCCTTGACTGGGCAACTGTAATCTCCACGGTCACTGTGAGTTTACCAAGTAAGACATGTTCCTGGATCAACATATTTTGTTGATTCTGGAACAACATATTTAGTTGATTCTGGAACAACGTTCCTGTCCAAAACGTTTGTTCTACCACTAAACCTAACTATAAAATCAGAGGGAAATGTTAGGTGAATAACACAGATGTAGAAGCACTTATCTCTTGTTGTAAGCCTAAACTTGACATAAACTGTAAACTTGTCCCTCAAATATAATTGGTTGTTTGTATTGTTGTTCAAGGATTAACAAAGATGTTGTGCTTGGTGAAATCACGTTCACCTTATTTCCTTATTGTGTTTGTCCATGAGTCTGTACTCCTTTCACTTAATTCTGTGAAATACTTTGAATTTATTATGGAATTTATTCATCCTGAATATGCACATTTTGCACTGATTTCTTCAACAACCGTTTACCGCAGTTCAACAATTTCAAATGTACTTACGTCAGGTGAAAAGCTATAGTTACTATAGTTAATAATAACAGTATATATAATGTGATCAGTATTCAATCAAAATGTATGACTACTACAGTTTGATATGGAAGAATGATACCAGAAATATACCAGATGTAGCTCAGAGATTTTAGCGTAACTATATACGCAGCTGTGTCGGTGTGTGTGTGTGTGTGTGTGTGTGTATATATATATATATATATATATATATATATATATATATATATATATATATATATATATATATATATATTAGAATTTGTAAAAAGATTACTGTTGAATAAAATTAGATTGCTCACAAGAACTTAAACATTAAGTACTGTTTATTGTCCGACTGCCAAATGGCCATTACGGGGACAAAGACTCTTCAATCCCCCAAACCTGATGCTTCAATAACCAAACAGGCTATTTGAGTGACCTTTCATTCTTCTATCTGGAGCTGGGCTGCGTTTGCTGTCCTACATCCATGTATGCTTCAGCTGCCTCACTTAGACAAACTATTAGTTAAGCCTTTCCGGTTTAAACTCAAGCTTACTGCTAAATTTCCTAAGACAATGAGAGTAAGCACATAATAAAGGGAAGTGTGATAATTGTTGCTATTCTGAGAAACCCAAAGCAGTAACTTCAGTCCATTCACACTCAGAGAGAGAGAGAGAGAGATTTATTGTTCTCTGCTCAGTGACAGGAAATACACATTTCCCTCCTGGGGCTAAATATTTGTCTTGTCTGGTCAGTTAAAACTATGGACCCACTCAGGAGGAAACAGGGCAACAAATGGACTATTGGTGCAGCCAAGCTCTGTTCCTGCAATACTGCCTCTCCCTGACGCCCATATCTGATTAGCAACTGCAGAGGCCTATCACGGCGATGACAGGTCATTTCCCATCATGCCACGCTGGCAGGACCATGTCATTTCCAAGAGGAAATAGATGAGTGACAGCAGGGTGTAGGCCGTGCCCAGGGCCCTAATTGAGTAGCGGTGCGTGTGGATCAGTGTGTTGCATGTCGGGTGTGTGTGCATGTGTTTGCACTTTATTGACTTATGGCACAGGAAGAGTAGATAAAACAGGGACATTGCTACAACCCATGTACCGATAAATCAGTGCATTATGTGCTCATTTATTCAAAACATTTACTATTACACATCACTTAGCATGCTACATTTAAATGCATCTGTGCTAAAAGACAATCCTGAGCATTTACTGAGCAAATTAAGTATTAGCTATAGAACAGTACACAAAACTCCATCAAACTTTTACAAATTCTGCATTAAATAGGCAAAGATTAGTTTTTGAGCCAATACTTTAAAGGGGACCTATTATGCCCATTATTACAAGATGTAATATAAATCTCAGTTGTACCCAGAATGTGTCTGTTAAGTTTTAGCTAAAAATACACCACGGATAAGTTATTTTATCATGTTGTAAATACCCATTTTTGATTGGAAGGAAAAAATGCTGTTTTCGTGGATGTATCTTTAAATGGAAATGAGTTGCTGCTTCCCACCCCCATTTCCAGAAGAGGGCGGAGCCTTTACAGCTCGTGCCTCAGCCCGGAGACCCTGCCAAAAACAAAGCATCTGTTTGGTTTTGATTATCATCTCTATCACGGCCAAGCTCATGTGACATTCCAGTTCTTCGTCATCATTATTAAAGTTTTTTATTTGCAGGCATTTTAAAGCCATATCAAGTTTAAACTTCTGATGTATGGGTTTCTGAGCACAGAGAAAGCTGGCTGTCCGATGTAGCGTCCTGTGAGTATTAAACTTTCACTACTTATTGCACTTAAACTGTCAAATTTCACATGAACAGTCTGTTATGTCTGTGAACGTAAACAGCAGGGAAAGAAATCGCATGTGTATATTAGATCTGTGTATTAAAGTGAAAGCAGTATAATATACAGTACTAACTGCTATATATGCTGTAAATTTGAATCCATCAACAAAAGAAAAACAGAAAATCACTCACTGCTCTTGATTGAATAACTTAGCTTTAATAAGAATACATTTCTTACTTGAATGCTGCTGTTAAATGCTCTGGTGAGGAGATAAACATGGCGGACTGTGTATAGCTCACTCAGGGGAGGAGCTAAGCTAATGTAGTTCGTCCAGATTACATTTATACTACACACATTCAAACTATATAGAACATACTTTTTTAGCAGTCGTGAAGTAATTACTTAATTTAGGGATGCACCGATCATAGGTATCAGGCCCGATACTGCGCTCGTGTTCTCGTAATCGTACTAATACCAACAACCGATAGCAGAGCATGTTACCAGTGTTTGTGTCCAGACAAAGAAACAAAGACAACAGAGAGTATAATGGGGATTAAAAAAAAGCTGTCTATGAAAAAAATGTATAAGAGAAAAACACGCAGTGGATTGAGCACGCAGCGGCACAGTCGCACAAGCTTTTCGAGCGCATCCCTTTTTCACAGACGTCAGTGGAAAGTTTACAGTTCAGTTAGATGTCAATGACAAAGAAAGTAAAACGAGGCGTGTATTATTGACGTTAACTTGAGGAGAGAGAGAGAGAGAGAGAGAGAGAGAGAGAGAGAGAGAGAGAGCACTTCTGTTGAATGCTCTTGATTGCTGATTGTTCACTCAGCACACATGTGATTTAAACTAAATAGTATATGTAAGTAAAACATAAACTGTTACGTGATTTATATATATCCAGTGGTTCCCTACATTATTACAGGATGTTTGCAGGTCAAGAAGTTTCATTAACACACACATCTGAAGCACGGCACTTTGTATCGGCAAGTACCAAAAATGAAAGAATCGGTATTGGACTCGTTCTGGAAAAAGTGGTATCGGTGCATCCCTATTACTTAATCATAATAAGTATCTACTCAAGAGAGTATGCGATTTTGGACGCAGCCACTGTTTCAGATTTATGGGGGGAGAAAACAAACGGGTTGGATGGATTTTTACCAAAATAGGGTGGTTGTGTACACACACTGCAGACACATAAATATGTTCAAAAACAATATAAAAGTGTATTTTGCATAATAGGTCCCCTTGTTTTGAGGTAATGTTTCCACTATTCATTATCTCTCTTTGACAAATCAAGAAGCTGAAACAAAATCTTTTCAAAAGCAAAATTTGATTTATCAGACGCCACATTAAAAATAACATAAAATGTTACCATATACACTCACCGGCCACTTTATTAGGTAGCTAATTTGTTGATAAAGAAAGAAGGAGGTGGGAACCAGCGAACGTTTAAACACTTTAATAATAAACAAACAAAATGAAAGAAATGCGGCAGCCCCTCAAGGATGACTACCATACAAACATAAACAAAACACTATCTAAAATCCAACCTATAAACGTTGCGTATGCATAAAAAAAGCATTGAAATGTGTTACTGGAGTGACCAAAGTAATGAAGTAGAATGATTTAAACTGTTTCACATCTGATATACTCCATTTAGATTAAATATGCCACTCTCATTAATGGAGTTAAGCACTGAAATTTCATGAAATCATTATCCAGACGGATGAACAAACGGTCCATTGGCGGGTTTGAATAAGTCTGATAACAGTAGGCTCTAAAACCTCTGCTGCACACAGTGCTGTTGTTGTCGTGGACAGACAGACAGTAGCCTAATAACCATTTTCGGGGTCTTCCCAATATTATGAAAAAAAAATGATTGTATTTGAAGGATAGAAGTTGAAGGTAACGGTAAGATATGCACGTTTTATTTATTTTATTTTTTTTGTCAGTGAAGCGCTGATTCAGACAAATACTTACACCGCAAAAAATAAGGCCTTCCATTAAAAATATATAAACCAGCCTAAAATATGTTTACCTTATAGGCACAATTGCATACATTTGATTTGCTTAAAGCAATTAAAAATAACCTACTGTTTGGTTGGAAAAGTGGAAAAGATTGAGAATAAGTCCCCGTTTAGACTGCAGGCAAAAGTGGCCCAAATCAAGTGACCAGGTCAGACTTATTCAGAAGTAGTGTGAACACTCAAATCTTGACCAGATCTGATTTTTTCGAATCAGATTTAGACCACTTCTATATGTGGTCCTGAATCAGACCTAGATCTGATTTTTTTCAATGCGGCCGCAGTGTGAACAACCAAGGCGGATTTGATGCGACCTTTACGTCAATCTACATCGACATTTGTCACAAATTATGCGTCGGCGAGTTAGCCCTAGACACAGACAGTAAAATTAAAAACTTGACTAAGCCTACAAAATGGAGAACAGTGATGGAGCAAGTCAATGGAGGAAGAGTGAGGTGTTAGACCTAATTAGTATATGGGGAGATGCTTCAATTCAAGCAAAACTAGAAGGATCAGTGGCGTGCACAGGGGGGGGGGGGAGGGATTGGGGTGGGGGATGGGTGGGGGATGGGGGGGGGGGGGTTGGGGCTCAAGCCCCTGCCCCTTTTGTCTCAAAATGATTTGTGCCCTTTTCTGATAATTGTAAATAATAATAATTATTATTATAAATATTATAATAAATAACACACTTTTACACACCCTTGCCACTAACAATAATAATACAAACAAATATTATATAAAAAAAAAATTGGCGGAGAAGTGGTAGGCGGAGTTTCCTTTGCAGCGCCTCATACGCATTTAACGGTTCTGGTACGCATTACGCAGCAGTTCGCGCGAGTCTCTTCAAACGAGCAGCAGGTAACGTTTAAGCTAATACGGAAAATTACATTTATCCTACCATCACCATGCTACTCTAAAAGTTACTGCAGCATGCGAGTTATTCTTAACTACAATAAAAGTATATCTCGATTTCAGACGCATTCTGAGTGACAATGTCATTCGGTTTTATCCAAGGAATAAAAGTGGAAGGGGAAATACATCTAACAGTTAGATAAATTAAATCTTAAGTCCATGTCCAACTCTAAATTGTAATGAACTTATATCTTTGATTTCATAGTAACGCTTTACAATAAGGTTCATTTGTTCATTACTCATGTATGAACTAACATGAACTAACCATGAGCAACACATTTGTTACTGTAGGCTATATCTTAGTTAATACTACAACTGTTAATTGTTTATTCATGTTATGTCACAGTCAGTGCATTAACTCATGATAACAAATACAACTTTTGATTTAAATGTTTTAGTAAATGCTGAAATTAATATTAAATAAGATTAATAAATGCTGTAGAAGTGCAGTTCATTATTAGCTAATGTTAACTAATGAAACCTTATTGTAAAGTGTTACTGATTTATGATAGCTAACACTGTCTTTCATACATATAATACATACATTAAATTTACAACATCAACAAAACTAAAAATTAATTTTCCATAATTACCTTCTTGATTCTCACTGTTTTGTTTGGTAAAGTAAATAATATTTAGTAATATTATCATAATTTCCCTATTTTCATTTGATGTGTTATGCATTCTAATAATTGTATCAACATATTTTATTAGAATGCCAAGGAAAGAAAGAATAGAAACAAAACAAATCAAGAAGTAATAATTTTTTTTATTTAGTGTCCTTTTTGGTCCCTCCCCCCTGAGGAGGTCTGTGCACGCCACTGAGAAGGATCATACCGTAACCGCTCCGTTTTTGAAAAAATAGCAAACGAAATGGAAGAACGGGGACAAAGGAGAACGTGGCTGCAGTGCCAAAGGAAGGTGAAGAGCCTTAAAGCTAAATTTAAAGAAGCGAATGATTCCAATAACCGAAGCGGTCGTGGTCGCATCACCTGCCCATTTTATAACGAGCTTAGCCATGTTATGGGCGATAGACCCACCTGTCAGCCGTAGGAGCTGCTGGATAGCTACGAAGAATGTGAAGAGGAGCCTGAAACTCCGAGGAGTTCGGCGGACAGCCTGGATACAGATGGCGAGACAGGTAAGTTTTCAGTCTTGACATACATAGCCTACGCATATAGAAAATCTTGAGTGGAAACACACTTTAATATAAAATAAAAGTTAGAAATATTGCAAAGAAGTTTTACATTTGGAGACTAGAAAGTTGGCGTGTTTATTAGAGGAAAATTATGTTAACAGAATAAACGAGCCAGTCAGCTGCTCCCAGTTTTCTTTGCACAACTCGGAAACCCATCAGTGAAGCAGAGACTACCCTGTACATGTTTTTATCGGGCTGTTGCTAAATCACTAGTAAAGTATTCGCTTAGCTAACCCATCCATTGCTATTTTGTATTCTGTTATTACTGCTAAGCTTTTCCTTACACTCTTGTCTACCCTCCAAGCCTAACTGTTTATTTTTGTAATTGTGATACAATGGCCAAGCACTTTCTCCTCTTTCTACCAGCTACATCTGCCAAGAGCAGGAAAAGAAAGACCAAGATGGAAGCAACACTGGAAATCTTCACTGAAAATATCAGCAGTGCCCTCAACAACACAGACGACACCGAGCTTTAATTGAAAATGCAAGCAGCACAGCATGAACATGAGCTCAAAATGCTCTCAATGTTCACACAGTTTCTTGCGAGGTCAAATTCCCCATGTACACCTTTCTACCAGGCACCAGTCCAGCCCTCACAGTACAACACAAGACAACTGGGAGTGACTCAGCCTACCTTTTACAACTTTACTCAGCCCCCTAAATTTAGCATGGGTTCACCTCAGCCTCCACCATGTAACGAGACAACCAACCAGCCTCTATCTTTTCTGCAAGATCTGGCTCAACCTCTACCTTTCAACCATCCTCTGCACATCCTCCAGATCTACCTCAGCCCTTCAGCCAGGCGTCAGGACATCCACCATTCTACCGACCTCCAGATGATCCGAATTGAGCATTAAGACTTGCGGTGTGAACGGGGCCTAAAGGTGATGAATTTTTTGAGCAATTTTGCTGGGCAATCTTGCCGAGTGAATGTTGCTTGGGAACTTTCCCATTGAAAATACATTTCTATCTGGATAATTTAGATCGGTCGTGGGCCCTGTGCCTCACCTGGTTGCCCGTTGATGGCAACATTGCCCAGCAACATTGCTCAAAAAGTTGCCCTGTGTATCATCACCTTAACTCTTCTCTGAAAACTTTAACTGAAATAAATTTTATACAATATTGATTTAGGGCCTATTTATTCTAAAACAAGGCAAGGACACTGAATGATTATTAGTAATGCAATTTGACGGCACATCGTCCTTTTCTCATATTTTCCTAATGTCTTGTGTTAAACATGGTATCACATGGATGGGAAATGATATGCAGATGAAGTTGTGCATAGTAAAACGAGGCGTTGTAAGCTCCATTTATGGTTATTTTGAGGAGGAGACGGGGTGGAGATGCATGTACACACACAATCTTCCACTGACTGGGTTTTATAAAGGGAATTTTGCGCAGGTTCTGGCATAGACAGCTCCAGTAGTAATGAAAAGATTTATCTTGAACTCTGTCATGGAAATTAGCATGTATAAACCTTAATTAAACTATTTAATGATCAATTAAAAATTAATTTATACCTGTATGATATTACGCTGATTATGCTGAACAAATTTAATAAATTATTTTAGGCAGGCTTGGTGGGTAATCCTAATTGTATTTTACTTATCAAGTTATTATGAATTATTAATAACAGTATTTTGCATATAATGCATTTTTGAGAGAAGGCAGACTTGTAGCTACTTGAAATCTTTAGCTTTGTGTATGAGGGCTCATAGACATTATTTAACAGGCAGATGAGAACAGTGTCATGAAACAAGAGAGGTAAACAGTTCTTTATTCACAGGATGTTGCGATCTATTGGATCATCAAACAGGTGAGTGAAGAGCATAAGCAGCAGTTCAAACGATAATCACACTTAACTGTTAAGTCTTTCTTTTGAAGGATGGAAGATGAACACGCCGAGGATATCTGGTCTAAAGGATTGAGTAGCTTGGAGAGGACGATGAAGATAGGTATATCAAGGTGAGTAGTTGGGTAAGTTCACTCTCATGTACAGACTGAGGAGACCGACAGTGAGTGAGTGTGAGCTGTGTGTGCTTGATGAGGGTGTGACAGGTGTAGCGAGTTACTCTGGTGATTGTGAACGAGTGGGTGGTGGAGCTGAAGGACCTGGTGCTGATGGCATGCTGGTTGAATCTGTGACAAACATCCAAAGTTTTCTCTTTTTTAGATGACATTTAGGGTACGTTTACACGACAACGATATGATTAAAACTGAGAAGTTTTTCCTTTGAGTTTTCCGCATACAGACGACATCATTGTCAAAACGATCTCCATTCACACGGATCTGCGAAAACAACTAAAAACGCTGTATTCTGTGCCAGGCCATTAGATGGCGATGAAACACTATAGACTGAACACGTATGTGCATGACGTCATCGTCTTCAGAGATTCGTGTTTTTGTTGTTTACATGGAAACCGTTTTCATAAACTTGCACTTTGAAACCCGTTGTCAAAAGTTTGCATTTTCAGGCACCCAAAATGCTCTTGTCGTGTAAATGAACGGCCAAAACGCATAAAAAGTTCAACATTTTTAGTTGAAACCGGTGTCATGTAAATCTGAAATCAGATATATCGAGCAAAGCTGAATTGAATGAGTGATAATTTACTTGAAATTAAGTATCTCAAACAAAACTTGTGAATACCTTTCAAAGATTTAAGGCCATTTCTCCCAAAAAAAGTATAAAACCAGCTCTTCAGATTATATCACATCATCAGATGGTCCATGTACGATCCGTAATGTCCCTTTAACATTCCTCACATTATGCAGTGAGTTGTCAGGTGTTGTCTCTGTCTTTAGTGGAAATACATCTGTAAATAGTAAGATAAAGACTTACTATTTTTCAAGGTATGTGACTTTTTTTGTACAAAATTAACTAAATTAAATTAATGAGTCAATAAACCATCAATCCTTCTTCCAAGGATTGTCTTGTCTTTGATTCGCTGTGGTATAAGTGTTTATATTTTAGACCTGTCGGAATGGTTTTCGCGGGAACTTGCATACATACGTAACTCGCCCATGCGCGTCTCGTCATATCCGTAAATAGAGAATAAAGTTGTTTCAGATACTTTGATGTGTGTCTGGTGTGGGAGTGGCAGAGGTTAGTTGTCACAACGAGTGAGAAAGGTTGACATGGCGCAGCAAAATCTCAAACCCAGGAAATCACCCATTTTAAGCAAGAACAGAGGAGAGTCTGCTGGCAAAAAGAGAACGAGACAGCTCGTAATAAAACAAGAATCAACATTTACTTGGCTTTTCGGTGATGGCGAGAACTGAGAGATTTAAAATGTTGTAAATGCAACGTGGAGACATATTTTATTGAACAGATAAATTGCCATATGCAGGTCTCTAACAGTTCATTGTAAAGCATTTTATAAAGGGTCATGGAATGCCGAAGCACAACCAAAACAATGTTCTTCTGCAAAATGCATGTCATTTTGTTTTTTAACTGCTAGACGGCCAAAAGTTAAGATGAGTGCAAATCTAACAATACCCATCTACTAAATCTCTAAAACTGTCTCAATTTCTGTAAAAATGATAAAATACTAGAAAACCAGCACTATTTAGTGATACAAAATGTCAGGACAAGGTTAAAAAAAAAAAAAAAAACAGTCTTGCAAGATTTAAATGTCTGTTTCCAAAGCCATCAATTAATCATTGGTTTTCAATATTAGACATGCTTTATTAGATTACTAAACAACCAGATGAGGTAGTAATTATAGCTTTGCTGGTCAGGAATGTGTCTGTTCATTGATAATCCATACTGAGAGAACCCCTTCCTGTATATACGGCAGCCCAATCCCCAAAAGACTCCAAACAGAGAGGAACCTTATCCAGCCAAAGTCCTAAAACAATGTATTGACACTCATCAGTATGGAGATCGACCCTGTTCTTTTTTCCCTGAAAATTACTCAATTAAGCTATCCATTCATATAAGAACATTAATTCCTCCTGTCCTGACAAATATCCATATATTCATCTGTGCGCAGAGCGGTCATCTAATTCCACATAAGGTAAATCGATTAAATCAAGAGAGAATAGATTTAACTTTGAAGATACAGCAGTGTTAACATCTAAAAGCTGAACGTTTAACTTCATGAAAGCAACTAGTTAGGTCTATATTATTTTTAAATGAAATATTAAAAATAGGTATTTAATATAATGCATGTTTTCTCAAAAACAATGTGCGTGTCTTATTCAAACAAAATAGCACTAGCTGAAGTTTCTCAAATTAAATAATGGTATAAGATGGTGATGATAAATAGTGACTACCATATTCATGTACTGTACTATGGTATTACATTTTACTTTAATATACTTCAAAGAATGTCCGAAAATACTTAGTAATTCAAGGGTTCTTTTTTTATAATTTAAATGCCTTCACATTTGTTAATTAGACTTAATAAGACGACAGAATACAGCCATCTTTTAGGATGTCTTTTATTATTTGATATAATAATAGTAATTGGTCACAAACATATGGCTTACATGGCAACATAAAATGTAATCCATTGGGCTCAACTTGCTTCAGGTTAAGGGTAAGTTGCTCTTGGTCAAAGATCGTCTCTCATTTGGAAGAAAGTTAGCCAGCTTAATTTTTTTGTGTGTGTTTAAAACTGTACATAAATGTATTATCTCTTATCTATAATTTATTTTATTAATTGTAATGCAATAAGAACTTCTCCATTTCTACCTGGTTTCTTCCATTTCTTTAACAAAACAGACTTCTCAGGATTTTTATAGCATGATGTAAATGATGGAACGTTTTTTTAATAAATCACATATCAAACAGCAAATACCTAAAGTCTTTTCCAGAAGAAAATAAAATGGTTTCCTCTTTTCATCCCAAACATTATAAATAGAACGGTTATTAGAACAAATTTGTTTCAATTAAAGGTTTTAGTTGGAGTATAAATAATATATATTTTTTTTAAATACCTTTTCTGTAAAAACTTACTTGGCCTACATGTTATCTTACATGCCTCTCCTTTTCACAGCTAGACAGAAAAAATGGACACTTCCAATGAAATGATCACATGACTAAGCACCTCTTTCCTCACTTCCAAGAGACTTCCTGTAGGATGCTCCAGTCCATACTTTTAAGTTTTTTTAAACAACATTACTGATGATGTTGCAAAGTGCAGGCTCTCGGAGAATGTGTTCTGTTCGAGGGTGTCATAATCAGGGGTGGTAAAAGTACTCAAAAATTATACTCGAGTAAAAGTATATATACCTAAATAAAAAATGACTCCAGTAAAAGTAGAAAGTCCTCCATTCAAACATCACTTGAGTAAAAGTACAAAAGTATCCGATTTAAAACGTACTTAGGTACCGAAAGTAAAAAGTAAATATTCAAACTGTAAATATCAATAATTAAACAGATCAATTGTTTTGGGAGTGATATGCAATGATTTAATTGAACAAATTATTAGATACTGCAATTAAGAATTTGTTAGATTTGCAATCATAAGAGACAATGAAGCACCTTACATCAATTCTAAACAATTTCATTAAGTTCAGTGACAGCATATTATGGTGCAATGACTGTAGGCCATTCTTTGATACAAATTTTACAATTTCAATTCAATTATTGTGGTTTGATCTTGATTCAATATAGATTCATTTTGATAAATATTTGGTACAATAGATACATGTTAATTTTTAAATGAAGAAAATCTCACCTAATTCTGTAAACATAGGCTACAGAGAGCCTGTCAGCTGGTATTATTAAATGTTAAAAATACATGTGATTTTTATTATAATGACAACTTTACAATATTTTAATGATATAAGTAAAAATATAATAAATATATAGTGCACATATTACACAAAATACTAATTTATACTAATATTAAATATATTATAAAATACAAATTTTTCTAGCCAACTAACGTGCTATGGTCATTAAATGTTTTGTTTTTTTCCTGAGGTAAATGTGACATATTGTTCTCCAGCTGTTTTATTGACCTCTTTCCGCAGTTGAAAAACACTGATTTATTGATATTATGTATGAGGTATATACATTTCAGTAAGTTGTACTGTATCTTTCAACATAGGCTACCTATTATTGTTTATTTGTGTTTATTTACAATTAACTAGTAGTAAAGAGATTAACGGCACCCCATAGCAGGCTCTAGCTATCTGTCACGTCACATTTAAAAGCTTCAAAATGGTATTTATTGTTTTCATATCAAAAGTAACCTACTCTGTCTTGTCTGTCGGTGTGCGTGAGAAAATGGATGCGTGTCGTGAGAGCGTGTGGAAAGTGTCAATTGCGTGAGTCTCACACTGAATGAGTGAGAGTTGGCAGCTCTGCAATAGACATGTTCCATAACATTAGCTGCATCAAACAGAAGATGTGCAAGATACAAGGTAAGCGGGAATCTCGGGATCATTGCTGGGCAGAGCTGCACCTTCACCTGTTTCTGCGGTCATCTTCCACAATGGCGAACTGACTGCTATGTGAGCGTATGCTGGCAAAGAGCTCGCGCGTTCTTTTTTTTTTTTTTAAATAAAACCAAGTTTTTCATTGGTTTGGAAAGCCAGTGTAATAAATACTTGGAGCGGGCATGGGGAAATGTAACGGAGTAAAAAGTAAACTTTGTCTTTATTATTGTAGTGGAGTAAGAGTAAAAGTAGATGCAAATAAAACATACTCTAGTAAAGTACAGATCCCCGAAAAAAATACTTAAGTACAGTAACAAAGTATTTTTACTTCGTTACTTACCACCACTGGTCATAATACTGTCGCTACAGAGACCTCAGAGCCGTTTCTGACATTGATGAGAACACTATGGCTTGAAAAAGCGAAGCGACACAAATTCAGAGTACCTGTAATGTTTTTACAGTGAACTGAGTCACTCAAAACGCTTTACTGTAAGCCATGTCTTCACACTGCACAACTTTGATGGGTGAGGAACAGAAGCTGATGTTGTTTACTGTACTTTTTAATGTACCACTCCACTTTGTTTTGAAGCATTGTGTAGGTCCTACTTAAATGTAATTTTTTTTCTGCACACTGCTGTACCTCTGGCAAATGATTGGATGTATTTGCAGATGCAGTATTATTTTGATCGCTCTGCTCTAAAGTATGCTGTTTGTTTTCACATAGTGAAACGTACCTTTGCTCCTGAAAAGTGATTTAGAAACCAGCGACAAATAGATCAGTGAGAATTGTAGTCGAACAAATATCATCATTGTTTATAGAGACACCACTTCCCAAGACTGAGAGTATAAAAAATAAATAACTATTTAAAGTGTTCACACTTTTAGTTCTGTCCTTTTGGTTATTTTGGTACATATCAAATAAGACAATGATACATTTAGTCCTGGTTCGTTTAACGTTAACACTGTCATTTTAAACACAGAACCTACAAAAAAAAAAAAAAAAAAAAAAAACGAACAGTATATTTTGAAACGAAACTTACTGAACATCTGAAACAATACTGTGCTGGGCTACACGTGCTCGTTATATGTGCGTACATTACATATGATGGTCCAGTGCCTGTACTGAACTGTAATGGGCAACGTCCCAGCGAGAAGAACCAGGTATGTGGACGAAGATCACTATTCAAATGAAAGTATAGATACCCTAATAAAATTATACTTCAGTAAACGTATTAAGTACTCCTTTTCAATTTACTTGAGTAAAAAGTACAAAAGTACTTGATTTTTAATGTCCTTAATGTAGCGCCCCCTTCAGGTCACCAGGACACTTGGGTTAATGGGAATCCAGGTGAGTCATAGAGAAAGGAAACGTGGACCAGTAATCTAGGTTCATAGAGAGCAGCAGTGAGAGATTGAATGAACAGACAGACCACCAGAGTAAATTCAAATGATATTGAACAATTTTTATGGTAGGGAAAATTATTATTGAAATGAATTAACAAACTGTTTCTCTTTTTGTTTTCTAGGAAAAACAACAGCAGAATGGAAAAATCAAATGAATTACAAATGAAATCACTGGGTGTCAAATAAAGGAAAAAAAAAAACAGTTAAATAGCCTAACTGGTTTCTGAGTTTCTTTTTTTCTCTAAGAGTTATTTATTCCCTTTTTTTTTCTCAACCTAGATTTATCCTCTAATTTGATATAGAATGTATTTCCTATTTATCATTTAGTATTTAATTAGTCATTTGAACTAATTCTAGGTTCTTTAATTGGAATCTACACTGATTTAGTTAACCCATTTTTTATACTCAACTTTTGAATATAATATTCCAATTAACAGTTCAATTTCACAAAACAGAAATAAAAAACAACAAAACCTTTATTTTTTAAAATAAAACAGCACAGGCAATAAACAGTGAATAAAACAATAACAATACTATTCAACTGTCAATGAGGGTATACAGGTCAAATATCAATAAATTCAGCAATGTATTTTCTCTGAATTCAAAAAGAAACAATTGTCCATACCCCAATGATATGTTGAATGCAACAGTTCGGGCCTACCGTTGTGTTGAACAGGGGGGAAAAAATCTGACAACCGTCACTTGAAAAGAAAAAGAAAAATTCAGGCGTCAGTTCACTCGGTCATCCAACTCAGTTTATTTTTCCTCTGTCCCGGGGAAAACTAAGCAGATGTTCCGATGAAAATACTCAATGGTTTCGTTTCTAATCAAAGTTCACTGGGAGGCTCGCCATCTTGTTCCACGCGGTGATAAACTCAGTCCATCCGTGTCTTCACCATGTTCACGATGAAAATACTCAAACACAAAACTAATTCGGGATCACTCGCAAAAGAAACAAAACAGTTTAGTTCAGATGAAATCAATCTCTTTCTAAACGGTTTGTCTAGTTTTAAGTCACAATCAATGTTATCTTGTCAGAACCATCTCTGCCGATCTTCTTTGCTTGCGTCCGAGTTTTTTTTCCCTCTCTCTCTCTCTGCCCAACAACAACATTCGCGCTTCACGTTCTCCCTCCCCTGATTGGTCAGCAGCGAACTCCACCTCACGTTCTCTTAAAGGCAACATAACATTAAACTATATACAATTCTTACATTCACAACATGAGAAAAATAACAAAAAAATATTTTTGGATCATTTATGAATGTTTAACTTTGCTCCTTTGCATTCAGTTATTAATTGACTTTTCTCTTTAATTGAATAACCCTTATGGCTTATTATTTTTCCTTTTTCTTATTTATATTTGTAATCACTCTGGGTTACACCCTCCCCCGTTAACTCTATGCACGTCCCTGTGCAGACAACTAACAGGTTGTGTCACTACAGGTGAAGTCGTAAAATTACTTTCCATAATAGAATCAGTCACAGCTGTACTGATACTCTGGAAAAGAGACTGTACCATGGAGACCAAAGGATTGCCCAATTCAGGGTAAGTGAACATTCGAGGTTTCTGTCCAACTCTATTAGATTTTCTAACGGAGTTGTCATCATTATTCTGCTCTTTCACAGTTTCACGCTCACAGACTCTTTCTGTTTCTTCTACAGGTATGCTCTGATCAGTGGGCGTGTCAGAAACAACATCTGCAGGTAAATTTTCACTAATCTCAGGTTCTACAACCTCTGGATCATCAACAGGTAAGTTATCCAGGGCAGGTACATTTTCAGTTGTAAAGTGCTCCGACCCATGCAAACAACTAGCAGAAAAGTCTGCTGAGACAGGAAACTCTTCTGTTGGAATGTTACCAACAGAGTCCTGAACTACAGAATTAGAGGGAACATCATTCTGTGACCCTTTTTCAGTTTCATAGACCTCAATGAATCTGGTGTTTGTGCAGACTGGAGGATCGTGGTAAAACGATTTTAAACAACCATCGTCATCAGAATCAGAATTTGGGTGCTCTGGTAGCTCACCACTCGGATTTCTATGAGTTGGCGGACGTCTCCGGGGTCTGGGCAAATCAACTACCTCCTCAGTTAACTGCAACAATTCACAAGGTAGTAAAAGGTCTCTATGAAGCGTTCTCGCAGGACCATCTTTACCTTCTGGCTTAACAGTGTACACAGGAAGATCACCTGCCCTGTTCACAACAACATATACAAGTGATTCCCACTTGTCAGCCAGTTTATGTTTACCTCTTATGCGTACATTTCGAACTAGAACCCTATCTCCCAAGTCCAGGGTGGATTCAAGAACATGCTTGTCAAAACGAGCTTTGTTCCTCTCTCCAACTTTAGCAGCATTTCTCATTGCCAAGTCATACGTTCCCTGCAACCTAGACTTCAAATCACTGACATACTGTGAATGCGTCTTAAACTGCTCTCTGTTCTGAGGAACATCAAAAACCAAGTCGACAGGCAAACGCGGCTGCCTTCCAAACATTATTTCATATGGGGTAAACCCAGTAGAATCGTGTTTGGTACAGTTATATGCGTGTACAAGAGGCTTCACAAAACTGCTCCAATGCACCTTATCACACTCTTTCAATGTGCCAAGCATACTTAAGAGAGTACGATTGAATCGTTCAACCGGATTTCCCTGGGGGTGGTAAGGGGTTGTCCTGATCTTATGAATTCCCATCAGTTCACAAAGCTCTTTAATAGTCTTTGACTTAAAATCAGCTCCCTGGTCGCGATGCAATTTTTCGGGGATTCCATAATGGACTATGAAATTTTCCCAAAGAGCTTTTGCCACAGTACGTGAATTCTGGTTGGCAGTAGGAACAGCAACTGCATATTTGGTGAAGAAATCAGTGATAACTAGCACATCCTTGGTGTTTTTGGAATCTGGTTCAATAGACAAAAAGTCCATGCATACCAGCTCAAGAGGTCGAATCACGTGGATATTGACTAAAGGAGCAGCTTTCTCAGGTAAGGACTTATGACACACGCATCTTGGGCAGGTTTTAATCTTTTTCTCCACATCCACAACCATTCTAGGCCAATAAAACCTTGATCCTGCAAGATCCAGTGTGCGCTCTATGCCCAAATGTCCCAATTCATCATATAGACATGTCAGAACCATACCACGCAAGGATTCAGGAAGAACCAACTGGTACTGGATATGCTCTCCCTCACGTCTTTTCCGATAGAGGATTCCGTTTTTCAACTCCAGCTTCTTCAACTCCCTTAATAGCAATGGAAGTGTGGGAAGTTCTTTCCTTACAGAAGGAGGAATCGTCTCCCCAGTCTCTAATTGCTGAATTACCTCACTGATGATCGGGTCAGATCTTTGTTTTTTATTCAATTAATCTTCTCCAAAGGTTGGGATTACAGGAAAACCATCACAGACCTCATTCTGATCAAAACTGCATAGGATGGCATCAACATGCATAGCCAGAGATTCAACCAAAGCAAATGGAGGATCACCACAAACAACTGACTTGTGATGGACAACGTGCTTGTCGCATATGGCCTCGGCAGGAACAGTAAGAACATCATCATCAAGTAGGTGATTCAAGGTGAATTGGCGGATTCGCTCTTGTTCCTTTTGAGATGTGAGATAATTTGTCAAACCACCATGAGGACGTCTGGACAGTGTTTCAGCATCCAGATTCTGTTTCCCAGCTCTGTATTGTAGTTTGAAAGAAAAGGTCGAGAGAGCTGAGAGCCATCGGTAGCTTGTAGAATCCAGCTTTGCTGAGGTCAATACATATGTCAATGGATTACTGTCGGTGACAACGGTGAAATGGTTACTGTACAGATAATCATTGAACTTCTCTGTGACTGCCCACTTAAGGGCCAAGAACTCTAGCTTGTGAGCTGGGTAATGGGCCTCACTCCGGGACAGACCTCGACTGGCGTAAGCGATTACTTTCAATTTCCCTTCCTGCTCTTGATATAATGCTGCTCCTAGCCCTACAGTGCTTGCGTCAGTGTGTAGTAGGGCTGTCAAAATTGCTCAAAAATGACGTTCGAATATTCCCTCTAAAAAACACACATATATTCGAACTATTCGAATATCTGGTTGCGCATTTTTTTCAATGACACGCATTACGTCAATAACAGGACAAATTAATACAAAGAGACATAACTACTTGTATAGGTAGTTTATTTAAATTTAAACATATTTAACAACGTATTACACACAAAAACAAGTAAAACAACTAATGGCAAAGACCGCAGACCTCACTCTCACTCGCGCTTGCAATATTTAATCAGTCAGTACAGTAGCCTACACTAATGTTTGTTTAACGTTAAATAAAATGAGGCACACAATTCCGAAAAATGTGACAACAAACTTTTACCCTGAGGTTCATAAAAAATAAAGTGCCAATACAAACGAAAAAGGCTACTTACATTATTGGTGCTTGTATTAAATAAAGGAAGAAAAAAAACTGACTGCAATTTATTCCATTGTCTTTTTAGTGCACTGTCACCGTCGGGTCTACAGGTTATTTGCCAAAAACACAAGACAGTCCACATTTGAAGGGGCCAGTGCTGATCTCTTTTTATTTACTATATTCCCAGCGGAGGAAAAGACGCGTTCAGAGCGCACTGAGGATCCAGGGATGGAAAGATATTTCTTTGCCATCTGGGCGATGTGAGGGTATCTCCCAGAGCCCAAAGTTTTCCACCACATGAGAGGATTTTGTTGAGCAGGTATCGGAGACTCTTGTTCATACATCGACATCTCTTTTTGAAGCAGCAGACTGATGTCCTGGTCTGGGCTGTATGTGCAATACGCGTCTCCGAAGAGACAGCCCATAGCAGATAACGCAGTTTTCTCTGCGGGTTGCTGATCATGGGGCTGTCCGGCAGCGGCCTCACTGCCTGTGCCTCCTGTCACATTCACTGGTTTCATCTCCTCCAGTATCGCCTCCTGCACCTGCAGTCTCTGCTCCTCTTTCAAATGAACGAGGCGATGAAACCGTGGATTGCTTTGTTAAGCACCATAAATGCGCCCTTTTCCTCTCTATAACGCTTCTCCAGATCTGTGACGATCTTTGTCTTCATCTCTGACAATGCAGGTGGTTCTATTTCGTTTGGCGTTTGCTTGTTCAGTTGAGCGAGCAGAAAATGTGTTAAAGGCAGTACAGCAGACGCTGTTGGATATTTGTCAGTTGAAAGTGCTTCTGTTGCCACTTTAAAGGGTTTAAGGACCTCTTGCACCTGCAATAAATAAGTAAATATAATGCGTTGATATTAGGACAGGTTTGCATTTGTCCAGCTCATTAACATTCACACAAAGTAAATTAGGGCCATCATTCTACATATTTAAAAATATATATTAGGACAATCATTCTACATATTTAAAAAATATATTAGGACAGTTTTGCCCAGCCTACATTGACATTTGTCCAGCCTATTACGGTACATATTTCATACACTATGCTCACCTTTTCCATTAGGGACCATTCGCTTGTGGTCAGCTCCATTCTTGACAGTTTTTTCTCGAAGATGACAGCAGACACAGCTGCTTGCTGCTCCGATGCCCGGCAGATCATTTCATATGTGCTATTCCATCGCGTCGGACAGTCGTTAATCAGCTTCTCAGTTTTCAATCCCAAAAGTTGTTGTTTCTGCTGAAGGAGATAGCTGTCGGCGGAAGATTTGTTGAAATGTGAGGCCGCCAATTTCAACCTACTAACGGGGATTTCAATGGCTCTGACCCCGAGCCCTTTACGCACAGCCAAGTTTATTGTGTGCGCCACACATGGTATATTTACTGTTTGAAGATGTCTCTCCACTGCATTGACGTAATTAGTGGCATTGTCCGTTGTGATGGCAATCACAGATCCCCTTTCTATGCCAAAAACGTCCAAGATCTCTTGAATGCATTCGCCTACATTCTCTGCAGTGTGGCTTACCTTAAGCTCTTTTGTTTTTAGCACAACGTTAAGCATTTCCCAGTCATCATTAATCCAATGGGCCGTTGCTGTAACATAGGATGCTGTCGCTAGGGATGTCCACCCTTCCGTGGTAAGAGACACATCTTTGTCTTTGATTGATTCCTTTATTTTGTCTGAGGTGCTGTTATACACTTCTACAATTCTATTGGTGACTGTTCCACGGCAAGGAATACTGTACCTCGGCTCCATTGATTGACAGAACTCCCTGAAGCCTGCCCCGTCCACGACACTGATCGGTCTCATGTCCTTACAAATGAACGAAATAAATTTTTGCGTGATGGCCTCTTGTCGTGTTGCAGACAAAGAGCTTGTGGCGTGCCGTGCAAAATAAGTGTCAAGACGCTGCTGTTTAACTGGAGTTCCACACATTATGCCATGCTCATTTGGGTGCACATTTTCGAGATGTGACCTCAAGTTGCTAGTGGTCGAATGGTATGCTAACTGCATCTTACATAGCTTGCATACAACTTTATCTCGCGGCTCCACAATTTTACCATCCACCGACCAAAATCCGAAGTACTTCCAGACATGGCTTTTTAGATTTTGGGGGGTTAAAATCACTTTCTCTGCTGCGGTCGAGTTGGGCTCTGCACTTTCTGCCATCTTCCATGTACAGTAAGTAAACTTTCAGCAGTGAGTGACGCTGTGCCAGTGCGACTCAGCTGTGACCTGTTCCTAACCCCTCAGGCAGCGCGCTCCTCCGCTACCGCGTTTTTTTTTTTTCACATTCGAATATTAATTTTCACCTTCGAATTTCTGTTTTTTAAAACTATTCGAATATATATTCGAATTTAGAATATTCGTTGATAGCCCTAGTGTGTAGAACATATGGAAGTTTCGGATCAGCAAAACCAAGCACTGGAGCAGTAGTGAGTGCTTCAATGATCGCTACAAATGCCTGCTGACAACTCGCAGACCAACGGTTCCCAAAAGGCTCTTTTGGATTATGATAGTCTTTCTTTTCCTTGAGTTTACAGCCTTTTCGGAGTAGTGGATACCCAGATGTCAAATTGTTCAAAGGCTTCACAATCATGGCATAATCTTGAATAAACCTCCTATAGTACCCTGAGAACCCTAAGAACGACCGTAGCTCTTTCAGATTCTTCGGGACTGGCCAACTCTTCAGCACCTCAACTTTTTCAGGGTCCGTCTCAACACCACTGCTAGACACAATGTGTCCCAGATACTTTACAGAGGTTTGGAAAAATTTACATTTTTCTGGAGAGAGCTTCAATCCATAGTCCTTCAACCGACATAACACTCTCAACAACCTGCGCTCGTGTTCCTCCAATGTGTCTGAAAACACGATCAAATCGTCGAGAAAAACTGCAACTTCTGTCAGATGGATATCACTCATACACCTCTCCATCAGTCTTCTTTGAAAAGTACTGGGAGCATTTGTGACCCCCTGCGGCATTCGGTTAAACTCTCAAAACCCTAGAGGGCAGACAAAAGCGGTCTTATGCTTATCTGAATCCTCTACCTCGATCTGGTAGTAACCCGACTTGAGATCAAGAACAGAAAACCAGCGCGAACCAGTGAGAGCAGAAAAGGTCTCCTCTAGGTTTGGCAGGGCATACGCATCTTTGATGGTTCGCAGGTTAAGCTTGAGGTAATCAATGCAGAGTCGGACATCCCCATTTTTCTTCCGAACGACTACGATGGGTGAGGAAAAGGAGGACTCCGACTCCCGAATGACACCAGCATCCAGTAACTCCTGCAGATGTTTGCGAACTGCATCATAATCCTGAGGGTGTATTGGCCGAGCCCGGTGTTTGAATGGGGTTTCATCCTGTAGCCTTATACAATGCGTCACCTTATCAGTCTTACCAAAGTCAAGGTCATGAAGGGCAAAAACTTCTGGCATTGATCACAGTTTTTCTGAAATTCTGTCCTTCCACTCCTCAGGTATGGGCGATTTACCAAAATCGATTGTGAAAGACTGGGCAGCTTCCATCTGATTGCTACTCCCCATTGCAGCCTCTTTAGTAACCACACTTTGCAGCGAATGTAATTCTGCAATGACACTCTTTGCATGGACTAAAATGTCATGCTCCGTTTCATTTTTCAAGATTACCGGAATTTTCTTTGAGGTTCTAGGAGGAACTGTGACAAGACAAGAGGCACACAAAAGACCTCCCGGCAAAGCAAATTCAGAAGGAGACTCCATAAGAACCCATTTATCACAGGATGGTTCTTGGATACTGATTGAGCCTTCAAGAACAAGAGTTTGTCCAGCAGGAACCACTTCAGTGTTTGTACCCAGAACTCGTACAGTCCCAATATTGCTATTGGATTTTTGCTTGAGTCTGTGTCCAAGAACATCCAGAATGGCTCTAAACCCATAAGGTAAGGTCTGACATGATTCCATAATCTCTAAATCAAAGTGATTCTCATAGACTAAGTCTAGGGTGTTTGTGCCTATAAGTACAGAAGATTGAGCACTACTGCTGGTATCTGCGGTGAGCAAAGCAAGAGTGGAAAGTTTGGTCTCAACTAAGGAAATCCTTGGGGAACACTACATCAATTTCGATGTACCCAAGATAAGGCACAAGCTGGCCATTTGCTGCTTCTACCTCAAGAAGATGTTCAAGAGGCTTGATTTCCAAATGGGACAAATTCCGCTCATAATATGTCTGTGAAACAGTGGTCACCTTTGAGCCCGTGTCAAGAAGACAATTGCATTTTTGACCTGCAATAAGGACTTCAGCTGTGCATTTTGCGCCAACCAAACCCTTGGGCAAAACAAAATGTTTATTTCTGGTGCGGACGTGCCAGTTGCAACTTCTGCTCTTATACTCTTTGGGACCCCTAATAGATTTTTCAGCCCCTGTTTGTCCCTCAACTGGAGCTGATTCTAGTTTAAAGGGGCAGGATGGTATGACCACCCATGGGTCTCCCAGGTAGACTGTCTCTCTTTTAGTAGCTTTCTTTTGGAGGCTACCAGAGCAGGATTTGCTGCATTATCACAAGAAGAGGCAATATGGCCATCCTCGCCACAGCGGAAGCAGTACCAGGCTTTAGGTTTACTCAGTTGTTTTGAAGAGCTGTGGGAAACTTCACCCAGGTTTGTTTGCACAGACTGTGATTTGGTCATCTTTGTGGCGGATTTAACATGTGCAGACTTGGCTGGCTTAACAGCAACAATTTGACTCTGCCACTCTGCTACTTGTTTTTGCAAGTCATGAACTCTGCTCTCGTGAGAATCCTTGGTTTGTTCTTTGGCCTTTCTCAAGCTCTCCACCTGGCCCTGAAGGACTGCAATTTGCTTCTTCAAGTCAGAAACAGAATTTTGAGTCGACACCACCTCATCCGAGGAAGCATACAAGGAGTAAGAAGAAGTGCTCTGCTTGGAAGTGCCCAGATGCTTCCTCATACGGAACTCTTTTGTGCTTTGTTTGTCTTCTGCTGTGCGCAACAGCAGCAAAAGTTCTGAGAAAGGGGGAGGATCAGTTTTCTTTTGTTCAAGCTGAAACTCTGAAATGAGGGCATTGTCCCAACAACCCCTACAGAATTGTCTCAGCAAGTGTCGATCAGCCTCTTTTGAGGACACACCACCTCTTCTTATGGCCAGCGTCAAAGCTACTTGCAGACGTTGTAAGAACTGGGAAGGTCTTTCTCCTGCATCCTGCAGCGTGTTCAAGAATTTAGCGAACAACTCATCGCCATCTTCCACGGCTCCAAAAGATGAATCTAATAGATCAAGATACGCTCTGGGTGTAGCGTGTGAACCCAGCGTCCTCACAATATCTGCTGCTGGAGGCAAAAGGCTGTCAAGAATTTTTCTGGACCTGACTAGATCAGAAATAGCAGGATCTTGTAGCATGAGTTCAACACTATTGTGCCACGTATCATAATCCACTTCATTCCCTGGACGAGGGGACCTTCCAGAAAAGAACCTTAGCTTGAGCGGAGCGTGCATGTGAGAAGCAGCATCTTCGCTCTTCACAATATGCTCAACTATAACACGCTGTACTTCTGGGGGATTCACATTAGGAACAGGCATTCTAGCCGACGGAACGAATGCAGCATCAGCAAGTGTTTCTCGGTTTCCCTGAACTGGGTTGACTTGAGGAATATCTGGCTGGATCTCAGGCATGTCATTTGCAAGTGGTGGAAGAGTTCTCCCAGAGTCATCTTCGTTCTGAGATACCGGTTCTCTGCATTTTGAAAGCTCCTCATTTAAAATTTCCTCAAAAGATTTACCACTAAGCTTTGCGATGCGTTTAAATTCTTCCATATAGCCCTTGGTGGCGCTACTAGTGACTGTTTGCACATAGATACTGGACAAAGCTTTAATCTCATACTTGAGGTTGGGCTGATATGGGCTTTCAAAAATTAAAGGCAGCTGAGGCTCTAAGCTCTTCAGTGCACTCCCACTCTCATACTCAATTATCACATTTTTGTGATATGGAGACTCAGGCCTGTCAATGTGAACAATCCTGCCAATTCGCCCATATCTGCTGAGATGCACAGTCAGAGCGTTATCTCTCTCTGTATTTGTAATGCCACTTACAATAAGTGAATTTGGAACCTTTACATTCTCTTGCTCAATGACTTCCATTCTAGTAATGCAATATCTCTTTAAATCAGTCTGTTCTCTAGTAAAGTATCTCTCTACTCACTGCTCCTGGCTGGCTCGCCAAACTGTAGCGCCCCCTTCAGGTCACCAGGACACTTGGGTTAATGGGAATCCAGGTGAGTCATAAAGAAAGGAAACGTGGACCAGTAATCTAGGTTCATAGGGAGCAGCAGTGAGAGATTGAATGAACAGACAGACCACCAGAGTAAATTCAAATGATATTGAACAATTTTTATGGTAGGGAAAATTATTATTGAAATAAATTAACAAACTGTTTCTCTTTTTGTTTTCTAGGAAAAACAACAGCAGAATGGAAAAATCAAATTAATTACAAATGAAATCACTGGGTGTCAAATAAAGGAGAAAAAAAACAGTTAAATAGCCTAACTGGTTTCTGAGTTTCTTTTTTTTCTCTAAGAGTTATTTATTCCCGTTTTTTTCACTTTTTTTTCTCAACCTAGATTTACCCTCTAATTTCATATAGAATTTATTTCCTATTTATCATTTAGTATTTAATTAGTCATTTGAACTAATTCTAGGTTCTTTAATTGGAATCTACACTGATTTAGTTAACCCATTTTTTATACTCAACTTTTGAATATAATATTCCAATTAGCAGTTCAATTTCACAGAACAGAAATAAAAAACAACAACAAAACCCTTATTTTTTTAAATAAAACAGCACAGGCAATAAACAGTGAATAAAACAATAACAATACTATTCAACTGTCAAGTAGGGTATACAGGTCAAATATCAATAAATTCAGCAATGTATTTTCAAATACCAGTCTCTGAATTCAAAAAGAAACAATTGTCCATACCCCAATGATATGTTGAATGCAACAGTTCAGGCCTACCGTTGTGTTGAACAGGGGGGAAAAAATCTGACAACCGTCACTTGAAAAGAAAAAGAAAAATTCAGGCGTCAGTTAACTCTGTCATCCAACTCAGTTTATTTTTCCTCCGTCCCGGGGAAAACTAAGCAGATGTTCCGATGAAAATACTCGATGGTTTCCTTTCTGATCAAAGTTCACTGGGAGGCTCGCCATCTTGTTCCACGCGGTGATAAACTCAGTCCATCCGTGTCTTCACCATGTTCACGATGAAAATACTCAAACACAAACCTAATTCGGGATCACTCGCAAAAGAAACAAAACAGTTTAGTTCAGATGAAATCAATCTCTTTCTAAACGGTTTGTCTAGTTTTAAGTCACAATCAATGTTATCTTCTCAGAACCATCTCTGCCGATCTTCTTTGCTTGCGTCCGAGTTTTTTTTTCCTCTCTCTCTTTCTCTCTGCCCAACAACAACATCCGCGCTTCACGTTCTCCCTCTCCTGATTGGTCAGCAGCGAACTCCACCTCACGTTCTCTTAAAGGCAACATAACATTCAACTATATACAATTCTTACATTCACAACATGAGAAAAATAACAAAACAAAACAAAAATATTTTTGGATCATTTATGAATGTTTAACTTTGCTCCTTTGCATTCAGTTATTAATTGACTTTTCTCTTTAATTTAATAACCCTTATGGCTTATTATTATTTTTCCTTTTTCTTATTTATATTTGTAATCCCTCTGGGTTACATTAAGTATTAAAAAGTATACTGGTTGGTTTATTTATTTTGGAGTGTTATATACTCCATCCTACTCTATCATATGAATTGTCAAGTATCCAGCTCTAGTAAACAAGAAAGATTATGCAGACACTTATTATTGATCTGCAAATAAGAAAATGTCTTTATTTTGTTTCCAAAACTTGTCATATGCTGATAACTACTACTAATAGTTACTGATAATTCAAGTGTGCAAAGTAAAACAACTAAATATAGCATATGGTATATAAAAAGGAAAAACAAAATGTGTGTACATGTGTGTTGACAAATATAAACATAAAAACAGACGTCACATAGGACAAAAAGTGTAAGGCCTAACATTTTAAGAAGAAAGCTATGCAAATATAGGCCTACTAGTTTACATGATTTAAAACTGATACGGCAGCGGGGAAGATGCATGGGCATTATAAACCTTTTGTTATTTTTACATTATGTTTTGTTTTTACCTAAAACCTACCCCATTAAGATGGTAATACACAAATGTGGACATGTCCACATTCAAGCATTTTATACTTACACAGCTCGCCCTTTTTCAGCAGATTTAGTTCACAAACAACTGACAGCGGTGACCTAAAATTATGTTTTTCATCAACAATAATAAATCCTAAAATTCGTCATTAGTAGCTTACTTTTCACGCCATCAGTCAAGCTCCAAGGATCTCACGTTTTTGGCTCATTTTGAGTCAGACTTGTGAATTCAGTGAATAGTTAACTGAAGATAATTATTTTTGTCTTCTTTGTTTTGTTGTTTCCATGTCTATCTGTATTGCCTTAATGCTCTGATGTTTTGTACTGTTTAATAAAGTTAACTGGAGATCATTTGATCAGCGAGTTGTTGAATCGAGAATAGATGTGATTGGATCAGTTCAATTCACTTATGAATCGTTCAGTGCGAGTTGCGTCTCGGGAGAGGCTGCTCACTGCAGAACAAATGGGTGGAGCTTACGTCTAGCTCCTCCTCGCTGGACGTCTAGTGAATGTAATTTGGGCCTAATGGGTGGAGCTAGAATATCCAACCACACCCGTACCCTAGACCCACATGTCGATCCCTCCACCCCATTAGACATCCAGAGAGGTGGAGCTGGACATTTGACTCTGCAGCGAGCACCACTTGCATCTCGGAGCGGGTGATGATTTCTTCAGTTCAAAATAACGAGGAATGACAGGTTTTTAACCCCTTAACTGTCACCCCCCCCCCCCCCTTTTTCGCATAGACATAAAAATCAATATCCAAACTTAAATGGTTGTATTTCAAGAATGCTTTGGAATATAGACCAATGGTTGGTCTTGTTTTTTTTTCAGACATTTTCCAGATTATTGTAGAAGTGTAGAAATTATTAAAAATGAAACAGAAAAAAAGTTATATAAGTTTGAGTTTATGAAATTGTGCAATGTAAAAATATAATTATTAATATTTATATAAAATATATATATTACAAGAAAATTAAAGCCAAAAAAATAGGTTGATATCTCAAAAAATGAGCTTTCAGTAAGATTTTATTCGGGCGCAGTACCCAACTTTTTCACTAGGTGAACACCAGACTCCATTACTGCCCATATAAGGGCGCCTCCATTTTCAGATATGTTTTGAGTGATCGGAACCATGTATTTCCATACAATTTTCATACAATTTATGAAGTAGACATCCTATTCAGAAGTAGTATGATGGGTGGTTTGGCAGTATTTGATTTGAATTCAACCTCTAATAAATGCATAAAAAGACCACATATGTGACCCTGGATGACAAAACCAGTCTTATGGGTAATTTTTTTTTAATTGAGATTTATACATCACATGAAAGCTGAATAAATAAGCGTTCCATCGATGTATGGTTTGTTCGGATAGGACAATATTTGGCCGAGATACAACTATTTGAAAATATGGAATCTGAGGGTGCAAAAAAATCGAAACATTGAGAAAATCGCCTTTAAAGTTGTCCATTTATGTTCGCGATTGTGCTGCATTCACTCACAAAAATAAATGTTTTATACATTTACGGTAGGAAATTTACAAAATATCTTCATGGAACATGATCTTTACTTAATATCCTAATGATTTTTGGCATAAAAGAAAAATTTATAATTTTGACCCATGCAATGTATTGTTGGCTATTCCCACAAATATACCCGTGCTACTTAAGACTGGTTTTGTGATCCAGGGTCACATATGTGCGTTATAGCTCACAGCCGCATCACAAATCGAGAATCCATAAATTTTTCTTTATATTTAAAACATTTTCAGACCTTTTTTTCTCATAAAATGGAATTGGTGTTATCTTTTGAACTCTTGGCATGAAAACAAACTGAGGTTTCTACCAATCTTTCATGATTTTTCATTTTTATTGCTATTTCAAAATAAAGGCCTAAATACTCATAATGAATATGAAATATTCGTGTTGCAAATTGATAAATTACTGCTCCTCTGTAATTTATTTTAGAAAACGGCCACCAAATATGAAAACTAGAGATTTTAAGCTTTCAAATGATACATAGTTTGTCAATATTACTTTAGGTTTTTACTAAGATATTATTGATATTATTATTGGTCATTTAGATATCTTCAGTCTGTGTTGCATTCATATTTCAGTCGAACCGCACCAGAGTTTGTTTGGAAGCTAAGCAAAACCCATCTTTTCAGGTATTCAAAATGATCCTCACTAACAGAGCAATCGCACCAGAGGTCATTTAAATCGAACCAAACCTGCCAAGCGACTGACCCCAGGACGAATTAGTCACTGGGCTCTTTAGCTTTTTGTTCAACAATATCTTTCTTAGGCTAGTCTTCTTTTTTTATATTGTTGTAAAGCAGACTTACCATACAACTGGTAAGATTAAATTTGTTGTTGTCACTAAAACTACAGTACTGTTGATTCAAATAAAAGTCTGCATTGAAAGTGATTCAGTGGCACTCAACTGAAAAGCCAGCTTATTTAATGAGAGGAAATTAAGGCAAATGCTGTGAAGACCTCAGCCAATCTCTGCCTCCTAAACACACACACACACACACACACACACACACACACACACACACACACACACACACACCACACACAGACAGAGGGAGAGAGAGCGAGAGAGACAGACAGACAGTAGGCCGATCACCATCAACTCTCACATTCCTTATGTTATTGAATCTCAGTCAATGTACATATAAAATACAAACGTATAAATACATATAAAAAATATCCAGAGCAATTCACTGCTCAAGGTGATTTACAATTATGTCGAAGTATTATTAGCATTCCACACATTATCCTTATGCTTATAAGCTTGCGGAACTATAATTGAATATTTCATTAGAAGTAAAAGCAACATATGACTATCACCCCCTTTTTCACAGAAATATATCAATACAGCAGAACCTGTGCAGCCTCTGTACAATTTAGCCTAAACAATTCAATGAAATATTTAGGAGTAAGACCAAAAGGACCCTAAAACATCTGAGAAAACAGGGATTATTGGACCGGTTTAAAGCAAACACATAAGACTCATTATCACTGTGGCATATTGGCAGGCTCATTTGCTTTTCACAGTGAGTGCTGGGTCCAAAAAACCCTCCCCCTGGGATAAACACGTGTATGGGGAGCGGGGGCGCTGTGGCCCCAGCAGCAGGTGGCCCATTGCAGCCTAATGAACACGGCAATCTGTTACTATCGCCACAGCGCTTTTCACCAGACAATTAGGCGACTAAGCGTGTAATTATTCTGGGCCAACAAGAAGAGGCTCTCCTCTAATTTCATCTTTACATTTCTGTTTACTCACTCACACTGCTCTCATTAATGAGAGATTTTCCAGTCTATGCTAATTGGTTTCAATAACATTCATTTTAGTTGAAAGGGAACGATTCTGTTAATTGAAGAGTGGGAGAGGAGGGGCAAAGATATAGAAATAAATAAATGAATGAATAAATAAAAAGAGCCTGCGTCTTTTTATTTTCAAGAGCGGCTGATGCTTTGAACGCGATCAACAGGTTCAGAGCTAATGCAATTAAGTGACGCCGGCAGTAGCAGAAAGGAAATCACAAATTAAAAGCAATTTATTTTTCATTGAAGCATGTGGCAGTGTTCAGGTGCAATTAATGCGCAAAGCTTAAGCGCAAGAAAAAACAAAATAAAAACTTGGGATTGTTCCGGAGATGGTAATAAACACAGCACCACTGTGGATATTTGAGTTGCCAATCATTTATGTTTTTACTGAGTTTGCAGAGATATGTGCATGTGTGAAGGAAAGTGAAGCTAGGTTTTCCTCCATATTTTGCTCTGTGCTGTTAAGATGGGCTTACAATATGACTAGAAGTCTCTCAGTAGACCACAGCTAACACAAGATAATTTGAGATGATTTGCATACAATTTGCATAATATCAGGACACAAGCTACAAATAGGTATGAGTGTGTCTTAATTACAATGGGCTACACTTTTCAAGAAGGCATGCTTGCATTCTAATTGAGTTAGCTGCTGCTTGCATTCAAGACGCAAATTCAGTCAAGCAAAAATGCCTGTTTAGGATGTGTTCAGTGTTGTTCAGTAATTATGTTCTATTAAGCACTATCCCTGCTCCCCTTGAGTGAAATGCTTTAAGTAAAATTATTCAACATTTAAAGGTGGGAAAAGCAATTTTAGTAACACAGATTTTTTTTCTCTTTGTTAAGTACATTTTAAACTATAAAAGAGGGATAATTGTACAACAATAATATATATATATATATATATATATATATATATATATATATATATATATATATATATATATATATATATATATACACACACACAGTACCTACATAGGTTATACAGAAATTCATTGTACCTTCTTGCTTTTACCTCACAGCTCTGAAACACACAAAAGGTTTATTTTCTGTAGGAAATAGGAGGAGAGCGAGAGGCACTCAATTAAAAAAACGCCATCATTTTAATATTGCATTAACAATTACATACCAATTAGTGGGAGTTTTTTTTCTCTCTCTCCGGCGCTCTAAAGTATGGTCATTAATTGATGTGCAGGGCTGTATTCAGGACTGGGGTACGAGCACCTGAGGTTGCCAAGGTTACCAAATGGAATCCTCCCTCAGACATCCCTGATCTGCATAATTCCATCATATAATTCAGTGGCTTTCAAAGTGAGGTTGATGAATGGCACCTTCAGAAGATAATATTTCTGCTTGGCTGTAATAAATCTTATGTGAAGTGCTTTGGGTGTGTGTATGCGTTTAGTTTTTTGGGGGACATAGAAGGTAGGACGAAACTCATTGAGCACCCCTCCCCCATCTCCATTTCTCTTTGTCTGATTCTCTGCAGATATCATAAACATTAGAGCAAACTACTTGCTCACTATAACTTGGTTCAGAAGAACACCATAGCCTGAACTTTTTAAAGATATTTATTGTATTTAATCAAATGGCCTTTTAATGGCTCTTATTAAACAGCCCTTTCGAATACTTCATTCCGATTGGTCAATCACAGCATTCAGTGATCAGATAATAAAAAAGTCACAAAATAAATCGGATAATGACCGGCTGACTGCTTATTACGTCTTACTTGGTACGCTCTGACAATCTCTTTTGGTTAGAATGTTATTTAAATGTCAAATTGAACTGAAGTGCACATGTACACATTTATGCTCTGGAGTCTCTAACATATTCACCAAGGACTAAGACAGACCAAAAGATCACTGTTCTTGCGGGACCTGATTGACCAAGATGCCAGATAAACACCTGTGATATTGATCCCCAATTCCAAACAGTCTGCAGCCAAGAGGCCAGCACGCCATGTTCTCCACACATTGCTATTAATAAAACAGCGTAGGTCAAGCAGAACTGACCCCAACACCTCAATAGTGTTTAAAAACAGGTTCGACCCTGGCGATAGTGATATGACCTTCTCTTCATTTATTCATGGCAGTGGTTATGGCTGTCTCTCTTTTGTCCGCTCCTATCAGAAGCGCTTGTTTGCCTTTAGCGGGTGCATGTATTTACCATGCATTAAGCCTCATTAGACGTTAATTGAATGTTTGGTCGCTGAGGGGCGAGTGGTGATGGAGAGAGTGTTATAGCTAATGATGAGAGAGGGAAATGAAGAGGGGGAGTGTTTTTTCCTCTTCCCACTTTTTTTGTGTGTCCTTACAAATATAAACACTTCTTATTTAATTTCCTTCTCTTCCTCTTTTGATTTTCATTAGATGAAAGAAAATAGTCTTTATTGCTCCCATGCCATTATGTGTGAGTGTATTTGTGTGCTATTTGTGTGTCTGCCCGCATGTAAGAAAGAGAGATACAAGCTAAGTGAAAAATCAAAGTCACAAGTGCGTATTTTCTCTGACACACCTGTGAGTGATTGCATTTGTTTACTAATTAGGTTTTATTTTCCATTATTAATGTTTTTAATAAGCCCAGAGTCAGGTGTGGCTGACAGTAATGAATGCCTCATTCTCGAAGTTCGTTATTGGTGAGCTGCTCTGCTCCCTAATAAAGGGATAATTACTCCATGTTTGTACAGACATAAAGAACTGAGTATTGACTTTTTGACAGGCTGTGACGCCGCTCACGCTAATGACATTTTAAATTGTATGTTTATAGCTATCACACAATAAGAGAGTTCATCATGTTTTCGATAGAAAGATAGATAGATAGATAGATAGATAGATAGATAGATAGATAGATAGATAGATAGATAGATAGATAGATAGATAGATAGAGAATGTTATTTGTGCTGAAAATAACAGGAAACTTGTAATCACTTTAACCAAAAGATATGAGAGCCCTCAGTGTAAGGTAGGAAGTTAAACAGTTAGTGGTTTTCTAGATGTGAAATTAAGAGTGAACCATATCACACTCTTTCTAACTAAACAGTTGTGGTCAGGCACAGATTCAAGGGCATTTCTCCTGAGGCCACTCAGTTTGAACGGGCTTGAGTAATACTTGCAGTTCTTGAGTGGAGTTTTTCCATATTTCAACAAACCAACAGATGATGTAATGATACATGTTGAATGCTGGAGGCTTGGGGCTTAATTTGTGTACACCTTGTGACTTTTAGGCATGATCATTTAAGAGAATTAAGAGAAATGGTTTATGATAAATGAAACTACTGTGGAGATAAGGCCTGTTTCACACATTCAGCATGTTGGGTTTTTACACTGAGAGTGTCTCTTCTGCATGACAGAGCTGCAGCTTTTCTGAAGGAAATTAAGTTATTTCTGGGTTACAACAGCAAGTATTTTCTTTAATAATGGCAATAAATCATAAAATGGTATGCTGCTTCTGACAAAATATTTGTTTTTACAGTAGTGTAAGTAAGTGTAAAACAGGCCTGTTAATCATTAAAAATGTTTACTCTTAAAGTGCCCGAATATTCTTTTTTATATGTTACCTTTCATATGTTTTATCAGCATTTCCCAACCCTGTTCCTCGAGGCACAACAACACCACACATTTCCAAACTCTTCCTAATCAAACACACCTTATTCAACTAATCACCTTGTTAGTAGAGACTCAAGGACCAGAAATAGATGGGTCAGATAAGAGAGCTATTCAAAATGTGCACTGTTGATGTGCCTCCAGGAGCAGGGTTGGAAAACACTGTTATATGGGCCATTCTACAGAATTGCTTCAAAGTTTCAGTTGGAAAACGTCTTGAAAAAACGTCTTTTCCCACAAATTTTGTATGTATGCAAATTGTATAATATCCAAGGTACACATTTCTAGTAATTGTGCAGTTAACTATCATATTGTATTTTCAGAAAGTTTTGGAATATTTTTCCTCTCCCCAAATTTGTCACTACCATAACACAATAATAAATAATTTAATTACTTCTAAAGAAAGCTTACATTGACCTATTAATATTTTGTTTACATCTACCTTGTAAATATATTTTTTTGCTATTTAAAAAAAAAGTTTTCACAGGTAAATCAATAACTATTACAATTTTAACAATATTTCAAGTATAATTTATCAGATTTGTTGTATTTTTAATCCTATCTTTCTTTGTAGGCAAGGCAAGGCAAGTTTATTTATATAGCACATTTCATACACTATGGCATTTCAAAGAGCTTTACATAGAAAGGAATAAAAATAATCACAAAATAAAAGCAAGGAAAATTAAAACAGTTATTCATAATGCTTTACATAGAAAGGAATTAAAATAATCACACTATGGCAATTCAAAGTGCTTTGCATAGAAAATAAACACAAAATAAAAGCAAGGGAAATAAAACAGTTTTAAAAGGAATTAAAAGAGATAAATGATACAGTTATAAAATGAATAAGAGTAAAATGCCCAATTCTCAGTGCCATTTGAGTTCAAGTGGAAGAATACAGTGCAATCAGTCGGACGTACAGTGGATACAGTTATTAAAATAATTAAAAGAGATAAACTGGAAAAACACTGGTGTATCATATTTTGCACAGCTGCTTGTTATACTGTGAGATTATCCCATGTGGATTGTACTGTGTCTGTGGTGTTCTTTCGCGCCTAAAAAATCTATTTGACGTCTCCATTTCTTCGGCTCCACCAGGCTCCTCCCTTTTCCTGGTTTCCTCTTCATCTTCGCTCACTCCACCATAACCCCGGTCAGCTGAGTCCCTGTCCCCCCCTCTGTCTCACGAGCCAGCAGCTCCACCTTGGGCTTCCAGGCCGTAGAGGTCGCCCTGGTCCGTCTGCCTCTCTGCTCCTCTGGTTCCTCTAGGCACCCTGGTTCTGCCTCCATCAATCGGTCCCCAGGTTCCACCCAGCCCTTTAGCCAAAGCTCTACCCTGGCTCATCCCGCCATCGGCTCCATCGTGGGATCTCTCTCTGCTTACTCCTCCTGGTTCCTCTGGTAAACTATTACCTGTTACAGCACGAGGACACACCTTCCGGGAGGGAGAGCTAATGTAACCAGTATATTCTGTTGTATTATCTTTTGATTTATTTTTCTTTGTTCTCAGTAACTCAGTTCTCAGTTGCCTGATTTCTAGTTAATCTCCTCGTTTGGTAGTTAGTTTCTATTATGCCAAATTAGATCACACCTTTTCTGTTTCTCATTCGATTACCTCTTGTGTTTATAAGCCCTGTGTTCTTTCAGTACTTTGTCCAATCACGTTCATGGAAAGTGGTTGTATTTCCTTCAGTAATTTCTTCAGCTTGTTTTGTGCATTATTGGATTAAAGACTATTTGCATCGAATTTCTCCTGCGTTGTCCACTTTTTACACAGCTACACTGTTACACTACGGAGGTTTGTAACAAATTTGCATAATGCCATCCTATGGTCTTCATTGGCTGCCCACGAACAACGTCTACTTTGAACCGCCCTCAAACAATGTAGTTGTAGTTGAGGCCTGGAAGAGTTTGATTAGTGTTTTTGACATGTCGACATGTTTTCTGCGCTGCAAGAGCAAATACACTTTGCTCCATTTGCTCTGTTTAGAGTAGAAAGAGCCAAACATTGAGGACCACATGAAGGAAGGTGTCCCTAGGACCGCTCGTTAAGACTGGGGTAAAAAAAAAAGCAGAGTAGTGTATCGATAGTGGGTGAGGCACGCCAGATCAGTCAGCTCCACCTTGGCTCCTCCCACCATCGGCTCCACCTGGGGCCAGCATTCAAACGGCTCCACCAGGCTCCCCAGTCCGCCTCAGTCCTCTGGTACCCTGGCTTCACCTCGGACACTTGTTGCTTCGGCTCCGACTCAGTCTCCAGATCCATCTATGTCACTTAATCTCATTGGCTCTTCTGCTCTGAATGGGTAATTTTTAAAGTTGAAGCAGAAGTTGCGATCGTCGTTTCTTCCATATTGTGATGTAGTATTGGCTTCTGAAATGAGAAGGTCAGGACTGGATTTTGTCCTCGGGAATTGATTGGATCGTAGGAATTTGGGCATTGCCAAATAAATGGAGGCAGATATGAATGTCAGTTTGCAGTCAACTGTGAGGGATATTTAATCCCACCTTCGACCGAAACAGATGTCACAAAGAGAACAGATGCCGTTTTGAGGGGGAGGGGAGGATAAGGTTTTTGATTAAAGATTACGAGCTCACATGAATTCAAAATAATAATAATGAAGTGCATGCATAAATCATCTAAAAGACACACTGCAACATTCTGTGTAAAAAAAAAGAATAGTCAATTTTTGCATTAAAATTAACAATTTTAACTGCATAAATAGATGTATTCACATAGCTACGATGACATAATTTAAATTTGCGGGGGTTTTTAATGCAATCATCTTCCGATTTTTACGCATTGGTCTGAAAAGACTAATTTCATATGAAAATTGGACTGAATTTTCTAGCCGAACATTTGTTTTAGTGTGGACAGGTATAGACAAACGATGATTCATTTATAGTTATTAACTATCACTTCATAATAAGAGCGATGAAAGAACAAATGAAAGCATGAGAGTAAGGTAGCCAACCTCTCTTTTTTTAATCATGATTTTCTGCTGTCTTTATTACTGTTTTGTGACAGCTATTCAGCTTGCCAACACGCTCTGCCACCTCTAATGATGTGTGTTGCACCAATCTCTAGTAAAATCATCAGCAGCATTATGAAGTTAATTTCAAATGATTGACAGTCCTTTATATGCATGTTGCTAATGTAACAATTTATTTTCCTAACAGGAGGAAAATGGGAAAGACAGGGCAGAAAAACTTAAGTGTACTTTATGTGACAAGAACTTAATTTTATTTGCACAACTGGATTGAAAGGTCAAGTTGATTTTGCACCTTCTATTAATAGGAAAAGAGGATAACTTGTGGTTTGTTTCACTTTGAGGGGCCTTCTTGATAAGAAAAAAAATATTTCTAAAAAAAGATAAAAACAAGTTGAAAAAAAAAAACCTGTAGAAAAAAAGGTCTGTCTGTAATATCCTAGAGCTAAAAATGTATGCATGGGCGCTGTTATGTAGGACAAATGCTGTTGAAAAACAGATGCCACAAATGCTGACAAAGGGCTGGAGATGCTCAATCCTTATGTCAAAATTGTGTTCGGTAGATTCATTTGCTACAGACAGAGGTAAATAGGCAAAATAGGTTGAATGTAACTCTACACCCTTGCCTTATTTAGTATACACGGTTCTAAGAATATGCAAATTAACCCCACCTCCACTCACTCATACCAACACAGAGATCCACTCGTTGACGATCACACGTCGATGTGATTGGTTACAAGGTAGTTTCTGACGTCAGAAACACCAGCGATTTCAAACCGTGTTTTTGAGTATTTGGTTCACTGCAGTTTTAAGGAGAAAATACTCAACAATGGTTTTGACTTATGCATTTGCACATGGTTTGTCTTAAAGGTGCAGTGTGTAGATTGCTGATTGTTGATGTGTGTCATCATAAACTGACTTTTTTGTGCTCATGTCCGTTAAAGTCTTCTAACTTATTGTTATAATATTGCTTGATCTCATGCTGCAGTAACACAAGGTATGTGTTGTGAAAAAAACGTGACAACACAATTGTTTAAACAATTGATTAAAACACCTCAGTGAATCAGTCTGTTTCATGATGATTATAAAACCATCAACAGGTAACCATCATCAGCTGATCTCATTTCACTTTAGCTTTCTTTGCTACTCCAAATGTGTTTAACAAGCACACTGTCACAGCAGCCAAAAAAGACACTAGACATAATAAGAGTTAAGACCCCAACTAATGGAAGTCTGAGTTCAGGCAGAGAATTATGGGAGATGTAGTCTGTGAGGGAATGACAATAGTCTGATGTGGAGTGCTCTGTGGTGGCTCTCAAGGGCACTCCAGCTGGTAACCATTACAGATAGCATGCAAATGTTTGTGTTGGCCTGAGAGGTAGCATTAACAGCCTTTGATTCAAATTAAAATGTTTATTGCACTGAATATGCGTGATAAACATTTATCTTGGTGTGAACAGTCCTTGAATTGGCACTATAGGTGATTTATGTTTTTAGGAATAAAAGTATCACAGCAACGTTACTGGTTATGTTGATTACTTGTCCTATCAGGTGTTGCTCAGCAGTGTTAATTCTGTATATTAAACATGGGGTTAGTGGGGGTGCAGGGGCATTGGGCGGGTCTTAATTAAAGTGTGACGGCTAAATGCATCAGAATGTGGCAGACAGTGGAGCCTGTCATGGAGATGATTTTAATTTGCGCCCCACCCCCGGTGAGCAGCAGCGACTGGCCTTGACCCTGTGCTGACTGTATGGATTAATGTACTGTAATGACTGCTGAGGCTATCATTGCAGCAGGCATCATTAATTATCCTTATTGATTGTTGCTTTCAGAGATAAAGCATTCTGCTGACTGGGAAACACTCTGAGCTTACAGAAGGTCAAGGCTAAAAAAGGGAACTTAGATAATCGCAGCGAGCAAAGGCTGGACCAGGTCAACTGAAAATATAGGCTCTATGTAGACTGTCTTTTGGTCTCTCACTTACATGTCTTTAATTTTCTCAGGGGTTTGTATTTTGCATCATAAACCACCCTGCTTATAATATTCAAAAACTGAGTGTTGACACCCTTTTGCTCACTCTGTTTACTCTGCATGAGTGAAATTTAGCAAAACACAGAATTAAAAACCTGATGATAAACTTGACAAGTGCATATTGAGGCATATATATGCAACATCAGAGATAGAAGTCCGTTTTTCAATTCATGGGTAGCAGGATGCATATGAACACATCATGTGATGTCTATGTCTATATGACGATTCACATAATTTCTGTTGGTGAGCAACAGAGACAGAGAGGAATACTGCTGACATCTAGTTCAATGAGTGATGAGAGGGCCGTGCCTCAGCACGATTAGGTTTCCCTACTGCCTGCCATAATGGAACCAACCAATCCCAGGAAGGAAGTGAGGGTTTTATATTTACACAACCATACTTCACTCTTCTCCTCTGCGTGTGTGTAACAGTGACAAAGATACCCAGAGATACATTCTGCTCTGTGGAATTAAAAGAGAAGTCAGAGAAGATTATTGAGCATCATGAGTGTGTGTGTAGTTGAGGTTCATGTTTATGACTTTAAGGCTAATGGGAGAGCTTGTTGTGTGCTCCATCTCATTAGTACTGCACTGGAATGGCAAAAAAAAAAAATTCTCAGTAGCATAAAGAAAGTGAATTAGAACACACAGCTCTCATATTTGAAAACTTAAATTACCAAAGGTACTAATTTTGTGAGGAAAAAAAACGCACATAATCAAAATATTAAAAATATACTGAAGAGTAAACCTACTAAATAGTAATGCACCATAATGCAGCAGACCAATCTATGATATTTTTCTGAAAGGTTACTGCATTACTGTCGTGTTAAAGTTCGGTCTCTGCATCATGACGAAATTACCTCTGTTAAAGTGGAACAAATGTCAACAGAGCAGAACAAATTAAGTTAGAGATTGGTCTCACCAACAAGGGTTAAGTGGTTATCCGGTTAAGTTTATGTTAAGTTATAGCCCCAGTATACTTCAAGAGTAATCAAAGAACGAACTATTGCAATGTAATTTCAAACAAAATCAGACCAAAACTACGTTAGTTTGGAGTTCGTTTTGGGAGTCTGAAACAGCTTGCCAAAGAAAACTTTCTGGAAAAGTTAGCTACGACTGGCAAACACCTTTTTACTACCATTGGTCCATGGTGATTACATAATAGGTAGGTGTGCGCAGAGGCTCTGCCTTCTTTCACGTGGAAATCTTTTCTGGTTCATTTCTCCTCATCAGTCCATCGAGGTCAGACGTCTGCGAATGAAAACATGAACACACTGGAGAGCAGGTTTACAGTTGAAAATGAAATTGTACTTCTGATGTAATGGGACGCTGACACTGTTGTTCATGTTTAATACAGTAAAGCTGCTTGATTATAAGCAATCTATTGTGATTAAATGAGTCAAAGATTTAAAACTTTATAGACCACTCAGTGTTGGATGGATGTGTGTCTGTGTGTCTGAGTAACAGTGCATGTTTGGTACCATACTGCAATAAGTTTGGGGTCAATTTACTGTCTCTGATGCCAAAACATTTTTAGGGCAGAAAAATCAAGAACAAAAAAAAACCACAAATTACAATGATCAGGGTCCAAGCACTAATAGCTCGTGTAGACAATTAGGTAAAATAATTTCCATTTGTCTTTCCAAATAATGGTTTTTTTTTACTGCAAAGTCAACAATCTTGCATCTCCACTGATACCATTAGTTAAAGTTTGATGAAACCACTGACAAAATATATGCTAGTACCAAAAAAGACAAAGAATTTCTAAAATTGTAAAACTGATTTATTTAAACTGATGGGAAACATAGACCTAAAAGGGTTTCTTATCCTGATGCCCTATAGTGGACAAAATTAGTAATGCAGCCTCCATATTAGCCATGTAAGCATATGTATTTTCATGGGGTGCTACTACAAGATCCTCTGCTGTTCTCCTTAACAACTTATCGTTCTTACACCCCTGTCAAGCTGGATACAGGTTTACTTATTTGTAACAGCTGGAAATATTTGACTCACTCTTTGCTGTGCAACAATGATTAGGCCTACTATACGATAATCCGACAACAAAAAAATAACAACAATGCGCTTACCTTTGTGTTGCACTTTAACTTCAGACACAACTACAATATGTCTTTCTTGAAGTACATATGAAGAGCTCTTTTCCAAAACGCGATAAACGCCATTTAAACGCCGTTTGTCATGTCATTTTTCTGTGTACTGAACCTATTCACTGCTCCATCAACGTTTCATGCCAAATCGCTATATTTCCTTGTTTAAAATGTACTGTAAGATGCAGTTTCTTTCCAAACCGCGATAAGCACCGAACCTATTTTTAGCCTAAACGCGATAAATCCTCTCAACTAATCAGAATTCGGCGAGCGTTCTACGCAATCCAATGGCGGCGCTCTGAAAAGAGGTTTGTTTATGTTCATTCATTCCTCAAAATGAGTGCTAGTTTTCTAGTCGACTAGTAGTAGTTCATTTAAGCCATTAGTCTAATCACATATTTATATTGATTTAATTACTTATATGGGAGAGAAACCATAATGAGCGTTTTTAATTGCCTATTCCGCATCTCAACGCACGCATAAAGCTTGCCACAAAGAACCGGCAAAAGTAATGATTATGCATGAAACTTTTGAATTGTTTATTAATAAACTAGTGTTTTCTGTCCGTGTCAGCTGCAAAGATAAAGTTGATGATGCTGACTCGCCATCTTCGCAGTAGTGAACGCGCACAGGCCTATAGAGAGAAATGCACACTTCGAATTAGCCTACATACGCAGAGAGTAGCCAATTTCTTTTCGTTTTTAATTGTTTTGTTTAAAAGTAGACATTTCAAGCTTTCTATAGTTCTCAGGTCTGTGAGGCAAGTATTACTGTGTTTCAGTTCATTTATGAGACGTGCTCCAGTTCACGCGCGGGCGCCTCCGTGTCCTGATTAGATTGTCTGCTATATTTGCTTCTTATTTATTAATCCAGTCAATTTGTTGATCAAACATTGATTAAAATGAAGATACAATTTATACAAAACGAAATTCACTTTAAAGAAAGGCTTTCTACAAAACAAAACTTAATATGTGGTCAAAATCATGTCTGATCCATTCCAAATGTTTTCCGATATATTGGGCATCTTATGATCCTATCTGACTCATCTCATGCGGTTCCCTTTTCATATAGCCTAATCAACATAGATGAAATAAAAAAAAAATAACATATTAAACATAAATATGAAACGTATGTTTAAGTTTTTTTTTTACTTGTATTTAAGCATCACTTTGCTCACATGCTGTGTAGCCTATACATGCATGTGTGTGTGCATGTGGTGGAGGGGTGCCCATCCCTACTTTTGAATATCGTTGTGGCGAGGGGGGCGTGGTTTCGCGAAGTCTGTAGCGAGAGAGGAATCAGCGAGCTGTGCGGTGAGTAAGTAGGTCAAGTGCAGATGATGAACACCTGTGTCTGATTGCAGTGATTGGCGTGGAGAGACTGCATATAAGCTGCTGAGAATGAGAGAGCGGGAGAGAGAGAGAGAGAAGGGCTCGGGACTCGCATGCGAGACACGTTGAGAAGTGACACATCGGGAAGAGTTTGCATCAAAAGGACTGAGTGTTGCTGTAATGGGAAGAGTATTCGTCTGACTGGACTGAGAGAGCTGGAGACATACAGCAAGAGCTGGTACAGCGGAAAGAGTGATTTATAACGGTTGCTGTAGTCTTGACTACGGTGAAGGCGCACAAGCGCAGCTTTTGTTTTCTTTTGATTTAACTGTAAATAAAGTGCGAGTCCCAGTCCCGCCGGCCCAGTCTTCTTCTTCCTACACCCACACACACTGAACCTCTCTACACTGGTGCCGAAACCCGGGAAGAAGAAGACTGCCGCCGCCATGCAGTACCCGCCAGGAACGCCATTTGCAGACCTCATCCAAATGCTCACGGGTCTTCTCAGGGAACAACACCACGCCCTGCTGGCCGTAAAGGAGGAGCAGGACCAGCGTTTTCAGCTGCTTCTCCAAGGCCAGCAAGAAGACCGCGAGCTGTTCCGGAGCTGGCTCGACCGGGAGATTCAGCCCGTCCCCTATCCAGCTACGGCCTCGGCCCCGCCCCTGCCTCTCAATAAGATGGGACACCAGGATGATCCGGAGGCATTCCTGGACCTTTTTGAGAGGTCGGCCAAGGCCCGGGGGTGGCCCCGAGCGGACTGGCCCATGAGGCTCATCCCACTGCTATCGGGAGAGTCGCAGATAGTCGCCCACCAACTGCCAGTCCAGAATCTCCTGGTCTATGAAGACCTGAGGTGCGCGCCATTCTTCAGCGGGTCGGCCTGAACAACATCACCAGCGGTTCAGATCCCTGAGCCTGGAAGAGTCCGGCCGACCCTTCGTCATGGCGCAACAGCTCCGGGACTCCTGCCGCAGATGGCTGATGGCCGACGGAGGCGACGTCAAGGACATCATGAACAAGGTGGTACTGGAACAGTTCATCTCCAAACTGCCCAAGAAGACCGCGCAGTGGGTCCAGTGACAAAAAAAAGATAAAAAGACAAACCATACATTTTTGGAAAAAATGGATTTATTTATAGCGTTTTGGAAAAAAAAAACTTTTAATTTATCATAAACAATATTGTTGTTTGATTTAATAATCATTGTTCAACATGTTCAGACTGAGCCAATAAATATTTAACATTTTAACAGGATAAATTGAATATTCACAAAATGTGTGGGTCTAGGTAAAAAATGTGATTTTCCTGAAAACTATTGAAATGGATTTATAGCGTTTTGGAAAAGAACTCCTCATATGGTAGAACATAACACAGAACGTCTACGGTTACGTATGTAACCCTCGTTCCCTGAGTAGGGAATGGAGACGTTACGTTGGATGACGACGAATGGGGTTTCGCTTAGAAAGCCTATCAACTTCGAGTATTACAAAACGAGCCAATGGCAAAGAAATACCATGGGTCTGCGGAATTTGCATGACGTAACTCCGCCCCACCTCGTGGGTATAAAAGGAGGAAGTCCGCAACAGCAGTTTATGTTTCTTCGCTGAGGAGCCAAGACTGAGCTCAGGCGATCCCCGCGGTACAGCGGAAAGTGGCAGGCAGACATAACGTCTCCGTTCCCTACTCAGGGAACGAGGGTTACATACGTAACCGTAGACGTTCCCTTTCGTTGTCACTCCGAGTTACGTCGGATGACGACGAATGGGGTTACCAGTCTAATCACGCCACCTTCTCAGCTGTCTTCCAGTGCCCTGCGTAAACAGAGATCCCTGTCATAGACGGACGAAGGACTCCATTTAACACAGGAATACCAAGGTACACTGGGAAGCATATCCCAAGCTATGGGAAGTATGCAATTAATGCCAACCCAGAGGGGGGGACTTAGAGAATACACATATGACCCGAAGGAAGCCGCAGGTGGAATATTTCAACCCCAGGGGTGGCAAGGTGGCTTGCCAAGGGAAAGACACATGCTCAGAGAGGCTTACAGTGGAAATACACATGTGGGGGTCGCTCAAGGGAGGGACCATGCACACGGGAGGCACCTAGCCGACGCGCAGGCAAGAGACACTGGCGCCGACGTCAGGAGTGCTGGAGGAGCTCAGGGCTTTCGGGGATGCTCACCTGAGGAGAATATCGCACGTATCCAGTCCGTGGAGTGGAATGGCGAGCAAGCGAAGACACCTGAGCGGGTCCGGTACTAGCTAGTTGAAGCGAGTACATGAGAGGACACTGGCTCCACTCGGAGATTACAGAATCTGGCGAATGTGTTAGGTGTCGCCCAGCCTGCAGCTCTGCAGATGTCTGTTAGCGAGGCGCCATGCGCTAGAGCCCAAGAGGATGCCACACTCCGGGTGGAGTGGGCCGTCACACCAAGGGGGCACGGTCGACCTTGCTGCTGGTAGCCCAAGCAATGGCGTCCACTATCCAGTGAGACAACCTTTGCTTGGAGAGAGCCTTTCCCTTCAGCTTCCCACCATAATAGACAAAGAGCTGGTCTGAGGACCTGAAACACTGCGTCCTGTCTACATAGGCGCGAAGAGCGCGTACTGGACAGAGCAGTGCCAAGGCTGGGTCTGCCTCCTCCGGGGGCAGCACTTGCAGGTTCACCACCTGGTCCCGAAAGGGAGTGGTAGGAACCTTGGGCACATATCCGGGCCGGGGTCTCAGGATCACGTGAGAGAAAGCCGGCGGGAATTTCAGGCACGCTTCGTCGACGGAGAATGCGTGCAGGTCCCCTACCCTCTTGATGGAGGCCAGTGCAACCAGGTGCGCTGTCTTCATTGACAGGAACTTAAGCTCAACTGATTGCAGGGGCTCAAGGGGAGCACTCTTCAGGGCAGTTAGAACCACTGAGAGGTCCCAAGAGGGAACGAGAGGAGAGCGAGGAGGATTTAGTCTCCTCGCTCCTCTCAGTAACCTGATGATCAGGTCGTGCTTCCCTACCGACTTACCTTCGACCAGGTCATGTTGTGCGGCAATAGCGGCAACATAGACCTTAAGGGTGGAGGGAGACAGCCTTCGCTCCACCCCTGCTGAAGGAAGGAAAGCACAACGCTGATCGAGCATCTCCGGGGGTCTTCTCGGTGAGAAGAGCACCAGTCGACGAAGAGGTTCCACTTCAACGCATAGGCGTGTCTCGTGGACGACGCTCTAGCGGAAGTGATGGTAGCCACCACCGCTGGTGGAAGGGTACTCAAACCTACTTCGAGCCATCCAGGAGCCACACGTGGAGGCTCCAGAGATCGGGGCGAGGGTGCCACAGGGTGCCCCGTCCCTGAGAAAGGAGGTCCTTCCTCAGAGGAATGGGCCAGGGAGGTGCTGTCGCTAGGAGTTCAAGTTCGGGGAACCAGGTCCGGGTGGGCCAATACGGCGCGACCAGAATGACCTGCTCCTCGTCCTCCCTGACCTTGCGCAAATTCTGCGCAAGGCTCACTGGGGGAACGCATATTTGCGGCCCGGCGGCCAGCTGTGCGCCAGTGCATCCGTGCCGAGAGTGCCCTCGGACAGGGAAAAATACAGGGCACAATGGGTTGAGTCGTGAGAGGCAAACAGATCTATCTGTGCGACCCCGAACCGGTCCCAAATCAGCTGAACCGACTGGGGATGGAGTCGCCATTCTCCAGGGAGGGGCTGAAGCCGTGAGCTCGTCGGCTGCACAGTTCAGAGCTCCGGAAAAGAAAATGGCTCGAAGCGACATCAGATGCTTCTGACTCCATAGGAGGAGGTGGCGGGCGAGTTGTGACATACGGCGGGAGCGTAGACCACCTTGACGGTTGATGTACGCTACAGTAGCGGCATTGTCTGATCGGACTAGTACATGTTGACCCCTGAGCAACGCCGGGAAGCGGTGCAGGGCAAGGCGTACTGCCAACAACTCGAGGCAATTGACATGCCATAGCCGCTGGGGTCCTGTCCAGGAGCCCACAACAGCATGTCCATTGCACATGGCGCCCCAGCCCGTGGTGGAGGCATCTGTTGAGACAACAACATACCGGGAAGCTCGTTCCAGGGGGACACCCGCCCTGAGAAAACTGAGGTTCGACCACGGGGTGAAGAACTGACGGCAGGTTGGAGTAACTGGTACTCGGAGCATGCCTTGTTTTCATGCCCACCTCGGGACTCTGTCTTAGCCAGAGCTGAAGCGGTCTCATATGAAGCAATCCGAGCGGCGTGACCGCGGCTGCAGATGCCATATGCCCCAGGAGCCTCTGAAACTGTTTCAGTGAAACCGCACTCTTGCCCTCGAGTTGTCTCAGGCAAGTCAGCAGTGACTGCGCGCGCTCGCTCGTAAGCTGCGCGGACCTGGCGACCGAGTCGATGTCCATACTGAGAAAAGAGATCCTCTGCATGGGGAAAAGTTTGCTCTTCTCCCAGTTGACCCAAAGGCCCAGACGAGCTAGGTGCCGGAGCACTAGGTCCCTGTGTTCGCAAACCTGATCTCGAGAGTGAGCTAGGATCAGCCAGTCGTCGATATAACTCAGGACGCGAACCCCGTTTTCCCGAAGGGGAACAAGGGCAGCCTCGACAGCCTTCGTGAAGATGCGAGGAGACAGGGCCAGCCCGAAAGGGAGGACCGCGTACTGGTATGCCTGCCCCTCGAAAGCAAACCGAAGGAACGGTCTGTGTCGAGGAAGAATGGAGACATGAAAGTAGGCGTCCTTCAGGTCGATCGCTGCAAACCAATCCTGGGGCCGAATGCATTCGAAAACGCGTTTGGCGGTGAGCATCTTGAACGGCAGCCTGTGAAGGGAACGGTTCAGCACTCGCAAGTCCAGGATTGGCCGTAACCCACCGGTTTTCTTGGGGACAATGAAGTAGGGGCTGTAGAAGCCGGACCTCATCTCGGCTGGAGGGACAGTCTCGATTGCACCCTTCGCCAGCAGGGTGGCAATCTCTGCTCTCAAGATGGGGGCATTGCCACCGACCAAAGTGGAGCGGACTCCCCTGAAGCGGGGAGGAGGCCGTGCGAACTGAATCACATAGGCGAGCCTGACGGTCCGCGCGATCCAGCGGGACAGACGGGGAAGCTCTAACTAGGCTCCCAAGAACTGAACCAGCGGGATCATGCGAACGACAGGCGTCCCCCCGGAGGGGCAGCGAAGCGGAGTAACTGGCCCAGACGTGGACGGCATAGCGGTCCGGTGTGGGGGCACAGTTAGCAACCGCGCCCTGGCAGAGGGGGCCAGGGGAGGACCAGGCTGGTCGTCCCGCGGGGGCCTGCTCTGCCAGGGGTCTGGCGACAGAGGGGGACAGGGGCGAAGCGGTCCATGGACGGCACGCCGTGTCAACCACCTCTGGGACAGAGGGGGACGAGGAGAGCATGGCTAGTGGGCGGCGCTCTGTGTCGTCCGAGAACTCTGTGTGTTCAGAGACCGGAGAGTCAGTTCTTTGGAGAATAAGGATTCTTCCCCGGCCCTCCACCGGGGAAAGGAGTGATCCTGCTACCAACTCCTGGAAAGAACTGAGTCCCATCTCTAAGGAGCCCCTCTCAAGAGCGCCGCCTAACCCGGCGTGTAGCGGGGGGCGGGGCTGGAGAGGGCTGTGCCGTCCGAGCGCGGCCTCCAGAGCCGGCCCGGGTGAACGGCCTTCGGCGGTGGGCAGACAGAGGGATCTGAGCGGACGGCAGGGCCGTCGGGACAGAACCAACGTCAGTCTGCTCATGGGCGGCTGAGAGCTGTTGGGCAAGCCCTCAACCGCACCGCCGAAGAGGCCGACCTGGGATATGGGAATGTCGGACAGACGGGTCCGCGCGACATCCAGCACATCAGACAGGTTCAGCCACAGAATGGTGAGCATCACCTGACCCAGGGAGCGTACGGCCACTTTCGTCGCTCGGAGAGCAAGGTTAGTGGCGGCGCGCAGCTCAGTGAAGAGCCCTGGGTCAGTCCCGCCCTCGTGCAGGTCCATGAGCATCTGGGTCAGGTAGACCAGCAGAATGACCATGGCATGCAGTGAGGCGGCTGCCAGTCCCGTGGCGCTATAGGATCTCGCCACAAGCGTAGACGAAAAACTACAGGCCACGGACGGGTGCTTAGGATTGCGCAGAGAAGAAGCACTCTGAGGACACATAGCATCGCAACAGAGCGTTCAGCCGGGGGAACCCCAGTGTACCCATGGGCAGCGGCCCCATCGGGGGGAGGAAAGGCGGATGAGATCAGCGAGCGGTCCCTGATCTCATCATGCACGTCCGGGAAGAATGGTATTGGGGTTTGCCGTGGACGAGGGTCGGCGGCCTTACCCAAAAACCAATTGTCCCGGGAAAGCATGGCCGTCATCTCCGGATCAGACTCGACGAGTCGTCACTTCCAGGAAAATCAAACCCACCTAGTGAAGCTGCTACAAACATTGCATCATCCTCTGTAGCTTCAAATGAAACACACGGGCCACCAGAGGGTAGACCCGTGGGAATCACCTGTTCACTAGCGGGCACCGTCATTAAAGAGGGGGGCTGGGGTCACGGACACATAGTCGGTGCCTTGTTCCAGACCGTAACCCTCAGGTCACCCTGGCCACCAGCCGAAGATCGGGGGGTGGATGAGGGGACTCTCACTCATGTGAGTTCACCGAGTCTCGACCTTAATGACGCGATGATCATGTTTCCACGGAGAAAACATGAGTCATCCACGAGCGCTGCTCTAGCATGATCAAGCCCAAACAAACTAGACAACGCTCGTGCCCATCAGAGTCCGATACCAAGCTGCCGCACCATTCATTTTTTTTTTTAAATGCACGGGCGAGCCGTCTTTAAAAAGACGTGCCGCATGCGAGCTCTTTTAGTGAGAGAAACCTCAAGTGTTGAAGCACCCGGGGAGACACGCACCGACTAGCAGACCACTGCAACAGATCAGCAGGAATCACGCGCTCGCCGTAGATCGCCGTCAGACCACCACTCGAGGTACTCGTTTGTGAAGCTGACAATTCAGAGATGTCTTGTGGAGAGAAGAATAAACTTGGCTCCGAAGCGAAAACATAAACTGCTGTTGCGGACTTCCTCCTTTTATACCCACGGGGTGGGGCGGAGTTACGTCATGCAAATTCCGCAGACGCATGGCATTTCTTTGCCATTGGCTCGTTTTGTAATACTCGAAGTTGATAGGCTTTCTAAGCGAAACCCCATTCGTCGTCATCCGACGTAACTCGGAGTGACAACGAAAGGGAACTTCACAGTCTAAACTAATCAAGTCCAGTAGCTATCAAGGACGAGTACACCTGTATGGTGAACGTGATTTCACCAAGTACCAAATGTTCCTGGATCAACATCTTTGTTGATCCTGGAACAACTTTCAGATCAACCAATCAGATTTGAGGGACACGTTTACAGTTTATGTCAAGTTTAGACGTAGAACCAGGGTAAGGTGCTTCAACATCAGTGTTATTCACCTATCATTTCCCTCTGATTTTAGGGAAAAGTTATGGGTAGGGTTAGGTTTAGGGGTAGGAATAGGGTAAGGACTAAATTTTGGCACTGGAATGTTATTCCAGGATCAACAAAATATGTTGATCCAGGAACATGTCTTACTTGGCAAAATCACGGTGACCACCAGGGTACAGTCTGGACTGTTTAAAACCTGGGGCCTCATGTATAAAACCATCCGTAGATTTCATCCTAAAAGTGTGCGTACGCACAAAAGCTAGGTTTTGCATACGCACAACAGTTTTCAGATTTATAAAACCATGTGTACTCCAGAACCTGCACAAAATTTGAACTCGCTGCCGGCCGCCTGGGTTCTGGAGGGGCGGCTGCCGTCCGTGAGGGAGCGGAGGAGTCTCCACCGTTTGCCTGAGGCCGCCATGATGGGGAGGAGCAGGGAACGGTGGACTCCTGCCAACTGCCCGAACTCGGAGGAGCCGTCGCCGTCCAACAGGCGGCGGAGGAGTGTCGAGCCGTCCATCGAGGGCTATCCAGTGCCACAGCCAGGCACCGCGGAGAAGATCGCCCAGCTGATGGAGGATCAGATGGCAGTGCGTTGAGGGAACCGGACCAATTTTTTTTTCTCTCTCCCCTCTCTCGTCTCTGTTGCTCCTCATGCTTCTGTCTCCTTTTCTCTCGACCGCCGTGCCTGGTCCCCCCTGAGGAGAGGGGAGTAGAGCGCAGTCTCAAGGCTACCCCCCAGCCTGTGAGGGGCAATGGGGGAATATGGGGAGCAGGATGAGGCCGAGGGCCGTGAGAGAACGGCGCGAGGCCGGTGGCGTGATTGGTGATGAGCAACACCTGCGCGACGCACCGGTCTCGTATCACGGAGGAGGGGAAACTTAAAAGGAAACTTTAAGCGACGATCATGATGGACGAGAGAGGACCAGGCCTGGACTGTTTTATTTGATTATGTGTGGCGGCAGTCGTCCGTGAGGGACTGGCGTCTTTACTTTCAAAGTTTTTAACTTTTTGCATTTATTTATTAAAGTGTTCGCCGGTTCCCGCCTCCTTCTTCCAATAACAACGAACTACGTTACAAGGAGTACATCACATTACATTGCTAAAAATCATTCAGTATCCTTGCCTTATTTTAGAATAAAATCAATATTGTATAAAATATTTCAGAGAAAGTTTTCTGAGAAGAGTTATTCTCAATCCTTTCCACCAAGGTAAACATATTTTAGAATGGTATATATATGTTTAATGGAAACAGGCCTTATTTTTAAATAATTGTCTGACTGACAAAACATTTAAAAAAATAAAATGTGCATATCTTACCGTTTCCTTTAAATTCTATCCTTCAAATACAATAGTATTTTTCATAATGGGAAGACCCCGAAAATGGTTATCATTAGGCTACTGTCTGTCTGTCCACAACACCAACAGCACCTGTGTGCAGTAGAGGTTTTAGAGCCTACTTTCATCGGACTTATTCAAACCCGCCAATAGACTATTCGATCACTGATCGAGTCCTTCAGTGTCTGTCATTATAGGCCTACTGTTTACAGTTTAAATCATTTACTTCATTAATTCACTCACTCCAGTAAAAGAGTGCGTAAGAGTGTCCGTACGGTGCACACATATTTATGCCTAGTTTAGTTTTTATAAATCCCAAAATGTGCGTGAAAAATTGCATACACGCATTTCAACGTCTTTTTGTGCGTACGCAACGTTTATGCATCAGGCCCCTGATGCTGGACAGGAGTAGTATAGTCCCATTCTCAGTTTCGATTTTGATTAAATCTTTCAATTGTTCTCTGATTTCAGTTATAATCATATTTACCAAGAGCCTTTGCATCTCTCATGTCTTCTCCACACGTCTTCCCATCTCCCACCCCAGGTGTAATTCGCATTTTTAGAGTTGGTCAGTCTCCCACTCTCAACACTGTGTAACTTATATTTAGGACACTTTGGCATTGCGATCGCTTGAATATACAGATGCACGTTCAAAATCGTGGTAAAACCCCGTCACTCATGATGAGCCATCACATCTCATCAACATAGAAGATGGTAAATTGATTGAAAGGTCTCCCTTACTCCATCCTGATTGGTTAAATTGAACCAATAAGGGTTGTGTTAGGAAAAATGTGTTGATGTCTGCACTGCACTACACTACACATTATTTTTCTGTGATTTATTTACACGTGTGCGTATGTATTAAAATAACATGACTAAGCATAAAAGCGAAAGGAAAAAAAGAAGCTGCTTGGGCTGCTTTTTATTTTCAAAAGCATCCCAATCTGGCAAGACTGGAAATTACTTGTCCTGAAGGGACTTTGATGTGTGACCACATGCTGCTATTCATTTTCAGACAACAGACCATGATGTCACAAGCGGAGCACCCAGGAGTAAATAGGTGCCTCCATTACATGTCATCAGCTTTCTTTTGTCTTCAGGAGCCATTTGTTTGTAGCGTGTGATAACATAGATTAATTATAGACTAAACAAGCAGCAAATGCTTTAGAAAGTGTCCTTGTTTTATGACACCTGAGGACACCCACGATCTTTGAGTTGTTGGCTTGGGAGCAGTTCAGCTGTCAAGGGGGCTGGATGCTGACAAGTTCACAGTGAGGAAGCTCCGCTCACACTTGGGCCTCTTCTTGAGGGATGAGGGACAAGAGTCTGCATCAGGCGGCTCAGGTCCCGCTCCTGCCGAAGCGGCGCAGATACTCAGATTGTGGGGACAGAATTTCTAGCTGGCCGAGGAATTTCATAAAGGGGTTTTACTTTCTCAATCCTTGATTGCCGGCTCAAGCAATCTGCTGGAACAGGAAGCACATTCGTTGGCCTCTTCCGATCTACAGTAGCAGAGAGCATGATTCTAGCGGCATCTATCTCTGAGAAGCTGGATGTAGTAGGTGAGGATCAAGAGAATTAAATTGTTTAGCACTCTCTGTCTGTCAGCCCCACTTAATGGGGAACTATTGAATGTAATGACCCGTGCCATGGCCATGTTGGAAGAAACCGCACTCAGCGCACATCTTTCCTTTCTACATTCAGTAACACTTTATAATAAGTATACATTAACTAAGTACTTATAAATCATTAACACACGATTAGTTTATTAGTTTATTCATAGTTTATATAAGTAGTATCTACATCGCAAATATATTGATAGGCTGTATACAAATAATGAGTTCTTCATTCATTGTCACTGTAATTAACAAATCTATTTTTGCTTAATTAGCTCATAAAATAGTTAGATAATGTTTTTTATACTTTGTTAACAACTTAACCATATAAATGACTAATATAAATGTACAGTATTTTAAACCAGAAGTAAAATAATTGTTAATTGGTTATTATAAGTAAATTGTTCTCACTTTAGATTAGGTCGCGGAAAATCAGAAAATGTCATTAAGTACTTTAAAACAACTTTTTTTATACAACATTTATTGATAATACAATTTGACCAACTTAAATTACTGTCTGCACTTGGTTCTGGATTTGCAGAAAGTCGCCCATTCCTTTTCACATGGTGGATCCGATAATGGTAAATATCCTTTCAACTTCAGTTCCTGTAGTTCAGTAAATTCATTTCTGGAAGTCCGCAATTTCACAGCTTGATTTCACAGTCTGAGTTAGTTTTTTTTTTCCCCAGAGGTAACTCAGGCTCCCTTTCAAGGGAACTCAATACTGTGTGGCGTTGATGCTATGGGAACACTTCCAGTGACTGAGCACATGTGAAATCGCGCCAATTCTTTTGGAAGAACAGGTCTTTCTCCAACCTGTTCCACCACAATATGGATTGAAGGTTCTCACTTATCTGCAAGTTTTTGTTTTCCCCTGATTCAGACATCTCCAGTTTTAAGAGTTGATTATTTCACTTGTTTATCAAACCTTTCCTTATTTCTCATTTCAGACTTTAAAGCATTTTGAGTTGAAATTCTGTAACTCTCCTCAAGTCGAGTTTTGGACATCTTGTGAATGTGATTTGTGAACAGTTTTGTTCACAGGTTCCCCAAAAGCTAAGTCCAGTCTGGATTTATGGGCAGAACAGGAGACCAAAGTAGGGCTGGTGGATCAGGTGACCATGGTGGATCAGGAGACAACCATCGCACAGCCAGGAAAGCAGAACATAAGGGAGCCAGAGACAACCATGTTTTTGAGCCATCAACCGAACTGATGGCTCAGTTCGTATGAAAAGCCTTCATGTAAACACCTCAATTGATCCGATTGAGCTATAGATCTAAATGAAATATTGATTGGACTGAAAGGGATGGTATAGACTTGAAATAAAAAGAAAAAAATTAAGTTTGTAAATGCTTGAATCCTACTATTTTCTCAATCAGATTAAAAAATACCTTCTGCACATACCTAACTGTCACGGATTCCACCAACACGCCTTCAGCTCCAGGTCCTTCAGCTCCACCCATCCGTTCACAATCACCCAAATTCCAACCAGTTGCATCTGTCACCACTTGATTACCTCCCCTACATTTACTCACCAGCCACACTGACCTGCTGATCAGTCTCGTCGATCTCTACATGCGAACACTCCTGCCTGACTCCTCCTTACCTGAATGCTCACCTCCTCGCCACACTCATCTTTGGATTGAAGTTCCCCATCTCATCTGTATCCTGCTTCATCAAAGGAAAAGTCTATCCTCTGTCGATCCCAGAACAGAAGTTTATGGATGAATATATGAAAGAAGCCCTGGAACAAGGGATTATTTAACCATCTACCTCCCCTGCCTCTTCGAGCTTCTTCTTCATGGCCAAGAAGGACGGAGGTTTGCGGCCGTGCATTGACTACAGGGCTCTCAACGATCAAACAATCAAGTATCACTATCCTCTTTCCCTGGTCCCATCAGCCCTAGAACAACTGAGAGGCGCCAATGTCTTTACCAAACTGGACATGCGCAGTACCTATAATCTCATCCAAATTAGGAAAGGTGATGAATGGAAGACCGCCTTCGTAACACCGTCAGGCCACTATGTGTACTGGGTTGTTCCATACAGCCTGGCTAACTCACCTTCATTGTTCCAGGCTTTCATGGATGAGGTGTCCAAAACATGCTCCAGCAATTCGTTATCATCTACATCAATGACATTCTCATCTATTATCAGAATATGGTTCAAGACCGCAGGCATGTTGTGCAGGTCCTTCAACGACTTCAACTCCCTGAAATTGGAAAAGTGCGAATTCCATCGTCTCTCCATCCAATTCCTCGGTTACATCATTGATGGATCTGGCATTCAAATGGACCAGGGGAAGGTGACCGCCATTAAGGACTGATCACAACCCACTTCCATCAAAGAATAACAACACTTATTAGGATTTGCCAATTTCTATTGAAAGTTCATTGCCAACTTTAGTCAAATCGATGCACTGTACCATACCATACTCCTCTGGAACCGGCCCAAATCTCTGCCCTGGAAACCATCGGCCACTGATGATTTCCAACAGCTGAAGAATACCGCTCACATCCTTAAACATCCCAATCCTGACTTGCCCTTTGTTGTAGAAGTGGACGCATCCATTAGCAGAGTGGGAGCGGTACTCTCTCAGTGGCAGGTTGAGTCAACAACGCTTCATGCATGTGACTTCTTTTCAAAGAAACTGACCCCGGTGGAGCAAAATTACGAATTGCCATCAAACTTGCTTTAGAAAAATGGAGACATTGGCTGAAGGGAGCAAACCACCCCTTTCAGGTGATTACAGACCACCTCAATTTAGAATATCTGAAGAATGCTCACTGTTTGAACCCAAGTCAAGGCAAATGGGCCTTATTCATCACCCGATTCAATTGTCTTTAATTGAAACGTATTGTCCTTTACACAAGAACAGCAAAGCTGACACTCTCTCCGGTCTTCATTCTCTAGATCCGGGCTATTCAATTGGCGGCCCGAGGGCCAGGTCCGGCCCCTGAGGGATTTTGTACCGGCCATTTAGCCGTAATTTGCGGGTGGGAAATTCTTTGCGAAGGTCGATATTGTCCCCATCACTTTTGAAACATCTCGCGGCACGAATGTACCAATACAAATAAATAAAAAATCTCCAGTTAACAAGCAGAGCATTCATTTCGTTTGTTTGTTAAATAAGCGGCGATCTAGCGCTGAAATGTGTTTTTTTAAATCAAGTGATCAAAGCACTTGTTGCCGCTGCTATCACCAGTGGCGCGGATACAGTGGTCTCTTGTGTCTTCACTCGGATGCGCGCTTCAATCCGTTGTGGAGACTCTCAATTCGTTCTGGTGAAATTACAAAACAAAATGCACACAAACGTGTCCCTGCCTGATATTCAACCACTGATAAACAATCGGGCATAAAACAATTTTTTGTTTGGTTCCGGTTTCCGACCGACCCTGTCAATTTATGTGCGACCCAAATTTATTTTATGAGCTTGGGGAAGAAATAATACAAATTAAATAAAAACACAAATAAAAAACTTTGAGGCGAACTATAATTTATGTTTTTGTACAGCACCGTATTTGTATAGCCTGTTGTCCTCCAGCAATGCTAACAAACGAGGCAGCCACGGGCGTTCACACATCGTTGTTGTCATGTAGATGCACTGCTGCGCTAGTGACAGGGCGCATGAACTGAACGAGAAGAGAGAGAGAGAGCCCCGGTCGCACGCGCGCACTCTCTCTGCGGAGCCAGGCGAAAGTATAGGCTTCACCGTCTCAAAACTAAGCACTGTCTTGCTCTCTCTCCCTCGCACATATTAATCAAAATAAATCGACACGATGGCACGGTCGAAAGACTAAAGTTTCATGTGGAGCATTCGGAGATTTCTTTTTCCCTGAATTACCGCTGGGTGGGAATTGTGCTAAAATACGTTGCCTTATCTTCTCTGAAAAGCGTTCCACACATTCAGCTGACATATAAAGCACACTTTAAATAAACTAAAAAAACTATCCAGTGATGAAATGTTTTCTGTGATGACACAAATCTTGTGGGATGTCCTAACCACCGGGATAATCACACAACGCGCACACGTCCGATAAGGACACGTCCAATTCGCGAACTAATGACTCATTTGAACCGATTCGTTTTAATGAATGGTTAAAACAACTGATCTTTCCAACACTGAACTCACGAGACTTCTGAATCGGTGTATAACTAATCGGTAACACTTTACCCACTTTTTAAAACAAAATTACGCCACTGAGTGTAGTTATTACATATGGGTAGTCTCATACAGCGCATGACTATAGTTAATTGTAAATTCTTTCATGCAGTAAGAGGCGGTATGCACACCTTTAAGCCATGGTGGCAAAACAGTTATACATGACCAATCAAAATCGCCCATTCGTGGCGCGCTCTAAACGCTCTGACATTCTTTCAAGACAAGCACTTTGTAATTTTGATATAAATTTTGATATAAACACGAAGTTTGAAATGTCTCTATCTACCTTAAAAAAAGAAAAGTTGACTTAGAGAACAGGCAGTTCAACAATGAATGGACAGAGAAATATGCGTTTATTGCCGTTGATGCGAATCCTGTGTGCTTAATCTGCAATGAGTGCCTGGCCCTGTGCAAGGAGTATAATTTGAGAAGGCATTTCAAGACAAAGCATGCTAACTTTGATGATACTTTCCCACCGGGCTCTGCTGCTCGGAGGCAAAAGTTAACAGGGCTTATATCTTGTTATGAGCAAAGACGTCGCATTTTGTTTCGGGCCTGTACGGATCAAGAGAGAGCAACTGCGGCATCGTTACGAGTGGCATGGATATTAGGCAAAAAGAAAAGCCGTTTACAGACTCAGAGACAGTCAAGGAGTGTATGCTGGCATCCATTGAGGAGATGGTAACCGATGAGAAAACCCGAAAAAACATTACTGATTCGATCAAGCAAATTCCAATTTCTGACACGCAAATATGAGGAGAGTCAAGTCCCTTGCATCGGACGTTTTTGAGACGCTTTTGGACAAGCTGAGGAAGGCTGAGGTGATGTCTTTGGCCGTGGATGAGTCGACTGATAACAGTGATGTTGCACAGCTGTGCCTCTATGTGCGATTTTTTGATTGGGAATGTTTCGTGAGGATCTGCTTGGACTAATTCCCATGGAGGGGCACACTACCGGTGAGATTCTCTTCACCAAAATTGCTTCATTCTTTGAGGAGAACAACTTGGATTTGGCACGCATCAACATGTTGGTGACGGATGGTGCGCCCTCGATGGCGGGCAGGAATCAGGGGCTCGCCGGGAGGATGGCAGCTGCGGCTCCGCAGGTGAGATCTCTGCATTGCCTCATCCACCAAAGCCTCCTGTGTGCCAAGCTCAGTAGTGAGTTAAAAGAGACCATGGACTCTGTCATGGCAATTATAAACTTCATCCGTTGTACCTCCAGTTTACAGCTGCGCCTTTTCCGCAAGCTGTTGACTGACATGTATGCTGAATATAAAGATTTGCTCATTCACAATGACATTAGATGGCTTAGCAAAGAAAACGCTTTGAAACGTTTTTGTGAACTAAGAAGAGATTCTGGTGTTTCTCCGGTCTTCAAAATTGAAAAAAGCTGGCAAGTTTCTATCTCTGATGGAAAATTAATAGTTTAATGCCGCTGTTTGCTTTTTGAGTGACGTTTTCCAACATTTGAACCAACTCAACATGGAGTTGCAGGGCAGAGATGAAACAGTCGCAGAACTTGTGGAGAAACTTCATGCTTTTCAAAGAAAGCTCTCACTCTTCTCTGTTGATCTTTGTCCTGGCAAGATGCTGCACTTTTCCACATTAAGGAAATCTGGCCTGCTAATTACCGAGGTGATGTCAGGGTTTATTGACTCATTGAAAAACAACTTTTCCACTAGGTTTGAGGTTTTCAGCATCTCCACTGAAGTGATGAGATTTGTGAAGGACCCTTTCTGTGTGAATGTTGAGGCAGACTTTGCATTGAGAGGGAAGGAGCTGGTATTGTCATTGGATGAGGGGTCTTTACAACTGGAAGTCATTGACATTCAGTCGTCAGATGACTTGCGACAGTCATTGCTGCAGGCAGGTTTTGAGAAATTCTGGACCCATGAAGTCAGCCAAGAGAAATTTCCACATTCAAGGGGTCTTGCACTTTTTCTTCTGACAATGTTTGGCTCAACGTACACTTGTGAGTTATCATTCTCACACATGAATGCCATTAAAACTCACAATCGCATATCCCTCACTGACCAGCATCTGCAACACTGCTTGCGCATTGCCCTGACAACATATACACCTGACTTCACTGCTCTTGCCAAGTCTAAAAAATTCCATTTCTCTCATTAGATGGCAAATGTTGGCAAACTATTTTGAACAGTATGAGTTAACAGTTATTCACACCATATTATGCACTTAATGTTTATCTTGATGTGGTATTATTGTTGAATGCAGTTTGAAATGTTTTGCCTTGATAAAGTGCCATGCACTGTTATGTTGTTATAATTCTATTCTGTACCATACTATGCACTTTGGTTTTATTTTTGTTGGCGCACTTGGAATTGAAGTTGTTTGTTAGTTAAATTAATGAAATTCAAAACAACTGATATGGCTCACCTAAAGTCTTAGTGTCTTAGTGCATCACAATGTGCATATGATGTTCTGCATTTACAAAATAGAATATATTGATTCCTTCAGTATGTTGTTGTAATTTCTTTATTTGTTACCATAATTACTCATAGTCTCTGGCCCCTTATTTTGCCTCAGTTTCATAACCTGGCCCCAATTCCAAATTAATTGAATAGCCCTGCCATAGACGTTCCCTTTCGTTGTCACTCCGAGTTACGTCGGATGACGACGAAATGGGGTTACCAGTCTAATCACGCCACCTTCTCAGCTGTCTTCCAGTGCCCTGCGTAAATCGAGATCCCTGTCAGACTGGACGAAGGACTCCATTTAACACAGGAATACCAAGGTACACTGGGAAGCATATCCCAAGCTAGGGGAAGTATGCAATTAATGCCAACCCAGAGGGGGGGGGGGGGGACTTAGAGAATACACATATGACCCGAAGGAAGCATATGGAGAACACTGGGGTGTCCAGCCGCAGGTGGAATATTTCAACCCCAGGGGTGGCAAGGTGGCTTGCCAAGGGAAAGACACATGCTCAGAGAGGCTTACAGTGGAAATACACATGTGGGGGTCACTCAGGGGAGGGACCATGCACACGGGAGGCACCTAGCCGACGCGCAGGCAAGAGACACTGGCGCCGACGTCAGGAGTGCTGGAGGAGCTCAGGGCTTTCGAGGAAGCTCACCTGAGGAGAATATCGCACGTATCCAGTCCGTGGAGTGGAATGGCGAGCAAGCGAAGACACCTGAGCGGGTCCGGTACTAAGCGGTTGAAGCGAGTACATGAGAGGACACTGGCTCCACTCGGAGATTATAGAATCTGGCGAATGTGGTAGGTGTCGCCCAGCCTGCAGCTCAGCAGATGTCTGTTAGCGAGGCGCCACGCGCTAGAGCCCAAGAGGGTGCCACACTCCGGGTGGAGTGGGCCGTCACACCAAGGGGGCACGGTCGACCTTGCTGCTGGTATGCCAAAGCAATGGCGTCCACTATCCAGTGAGACAACCTTTGCTTGGAGAGAGCCTTTCCCTTCAGCTTCCCACCATAACAGACAAAGAGCTGGTCTGAGGCCCTGAAACACTGCGACAGAGCAGAGCCAAGGCTGGGTCTGCCTCCTCCGGGGGCAGTGCTTGCAGGTTCACCACCTGGTCCCGAAAGGGAGTGGTAGGAACCTTGGGCACATATCCGGGCCGGGGTCTCAGGATCACGTGAGAGAAAGCCGGCCCGAATTCCTGGCACGCTTCGTCGACGGAGAATGCGTGCAGGTCCCCTACCCTCTTGAAGGAGGCCAGTGCAACCAGGAGCGCTGTCATCATTGACAGGAACTTAAGCTCGACTGATTGCAGAGGCTCAAGGGGAGCACTCTGCAGGGCAATTAGAACCACTGAGAGGTCCCAAGAGGGAACGAGAGGAGGCGAGGCGGATTTAGTCTCGCTCCTCTCAGGAACCTGATGACCAGGTCGTGCTTCCCCACCGACTTACCTTCGATGAGGTCATGGTGTGCGGCAATGGCGGCAACATAGACCTTCGGGGTGGAGGGAGACAGCCTTCGCTCCAACCCCTGTTGAAGGACGGAAAGCACAACGCTGATCGAGCATCTTCTCGGTGAGAAGAGCACCAGCTGACGAAGAGGTTCCACTTCAACGCATAGACGTGTCTCGTGGACGACGCTCTAGCAGAGTGATGGTAGCCACCACCACTGGTGGTCAACCTGCCTCGTCCCATCCAGGAGCCACACGTGGAGGTTCCAAAGATCGGGACGAGGGTGCCATAGGGTGCCCCGTCCCTGAGAAAGAAGATACTTCTTCAGAGGGATCGGCCAGGGAGGTGCTGTTGTGAGGAGTACTAGTTTGGAGAAGCAGGTCTGGTTGGGCCAGTAAGGCGCAACCAGAATGACCTGCTCCTCGTCCTCCCTGACCTTGCGCAAGGTCTGCGCAAGAAGGCTCACTGGGGGAACGCATACTTGCGGCCCTGCGGCCAGCTGTGCGCCAGAGCATCCGTGCCGAGCGTGCCCTCGGTCAGGGAATAAAACTGGGCGCAATGGGACGAGTCGTGAGAGGCAAACAGATCTATCTGTGCGTCCCCGAACTGGTCCCAAATCAGCTGAACCAACTGGGGATGGAGTCGCCATTCTCCAGGGAGGGTCTGAAGCCGTGAGATCTCGTCGGCTGCACAGTTCAGCGCTCCGGGAATGAAATGGCTCGAAGCGACCTCAGATGCTTCTGACTCCATAGGAGGAGGTGGCGAGCGAGTTGTGACATACGGCGGGAGCGTAGACCACCTTGACGGTTGATGTACGCTACAGTAGCGGTATTGTCTGATCGGACTAGTACGTGTTGACCCCTGAGCAACGCCCGGAAGCGGTACAAGGCAAGGCGTACTGCCAACAACTCGAGGCAATTGACATGCCATAGCCGCTGGGGTCCTGTCCAGGAGCCCGCAGCAGCATGTCCATTGCACATGGCGCCCCAGCCCGTGGTAGAGACATCTGTTGAGACCACCCTGCCCTGAGAAAACTGAGGTTCGACCACGGGGTGAAGGACTGACGGCAGGTCGGAGTAACTGGTACTCGGAGCGTGCCTTGTTGCCATGCCCACCTCGGGACTCGGTCGCGAAGCCAAAGCTGAAGCAGTCTCATATGAAGCAATCCGAGCGGCGTCGCCGCGGGTGCAGATGCCATATGCCCAGGAGCCTCTGAAAAAGTTTCAGTGGAACCGCACTCTTGCCCTGAAATTGTCTCAGGCAAGTCAACAGTGACTGCGCGCGCTCCTCGTAAGCTGCGCCTTTTACATGGCGACCGAGTCGATGTCCATACCGCGAAAAGAGATCCTCTGCACGGGGCAAAGTTTGCTCTTCTCCCAGTTGACCCACAGGCCCAGACGAGCTAGGTGCCGGAGCACTAGGTCCCTGTGTTCGCAAACCTGGTCTCGAGAGTGAGCTAGGACCAGCCAGTTCAGGATGTAAACCCCGTGTTCCTGGTAGGGGAACAAGGGCTGCCTCGACGACCTTCGTGAAGACGCGAGGAGACAGGGCTAACCCAACTGGGAGGGGGTCAATCGCTGCAAACCAATCCTGGGGCCGCATACATTCAAAAATGAGCATCTGAGCATCTGAACGGCGGCCTGTGAAGGGAGCGATTCAGAACGCGCAAGTCCAGGATTGGCCGTAACCCACCGGTTTTCTTGGGGACAATGAAGTAGGGGCTGTAGAAGCCGGACCTCATCTCGGCTGGAGGGACAGTCTCGATTGCACCCTTCGCCAGCAGGGTGGCAATCTCTGCTCTCATGATGGGGCCCTAGCCACCGACCAAAGTGGAGCGGACTCCCCAGAAGCGGGGAGGAGACCGTGCGAACTGAATCGCATAGCCGAGCCTGACGGTCTGCGCGATCCAGCGGGACAGACGGGGAGCTCTTACCAGGCTCCCAGGAACTGAACCAGCGGGGTCATGCGAACCACAGGCGTCCCCCTGGAGGGGCAGCGAAGCGGAGTAACTGGTCCAGACGTGGACGGCATAGCGGTCCGGTGTGGGGGCACAGTTAGCAACCGCGCCCTGGCAGAGGGGGCCAGGGGAGGACCAGGCTGGTCGTCCTGCGGGGGCCTGCTCTGCCAGGGGTCTGGCGACAGAGGGGGACAGGGGCGAAGCGGTCCGTGGACGGCACGCCGTGTCAACCACCTCTGGGACAGAGGGGGACGAGGAGAGCACGGCTTGTGGGCGGCGCTCTGTGTCGTCCGAGAACTCTGTGTGCTCAGAGACGGGAGAGTCAGTTCTTTGGAGAATAAGGATTCTTCCCCGGCCCTCCACCGGCGGTGGGCAGACCGAGGGATCTGAGTGGACGGCGGGGCCGTCGGGACAGAGTCAACGTCAGTCTGCTCATGGGCGGCTGAGAGCAGTTGGGCAAGCCCTCAACCGCACCGCCGAAGAGGCCAACCTGGGATATGGGAATGTCGGACAGACGGGTCCGGGCGACATCCAGCACATCAGACAGGTTCAGCCACAGAATGGTGAGCATCACCTGACCCAGGGAGCGTACGGCCACTTTCGTCGCTCGGAGAGCAAGGTCAGTGGCGGCGCGCAGCTCAGTGAAGAGCCCTGGGTCAGTCCCGCCCTCGTGCAGGTCCATGAGCATCTGGGTCAGGTAGACCAGCAGAATGACCATGGCGTGCAGTGAGACGGCTGCCAGTCCCGTGGCGCTATAGGATCTCGCCACAAGCGTAGACGAAAAACTACAGGCCACGGACGGGTGCTTAAGATAGCGCCGAGAAGAAGCACTCTGAGGACACATAGCATCGCAACAGAACGCTCAGCTGGGGGGACCCCAGTGTACCCATGGCAGCGGCCCCATCGAGGGGAGGAAAGGCGGATGAGATCAGCGAGCGGTCCTGAGAAGACAAGGGGGTCTTCTAGGACTTCGAGATCTCATCATGCACGTCCGGGAAGAAAGGTATTGGGGTTTGCAGTGGACGAGGGTCGGCGGCCTCACCCAAAAACCAATCGTCCCGGGAAAGCATAGCCGTCATCACCGGATCAGACTCAGGCACAGCCGTATGCACCAGAAGGTGGCAGCTGTGACGAGTCGTCACTTCCAGGAAAATCAAACCCACCTTGTGAAGCTGCTACAAACATAGTATCATCCTCTGTAGCTTCAAATGAAACACACGGGCCACCAGAGGTTAGACCCGTGGGAATCATCTGTTCACTAGCGGGCACCATCATTGAAGAGGGGGGCTGGGGTCGCGGACACATAGTCGGCGCCTTGTTCCAGACCGTAAGCCTCAGGTCACCCTGGCCACCAGCCGAAGTTCGGGGGGTGGATGAGGGGACTCTCACTCATGTGAGTTCATCGAGTCTCGACCTTAATGACGCGATGGTCATGTTCCCACGGAGAAAACATGAGTCATCCACGAGCGCTGCTCTAGCATGATCAAGCCCAAACATACTAGACAACGCTCCTGCCTATCAGAGTCCGATACCAAGCTGCCGCACCATTCATTTTTTTTTTTTTAACGCACGGGCGAGCCGTCTTTAAAAAGACGTGCCGCGTGCGAGCTCTTTTTGTGAGAGAAAACTCAAGTGTTGAAGCACACGGGGAGACACGCACTGTCTGACAAACCACTGCAGAGATAAGCAGGAAGCACGCGCTCGCCGGAGATCGCCGTCACACCAACACTCGAGGTACTCGTTTGTAGAGCTGACAATTCAGAGATGGCTTGTGGAGAGAAGAATAAACTTGGCTCCGAAGCGAAAACATATCTGCATGTTGCCGGCGTCCTCCTTTATACCCACAAGGTGGGGCGGAGATACGCTATGCAAATTCCGCAGACCCATGGCATTTCTTTGCCATTGGCTCGTTTTGTAATACTCGAAGCTGACAGGCATTCTAAGCGAAACCCCATTTCGTCGTCATCCGACGTAACTCGGAGTGACAACGAAAGAGAACTCCCTTTGTCAGTCCACCAAGGGAGTTTGATGGTGAGGTCGTAATTTTGCTCCACCGGGGTCAGTTTCTTTGAAAAGAAGGGAGTGGGGCTTACTTTCTTCCATTACATTACATTTACATTTATTAATTTAGCAGACGCTTTTATCCAAAGCGACTTGCAAATGAGAACAATAGAAGCAGTTAAACTAACAATAGGACAACAAAATACAAGTGCTATGACCCTTGCCAGTTTAATCTAACACAGAACGTGTATTTTTTTTTTTTTTTAAGATAATAGATATAGAATAGAAGATAAAGTGTTAGTATTAATGGATCAAGTGTTGCCGAAAAAGATGCGTCTACAGCCGTTTCTTGAAAATGGCCATGGACTCTGGTTGAGTTGGGCAGGTCATTCCACCAGCATGGAACAGACCAGAAAAAGGTCAGAGAACAAGATTTTGTGCCTCTTTGAGATGGCACCACAAGACGGCGTTCACTTGTAGAGTGCAAGTTTCTGGATGGCACGTAAGTCTGAAGTAATGAGTTTAGGTAGGCGGGAGCAGAGCCCGTGGTTGTTCTGTAGGCAAAAGTCAGTGACTTGAATTTAATGCGAGCGCAACTGGCAACCAGTGCAATTTTGTGAGGAGAGGAGTGACGTGTGCTCTCTTCGGCTCGTTAAAGACCACTCTAGCTGCAGCATTTTGGATCAGTTGCAGAGGTTTGACAGTCCAAGCTGGAAGACCTGCTAGGAGAGCATTACAATTGTCCAGTCTGGATAGAACAAGTGCTTGGACAAGGAGTTGTGTAGCATGCTCTGAAAGTAAGGGCCTGATCCTCCTAATATTGTATAAGGCAAATCTGCAGGATCGGGCAGTTCTAGCAATGTAGTTAAATTGATCATCAATCACAACTTAAAGTTTCCTTCCAGTGCATACTTTGCTACCAATTGCCCCTGTTTACCTGGTCAGGTGAGCTGTCAGACGTTCCAGCTGTGAACTACTGGTTCCAGGAGAGCGAGAGGGTGTGGGACTCAGATCACATTCACCTTCAGAGGGCAGTACGGAGACACAAGAACCAGGCCGACACAAGAAGAGCAGCGACACCCATTTATCATCCCGGGCAGAAGGTCTGGCTCTCTACCAGGGACATCCGTCTCCGGCTGCCTTCCTCGATTCATTGGACCATTCACCATTGAAAGACAGACTAACGACATCACATATTGCTTACACCTACCTCCTTAATATAAGATTGCTCCCATCTTCCATGTGTCCATTGCTTAAACCTCACCATGCATCTCTTCTCCCTTCTTCCACAGGGCCTGGTGCTGATGATATACCTCCTCCTCCCATGGAAGCAGACAGCAATCACATCTACACCGTCCACTCCATCCTGGATTCCCAGCAGCGAGGCGACCGAAAAGAGTACTTAGTGGACTGGGAAGGATATGGCCCAGAGGATCAATCCCTACCCTTCTCACCAAATTTTTAGCTACCCCTCCGGAATGCCCAGCACCTAGAGGCAGAGGCTGTCTTCTTGCTACACGCATCTTTGGACTGAAGTTTCCCATCTCATCCGTATGCTGCTTCATCACCTGCAAAAGAGAGAAAGTTTGATGAGCTAAGTGTAACTGTCTGCAACCTAAAACATAATTTGTTTGTACATATGTTTGTACATGTGTGTCTGTTTATTTACGTCTAATGTTGTATGATCTGGTCAGTGGAGGAGACTGAATATTTATTAAAGGGGTGGTTGATTATGATTTCACTTTTCTAACTTTAGTTGGTGTGTAATGTTGATGTTTGAACATAAACAACATCTGCAAAGATACAATGCTCAAAGTTCAAAGCAAAGGGAGATATTTTATTTTAAAGAATTGCTTTTTAAGGACTACAACAAACAGCTGGTAGGGACTACACGACATTCCTCACGGCTTAGTGACATCAAAAACACTAAAATATACATAAACCCCACCCCCGGAACACGATTTATTGATTATCAAGACAGAATATGCTAATCAATGACTAGAAGATAACTACACATAAGCTACATGAATTCACTAACCATTCAGAAATGTTGTCTACATATTTTCACTTCTTCTTGAGTCTCTCCATCTTCGTCCGACTCCGGTTTGAACATAAAAGGCTAAACGTTTTTGAAATTTTCAGTGCATGTCTGTGTGTGAGGTAATCAGAGCTGCTCACACACACACACACACACACACACACACACGCTCTTGAAATGAGCAGCAGCTCATTTGCATTTAAAGGGACAGACACAAAAACTGTGCCTTTTTGCTCACCCTAAAAAACTAACAATTTTAACATGCTATATTTGGGGTATTTTGAGCTAAAACTTCACATACACACTCTGGGGACATCAGATATTTATTTTACATCTCATGAAAAGGGCATTATACCATCCCTTTAAATACTTGCTAAAAAGCTCTTTTGACACATATGTCAGCTTTCTTTTTAGATATGTCATCAAAGAAAACATGATAATTTAACACCCAATAGATACACCCAATGCACTCCGTTGACTTTCTGAACATGGCGACTGAAGACTGCAAGTCTGCAAGACTGAAGTTTTTCCATAGCCGGCAGCCAAATCACCCTGTGGTCAAGTCAAGTCACCATTTATATAGTGCTTTTAACAATATGGACTGTTTCAAAGCAGCTTTACAGTGATAATAGGAAATTAAAGTAACAGAGATTGTTTTGGCTTTACAGCAGCTCTAGAATAAAGTTATTGTCCAGCTAAAGTTAGTTTCAATTGATTCACTACCGTTGCAACGATCATTAGTTATTAACTTAGGTTTAACTACGCTAACATGACACCGTTCTAACAGAAAACCTTTAATGCGATCCGGACGCTCATTTGCATAAAACAGTGCCTGCTGGCTCTGAGAATTTTTTATCGCTTCCGCGTAGCCACGTGAATAGAATTATCCCAACAACGTTTTATCAGTACAGAGGTTAAGGGAAGGAGGCCTTCACAAGGGAGAGACTAGTTGACACTTCAGGACTGAGTTGTCGTCGTGTCTAGGCACAGGTCCAATAACCCTGTTCAAACACACAGTAAATACACTCAATTTAAAAAAAGCAATTTAACCAACAGGAGAGGTATCTGGAGGTCCGGGCCAGCTGCCAAATTGGAAAACGAACCCCCCCGCGATAGTCCACTACAAATACCCAAACGCACACGTGAAGGCTAGATGCCAGAAGACGCACAGCACTAGATGTGAACACACCACACAAGTGGCAGCTTCACCTTCACCCTCCAGAAACCCCCAGCTCCTGTAACAAAGACACAAAAAAAAATGAGAAACACAAAACAGGGAAATACAATCCAAGAATTTACCCCATAGCACGGAAGTAAGACTCAAAATATAACAAAAACAAGTTAACAGTTTAGAATAAACCAAGTTCACTCGGGTTTGCAGTGCTCAGAGATGAGACACGGAATAAACCTAAATAACAAAAAAAAAAACAAATAATCAAACATAAGACCATACTGTACTCAAACTATACACACAAGATGCTGATTTCGAAGTGTAAACCGATGGAATTCAATAGGCGGCGGCCAGAAGAAACGGCCAGCCAACCCGCAATGGCGTGCACAATCCTCAAATAGTAGCGTAAACCAGAATCACAGTAGCTTAATGGTTGCTATCGTGATGAAGGTCGAGGCAAAACAGCGACGCAGTCGTAATTATACGTGATCACAATTCATTGTTGATGCTCAATTCCCACAAATAGCCCAAGAGACCCTCAGTTATGCAGGGGAGACCTGCAGAGCATAAAAAAACTGCATTTAGATTAAAGAGAAAAACACATTACCAATACACAAACTATAATCCTACATACCACGGGATGATCCTGCACACAAACCGCTTCGTAGTCGCACAGCATATTGCAATACAGTGGCTCAGTCAGGACCATGTAAGTGACGTGCTATCAATGCCACCGAGGACAAAACAAATCATAAATAGCCAACCGCGGTCAAATGCGTATTGTTATAAGCCAAGGGCTAAACATACCTGTGAGGAGTGAGCAGCCAGCACACAGCAGATGGAAAGACCATCTTACAGTCTAAGCCTGACAACGAGAGAAATTCACATCACCCGCCTGCACAGTACGAGAAGCACGAGTTCACTCCACACAAATCACATACCTGCGGCGACCACAGATGACGTCACAAGGGCGATACCAAGACGCATACCAAGTGGCCACTACAAATCCCTTATATAACAAGAAAGGGGAGGGGGCTTAATAAATTAAGCACAGGTGAATGATATCCTCCTAAGAGGATTCAGTCACAATGCTACACAAAGATGATTTAATGATATTGAGAAGAGGATCTATGACCTCTGGAAGCATCTCTTTCAATAGTTTAGTCGGTATAGGGTCTAACATACATGTTGTCGATTTAGATGATTTCACGAGTTTAGAAAATTCACCCTCTCCTATAGCAATGAATAAATCTAATTTTTCGTCAGTGAGACTACACTGTACTGTCTGATGCGATACTGTAGTAGACGGTTGCATAGTTACAATTTTCTCCCTGATATTATCAATCTTGTAAGTAAAGAAGGTCATAAAGTCATTACTGCTGTGCTGCTTGGAAACATCTGGGCTTGAAGCTTTATTTTTCGTAAGTTTAGCCACGGTTTCAAATAAATACCTAGGGTTTTGTTTATTTTCTTCTAATAGGGCTGAAAAATAAGCAGATCTTGCAGTTTTTAAACCCTCTCTGTATGCAATCTTGCTCTCTTTCAATGAAATGCGAAAAAAACGATACTCGGTTACTAACGTAACCTCGGTTCTCTCTAGAGAGGGAACGAGTATTGCGTAAGTTTAGCTTACGCTACGGGAAAGATTCATCTTCTCGAGATATTGAAGCCAAAAAATTATCCTTAATTTTGTATTCATTGTCAACGCAGTGCAGCAGCTAGCAGAGCTAGAGCAGGCCATCTCGCGTGTTCATTGGCTGCCCTGCGGGCAACTGCTGCAGCCTACCAGTGAGCCCGGCGTGACGTCACGCCCAATGAAGGGCCCCCACGCCTTCATAGCGTCACAGCCCGCCAGAATGGGCGTGGCTCAGCGTATAAAAGTAGGGGCTGTAGGCTGACTTCCCTGGTTTTTCGTCGACTGAAGCGAAGTCGCTCGTGGCACGAGCACGGCCAGTTACGCAATACTCGTTCCCTCTCTAGAGAGAACCGAGGTTACGTTAGTAACCGAGTATCGTTCTCTTACGAGAGGTTCTCTCGTATTGCGTAAGTTTAGCTTACGCTACGGGAACACTTTGTCAACGCCGTGCGCGCCAAGCATCCACCATGAGACCCCGAACTTTCAGGGGAACCCCATAAGTGGAAAGAATAAGGTGGCTGGCCACGCGGGCCATCACTTGTACACATAGACTTCTCAGGGGGGCGAGCGCCGCGTCCATGCACTTAGTAAATCTACGGGGTGCTAGGGACAGGCTGAACGGCAGGACGGTGTATTGATATACCTGACCGTCGAAGGCGAATCTCAAAAATTGCCTGTGACGGGGTATTATCTGAATCTGAAAATAGGCATCCTTCAGATCTAGAGAAATAAACCAGTCCCTCGGGCAAACGTGCGCAAGGATTTTCCTGGTCGTAAGCATTTTGAACGGTCTTTTCGCAAGCACTTTGTTCAAATGTCTCTAGGATAGGTCTGAAGGCTCCGTCCTTCTTGGGTACGAGAAAATATCGGCTGTAAAAGCCTGACTCGCTCAGAGAAGGCGGTACCTTTTCTATAGCCCCTTTGCACAGCAGAGTTAGCCCCAGCCCCAGTTAGCATCAGTGTTAGCTACTGGCTGATTCAGTCTGTGTTCATTCATCAAATTTGGGGATTCCTCATTCATTAATACTTCAAATCTGTTCTCAAGATGTATAGGCGGTGGTAGGAGACCAGTGTTTGCAATCCTTGTCATAGCCATATCTGGGGTAGAGGATGCTACTGCGGCAATATGTGATGCTCGTGACAATCTGATGTCTCGAGTGCCTTTGGGTCTCGCTCCCTGTTTGTGCCATCGATTTGTAAGTCGATCGGCTTGTTTCTCTACACTCAGTATAGCCTGTCGAGGAGCACTAGATTCATGGGACTCACCGGCTGTATGCTGAGGGCGTCCATGATGAAGCTCTGTTGTGTGTTCCGTCTGGTTTGGTGGTCCCGCAATTAACTTTGTTTCAATAACTGCAATCCTTTGTAAAAGTCTGTGGCAGTTAGAGCAGCAAGTAGATTCCAGAGGAGGCATTTTCTTATCTTTATGAATGTCCTAATGGCAGTTGTGTTTTCTCTTCCCCGGAATGTAAGCTTTCAGTGGGAGGCTGGTCGAATAAAATAATCTGCTTTTTTTTTTTTTTTTTTTGTAATCCAAGCGTTTGAGCACTGTGTTGATTTGCTGAAGTTAAAATTAGGTGATAAAAGGAAATAAAATATAAAAATATAAAAGCGATAGAGCAAAGCGCGGAGCAGTAAGCAAGAGCGTCCGAACAGTAGCTGAGCAGGAAGATATATATCTTCCTATTATATATATTCTATTCACTTTCGTCGCGGTCCGGGCTTGAAAGCGCGGGGGACGGCGAATGAATTGAAGTGTATAGCCCTGCTTTATTGTGCTCAGCACCCATTCTGAAATCCCTGGGATAGTTTCCCACGCAGCTATGTGAGCCGCTAGGGGGCGAATGGCCTCCGGGTTCAGATCGGCGCCATTTGCGGGCTTGTGAAACTGAACCGGAGCCGAAAGCGCGCGCGCTCTCGGTTCTGGGCAATGGCTGCTCGCTGAAAGCCGAAACCGGCTGATTTATGTGAGATGTCCCAATCATAAGGGATGGGGAACATTCTTTTTTCACTTTTTGACGTGTGAGCAGCGCTCCGGGCGGAAAAGCTTCCTGTAAGCGTGAGTGCGGGCACGAGACTTACAAGTGTATTTGACGCCCCGATCATAATGGATGGGGAGCGTCTTATTAATGCCCTGCGTTTTGTGATACCACTTAAACGCGCGGGCGGAGCCCGGGGGAGGTTTGTGTTAGCAAGCGTGAACGCTCTCTGGTGGGCACGAGACTTACATTCATAACCTGCTTTTTTGATCGTGTAACAGAGCGGGCAGATAGTGGGCACAGACCTGTGGACACATTTCTTACATTCAACACTCGAGCGGCTTTACTGCGCTTTATGAGAGTGTGCCCTGTGAGTGACACGAGATTCGGAGTGCTTGTGTGTAGGGGTGAACACTGGGGCGTGGGCACTTTCACTACACTTAAAACACTGATGGCGTGAGCCGGACCAGACATTATACTCTTTTTGAGATTTCTCTGGGTCGCCGTGAAAACGGCGTTTGTGTGCAGGCGAGAGGGTGAACAAACCGGCTCGTTGGCTGCTAAATGAGCCACTGCAGTAGCCTGTTTGAAGGGGACTGACAGGGAAATTAACTTTGACGGCGGTCCGGCCGCAGCGGGACACGGGCGTCTTTTCTCTCTCTTTGTTAGGAGGGCTTCGCGTGCTCAAACTTCAGCGTGATCTTCTGCCGAGGCCCTCTGGGGGGCGGCAGTCTGTGACGGCTGTCTGAGCGCGACCTAGGGCGGCCGCCCTGACGTCGCTGCGAACGCTGAGGCTGTGGTGGACGCTGGCTTTGTCTCTCGCGAGAGCGGCCTGTAGCGGAGCTCGAGCGTCGCGGCAGGAAGAGGTTCATGGCCTGCGTGGTCTTCTGTACCTCAGAAAAACGGTCAACGATCCCGTTCACCGCTGGGCCGAAGAGACCGGTGGGGGAGAGCGGTGCGTTCAGGAAGGTGGCTCGCTCAGTTTCCCTCATATCCGCGAGCGTCAACCAGAGGTGCCTCTCTGTTACAGTCAACGCGGCCATGGCTCGTCCAATGGCTTGAGCTGCGGTTTTGGTGGCGCGGAGAGAGAGATCCGTCGCACTTCTCAGGTCTGTAACCGCAGCTGGATCCCGGCCCTTCTCATCCCATTCGCGGAGGAGGTCGGCTTGCAGGATCTGTAGCACAGCCATGGAGTGGAGAGCAGACGCGGCCTGGCCGGAGGCGGCATATGCGCGGCCGACCAAGGCGGACGTGGCTCTGCAGGCTTTTGACGGGAGGGCTGACCGTGACCGCCATCTCGCGGAAGGCGGGCAAAGGTGCGCTGCGACCGCCTTTTCCACAGGGGGAATAGCCGTGTACCCTTTCTCGGCGGCGCCGTCCACTTGGGAGAGCGACGCGGAGGCCTGGGACTGAAGTCTCAAGGAGAATGGTGCATTCCATGACTTCGTCAGCTCCGAGTGAAGTTCCGGCAGGAATGGAGCGGGCCTGCTTGCTGAAGCTGCGCGGCGGCGACTTTGAAGGAAACAGCCGTCGAGCCTGTTCGGCGCGGGTTCCTTCGGCAGCGACCACTCGAGCCCGAGACGGTCAACAGCCTGCGCCAGCAGGCGCATCAGTTCCGCATCAGCTCCAGCGCGGGTACGGGTGGATTCCTGGATCGACGAGGAGGCGGAGTGAAGCGACCATTCCTCACTGTCTGATGCTAGGATGGAGCAGCAGTCTCTCGTGGCGTGTCCCTCGGTCTCATCCTCAGATGCGACGGCAGTGAAGCTTGTGAGCGGCAGCTGCGCGTCGGTGAGGCGAGGCGGGGAAGGCGAAAGCGAAGCTCGAGGGAGGTTCTCTGGCGAGCGCGTCGCTGTGGCCACAGGTTCCGGCTGTCTCAGGGAACGGCGCTTCTTCCTACGCGGTCCCACAGAGGGCGGAGTGACTGCTGCGGTGTTGAAGGCTTCGAGTAGAGCCCGCAGGGTCGACAGCGGAAGCGCTTCACAGAGCTCGCAGCCCCCGGACCCGAGGGCGAGCTCTGCATGTTCCAGGCCCAGGCAGAGAGCGCAGATCAAGTGGCGGTCTCCGGCGCTGAGCGAGGCTCTACACGAGCCGCAGGAAGTGCGAGGCATCTTTAAAAAGACACTCGCTGCTCTTTTAGAATAGGTAGCAAGGTAAAAAGGATACGTCGCCGGATAGCGTAGCTCACACAGATGGCTGAAGGTGGCGAAGACGGTTGGCTTCCTCAGCGCTGTCCTAAGCTGGCTGTTCCCTGTTCGACGGCGGCGGTGGCTTCTCTCAGATCCAGCGATGCGAAGAGCTCGCTGAAGAGATGAAAAATCAAGGAAGTCAGCCTACAGCCCCTACTTTTATACGCTGAGTCACGCCCATTCTGGCGGGCTGTGACGCTATGAAGGCGCGGGCGCCCTTCATTGGGCGTGACGTCACGCCGGGCTCACTGGTAGGCTGCAGCAGTTACCCGCAGGGCAGCCAATGAGCACGCGAGATGGCCTGCTCTAGGTCTGCTAGCTGCTGCACTGCGTTGACAATGAATACAAAATTAAGGATAATTTTTTGGCTTCAATATCTCGAGAAGATGAATCTTTCCCGTAGCGTAAGCTAAACTTACGCAATACGAGAGAACCTCTCGTGAGAGAACTCTAGTTTTGTTTTCTTCCAGTTGCGCTCCATTTTTCTGGCTGCTCTGTTAAGGGCCTGAGTGTGCTCTTTGTACCATGGCGTTGGAATATTTTCTTTAATCTTCTTTAAAGGTGCCCTACAATGATTTGAAATAATATTTAAATTTGGTCTTTGATATCTACATAGAAGGTATTTCATATTTTAGGTCAATTAAAATGTCCATAAATGGTTTTACAGGTCCATGTTCAACTCTAGAAATTGCCCCTAGAATTAAATGGTCTGTTTTTACCTTATTTGGAAGGGTCATGAATAGTAATGAAGAGCTCTGCACTGATTGGCTGTTTCACTGCGGGCTCATTACAGTAGCTCAGAGCGTCAGCAAATAGGTTCCTGATGTCCAGCGTGACAATGGAGAGATTAGGTGTTCGACCGTACATGTTTGAGCCTGTATCTGATGAAGACGGCGATTTTGAAGAACAACCATTTGTTTCAAGATTACAAATGGACGCTTCTGAGTGGTAAGTTTTTTTTTGTTGTTTTTTTTCAGCAAGAACTCAACTGTCACGTCAATGCTAGAACTTCTATCTAAACGTTAAGTAGAATTCGCTTTACTCATTAACTCACAATTTTATTTGTAACATGGTAAAACATGATAATTATTATAAACTAACCTTATATTTTCAATATGACAGGTTTTCAAAGTTGAATCGAGGCTAAAAAACAGCGAATTGTGTAGCGCGTGAATGGGTTGACTGGAACGTATTTACATTAAATTAACCTATTAAAGACGATTTATTTAGCCAACCTAAGTACATTGAAGAAGACATTCAATATAGTCATTGTCGTCTTTTTTACTACTCCGCTGTTTTATTGTGATTAGGGATTTGCCTAACAACAACTTACATCAAAGTCTCTTTTTTAACAGGTGTACTTGTGGAAATTGTGCACGCATGGCCATCGATAGAGAAAATATATGCTGCATAGAAATACCACAGGTATTTCACACAGATAGCAATGTATTCAACCTGTGTGTGCTTTCTGCTACTTCCAAATTATGATAGATTGCTGTAAGTAACAGAGCCATTATGTTATTTTTTTCTTTTAACGGTCACAAGAAGAATGAGACAAGTACCTTTGCATCTGTTTCTACTGTATTATTTTTTATAATTATATAACAACACAGGCAATAAATATTAATCCTCAGCATAAACACTTTGTCACACTAGTTATACGTTGACTCGTTACTTGGAGTATTATGTTACTGTACTATGGTGTTGCGCTGGATCTAGATAACAGTGTAAATCATCATTAATAAGATCACTACTTACCGCTTGCGGGATTAGAGTTGGAATTGCTCCCTTCTTCAGTGAAAGACGCTTAGAGAAGCCTGCTTGAAATTGTCCCAGATTTGTAAATGAGTCCGAGGTGAAATGCGCGGAGCAAACTAACAGTTTATAATTAAAGTTTTGCGGTATTCGATTGTAAATAAACATCAACCACGCCTGTTGATATGTCTTTTCTGAAGGAAGGGTATGAAAAGTAGTCACATTTCCTGCACAGCCTGGGACATAACGTTTATTGCCATGGTCTGCCATTTTCCCTATGAGTCTCGATTGTATCTTCCCCTGCAAAACTTCCTATGCTTCGACTGCGCAGTTCCGCTTGTCATTGAACATGGGCTGGCATATGCAAATTTGTGGAGGCATACATATTAATGATCGCGACTATTGCGTCACAGTCGGTATTGTGTGGAGAACCGACCGTTTTTCAGGGGTGTTTTTCATAAACGTGAATTAAATGAGAACGCGAAAACAGTACAGTTTGAGATTCACTCTATGTCATGTCCATGCACTGAACTCTTGTTATTTGACTATACCAAGGTAAATTCAATTTTGAATTATAGGTCACCTTTAAGCACAAAGGAGCAGCTGTGTCTAAAGTGCTGGAAAAGAGAGAGTTAAAAGTTTATGTCGCAATATAAAGTTCTTCTAAGCTATCTGGGATGCTGAGGAGATGAAACTGATCAGGAAGATTATTGATAAAGGAATCTTTAGTGGCAGAAGTGATAGGTCTCACATATTTGAACATATTTGTGCTGTTAGTCAAATAAAGAAAAATAAACATGACGCTAGTTTTGCCTTCTCTCTGTCAGTGAAGTCCATTCTGAAACGCGTCCGAAAATTAACTAATTCCCCCAGATAGCACACGTACATCTGCAAGATGTTTATTAAAGATCACTTCATCTGGAAAGCATCTGCTGTTTACTAACATCTGATAGACATCTTTAACCCTCTGAGGTCTAAGGTGTTTTTGGGGTCCTTGAGATGTTTTGACATGCCCTGACATTTGTGCTTTTTTCAATTGCTTATAAACATATTAATAGCAAAGGTGTAATTACACTATTTAGCACAAACAGGGCTACCATAATATGTGAGCAACATGTATGTACATGTTTGTATTTTTGAGAGAATATTGTTTATGCATGGTTATTGAAAAAACTAAAACTTAAAGTGTCTGAAATAAGGCCACAAAACACATACTAAATATGTGTCCACAAGACTTTTGACTAATGGGCATTGTTGCCTAGAGTTTTTGCTTCAAAATGATCTGAAAATCATCCTGCCTTATCATTTACACAAAACAATACATTGATTTAAATTTTATAAGACACCTTTTGTTTGGAAAGGCAATATGCGTGGAGGCGTGTTCACACCTAAGACAAAGGCCGGATAATGTGCCACATACATAATGAGCTGCATATTAATTAGCCTCTCACCAGTGGCGGAGCCAGAGGGGGGTCCGGGGTGGCACTGGACACCCCTGACATGCAATTGGCCACCCCGGGTGCCACCCCAAAATTGTATTTGCTACTGGCAGTTGCTGATGCTGATTTAAAGAGAGAGAAAAAAAAAAAAACACGTTCGCCGGCAGCGCGCGCGCATTTTTCAAACAGATGAGCAGAGGACGAGAGATGGTTGCAAGTCAAGATACTTCAACTTCACAGAAGAAACATCATATTTGAAGTAAGTTTTAGCATCAGGGTTGTTTGCTCCGAATACATTAATACACGCATATACAGTAGGCTACCATGCCGTGTGTACGTTACAGTATAAACGCAGGCAAAGAAGAGAAGAGCAGAAACAAGCGATGCAATCACTATACACTCTGAGGCTAAGATTTAAAGTTACTGTGTTTTGATCATCATTCTGAATCTGATCAAGATGTAGTCTTTGATAAAAATGCGATTTTCTCAGCTTTTTGCTCATGTTGCTTTTTATGAAACTTACCAACATTCAAGTGTTGATAAAAAAGGATGCATAAAGCTATATTAAAACACTTTTTTTTTTAAAGCACAGGGTCTGTTCTTTCTTTTGACATGTTCAGATAGTGAAAATTACCAAAAACGCTAATGGTGGCTGATTTATTTTTATTTTTTATGCTGGCGAGAGAGTTAAGATAAAAATGTTGGTAATTGGATGATTAGAATATGAATTTTCCAAGTACATGTCTGCTTGATGCCTGCTATATCTAATTAAAAAAAATGTTTGTAAATGTGATTTTTTTTGTAAATAAACATAGCAGTTCAAAACAGACACATGCTACTGTATCTTATCTCCTTGGTGCTTCAGCTTTGTTTTCTGCAAATATTTTGGATGTTCAACACTTATAGTTACAAACAGAGTGACCCAATTCCTTCCACTGTGTGTGTGTGTGTGTACCCCCGAAAATAGCAGTGGCCACCCCCTGTATAAAACTCTAGTTCCGCCACTGCCTCTCACACAGATGTGTCATAGTGTCCCAAAGAATGCAAGGACATTTTACAATTAGACATTGTAACCAATTACAAATAGGTTACAATTACAACAACAATTACAATTTTAACAATATTTCAAGTGTATTCTTTCTTTGTAAAAAGTATACATTTTATCATACGTATTAAAAAAGGTAAGGATTCATTAGTTTGAATATTGGAACAAACACTATAATAACATCTTAGTTGATAATTCAATATACCTACTTTATTTTTTGACAAAACATCATACTACAGTATTGTAACGCTCAGCCTAATGAAGGCAGGATACACCACAAAATCTACGGGTAATACCCTCCAAATGATTTACATTTTTAATAAAAATGTTCTATTTGCTCACAAAACACCACAACAAACAAGATGGAATAATACCTCAAAGTGTATTCAATAGAAGCACCAACAATAAATATATACAGTATAGGCAATAAGTCCTGTGAGTGTGTGTGTGTGTGTGAGTGATCATTCCCTGGAGCTCCGTGAACGAACTCTCGCGTCAGAAAACAGGAACACAACCACATGTCCGTCGATCAACAGAGGAAGAATAATTATAAAAGAACAGCTGTCTGGTAAGAATTATACAAATACTTCACAGCAATATAAATATTCTTTCCTTATGTGGCCTAGCTACATACCCCCCCCCCCCCCCCCCCCAGCCAGCGGCATCGGAGGAGAGCGTCCATAATAGCGCTTCAGGTTTACCACATTCAATATATCGACTCTAGGTGGGTTGCCCCAGCACACAGTGTAATTTATTGGCCCTGTTTTACTTTTAATTTCAGCTGGACCCTCCCACTTGGGCGCTAGCTTGGCAGAAAATTTGTTTGCTGAATTAGACAGAGGATGGGTTTTAATCCAAACCAGGTCGCCCGTATGAAACTGCGGATTTTTTCTACGGTAATTATAATACCTAGCTTGTTTGGCTTGGCACATCCTCATTCTATTCCTTACTTCTTCCATCATGATGTTTTGTCGTTCTACCAGGGAATATGAAGCTTGATCAGGTGAAGGCGGTCGGTGGATAAGACGTTCCAGTGGTCCTAGAATTTGTCTACCCAGCATGAGCACAGTAGGTGTTTTTCCGGTGGTTTCTTGCTGGGCAGTGTTAATGGCATAGCGGAATTCTGGTAGCCACTGGTCCCAGTTCTGATGATGTTGACCCACATATGCAGCAATCATAGTTTTTACTGTCCGGTTGATTCTTTCTGTTAGGTTTGACTGTGGATGATAACTCGTTGTGAGTTTCTGAACACAACCCCATGTTTTGCACAGATCGCTCAGAAGACTGGACGTGAATTGGGGACCCCTATCGGACACCAGGTATTTGGGTACCCCCCCATCGTGTAAAAATCTCCTCTCGTAGGATCTTCACTACTTCCTGGGTCTTGCTGTCTCTCAGAGGGAACATTTCCACCCACTTCGTGAAATAATCAACAATGACAAGGAGGTACGTATTCTGTCGTTTACTGGCGGGGAATGGTCCCATTAGATCCACCCCCAACGTGTGTCCAGGTTCAGTGATCTGTGTACTCTGCATCAATCCAGAAGGTTTTGTATTGCTGGGTTTATATTTCTGGCAGATCTCGCAGCTTTTGACGTATTGGCACACGTCCTTCCTAACGGACGGCCACCATGCCACGTCTAAGGTTTTCAGCAGAGTCTTTAACTGTCCGAGATGACCTCCAAGCGGATTATCATAGTAATAGTGCATGAAGTCAGCGGTTAATGATAGTGGTACTACCAACTGATACTTCTCTCCTTTATCCTTCATAGGAACTTTGCGGTACCACACCCCTTGGAGGTTTTCAAAGGTGATGGCTTGATCCTTGACTGATCGAGGGTGAATGTTAGATTGCAGGTCAGTGATGGTATTGTCCAATTGTTGAGCTTTAGTTATCTCCTCTAGAGAGTGAGGTAATGTAGATGTATGGTGTGAAGATATGGATAGACAAGGGGCAACATCAGCATCAGGCATACCCTGGACCCGGGACAAAGCATCAGGTCCCATGTTGAGGCAGCCTTTTCTGTGATGGACCCGAAAGTTCAACTGTTGCAGGCGGAGTGTCCAGCGAGTTAGGCGTGAGGAGGTTTTAGGGCAGTTGAATGCCCATGCTAGCGCCGCATGGTCAGTGAAGACGTTGAAGGCTCTTCCCTCCAGGTAGTGTTTCCACTTCTCAACAGCCCAAACCACTGCTAGACATTCCTTTTCAGAAGTGCTGTAATTCTTCTCTGCTCCAGTTAAGGTCCTTGAAGCATACGCCACCACCTTTTCACCCTCCTCCACCTGTTGTGTGAGGATGGCCCCCAGTCCTACCTCACTAGCATCAGTATGAACTTGGAAGTCTTTGGTGGTGTCTGGTTGTATTTACACAGGTGAGTTTTGTAAAGCTAGTTTCAGTGCATCCATACTTGCTTGACATTCAGTGGTCCACTCCCACTTGACTGCTTTCTTTTTCAGGTTGTTCAATGGTGCAGAAATGTCAGCGAAGTGTGCGATAAATTTATGATACCACCCGGCCAGGCCTAGAAACCGTTGCAAGGCTTTGAGGTCTTGTGGTGGAGGGAACTCTGCCACAGCACAGGTCTTCTCTCGGTCAATTTCAACTCCCCTCTCAGAGACTATATGGCCGAGGAACTTGAGTTGGCGTTTGAAGAAGTGGCATTTTTTCATGTTTAACGTAAAGTTGGCCTGGGTAAGTCTATGGAAAACTATATTAAGATGGTGACTGTGTTCTTCTAGTGAGTTTGAATAGATAATGATGTCGTCAATATACACGAAGCAAATTTTTCCCCTCAAATCAGCCAGGACTCTCTCCATCAGACGCTGGAAGGTAGCAGCAGCATTTCTGAGCCCATACGGCATCGCCTTGAACTGAAATTGCCCTTTGGATGAAATAAAAGCAGTCTTTTCTTTACTCTGAGGCTCCATCTCCACCTGCCAGTACCCAGACTGCAGATCCAAAGAACTGAACCATGAGGCTCCTTCCAATGATTCAAGGATGTCGTGAATCAACGGCATCGAATATGCGTCAGGCACTGTCTTGCTGTTCAGCCTCCTGTAATCCACACAGAACCTGTACGATCCGTCAGGTTTGGGGACCAGGACCACCGGTGAAGATCAAGGCGAGAAGGAGGGTTCAATGATCTTATCTCTCAGCATCTGATCTATTTGCTCTTCAATGATCTGCTTCTTAAAAGGAGCAACTCTGTAAGCCCGAGATTTGAGAGGCATGTCTTCAGATAATGTGATTCGGTGTTGTACAATGGATGTCTTTCCCAGGTGGTTCGAGGTTGCACGTGGCCAAGCTTGTTGCAACTTCCTCAATTCCTCCTGATTTTCAGAGTCCCAGGACTTGACCTCAGGGGAAACATCCAGGAGTTCTGGAATTCTACCAGTGGAAGGTAATGCATAATATAAATTCAGCTTTGCAGCCCTACGAGAAAGATCTTGACCAGCCGGGGTTGCAGGAACTGTTGGAATCTGCGATGGCAAGAAAGGGTAATAGGTGTTTCCGTTTTCAGATCTTAACCCATATCGGCCTCTGCCCACTTCCAGGACCGCTCCCGTGTCCCTCAGGAAATCCAGACTCGCAATAAGAGGAAATGCTAGGTGAGTGTCTTTCAGGATATAAGTATCCAAACTGCAATCTTTATCATGCCATTGAATCTTAATCCTTTGCAGATCTCTGGACTGGTGAATCGTGCCGTCTGCCATTATGAACCTCTGTGGACTGGAGGTAACGACTGAGGGAATCTCACCTTTCAACTGTTTCCACAGGCTTTCTTGCATTAAAGTGTAAGTGCTACCTGTGTCTAACACTGCTTTCACTTCTTTGCCATTCACCTTTACAGGCACCATCAGGAGAGATGACACTAGATGGGGTTGTGCTAGTGTTATTCCAGCCAGGTTTTTGTTAAAGGTACGTTCAGCAGATTTCTTGTTGGTCTTTTCTTTGCTGCTCTGAGTACTGACTTTTTGCCAGTAGTCTTTGGCTACCATGTGATCCTTTTCCACCATAGATCCAACCTTCACCAGCTGCTCAACCGAGTTGACGGTTCCCCTCATACATCCCGCAACCCTGGGGTTGATGTTATTAAGTATACGATTTACTAAGTCCTCCTCAGATATCTCTGGCTTTCATTTCAGACATAGGGCCCGGTAGTCATAGGCAAAGTCCCTCAGGCGCTGTTGTGGCTGCTGAACCATTGTCCTCAGCTTTTCCTCCACTTCTGAGAGGTAATCGTCTGAAAGAAAAGCAGCCATGAATGCCTTTTTGAAGGATTTCCAATCCGTTACCTTGACCTTCTCCGCTTTCCACCAGCTCAGAGCAGGTCCTTTCAGCACCGTGCTCAAGGTTCCTAGGAGTTCTGCACTGGGAAGGGGCCGGATCTCCAGGAAGTTCTCACACTGTTCGATAAAGTTCAGCACCTCCGCCGTTTCACAGGAGTCACCAAATGAGGGGAACTCGATGCGGATAGGAGGTCGGGCACAGAATGAGGATGAACCTGCCACTACCGAAGAGGTAAGCACACGAGACGGTTTAGCATACATAGAGGGTTGAATGTCATAAGTATCATTTAGGGGTTTATGAGTGGTAATTTTGTCTTTAGATACTAGGGCTGGGGTCAGAGGTTGATGGACAGTGGAAAATCAGGAGGAATCTGGAGAATAGGCCTGTAATCTGGTGAGTGTGGGAGTACTAGTGAGCCTTATTTTTTTCATTTGACTTTCCCATTTCGCATCTCTCCTCAGAAAACAATTTGTCACAGCCTTTTCTAATTTTTCCAGCGCATCTGCAAAATAATCCTCCAACCTTGCCAAGCTAGAATCTACGGCCTGCCTGAAACTTGTTTCTCGATTTAATGTACTGTCCATTGACTGTTTGAAATCTTGTTCCATGGTATGTACTTTATCAAGGGCCAATAAATCAACTTTACATTGAGTCAGTTCTGATTGCAATGATTGTACCCTCTCAACATTTTGTGTACAACTCTCATCATCATCATCATCAGATTGTTCAGCATCAGAAATGTACAATGAACTAAGCATTGAAGTTATTTCAGCCGTAGGATTACGTCTAGTCACAAAAGACCTGGGCATCTCTTGAACATTTGTTAGTTCCATATCATTCTGGCCATCTTCAAAAGTAACTAGGTCATCAGCAGTATTAACAACTTCTTTCACAGTATCAGTATTCCCTATCCATCTTGAAAAAAAAGAGAAAAAAAAAAACACAAAAAGAACAATAATAAAGGTTCCCCGTACGGGCCACCAATATGTAACGCTCAGCCTAATGAAGGCAGGATACACCACAAAATCTACGGGTAATACCCCCTATATGATTTACTTTTTTAATAAAAATGTTCTATTTGCTCACAAAACACCACAACAAACAAGATGGAATAATACCTCAAAGTGTATTCAATAGAAGCACCAACAATAAATATATACAGTATAGGCAATAAGTCCAGTGAGTGTGTGTGTGGGTTCCAGTTCAGTGTATGTGTGTGCATTGAATCGGCCTCACCGGTAAGCCTTTCAAAGTCCGTGCACTTGAAGAGGAACAGCGCTGTCCTGTGAAGCGAACTCCACGGTGAAATAATCCACTTGTATATTATTTCCACAAAGAGTCCAACAAACACAGTCAATGACAAGCAAAAGGGTGAAGTGCGATAGATCGCTAGTCCCAAGAGAGCAATAGTAGCGTTGCTCTCGAACGCCGACTTTCCGGCTCTTTTAAACGGAAGTAAAAGTCATTAATCCAGCTGATCAGACTGACGTCATGGGGATTCCCTGGAGCTCCGTGAACGAACTCTCGCGTGAGAAAACAGGAACACAACCACATGTCCGGGCAATCAACAGAGGAAGAATAATTATAAAAGAACAGCTGTCTGGTAAGAATTATACACATACTTCACAGCAATATAAATATTCTTTCCTTATGTGGCCTAGCTACAGTATATTTAACATATGAGCAGAAACTGGTGAACAAAAGCTTACCTATTTAATGTGACAGTAGTAGTCTTTTTTTACAGTCAGTACTTTATAATCTATCCAAAACTAATCACAAAATCTTGTCTAAACATTCATATTTAGTCTGTAATATATTGTGTATGATATATTAGCATATACATGTTAATTTGCAGTTTGTTGCTTATACAGACATTTTATTTTAACATATTTCAGTCTATTTTTACTCATCTTAGTAGGCTATAGCAATATAGTTTGGATGTGTTCATGTAAAAATAACATGTTTACTAATGTAGATGCGAGAATAAATGCACGGCACAGACACGCGCTGTATAACTGTAGTAAACAAAGCGCGCGCGCCTGTGCCGTTCATTCATCATTTAGCCTACACACAGACACGCAATTCATATTTAAACAGTCTTTTTGCGGTTTATAGACGCTATTCAATATCCCGATTAGAACAAAGCACTTAAGAATAAATTACTTACTACATCAGCTGGATCCGTTGCTCCTCGAAATGAAACTACCAGCACTTCTGGTACATTTTCCAGGGTTATTAGATAGTATTTTTCCTTACAGGGTAGGGATACGCTGTGTTCACAGCGGTAGTAAGAAACTTACTAAACATGATGTGTTTTATAATCCAGCTGGTGGGCGTTGGCATGTTTGCATGGCTTGCCTTAGATCATTTGCGTTTGAATACCGCACGCTCTCCGTGGGCGTGGCACATTAACGCGTAATGAGGTATAATGAGCTGGAAAGAAAAATACTGACATCTCTCTCTTTTCATACAGATTACATAAACTGAGAATATTTGTTTTTTTTATGTAAATTAATTCATTTAAAAGAAGAGAGTTCAAGCTTCATTATGGAAAAACACTCCTGCCTGTATGACTATTCGCGGCCCAGATTGTACACATACATCATGGAGACGTCTATTTGATGTGCGTGTTTACATCTGGAAGACGTATTTTTTAGAGTGTTTGCTCATCTGCAATACGTCTATAGGACGTTTCCTGTCAGATGTCAAATAGACGTTTAGAAAATGTCTTTAAGATGTAATGATTTAGAATGTATGTTAAACTGACATCTTAAACACCAACACTTCAAACAAATTATATTTGATGTTTATGTGTAAGACTTTAATGCGCATTTCTTGTACTGTGTTTTGTTCAGCTCTTACTGTGATTTTCTAGAGTGAAAAAGGACGCTTCCTCTTTTGTGTGAAGTACAATAAAACTTATCAGTAATGTTTTGGCCATCATTCGAAAGGGGTCTGCGACAACAGGCTTGTACAGTGGATAAAAGCAAGATGACAACATAAGTCATAACCATAATTAAACTAAACTGTACCTGTTCTATCTCCATGTGACTCTGGTTAAAACTGAACATCGCTACTGACAGTTTCTGACATTTTCAGTGCGTGAGATTGTCCTGTTTTGATGTTGCATGAACTCTTGAAGCTCCGCCCTCTTCTTGAGAGGGGGCCGGGAGCACTAGCTCACTTGCATTCAAAGCTAGACACACAAAAATGGTGCGTTTTTGCCCACCCCAAAAACGTAACAATTTTAACATGCTATAATATACAAAATGTGTTCTTATTTTGCATCTTGAAAAAATGGGCATAATAGATCCACTTTAAGCTCTCAGTTCTTTCTGTTCTTTGTTCAGTGTTGTTGATGTTAATGTGGTTGTGTATCTACATGTATTACTCCTGCGTGTTCTGTTCTTAGAATAATTTACCTCTGCACAATGTCACCACCCACCCTCACACATACTGTACAGTTTATCACCCTCTTCTTTATTGTTTGATCTTTTATCTCACTCGCTATCTATAAATGTCCTACTATTCTCTTTCTGCTTCAGTGCGTCAGCTATTTACAGAAATAACATTTACAAAATTAATTTAATTTAAGTATTTATAGAAGCACACCAGTATAAAGTTAAGTAGACAAATTCAACAAGCTAGACGAAGGAGAGAGAGATAAAGAGAGGCAGAGTGTGTCTTTTCTGTTCATCTTGTCTGAAGTATATCAGACAGAGCTTCCCAAGGTCTATAAATTCATTACGGCACTGTATCTTTGAAATGGGCGCATTATAAAGGGCACAGGCTGTGGATTGTAGTCAGAGTTGAATAGCTAAGCAGTAGCCTGAGGGCAGAGAGCAGCTCTCCAGTAAAGGTATGACCAGCCAGTACTGCAGGCACCAGACTCTCCTGAGGACCCTTGCAGCACTCCAACACAGGTGTGTGTGTGTGTGTGTGTGTGTGTGTGTGAGAGAGAAGGAAGGAAGGAAGGAAGGAAGGAAGGAAGGAAGGAAGGAAGGAAGGAAGGAAGGAAGGAAGAATGAAAGAATGAAAGAGAAAGAAAGTTTTGGATGTGATATCACAATTTTAAACTGTATAACTATATAATAATTTTAAGAAAATATTGCTTTCTCTTGTCTGTTACATTAATTTTTAATAGATCTGATCTTAATCTAATTTAAAACGTATCACTTTAACATGCTTAAGTTTAGACATGTTAGTCTAAGTGTTATGTTAATGCTTGAATTCATGACCTTCTTTTGACCTGAAATTGACAGTGGATGAAATTAGTAACTAATTAGTTCTCTTTACTCAGGTTCAATACATGTTAATTCAGTGCATGCAATTTGTAACATTCATAGAAAATGATACCACCAAATTACTCTGCTATCAAAAGACGTTCTTAGACAATGTGTTAAAGGGACCATCAAAAGTGAAACCAATCAGAGGTTATGGAATTAAATTGTCTAAGCTGTCTCACCTTTTTTATTCTTTTTTTCTTTCTTTGCTTAAGGAACATATATAATAATTGATTTAACCATGTCTAAGATTTAGTTAAAAATCTGTTCATTTTGTTCTATGCATCAGCTTTACGGAAAGCAATAATATAAGAATTAACAGAATAACATAAACAGAACACAGAATAAATAAATGTGGAGTTATTTTAGCTTAAAGTTGAATCTTCATTAAATTAGAAGTTGTAAGCAGTTTTGTTTGAGTAAAAACACTATTCATTTATGAATAACAAGCAGAACAAATTTGTGTGCAATATAAATTTAATGGCATAACTCAATTTGCAAAATTGTTTCATGAATGATGCCCCAATAACTGCTGTCTTTAATTCATTCTACATACCAATCCGTTATGCTCTGAATATCTCTGAGAGAAATACTATTTAAATTAATTTCATTTGAAATATGTCTAAGCAGTTAAAAACAGCGTAAAATACATCAATTAAAGACACCCATTTGATGGATTGATTTACTTTCCTTACTTTTATTGATGTCATAACTGAAGAATACGTCATCAAAGATGTTATTGCTTTGCTTTCTGGTTAAATTCTTTAACTTCATTCCTTTTTATTTAATATTGACTTTGGTGCAAATCAACTAAATGAAAGTTTCAAGATGATTCATTGGCTGTTATAGAGTGCTTTGCTGTGATGCCATCTCCATTCCCTTGTTTACATAATGCTCCTGGGAAGAGAGGACATACCTGTCTATATTTGCATTATATTTGTGCACACACACACACGCACATGCAAAATGATTTTTGCGCGTTGGTATGTCAGCATGATGCCCATCTATCTTTCTGACATCTAACCCAATCCCTCGAGGGTAACTGAATTTAATCCTGAACATTAGATAAGCACCCTCTGCCTGAGCATATAAACGTGTGTGTGTGTGTGTGTGGTTGGGGTGACTCCCAACAACAGGTTTTGACTGGAACTTCTCTCTTTGTCTATCGGTCTCTCTCGCTTCTAGAGGATGGACAGGAATTATCATGGCGCCGGGACAAAGGTAAGCAGGGAAATGTTAAGTCTATTTTAAAAAGTATGTGCCATGTTCTTCTTAGAACTAAATTAAATTATAATTGTTGTATTTTTATTTTTTCATGTTATTTTCTGTTAAATACTTTAATAAAATGTTTATTTACAGACTCTAAAAATGTTAATATTGTGGTATAATCATCAACTGATAAGTAATAAAATATTTTCTTTACAAAAGCCTACATTTATGTGTACACAACATTATGGAGATAATGTGTAATGAAATCCAAACATTTATAAATCATCTGTTTCAAATAAGTGCTTTAGAGTGCATATAAAACTGACCAAATGTGATATCAAATATAAGTATAAAAAAATGTGATATACCAAATTACCGCCATGGCTCAGGTGCTTGTTTCTGCCCAGTGTTAAGACACTGCATGTTTCCACTACCACACCACCCAAAAAGCTTGCTGGAACTGATTATGCTGATTGAGTTCTGGAAGAGTTGCAGGGACGGAGAGCAATATACAGTCATGGGACCCGGAATTCAACGGCCATATCCACAAGCCTATCTGTTAAGTAAACAGTTTAGCGTTGTCTATGACGGATGTCTCGTTGAGCAATGTAATATTCTCAAAAAGCATTAGTGAACATTTTACACAAACAATGTGGCTGTACATCATTATGTAATCTCTAATGTAACTCTTTAGTTGTCAAGTCAGGTTGGTTCAACATTCTGTGACATCGTTACATGGTTTTCCTGCTACATGCAAAGAAAATACTATAGGTATCTTACACCCAGAAGGTCAACAATTGGCTGCCTTTATCACCCCCTTAATCCTTTGTTGGTAGATGCTCTGCTACAACATTATGATAGCAAAAAGCATTTCTTTATTGACAGCCATTTAAAAGTAACTGTGTATTCTGACTGAATAGTTTCCCAAGTAACATATACATTTTATTAGATGTTTTCCAGTGGCAGATTTTTATAATTGAGTTTCATTTTCCCTGTCTCCTGCCTTAGATAAGTGATTAGTCACATGACAAATGTCCCCAGAACAAAGGCTCCGGTTACTTTTGAGAACCCCATACTGGTTATTTGCCTACAGTTGAGTTCCCCTTCTCTCTTCTGTCATTACTTGGGCCTGTTGCTCTCTGAATACTGTAATTATCAGATCCCTATCCAGTTTATCACATACTGTTTCCAACAAACATTACACACATCTTATTTTTGTTTTGACAGCTGTCTATTAGCTCAAATTGCTGAGCCACAGCCGATGATGAGGTATGTGTTTTTTGTGTTGATGACACTGAGATGTTGTCTGGACTAGCCCTGGTGCCAGTGACAAATTACAGGGTCTGGCAACATCTAACTTACTACTAAAGCAGAAGTTAACACTAATGATACAAAACCACGCCTCTGATGGAAAGACCTGTAGGTGTGAATATACTGTTATAGATACAGTGAATAATACAGTAAAACAGTTTAAAACTCATGATAGAACTCTAGTAAAACATGTATCATCACAACTGAGATATGTAATTCAAGAAAACCACATGTAAAATGCACACATATATGCCCCCCATAGTGCATACAGATGGGTTCATTAAATATTTAGATTTTGTTTTCATTTAAACCAAATGTGTGACACTATTTAAACACTTTGTTTTTCACTAATGCAGAAGGCGGATGGGACATACAAAATTCTAACAAATTCTGAAGGTCAAGTCATTTTTGTTTAATCTTTTCACTGAAATTGGTTAATATATATTTCATGATTTGTTTTGTATCAGTGGTACACATGCAAAAACACTTTTATATGCTCTCATATCTTTTCCTGTACTGCACTGACCCCAAGTTATGGTCAAAAAAGCAAAGAATCTGCTCTGACCCCTGCAGTCTTCACAGTGATATCTTCTGCTCTAGTAGCACGGTGTGTGAAGACATGCTAATAACAGTATGAGTGTTTAGGTGTATGTAGACACAGAGTCAAAGACGGCAGAAATGCAGAACTTCAAAGTGCATTCAGGCTAATTGCTGTGTTTTATGTGGTTTTCTAAAGTGTGCTGTTGAACATGCAATTTCAGCACTTTGAAACAGAACACTATCTCTTTATTTTGAGAGGCTTGTTTTGTTAAACTGCATGTCACTGTGGTAAATAATCAACCCTAAATATCATTTCTTATACTATTTTTGAGTGAGATTGTGAAGTGTGAGGTTTATTTAGATGTTTAGCTGTAAGTATTTATTACATTATTTATTAAGTATTTAGCTTTAATTGTTTCTCTGTATCACTCACAATGGATTGGCAACTGACATTTCACATCCCGTGTGGCTGGAGACAATCATTCCTCTCACAATGAAGAGATGTAAAATTACATTACAGCATTATTGATTTTTTTTTTATAGTAAATGGCAGGCTAACAAACCACTGGTCCTGCTGACTAGCGTGTAAACATTTATCCAATAAACACAGTTAAAGAAGTCCAGAGACCTGATAGTCTCCTGGCAAAATAGCAGCAAAATCAATCCTAATTCAATCAGAGACAGCAAAACAAATCCACCCATATTGTTCTCTGTGTAACCCTCAGGGAGTGTAAGAGAGAGACATGCCTAGGGGAATCCCACTGAGGGAAACCAAAAATAACTTATCTATCTTATTACAAACCAAATCACTATGAAGCTTTTTTTAATAGCATTTCTCTTCTATTTAAATATCATATTCTCTACTCTGCATTTATACCACCTATTCCGCTGTATTTTACTATAAATCAAACTATTCTTTCCAATAATTCATGTCTTTAACAATTGCAGATGAAGGCTGAATTGAGATGAGGATTGTTACATCTGTTTATTGATTTGTAAATTCATGTTTGTAAAAGAAAAAATCCAAAAATGTGTGCAGTGACCAAAAATTAGCATATTCATATGGTATTTTTGTGTGAATTGTTAACATGTATAAAGGAATATGAATAAGAGAGAAACTTGACTTTTAAATTAAAAGGTTATTTTTTTTTTTATGACTAGGAATGTTTGGCAAACATGCTACAGAAACATCTTTTCTTTTGTGATTTTCTAAGATTTCAAATAAAAGGGTACTTATTTGCTTGCGCAATCTAACAAATGGTGTACACGCATTGTGAGCTTAATGCACAGAAGTAATAATATTTGAACAAACAGCTCCACAAAACGACACACCAATATTTTAAGTATATCAACACCTGCTTCATAGTGAGAGGCCTTTCTGTAAAAGTAATGACATTTTAGTGACTAAAATGCACCCAATATAACACAGCGATTGCAAAGAGGATGAAATCACTCGAATGTATAATTTACAAATAAAATATAGTAGGCCTATTATTTACATGTTAAGCCATCGCACCATGTATGAATACAAATAAGAAACCTGACCCTCAAACAGAAAATATGTAACATGGTTCAAAACCAATGCATAAGACTGTCAAAGTGCTGAACACAGCTGACCATGGCTATAAAGCTCCACTTTAGCAGCATTACACTCACTAGTCGTATGTTAAAAGGTACAAAGTGTGTGAAATGCAGAAAGACTTCTATAACTGCTATTTTCTGATCGCTTCAAAGTACTGTGCTATGGCCCATTTATGACCTGAGATAGCAAAATCGCTGGTGAGTCACAGCATATCAAAAGTTCCCTGGTGTTCCTGGCTCCACGAACGTTTACTGAATGTGTCAACTGGCTTTTTACTGACTGATGCTCTTCTCTTAGCATTGACCGTATATCCGGTGCTACACTTGTAGCAGTTGTGCTAAACATGCTTACGGCTCCTCCCTTTGAACCTGTTGTGATGGAGAGCTTGTGCGTTCTCTCTCTGAAGGCAATGCTGTTATTCACTTCGACTTCAGTGAAGCGTATTGGACACCTTCAGGCCTTTTAAGGCCATGACTCTTGTCTGGAAATTGGGCCGGCGCTCTCCTATTCTCTCCTTCCCTTCTGGAGTTGGGCAAAGCGCAGAAATCGCACATGCTCTGTGCTCTGAGGGAGCTGCACCACTACTGGTACAAGTCAATTCAAGCTGATGGAACTTTTCTTGGAGACTGCTCAAAAGGTCTGTCCGTCTTCAAGCAGAGACATTTTCACTGGATTGTTGATGCCATAGTGTTTGCTTTCAATTTATAATGTCCAGATATTGTTACCATGACAGTGGACCATTGTAAATCCCAGCTTACTCACAACCCATTCATCTAAGGCTGCGTTTACACTTGGCATTAATATGCGAACTGTATCCGGATGTTGTCCACATACACATTGAAAAGACAAGTGTAAACGCACTTCTGATGGGAATGTTATCCGATCAGCGTGTCCAGGTTCAGAGGTAGTCGAGGACGCATTGTGATCGGATCTCAGTGTAATGTAAACGCAATCCAGCCATCGTGTGTGTCTGCATTCACAGGTGGACGTCACACAAAACCCAGCCCACTGTCATTATTCCGCCTCCTCTCTCCAGAACTGAGAGCTGTGTGGTTTTGCGATAGGACAGTCGAGGACAGCAACTTTGCACCGGAGCCATCCTTTTTTTTTTTTTGTGGGAATGCGAGTACCGATCTGTTATCCAGATACATAAGCCACTTGATGTGGACAGGTGTAAACGCACCGTGTCCTGATTGGCTTATGGTGATCGCATGTTAATGCATAAACTCAGCCTAACATGTGGTCATTCTGGGACACGTTGTGAGAAAGTGGACTAAAATAAGCATTTCAAATTTTGCTGTATTGTAAAACACACAAATTGTGGTGGAGTAGAACAAAGTACCCTCAAACGCAAGCAATACGCTGATTTCACGCAGCCGCCATTTTGAAATCGAAAGTGAGGCTCCGGTGGGAAGAACCCCGGAAGTAAAGATAAACTACAATGCCTTGGACTACCAACCTGAAGCTGCTGCCGCGACTTAAACTATTGGATGTTAATATCCAACATAGGATGTGTATATAGTTTCGTTCCTGCTTCTTTTTTTACTTTCTGAATTTTATATATATATATATAAAAAAATTATTTATAAATTAATTTCCCTGTATATAGTCTGAAAGACATGTATGTACAGTTTTAGAATAACTAATTTCTACACTAAACACAACAATACACCATCGCATTCGCGATCTCCTGTGATTAAAGGCGACACTTCCGGTTTTCTTCCCACTGCCTCACTTTCGATTTCAAAATAACGGCTGCGTGAAATAAGCGTATTGCACCCTCAGTTGATACTGTTAATACATTGGCGAAACTCAAATGCATCCATTTACAACTTCTCTTTGCAACGGTGAGCAATGTTGCCAATCACAGACATAGTTGTTAATCTCTTGAATGCAATGGCAAATAAGAGTCAAGTCAAGAGTCCTTCATTTATACAGTATAGCACTTTTAACAATATAGATTGTTTCAAAGCAGCTTTACAGTGATAATAGAAAATTAAAGTAACAGAGATTGTTTTGGCTTTACAACAGCTCTAGAATAAAGTTATTGTCCAGCTAAAGTTAGTTTGATTGATTCACTTTCATTGCAAAGATCATTAGTTATTAACCCTCTGGGGTCTGAGGTGTTTTCTGGGTCCTGGAGGTGTTCTGACATGCTCTGACATTTGTGCTTATTTCTGTTACTCGTGACATTTTCATGACTACAGTCTGATTACACTGTATTCAGCACAAACTCTGCTACAATAATATGTCAGCAGCATGTATGTAAAAGTTTGTAGTTTTGAGATAATAACGTTTATGCGTGGTTTGTGAAAAACAAACAAAAAAAAATGGTCACTGAAATAAGGTCATGAAACCCATACTGATTATTTCTTCACAAGACTTTTGAAAATTGTATCACGTAGCCTAGAATATTTGCTTACATGACACTGTTCTAATAGAAAACCCTTAATGCGCTCCGGCCTGCTCATCTGCACAACAACAGTGCATGGTGGCTCGAGAACGCAAACCTTGAAATAGGTTCCGAGGTGCAAGCGTTAAAAAATGTTGAAAAGCGTTATCATCTCAAAAAACGATGGCTGGAAGTCAGTTGTAGTTCTTGGGTTTCTCTTTCATTCAGTGATTCTGCTTGTTAACAGCAGGTGTTCATCATTACTGCTCAGTCACCACTTAATTATCTCATTAATTTCAACACTGCTTCAATGGTACTTTAACTCTGTAGTGTGCACACATAAGAACACTGAGCAGTGTTAATTTAACAGGCGTTTTGCTGTGTACTATTACATAAATCTTACCGTTTCATTTATGTATGACTGACAAATATGAATCACATTCAGTTTATTAATGCAATTACATAAATCTTATCTGTTTCATTTATATATGACTGAAAAATATTAATCACATTCAGATTATTAATTGGTTTGTTAAAACTATGTAATCCAAATGAATGGAAATTTTATATGCAATTCAAATACATAAATCTTATGTTAAGACATTTGTTTTTGAGTGTGTACATCCTTCATCCATCTATCCATCTGAACAACCTAATAAAATACAAAGACAAGACAAAATATAATGACATTGTGTTTTGGGACTTTGATGTTCTCACGTAGAAGACGACGAAAATGTACAAATATAGATGTGATAGCACAGACACGTATAAATGCCTCACAGTGAATGCTTGTCATTCATTTTGTAGCAGCACAATGGCGAAGAAGCTCTCTGTGGCATGAATTTCTTCATCAGATCATTGATCGAGATACTAGTGAAGAGGAGGCGATGCAAGATGAATCTCACAAGAAAACCTACCTTGCCTCAGAGGTGGGGATGAAGACCTGGACAAAGTTACATCTTTCGACCAGAATGTAACCGTAACATCAGCTGGGCCCTCATCATCAGAAGACTGCTGCTCATCAGTTGTTTCAAGGTCTGTAGCATGTGGTGCCTTCTTCTGATACATCTTCTAATGCACCTTCACTGTAAGATTCATCCTGCATCGCCTGTGATCTGATGAAGAACATGCACAGAGAGCTTCTTCGCTATTGTGCTGCTACAAAATGAGTAACAAGCAAGGCGCTATGAGGCATTTATGTGTCTGTGCTATCACATTAATATTAGTACATTTTAGTCCCAAATCATAATATTTTGTCTGGAAGCTGTGATGAAACAAATAACATGAAATAAAGATTCTTTTGAAACAGGGTCACCGCGGATTAAAGCCATTTTGTGCGCGCATGTGTGTTTGTGGTAATGTCAGATAGATGAATGGATATTAGATGCAGTTCAGGGTAGGATAAAATTAATCTCCATAAAAAAAACAATGTGTGTAACGCTCAAAATAGTTTGTGTGTATTAACGTGTGTGTGTTCCTGCATGTATCAACACATGCACAGATCCAAGGGCTCGATGTTTGCAAGCACACATGTACATATGTGAACATGTTTCTCTTTCTTTCATTCTTCCCCACTCACTTTAAATGGTGAGTCATTTTTGACTGGTAACACCACAAATGTGACTAAGTATTTCAAAACAAACACCCTGATTAAACATTAAAGCACACTAGTGTAATAAACAGTGCAATTTTTCTTCATATTTTATTTAATAGTGCATAAATAATAGTTCATAAATAATGCTTTTTTTTTCACTTAAAAAATGAAGTGTGTAACTTACTCTCAGATAAATGAGGCCTCTGACTATTCAGATGCAAAAATAAATACAAAACCAGTCCTTAATGAAAGAAAACAAGTTGTCAAAAAGATTGAATCCAATATTTAGTGATATATAATATAGAATAATGAGAGATTTAGAAGCTATTTTTGTAGGCCGGTCATTTTTGACCGTGAACACCACAAGTGTAACAAGGTGAACCAGAGTTCCCTTTCGTTGTCACTCCGAGTTACGTCGGATGACGACGAATGGGGTTTCGCTTAGAAAGCCTATCAACTTCGAGTATTACAAAACGAGCCAATGGCAAAGAAATGCCATGGGTCTGCGGAATTTGCATGACGTAACTCCGCCCCACCTCGTGGGTATAAAAGGAGGAAGTCCGCAACAGCAGTTTATGTTTTCGCTTCGGAGCCAAGTTTATTCTTCTCTCCACAAGCCATCTCTGAATTGTCAGCTTCACAAACGAGTGCCTCGAGTGTTGGTGTGACGGCGATCTACGGCGAGAGCGTGCTTCCTGCTGATCTGCTGCAGTGATTTGCCAGTCGGCGCGTTTCTCCCCGGGCGCTTCAACACTTGAGTTTTCTCACTAAAAGAGCTTACACGCGGCACGTCTTTTTAAAGATGCCTCGCCCGTGTACTTCTGGTTGCGGCAGATTGGTATCGGACTCTGATGGGCACGAGCGCTGCTTGGTATGTTTGGGCATTGATCATGCTAGAGCAGCGCTCGTGGATGACTCATGTTCTCTCTGTGGGAACATGACCATCGCGTCATTACGGTCGAGACTCAGTGAACTCGCAAGAGTGAGAGTCCCCTCATCCACCCCCCGCCCTGCGGCTGGTGGCCAGGGTGACCTGAGGGTGACGGTCTGGAACAAGGCGCCGACTATGTGTCCGCGACCCCAGCCCCCCTCTTCAATGACGGTGCCCGCTAGCGAACTGCCGATCCCCGCGGGTCTACCCTCTGGTGGCCCGCGTGTTTCGGTTGAAGCTACAGAGGATGATGCCATGTCTGTTGCTGCATCACTAGGTGGGTTTGATTCTTCTGGAAGTGAGGACTCGTCACAGCTGCCACCTTCCGGTGTGCATACGGCTGTGCTCGAGTCTGATCCGGAGATGACGGCCATGCTTTCCCGGGCAGCCGCGAGCATCGGGCTTGAGTGGAGGCCTCCACCCTGTCCTGAGCGCTCGCGGCTGGACGATTGGTTTTTGGGTAAGGCCGCCGACCCTCGTCCTCGGCAAACCCCAATACCTTTCTTCCCGGATGTGCATGATGAGATCTCGAAGTCCTGGAAGACCCCGTTGTCTTCCCGTGACCGCTCGGTGACCTCATCCGCCTTTCCTCCCCTCGATGATGCAGCCGCCCGTGGGTACACTGGGCTCCCCCCGGTTGAACGCTCTGTTGCCATGCAACTATGTCCTCAGAGTGCTTCTTCTCGTGGCGAGCCTAAGCACCCATCCAAAGCCTGTAGATTTTCGTCGACCTTGGTGGCGAAGTCTTACAGAGCGGCGGGACAGGCGGCTGCGTCACTGCATGCTATGGCCACTCTGCAGGTCTACCAGGCCCAGATGCTCAGAGACATGCACGAGGGTAGGACAGACCCAGGGCTCTTCAATGAGCTGCGCGCCGCGACCGACCTTGCTCTCCGGGCGACGAAGGTTACCGCGCGCTCCCTGGGTCTGGTGATGTCCACAGCCGTGGTCCAGGAGAGACATCTCTGGCTGAACCTGGCCGACATGCGGGACGCGGAGCGGACCCGTCTGCTTAACGCCCCCTTGTCCCAGGCCGGCCTCTTCGGCGGTGCGGTTGAAGATTTTGCCCAACAGTTTTCAACCGCCCAGAAACAGACCGAGGCCATCAAACACATCCTGCCCCGCCGGCCAGCTGCTGCCTCCACCCAGCCGACCGGGCAGACGCCTCGTCCTGTTTCCCGCCGAGGGCGCCCTCCTGCGGCTCCCCCCCCTCCCGCCCGGCCCACGCAGCAGCCTCCACCCCGGGCCGGTCGCGGAGGAAGCCGTAAGAAGGCGCCACAGCCCTCTCCCGCCCCGCCCCCCGCTAAACGCCGGGCCAGGCGGCGCTCCTGAGACGGGCTGCTCAGGGAAGATGGTCGTTTTTCAGGAGATGGTAGCAGGACCACTCCTTCCCCCGGTGGAGGGCCGGGGGAGAATCTTTTGTTCTCCGCTCCCCGCTGCTCACCCACGGGTGGGCAGCACCCTAAAGTGGTTAAAGACAGAAACGATCCTCTCTTCCCTGAGCTCACAGAGTTCTCGGGCGACACAGAGCGCCGCCCACAAGCCGTGCTCTCCTCGCCCCCCTCTGTCCCAGAGGCGGTTGACAGGGCGTGCCGTCCACGGACCGCGCTCCCCCTGTCCCCCTCTGTCGCCAGACCCCTGGCAGAGCAGGCCCCCGCGGGACGACCAGTCTGGTCCTCCCCTGGCCCCCTCTGTCAGGGCGCGGTTGTTAACTGTGCCCCCACACCGGGCCGCTATGCCGTCCACGTCTGGGCCAGTTACTCCGCTTCGCTGCCCCTCCGGGGGGACGCCTGTTGCCCGCTTGATCCCGCTGGTTCAGTTCCTGGGAGCCTGGTTAGAGCTTCCCCGTCTGTCCCGCTGGATCGCGCGCACCATCAGGCTCGGCTATGCGATTCAGTTCGCACGGTCTCCTCCCCGCTTCAGGGGAGTCCGCTCCACTTTTGTCGGTGGCAATGCCCCCATCATGAGAGCAGAGATTGCCACCCTGCTGGCGAAGGGTGCAATCGAGACTGTCCCTCCAGCCGAGATGAGGTCCGGGTTCTACAACCCCTACTTCATTGTCCCCAAGAAAACCGGTGGGTTACGGCCAATCCTGGACTTGCGCGTGCTGAACCGCTCCCTTCACAGGCTGCCGTTCAAGATGCTCTCCGCCAAACGCGTTCTCGAATGCGTGCGGCCCCAGGATTGGTTTGCAGCGATCGACCTGAAGGACGCCTACTTTCATGTCTCCATTCTTCCTCGACACAGACCGTTCCTACGGTTTGCTTTCGAGGGGCAGGCATACCAGTACGCGGTTCTCCCTTTCGGGCTAGCCCTGTCTCCTCGCACCTTCACGAAGGTTGTCGAGGCTGCCCTTGTTCCCCTTCGGGAACACGGGGTTCGCATCCTGAGTTATATCGACGACTGGCTGATCCTAGCTCACTCTCGAGACCAGGTTTGCGAACACAGGGACCTAGTGCTCCGGCACCTAGCTCGTCTGGGCCTTCGGGTCAACTGGGAGAAGAGCAAACTTTGCCCCGTGCAGAGGATCTCTTTTCTCGGTATGGACATCGACTCGGTCGCCATGTCCGCGCAGCTTACGAGCGAGCGCGCGCAGTCACTGCTGACTTGCCTGAGACATCTCAGGAGCAAGAGTGCGGTTCCACTGAAACATTTTCAGAGGCTCCTGGGGCATATGGCATCTGCAGCCGCGGTCACGCCGCTCGGATTGCTTCATATGAGACCGCTTCAGCTTTGGCTTCGCGACCGAGTCCCGAGGTGGGCATGGCATCAAGGCACGCTCCGGGTACCAGTTACTCCGACCTGCCGTCAGTTCCTCACCCCGTGGTCGAACCTCAGTTTTCTCAGGGCGGGTGTCCCCCTGGAACGAGTTTCCCGGCATGTTGTGGTCTCCACGGATGCCTCCACCACGGGCTGGGGCGCCATGTGCAATGGACATGCTGCTGCGGGCTCCTGGACAGGACCCCAGCGGCTATGGCATGTCAATTGCCTCGAGTTGTTGGCAGTACGCCTTGCCCTGCACCGCTTCCGGGCGTTGCTCAGGGGTCAACACGTACTAGTCCGCTCAGACAATACCGCTACTGTAGCGTACATCAACCATCAAGGTGGTCTACGCTCCCGCCGTATGTCACAACTCGCCCGCCACCTCCTTTTATGGAGTCAGAAGCATCTGAGGTCGCTTCGAGCCATCTTCATTCCCGGAGCCCTGAACTGTGCAGCCGACGAGCTCTCACGGCTTCAGCCCCTCCCTGGAGAATGGCGACTCCATCCCCAGTCGGTTCAGCTGATTTGGGACCAGTTCGGGGACGCACAGATAGATCTGTTTGCCTCTCACGACTCGACCCATTGCGCCCTGTATTTTTCCCTGACCGAGGGCACGCTCGGCACGGATGCACTGGCGCACAGCTGGCCGCCGGGCCGCAAATATGCGTTTCCCCCAGTGAGCCTTCTTGCGCAGACCTTGCGCAAGGTCAGGGAGGACGAGGAGCAGGTCATTTTGGTCGCGCCGTATTGGCCCGGCCGGACCTGGTTCCCCGAACTTGCACTCCTCGCGACAGCACCTCCCTGGCCCATTCCTCTGAGGAAGGACCTTCTTTCTCAGGGACGGGGCACCCTCTGGCACCCTCGCCCCGATCTCTGGAGCCTCCACGTGTGGCTCCTGGACGGCTCGAGGTAGGTTTGAGTACCCTTCCACCAGCGGTGGCGGCTACCATCACTTCCGCTAGAGCGTCGTCCACGAGACACGTCTACGCGTTGAAGTGGAACCTCTTCGTCGACTGGTGCTCTTCTCACCGAGAAGACCCCCGGAGATGCTTGATCAGCGTTGTGCTTTCCTTCCTTCAGCAAGGGTTGGAGCGAAGGCTGTCTCCCTCCACCCTTAAGGTCTATGTTGCCGCCATTGCCGCACACCATGACCTAGTCGAAGGTAAGTCGGTAGGGAAGCACGACCTGGTCATCAGGTTCCTGAGAGGAGCGAGGAGACTAAATCCTCCTCGTCCTCCTCTCGTTCCCTCTTGGGACCTCTCAGTGGTTCTAACTGCCCTGAAGAGTGCTCCCTTTGAGCCCCTGCAATCAGTTGAGCTTAAGTTCCTGTCAATGAAGACAGCGCTCCTGGTTGCACTGGCCTCCATCAAGAGGGTAGGGGACCTGCACGCATTCTCCGTCGACGAAGCGTGCCTGGAATTCGGTCCGGCTTTCTCTCACGTGATCCTGAGACCCCGGCCCGGATATGTGCCCAAGGTTCCTACCACTCCCTTTCGGGACCAGGTGGTGAACCTGCAAGCGCTGCCCCCGGAGGAGGCAGACCCAGCCTTGGCACTGCTCTGTCCAGTACGCGCTCTTCGCGCCTATGTAGACAGGACGCAGTGTTTCAGGACCTCAGACCAGCTCTTTGTCTGTTATGGTGGGAAGCTGAAGGGAAAGGCTCTCTCCAAGCAAAGGTTGTCTCACTGGATAGTGGACGCCATTGCCTTGGCTTACCAGCAGCAAGGTCGACCGTGCCCCCTTGGTGTGACGGCTCACTCCACCCGGAGTGTGGCATCCTCTTGGGCTCTAGCGCATGGCGCCTCGCTAACAGACATCTGCAGAGCTGCAGGCTGGGCGACACCTAACACATTCGCTAGATTCTATAATCTCCGAGTGGAGCCAGTGTCCTCTCATGTACTCGCTTCAACTAGCTAGTACCGGACCCGCTCAGGTGTCTTCGCTTGCTCGCCATTCCACTCCACGGACTGGATACGTGCGATATTCTCCTCAGGTGAGCTTCCCCGAAAGCCCTGAGTTCCTCCAGCACTCCTGACGTCGGCGCCAGTGTCTATTGCCTGCGCGTCGGCTAGGTGCCTCCCGTGTGCATGGTCCCTCCCCTGAGCGACCCCCACATGTGTATTTCCACTGTAAGCCTCTCTGAGCATGTGTCTTTCCCTTGGCAAGCCACCTTGCCACCCTGGGGTTGAAATATTCCACCTGCGGCTGGACACCCCAGTGTTCTCCATATGTTTCCTTCGGGTCATATGTGTATTCTCTAAGTCCCCCCCATCTGGGTTGGCATTATTTGCATACTCCCCTAGCTTGGGATATGCTTCCCAGTGTACCTTGGTATTCCTGTGTTAAATGGAGTCCTTCGTCCAGTCTATGACAGGGATCTCCTTTTACGCAGGGCACTGGAAGACAGCTGAGAAGGTGGCGTGATTAGACTGGTAACCCCATTCGTCGTCATCCGACGTAACTCGGAGTGACAACGAAAGGGAACGTCTACGGTTACGTATGTAACCCTCGTTCCCTGAGTAGGGAACGGAGACGTTACGTCTGCCTGCCACTTTCCGCTGTACCGCGGGGATCGCCTGAGCTCAGTCTTGGCTCCTCAGCGAAGAAACATAAACTGCTGTTGCGGACTTCCTCCTTTTATACCCACGAGGTGGGGCGGAGTTACGTCATGCAAATTCCGCAGACCCATGGCATTTCTTTGCCATTGGCTCGTTTTGTAATACTCGAAGTTGATAGGCTTTCTAAGCGAAACCCCATTCGTCGTCATCCGACGTAACGTCTCCGTTCCCTACTCAGGGAACGAGGGTTACATACGTAACCGTAGACGTTTTCTGGAGTTATGCTGAACAATAACCGGGTCTATTCTATTCACACATGTGCTCAATCGAACATTAACTGACTTGACATTGACTTGCTCATAACGTTAACGTTACAGCTCCTGCGGTCAATGTCTAACGTTAGATTAGTTGACGGTTGCGGTGCACATTGAGTAACTTTGTTAGAGATAAACGAGCCTTATCACACTACACTACCATTATATTTTCTTTACATCACAGTGAAATAATAACAAAATGAACTTTGCATTTGTCAAACAGAGGCAACATCCATATTGCGATAGCCTGGTTTGGCTAACTTTAGCTAACACCTGCACAAACACAGTTGTCTGTAAAGAAATATCCTAGTTGTCCATCCTGCCTCTAACCATAAATGTGAATTAAAAACAATTATTCTAGTTCAAATAACAAAATTTTGAATGCTTACCTTGTCTAAAAGTGAGTTCCTGGGCCTTCACATTCGAAGCAAGTAATGGCGGATGGCAAAACAGATGGCAAGCTTAGTTGATGTGACGTCATGTGGTCATGTGACATGAAAATGTCTGGTTTGAAGTAAAATACTATTTAAGTCAAATTGTTGCTTTTAATTTTGTCTAGGGTGTTCGTTATTTGCTTTAAGGCAAACTGAACAAAACAGGTTTAAACCAGAAACAATGTTTTTCACTTAGACCAATATAAAAATGCACTTTAAATAAACAACACTATAGTTTCACTTTTTTTCAGTGTACTGAACTTGTGATCGATGAGACATCACTTAATTTACTACTACAAACTGATAACGGACAGATAAGTATGATTTAAACCATGCTTATGCAATTCCACTAATGCCAACATAATTTTTGAGTCTATTTAAAGGGGTGGTTGATTGCGATTTCACTTTTTTCATTTTAAATAATGTGTAATGTTGCTGTTGGTGCATGAACAGTATCTGCAAAGTTGCTGCGCTGAAAGTTCAACGTAAGCAGAGATATCGTCTTTTAAAAATCAGGAAGTTTAATGCCTACAAATATGACTCGAATGGGACTACAGCGAGATACTTCCCGGGTTTTATACGTAACTAACCCATAATCAACCCTCTCTCCGGAATATGCAAAAAAGGGGGCATGGCCATATTTCTTTGTCGAAGAGGAAGAGTTATAGTGGAGAGCAGTAGCCATGCCGTCGAAAGTGTGTTATTTTCACCCAGCTGTCAGGTCTTCTGTGTTCAGGCGTCCTACGGACGCTGTAGTTCGTCAACAATGGCTACAATTTATGTTTGATTATGTTCCAGAAAATTACAATCGTAATTTAGCTCTCTGTGCTGCGCATTTTACGGAAGACAGCTTCCAGAATCTCCACAAATTCAATGCTGGATTCAACAAGAGACTTTTACTAAAGCATGAAGCAGTTCCAACTTTAAAACCTGAGGCAGCAGTTGTTGGGCCACAACCTGTAAGTAAGACTTAATAATTTTAAATGTATTTGCATGTATAATTTTTGACGTAATGTTTTAGTTTTTATCAAGGACTTAAACAAATGCCAGCGCTGGCTTTAGTAGCCACTTAGTTATGCCATTTTGTGTGTCTATGACAAACGCGTACAAACATTTTGGACCTGAATTTGTAATTATGTACTAATTTTGTAAATGTATTTTCCATGTATACTTTATGACGTAATTTTTTCGATTTGATCAAGAACGTAAACCAATGCCAACGCTGTTTGTTTATAGTAGCCAGTTAGTTCGATGCTATTTTGTGTGTATAAGACAAACGTGCATAAAGTTAAAAAAATTATATGTAATCGCAACAGCAAACTTCAGCTGCTGTTATCAGATGTTTTCACGTTCTGTTGGCATTTTAACACAGTTGCCACATGTACACCTAAAGAAAACGATACACCGAGTATACTAAGTTTTGTGAATAGATAAACGGTTGTTCATTATATCGATAAAACAATAACTTTAAAAAATGGTATTACTCAGTCATTTATTAAGTTATATTAAATATTTAATCAGGAGAAAACCGTATCTCAAAAGCTAACAAGCAGCAGTAGCATTTTCAAGTAACAGCGTATCGAAATTCTTATATAATGATAGTAGAATAGAATAATAATAATGATTCAAAAATGTACCATTCATCAACGTTTTGTAAGAGCTGTGTTTGGGGAGGTTCTGCTTGACTCTCTTCATTGCCGCTTTCTGGGTCTGATTCTGGCTCAAACTGAAACAGCAGTATTGACACCATTATTTACAATTGACCGGAGCACATGCAACTTTCGCCTGTAAAGGTAATGGGCGTGAAGTTTCCGGACAACGTGCGCTACGCAGTTTAGCCAATTGCAACACACCGGCCCAACTAACCAATCTGAGCCCATTGCCTGTTTCTGAGGGAGTGGTTTCATAGAATCAGGAAGTCAACCGGTCGTTCAAATGACAGAGGAGAAAGCGGCTTACAATAAAGGTGAAATTTATGAAAAATAAGGCTTTAAAAAAAAAAAACACGAACACATGTTATATTGCACCCCATAAACACAATCATGCAAAGAAAAAAAGCAGTAAACCACCCCTTTAAAAGAATGTTGTGGTCAATAGTATCAAATGCAGCACTAAGATCGAGAAGCACTAATAGAGAGATACAACCACGATCGGATGATAAGAGCAAATCATTAGTGACTCTAATGAGAGCTGTCTCAGTACTATGATACGGTCTAAATCCTGACTGGAAATCCTCGCAGATACCATTTCTTTCTAAAAAGGAACATAGTTGTGAGGATACTGCCTTTTCTAGTATCTTTAACAGAAAAGGTAGATTCGAGATCGGCCTGTGATTGACTAATTCTGTAGGATCAAGTTTTTTTAACAAGCGGTTTAATCATAGCCAGCTTAAAAGTTTTTCGTACGTATCCTAATGACAAAGATTAATAAATTTTTCGTTTTTCGTCCGTATCCTAATGACAAAGATGAATTAATGACATTGAGAAGAGGATCTATGACCTCTGGAAGCATCTCTTTCAATAGTTTAGTCGGTATAGGGTCAATCATACATTGATTTAGATGATTTAACAAGTTAAAATTCACCCTCTCCTATAGCAATGAATGAATGGAATTTTTCAACAGTGAGACTACACTGTACTGTCTGATGCGATACTGTAGTAGACGGTTGCATAGTTATAATTTTCTACCTAATATTATCAATCTTATAAGTAAAGAAGTTCATAAAGTCATTACTGCTGTGCTGCTTGGAAACGTCTGGGGTCGAAGCTTTATTTTTCGTTAATTTAGCCACTGTTTCAAATAAATACCTAGAGTTTTGTTTGTTTTCTTCTAAGAGGGTTGAAAAATAAGCAGATCTAGCAGTTTTTAAGGCCTCTCTGTATGCAATCTTGCTCTCTTTCCATGAAATGTGAAAAAAACTCTAGTTTTGTTTTCTTCCAGTTGCGCTTCATTTTTCTGGCTGTTCTCTTAAGGGCCTGAGTGTGCTCGTTGTACCACGGCGTTGGACTATTTTCTTTAATCTTCTTTGAACGCAAAGGAGCAACTGTGTCTAAAGTCATCCTCATTTATATAGCGCTTTTAACAATGTAGATTGTTTCAAAGGAGCTTTTTATTTTTTTAAAGTGCTGGAAAAGAGAGAGTTAAAAATTTCTGTCGCAATATCGAGCTCTTCTAAGCTATCTGGGATGCTGAGGAGATGAAACTGATCAGAAATATTATTAATAAAGCAATCTTTAGTGGCAGAAGTGATAGGTCTAACATATTTGTAACACGGAGTCGGCTTTGCACTACACTACAGAGGTGTTTAAGTTAGTCAGAATCCACTTCAGTGCTGAGTTATGCAGGCTTGTGAAACCACTCGTTAACAAATAAAGTGTATTCACGATGCAAGTAAGAGATTTATTGTGCATTGTTGGCAGCTTCATTGATTATAACAGAACTTTGTGAGATCGCGAATGAACTGACAAATCAACAGTGTTTCAGTGATTGTAAAGGAAGCGGTCTTGGCTCGCTTTCAAGGCTACAGCCTATATAATCCATTGAATAAAACTACTGTTTTTTTATGCTGCTAAGAGGAATGACGGACAATTGCATGCTGCAAATGTTCAGAAGTTACATCTACTGTACATATAAATGCTGGATTCACGCTGCACAGGACAGAAATATGACGTTAAAATAATAACGCATTAAAAGCAATGTAAACATTACTAGAAAAATATTCACAGCAAAATATTTGTGAAATTCTAAAAGTGTAGTCCACAGTGCACGTGGCAGCTATGGTGGAGCCGTTGCTTAGCCTACATCTGCACTTTACTAGAGCACCCTTAGTAAATTTCAGAAGCACCCTCAGGGATTTGATTCTGGAAGCAGGCCTGGTCACAGAAGATATATTCAACTAATACCAGGTGTTAATGGTAATGCTTTTCATAATACCAATAATACATGATACATTGAAACTATATCAGAATACCAGGGTAAAAAATGCTTAGCAACATCAGATAAGCTGCTAAGCAACTGCCAGACACCTCTTACAGTGCAGGAAAGGAGACCCCTTGCATCCACATATAAATAAAAAAGAGCTTCTCATCATGTTGACCACAACCTGCCACTCATTCCTAAGGTTTAGGCTGAGACTGCCATACAAGTTCCTTAGAACATAGAGATGCAACAGTGGCTGAAATAAAACGAAGCCATAAAGATCCATCCAAATTTGCAACACGTGTACTTCATGCCAATGTTTCTTGTTTGGCTCAACACAATGCCTGTAATAAGTTGAAATAGGTTTGGTAATGGAACAATGCAAGGGTAAAACGTTACAGATCCTGCTTTAACTGTGAACTTTACACTAAGCAAATGACTTTTCACACCAGTAAGCAGTCACGTCGTTGGAATGAAAAGGCGCCAGATTTCAATCTCCTCATCGGAAAAAGATAAGTGTATCCAACAGGTGGATGCACCTTCATTCTAAGTTTCTATCCCAATGGAGAAGGTGGCATTAACAGAATCACCACATTCTGAGTTTCTGACTGATGAGAGAAGACACAGCAGTACAGTAAGGTTAAGCTCTTGTGCTCGATTGCTCCTGTCTGCCTTGCTGTTGGTTTGTGTCTGTAGCTTTGTATATCTTTCTGTTTTGAATCATTATTTACTACCATTCCCGGTTGTTTATACTGCTAAATACAACTTACTCAACCTCACATATTAACCTGACATCGCTAGCTTCAATCGAAATCGTTGCTAGCACAACAAGCTACTAATTCGCTAGCCTGTTAGCGTGCCATCAGTGCGCTCTTTATTTATTTATTTAGCTCGCGCACTCGCGCCTTTTACAAATCCATCAAAGCTGTCGTAAGTAGAATCAGTCAACAAACATGGTGAGTCATTTCATCTTCTCCTCTTATGGTGACTTGCACTTCATGTAGCAAGTATAGTATAGCCTTCTCCATCATCACAGAATTTACATGTGATAAATGCAGGGAGATAGTCAAGTTGACGGAGAAGATTTCAGAACTAGATCGTAATCCAAACGCATCCAAACTTTCATTGAGGTTAATTGTAAGAGTGCAAGGGCTTTAGATACTGCTTTGGATGCGACTAGCTTAGAGAACATTGTACATTGTTTGGTTCCGGCTGAAATAGAGCCCGTGCAGCAGGGCAATTGGGTGACGGTGAGGCGCTGTAGTCGCAGGACAAAACACAGCACTTCCGTTCCGATTACAACATTAAACAGATTCTCCCCTCTCAGTGAAACACCCACTGAGAATCCTGTTGAATGTGCCCTAGTTATTGGCGATTCTATTACATGGAACGTGAAAATAGAGACACCAGTCACCATAGTCACATGTTTGCCAGGAGCCAGAGCGCCTGACATCAAAGCAAATTTAAAAGTGCTGGCTAATGCTAATCGTAAATTCTCTAAGATTATTATTCACATCGGCACTAATGATGTTTGACTTCGCCAGTCGGAGATCACTAAAATTAATGTTAAAGAGGTGTGTGAACTCACAAGTACAATGTCATGCACTGTAATTTGCTCTGGCCCCCTTCCTGTTCGAAGGAGTGATGAGATAGTTAGCAGATTGTCATCACTCAATGGCTGGTTGTCTAAGTGGTGTCCGCAAAATAATATAGAATTCATAGACAATTGGAAAAGTCTTTGGGGCAGACCTGACCTGTTGAAAAGAGATGGTATTCATCCCTCCTGGGATGGTGCTGCTCTTCTCTCTAGTAATATGGCACATAGTCTTAGAGCTCAAACATGACAATCTGGGGTCAGGAAGCAGACAAACTGGCTAAACCGACCGTCTGCCAGCTGTCTCACGTGACTGAGGTCAGATAAATCCCATCACATAGAGGGTCTTTCACCTGGATATCATCATATAGAGACTGTCTGTTCCCCGAATTAGGCAATACAAAAAACTTCCAAACCCATCTAAGGGTAAAAATTTAATTGATGTTCAACAAATAAAAAACAGAAATAATACAAATGAACAAATGATAAAGCTTGGGTTGCTGAATATTTGATCCTTTATTTCAAAAGTACTTATTGTTAATGATATGATTACAGACTATAACCTTGATGTGCTGTGTTTGACAGAAACCTAGCTAAAACCAAACGATTACATTACTTTAAATGAGTCCATAAAATGAGTAATAAATATGAACCTCGTCTGAAAGGCAAAGGGGGAGGTGTTGCTGTAATTTATAGAAATATTTTCAAAATTACTAAGAAGTCTAGTTTCAAATATAATTCTTTTGAAGTGTTGGTGCTTAATGTAACATTATATAGTGCAAATGATAAATCATGGTTAAGATTTGTGCTGGCTACTGTATACAGGCCACCAGGGCACCATACAGACTTTATCAAAGAATTTGCTGACTTTCTATCAGAGTTAGTACTGGCTGCAGATAAAGTCCTAATTGTTGGTGATTTTAATATACATGTAGATAATGAAAAAAGATGCATTGGGATTGGTATCTAAAGACATTCTTAACTCTATTGGAGTTAGACAACACGTGTCAGGACCTACTCATTGTCGTAATCATACTCTAGATCTAATATTATCACATGGAATCAATGTTGATGCTGTTGAAATTCTGCAGCAGAGCGATGACATCTCAGATCATTATCTAGTCTTGTGTAAACTTCATTTATCCAAGGCTGCAAAGCCGACTCCGTGTTACACATATGTTAGACCTATCATTTCTGCTACTAAAAATTGCTTTATTAATAATCTTCCTGATCAGTTTCAGCATCTCAGCATCCCAGATAGCTTAGCAGAACTCGATATTGCGACAGAAACTTTTAACTATCTCTTTTCCAGCACTTTAGACACAGTTGCTCCATTGCGCTTAAAGAAGATCAAACAAAATAGTCCTACGCCGTGGTACAATGAGCACGCTCAGGCCCTTAAGAGAGCAGCCAGAAAAATGAAGCGCAACTGGAAGAAAACAAAACGAGAGGTATTTCGCATTTCATGGAAGGAGAGCTCTATTGCATACAGAGAGGCCTTAAAAACTGCTAGATCTGCTTATTTTTTAAACTCATTAAATCATCTAAATCGACAACATGTATGTTAGACCCTATACCGACTAAACTATTGAAAGAGATGCTTCCAGAGGTCATAGATCCTCTTCTCAATATCATTAATTCATCTTTGTCACTAGGATACGTACCGAAAACTTTTAAGCTGGCTATGATTAAACCACTTGTTAAAAAAACACAACTTGATCCTACAGAATTAGTCAATCACAGGCCGATCTAAAATCTACCTTTTATGTCAAAGATACTAGAAAAGGCAGTATCCTCACAACTATGTTCCTTTTTAGAAGGAATGGTATCTGATTTTCAATCAGGATTTAGACCGTACCATAGTACTGAGACAGCTCTCATTAGAGTCACAAATGATTTGCTCTTATCATCCGATCGTGGTTGTATCTCGCTATTGGTGTTACACGACCTTAGTGCTGCATTTGATACTATTGACCACAACATTCTTTTAAATAGACTCGAAAATTATGTTGGCATTAGTGGAATTGCATTAGCATGGTTTAAATCATACTTATCTGACCGTTATCAGTTTGTAGCAGTAAATGAAGAGATGTCTTATCGATCAAAAGTTCAGTATGGCGTACCACAAGGCTGAGTACTAGGACCGTTGCTGTGCAGTCTGTACATGCTACCCTTAGGAGATATCATTAGGAAGCATGGCATTAGTTTTCACTGTTATGCTGATGATACTCAGCTCTATATTTCTTCAAGCCCAGACGAAACTTACCAATTCACCAAATTAATGGAATGCATAGTTGATATAAAAAATTGGATGACTAGTAATTTCCTACTACTTAATTCTGAAAAAACAGAGATTCTAATTATTAGACAAAAAACGTCCTCACGTAATAACCTAGAATACTGTCTAACACTTGATGGCTGCTCTGTCAAGTCCTCGTCGTCAGTTAGGAACCTCGGTGTGCTCTTTGATAGCAATCTTTCATTTGAAAGTCACGTGAATAGTATCTGTAAAACCGCATTTTTCCATCTAAAAAATATATCTAAATTACGTCATATGCTCTCAATGAAAAATGTAGAACAATTAGTTAATGCGTTCATGACATCAAGGCTAGATTATTGTAATGCTATTATGGGTGGTTGCCCTGCACGCTTAATAAACAAATTACAGCTGGTCCAAAACGCAGCCGCTAGAGTTCTTACCAGAACCAGGAAGTATGACCATATTAGCCAGGTTCTGTCAAAACTGCATTGGCTCCCTATTAAACATCATATAAATTTTAAAATATTGCTGATTACTTACAAAGCTCTAAATGGTTCCACTCCCCAGCACTTGAGCGAGCTCTTAACGCATTATAGTCCTTCAAGTCTATTGCGATCTCAAAATTCTGGCCAGTTGATAATACCTAGAATATCAAAATACACTGCTGGCGGTAGATCCTTTTCCTATTTAGCACCAAAACTTTGGAACAATCTTCCTAACATTGTCCGGGAAGCAGACACAGTCTGTCAGTTCAGATCTAGACTAAAAACACATCTCTTTGGCTTAGCATACACATAACACATTATAGACTTCTATAATTCAATGTTAAGACCTGTTTACACCGGGACGAATTTCGCGTGCGATATTCGGCAACGTTTAACGCCTCGTGACTAAACAATGGACGCCAATGTGAGTGTGCACACCGACGTGTAAAACGCCACGCGTAAAAGCGTAATTTTTTTTAAAACGCCTCGGGTTTGTTTTTTTGGTTTGACGCGCCGCGTCAAAAACTATCCGACCAATGAGATTGGCGCTTTTGCTCACGTGTCTGGAGCTTCTGAAGTTACAGTAAAACACAACTTGGGGGCGCTCAAACACAAAACGGTCTTGCCGAGCACACATACGTAATGGCGAAGAAGATATACAGCGTCTACTACACTCTGCCGGGAAGAAATAAGACGAGGAAGATGCAAGGCCAGATGAATGTAGAGCTGCTGGTCTTGTTGGTGTCTTTATAAAGAGACACCAACGAGAATAAAGAACTATATGACAAACGCGACAAACTTGCTCTCTTCTTCTGAGTGACAAGCGAGTGTCAGAAGCACTTTGTGGACCGGGGTATTTCTGTTTTACATTAAGCGCCATCTAATGTCAGGGAATTAATTTGCATGTTCACTCGGCTCATCATCAGCGAAAATCGCTTGGGTGTGAACACAAAAAACGCGCTGAAAAACGCTGACGAATAACGCAAGCCGATATTCGTCCCGGTGTGTACGAGGCTTTAGGCTGCATAGTTTTGATCAGCCGGAACCGGGAACACTTCCCATAAATCCTGATGTACTTTGTACATCAAAAGAAGGATGGCGTCTACGCTAATATTTGTCTTTCTGTTTATCCAGAGGTTTACCGCAGTCCGCCGTATCCAGGCCGTATCCGGATCTGATGAAGGACTTGAGCCTGGACACAACGACAACTCAGTCCTGAAGTGTCAACTAGTCTCTCCCTTGTGAAGGCCTCCTTCCCTTTACCTCAGTACAGATAAAACGTTGTCGGGATAATTCCGATTCACGTGGCTACGTGGAAGCGATAAAAAATTCTCAGAGCCACCAGGCACTGTTTTATGCAAATGAGCGGCCGGATCGCATTAAAGGTTTTCTGTTAGAACGGTGTCGTGTTAGCGGCCCCTAAGTTAATAACTAATGATCGTTGCGACGGAAGTGAATCAATCAAAACTAACTTTAGCTGGACAATAACTTTATTCTAGAGCTGCTGTAAAGCCAAAACAATCTGTTACTTTAATTTTCTATTATCACTGTAAAGCTGCTTTGAAACAGTCCATATTGTTAAAAGCGCTATATAAATGAAGGTGACTTGACTTGACTTGCATATTGCCTTAGTCTGCATTCTAGCTGCAAAGGACTCCAGCAATGACTGAGAGCTTCTGGCTGCAACTGCTCCCCCAGCAGCACAGCCTAGTCCATAAAGGAGCCCTGCATCGGCAGATCTTGCCTGACCCACACAGCTTCTTAGTAACAGAGTCAGTAAGAAATGTATCCTGTGACAATTTATCTGATCCAGCTGTATTCGAAGAACCCTTTTGGCGCAACTGAATGGAGCATAGTCATCCATTCGTATCATTAGTAGTTGTATTTACTCTTGCATATGTATTGTTAATAAATATCATTAATTATTTTTACAACTGTGCCTTCCTTGTGTTGATGATCAGAGGCTCTACTATTATCCAAATTCTTACAAATCCTTCAAATAAATCTGTTAATAAGCTCCTTCCAATTTACATTAATTCTAATTCTAATTACTGAACAGCCCCTTTGTATTGTTCTCATGGAAAATGTATTATATGATGTTCTGAGGATCAGATACACTTTAATAACAGCTTAAGTGATCACTTCATCATCTGTGACTTGAGTACCAATCACTACACCAAACAGGAAGAGAAGAGAATCCACACTGTCACCTGTCGTGCAAAGTGAGTGTTTGGGTGTGTGTAGTTTATATGCCTTCACATCTAACATCTATCACACAGACAGATGTGGTTTCCGTATGAGGACCTCGCCAAAAAGCTGCATTTGGCCACAGTCAGTGATGTATTATTAATTGTTGTGCTAAAAGTGTGTGCGTGTTTTGGGGGGTGTTGATGGGGTTTCAAGGAGTCAAGGAGATGGGAGTCCTCAGGGCTGTCTGGTAAACTTTTTCCCTGAGCAGGGGGAGTGGGGTGAGGAGCAAAAGGAGAGAGAGAGAGAGAGAGAGAGAGAGAGAGAGAGAGAGAGAGAGAGAGAGAGAGAGAGAGAGAGGCGATATAGGGTAACCTGGGAGAGACTTGGAAGTTGGGTTAGGTTTGGCCGCTAGCAGGTGCTTCTGACATGGCAGCTGTCCACACCCCACCACCCCCTCCTCATACCACATCCTTACTGCTGAATCTGTGATAACAGAATGTGTGTGCTGATTAGAATGTTTTTTTTTGTACATATCAACTAATATGAAAAATAAGCACAATAAACATTTATTGTATTATTTTTGTTTTTTCCAGGTCACAATTAGATTTTTTTTTCATTTTAATGTTAATAAACATTAAACATTGTAAATGTTTACTTGCTTTAATTTTTCTATATTTGTATGTGTGTAATATACTGTGAGAAATTAGTGTCAGTTATAGGACAATGCATGAATTAATAAAATAAAACAGAATAATAGTAACAGATTGCTAATGTCTTATAGATGAATCAGCACCAGATTGTCTGCACAGAAACAGATCTACTCTTATGGCTCGTTTCTACTGAGCGGTACGGTACAGTACGGTACGCAATTATTTGCGTTTCCACTGTCAAAAGTTGTGAATTTGCCGAATTTGACAAAATGCCGAACCGTACCGTACCACTTTTTGGGTACCCTTTCGTTGGGGTACCAGTGGTACGGTACTAAAGGGTGGAGCTAGACTCACTGCAGAACGTTGATTCGTTGACAGAGTATTGTCACTTGCGCGTGCTACAAGGGGAATGACTACAATAGCACCATTTTTTAATATAGAGTTAAAATATAATACTACTGTTATTCTGTAACGTAAAGTAGTTTTAAGATTTTTTCAGGCGAGAATGTTGTCGTTTAAAGCTCAAATCTGTGGTTTATTTATAAAGTTTTATTTTAATTTGATCCTATGAGATCTATTCCAGGCGATCACCGGGCGCTCTGCGCTCATGTTCCCTGCCTGGAGCAGTCTTTCCTCGGCTAGTCGTTCTGATGTTTGCCGCTAACTCTGACGTCTCTGTAGTGGTAATTCGTCTTGTCTAGACTTAACGGGCGATCTTTGGTCTTGTGAATCTATAATTAATTTCCTGACCAATCGTTTTGGCTGATGGCTAAGTGAAGTTTCATATATTTAGGCTATTTAACTTTACCGTGGTAACGTTAGACTAGCGTTGAATTTGTATATTTGACTGAATTGTTTGCTTTATTTCTCATTGTATAGCTTCTTGTACCTTTTGCTTATACTTTTATAATGGCTATTATTGATAAAACAAAAATTTAACAAAAAGAGATAGGGTTGAGTTTTGTCATTTTTTATTTTATTCAGGATTTTTCAGGGTTTTATATTTCGTTTTGTAATAAATAGGCTAACCTTATACATGCAGTGAATAATAATCAATAGGCCTACGCATTGCCTAAACCACATTTGTGTGCCAATAATGTTTAAAATTTATTTGAATGAAAACGAAAAGAGGCAGAGTGATGTTTTATAACATATTTCGTTTTATTGTTGCCTAAATTGTACATACAGAGATAACCGGAGTAGAAGAGCGAGCTGAGTGACGCTTTCAAGAACGCGCTGTTCCATTTGGAGAATTACCGGACTTTCGTCTTCTGGAGTCTTTCTCCTGAGTCGGATTTGGCAAGTCCGAACTTTGCGTACTTGGTATTGAGAAACGCCTAATGTCAGCGCTTGTCTTCTTTTGACAAACATGCCGAGAAGCAAGGACAAGATCTGATGTATGCCATCCATTGTTGTTGTTTACTATGTCGCTTTCTTCTTCGCGCGAAAATGAGCATCACCCATAATCCGTTAGACTGGTTCACATCTACACTCTTTTGCACTCAGTTCATTCAATTCAAGTCTTTTAAATCCACTCTCTCCTCCGTCACTTTAGGTGTGCCCCAGGGTTCTCCTCATTGGCACTAAATCTACTTTATCCAAAACCGACAGTTTTTCTCTCACTAAAGATAACTCCTCCATTTCACCCTCTCCCCAGGTTAAGAGTTTGGGTGTCATCTTTGACAGCACATTATCTTTTCAACCCCACATCAATAACATTACCCGGTCTGCTTGCTTCCACCTACGAAACATCAATCGCCTCCGGCCCTCCCTTACCAATCACAGTGCTGCCATCCTTGTCCACAGTCTCATCACTTCCCGACTGGACTACTGCAAGTCTCTCCTTTTTGGCCTTTCACACAAATCTGTACATAAACCTAAACTGGTCCACAATTCAGCTGCCCGCATCATAACTCAAACTCCCTCCATCCACCACATCACTCCTGTCCTCCGACAGCTTCACTGGCTCCCAGTCCAGTTACGTATCCAATTCTAAGTCCTCCTGTTTACATTCAAGGCCATCCACAACCTTGGTCCCCCATATCTGTCTGATCTTTTTCAGGGTTCCACTCCCTACCGCTCCCTCAGATCCTCTTCCTCTATACACTGGTCTGCTCCCTCCGCCCATCTCACCATCATGGGGAGCAGAGCATTCAGCCGTTCTGCTCCCCGTCTCTGGAATTCATTACCACCCCAACTCAGAAATATTGATTCATTCCCCCATTTCAAATTGCAACTCAAAACACATCGGTTTAAAACTGCCTATTCTACTTGATGTCAATTGAATGTTGTTTTATTGATTATCTATTGTTACTTTTAAATGTTTTATGTATCCCTGTTCGGTGTCACCTTTAAATAAAATGTATTATTATTATTATAATACATTGCACATACATGTTCCATATACATAAATGTGAATATATGTACACATCTATAGTTGTAATCACAATTATTCAACCCCCATTGCAAATCAGGTTTATTGGCAAAATTTACAGACTTTCAGCTGTTTGCAATGAACAAATCAAACAAAAGTAAGTGAAATAGCTCAACACAACAAATGTTTCAAGTGGTTTCCCCAAATTGAACTGAAAATGCAACTTTAAATGACTTTTGCAGTCTCAAAATTATTCAACCCATTCATGGTAAGCATCTTTAGTAGAACACCCTTTTGCTGTTATGACCTGCTGTAAACAAGATGTATAACCAGACACCAGTTTCTGGCAGCGTTTCTGAGGAATCTTAGCCTATTCCTCATGAACAATGGCCTCCAGTTCAGTAATATTCTAGGGTGTGTGTGCTGCAATTGGCTTCTTCAAATCCCACCAGAGATTTTCAATGGGATTCAAGTCAGGTTAATGTGATGGCCACTCTTGAATCTTCCAGAACTTCTTCTGCTACCAGGCCTTGGTGGACTTTGAGGTATGCTTGGGATCATTGTCCTGTTTGGAGATTCAATTATGCTCAAGCTTCAGCTTCCTCAATGATGGCATTACATTTTCTCTTAAGATTCAATGAATCCATCTCACCTTCCCCACGCTGCAGGTTTCAAGTGCCAGAGGATACAAAGCAGCCCCAGAGCATCACCGAGCCACCAACAAGCTTAACTGTACTCAGTGTTTTTTTTTTTCAGCATATGCTTCATTCTTTTTTCTCCAGAAATACCTCTGATCCATAGGGACGAAAAGTTCCATTTCATGGAATGCAGAACAGAATCCCAAAACTTCTGTGGCTTATTTATATGATTGAGCAAATTGGAGCCAACTTTTCTTGTGTTTTTGGGTCAGTAGTGGAGTTCTAGCATGGAAACCGAGGGCGTTTAGTATGCACTTTACCGTGTAAGCAGAAACCTCTGTGCCTGTCTTGCTGCAGGTCTTTTGCAGTCACTCAAGGGTTTTTCTCAACCTGCCATCCAGGTAGTGTAATCACTTGTTCCTTTAACTTTGAACTTGCGAACTATCCTTCCAATGGTGTCTCTATGAATATTTAGTACCTTCACTATCACTCTTTGCCATATTTCTAACATGCAGTCAAACGTGACACTCAAGAAACATAGCCAGTTCACATATGCCATGTGCTCTAATTCAAGCACACCTGGTGCAACTAATGAAGCCCTTGATTAGTTGCATCAGGTGTGCATGAGACCATTACTGTTTTGCAGATTTGTGCTGTTGTGAGGTCCTCTATTTAGGGGATAATTTTGAGATAAAAAAAGACTGCAGTAGTCATTAAATGTTGGATTTTTAGCTGATTTTGGGGAAATCACTTGAAACTGTCATGTTGAGCTATTTCAATTACTTTTGTTTGATTTGGTAATTGCAAACAGTTGAAAGTCTGTACATTCTGCCAATAAAACTGATTTGCAATGGGGATTTCTATAATTTTGATTAAAACTGTGTAACGAGTCAGCTCAGAGGAGAAATATTAATAATAACTGGTTATGATTAATTATGAATATTTGGGTCAGTTAATGGTATTAACTTGATGTAGCTAGCTTAATATTACAATCAATTAATCAGTTCGTCCAACTAACTCTTTTGATTATTCATTTATTCTAAGAAAAGTGGTATCTTCCATGGCTACGGAAAATAATTGTTTCTTAGCATGTACAGCGCATTGAGCATGTAACAAGATCAAAATCATAAAAGAGACGTTGTCTGCAAGCAGTGAATCAGAGCCAAATACATATTGTGCACAAGTTTTATTAACTAAATCACGAACATAACTAAACATACATACATACATACATACAGGTCCTTCTAAAACAATTAGCATATTGTGATAAAGTTCATTATTTTCCATAATGTAATGATAAAAATTAAACTTTCATATATTTTAGATTCATTGCACACCAACTGAAATATTTCAGGTCTTTTATTGTTTTAATACTGATGATTTTGGCATACAGCTCATGAAAACCCAAAATTCCTATCTAAAAAAATTAGCATATTATGAACAGGTTCTCTAAACGAGCTATTAACCCTAATCATCTGAATCAACTAATTAACTCTAAACACCTGCAAAAGATTCCTGAGGCTTTTAAAAACTCCCAGCCTGTTTCATTACTCAAAACTGCAATCATGGGTAAGACTGCCGACCTGACTGCTGTCCAGAAGGCCATTATTGACACCCTCAAGCAAGAGGGTAAGACACAGAAAGAAATTTCTGAACAAATAGGCTGTTCCCAGAGTGCTGTATCAAGGCACCTCAGTGGGAAGTCTGTGGGAAGGAAAAAGTGTGGCAAAAAACGCTGCACAACGAGAAGAGGTGACCGGACCCTGAGGAAGATTGTGGAGAAGGACCGATTCCAGACCTTGGGGGACCTGCGGAAGCAGTGGACTGAGTCTGGAGTAGAAACATCCAGAGCCACCGTGCACAGGCGTGTGCAGGAAATGGGCTACAGGTGCCGCATTTCCCAGTTCAAGCCACTTTTGAACCAGAAACAGCGGCAGAAGCGCCTGACCTGGGCTACAGAGAAGCAGCACTGGACTGTTGCTCAGTTGTCCAAAGTACTTTTTTCGGATGAAAGCAAATTTTGCATGTCATTCGGAAATCAAGGTGCCAGAGTCTGGAGGAAGACTGGGGAGAAGGAAATGCCAAAATGCCTGAAGTCCAGTGTCAAGTACCCAGTCAGTGATGGTCTGGGGTGCCATGTCAGCTGCTGGTGTTGGTCCACTGTGTTTTATCAAGGGCAGGGTCAATGCAGCTAGCTATCAAGAGATTTTGGAGCACTTCATGCTTCCATCTGATTTCATTTTTCAGCACGACCTGGCACCTGCTCACAGTGCCAAAACCACTGGTAAATGGTTTACTGACCATGGTATTACTGTGCTCAATTGGCCTGCCAACTCTCCTGACCTGAACCCCATAGAGAATCTGTGGGATATTGTGAAGAGAAAGTTGAGAGACGCAAGACCCAACACTCTGGATGAGCTTAAGGCCGCTATCGAAGCATCCTGGGCCTCCATAACACCTCAGCAGTGCCACAGGCTGATTGCCTCCATGCCACGCCGCATTGAAGCAGTCATTTCTGCAAAAGGATTCCCGACCAAGTATTGAGTGCATAACTGAACATAATTATTTGAAGGTTGACTTTTTTTGTATTAAAAAACTTATTTTATTGGTCGGATGAAATATGCAAATTTTTTGAGATAGGAATTTTGGGTTTTCATGAGCTGTATGCCAAAATCATCAGTATTAAAACAATAAAAGACCTGAAATATTTCAGTTGGTGTGCAATGAATCTAAAATATATGAAAGTTTAATTTTTATCATTACATTATGGAAAATAATGAACTTTATCACAATATGCTAATTTTTTTAGAAGGACCTGTAAATACATGTATAGGTAAAAGGGTGAGTGATAGCATGGAACTGGAAACCGGAAAGGGAACTATGAAAAGAACCATCAATATTATAATTTTCAAAGCACCTTCTTAAATTGATACTTGCATGGCTTTGCAGTGGACACAATTCTTGAAGTTGTTGGAAATTGAAGTCGTTGACGGTTCTGTGACTCCCAAATGTTGAAGTTGCAATCGTTTTCTTCTCCTTTGTTTGAAGAAGATGATGAACTTGCATGGGTAGGTCGACTCTGTTCTGGTTGGAGGTTTTCTCTCTCTCCACGAGCACATGTCTGGTTGAGTCAAGGCCTGGCAGGCTGTGGTCATAGCCTGCAGGGGCCATGAGCCATTTGGGGGAGGGGGTCTCAGACACCAACCCGAAGTAAGCAGCCCGGAGGTCCAGCAAAGCAAGAGTTGATCGTTGCCCGTTCAGTGATGGTAAGGTTGCAGTCTTCTGGATTGAAGGCAGTCTGACTCCCTTTGGGAGCGTGAAAGCATGGCAGACGGTGCTCACGGCCTGCTGGGCCCTGGGGCACCAGTGAAGGGGGAAGAAGAAGCAGTGTTGCGGCCGGATGAGAAAACTAAGAGAGGGCGGTCACTGTGGACTGTCTCTAATAACCCTGAGAAAAGTTACACCTCTCCGAGTTTGCTTTACCGATGAGAAGGGTGGACTTTCTGGCGGGAGTTTCCTCTGTGGGCAAGATTTATGAGTCTTTGTCCTAAGTGTGGTTAGACCTCTGCCTTACCCTGTTTCTGTTCATTAATGCTCAGATAGATATTCAATTCAATACATATTGTGAAAAGCAGCTTTACATAAAGTGCATTTCAGAAATGTACATAGAAAAATACAGTTAGTTAATCATGTATTAATTTGATTTAGGGCATAACATATCGCCGGCGTCGAGTCGTCTCTTCACAGGCGTCGAGTCGTCTCATCGCAGGTGTTGGGGCATCTGAAGTCTCCGTGAGAGGCTGGATACAAACTGGAGCTGACGAATGCCATCTATCTCGGGACCACCGTCCCGAGATAACAGCAGAAAAGCAGATGGGAAATAATTAGCATAGCTGCTGTTCATAATATTAATGCATTCGATCTGATTCAACAGTAGTATAAAAGGTAAGCATTATGTGAATGCTTGGCTAAAGAGATGCGTCTTTAATCTAGTTTTAAACTGGGACAGCGAGTCTGAGCCTCGAACAATATCAGGAAGGCTATTCCAGAGTTTAGGACCTAAATGTGAGAACGCCCTCCCTCCTTTAGTGGACTTATACTAGGAATGACCAGAAGCCTCGAATTTAGTGATCTCTTAAAGAACGCGATGGATTGTAGGGCGATAGAAGGTCCATTAAATACACAGGAGCTAAACCATTTAGGGCTTTATAGGTCAGTAGTAATACTTTGTAATTGATACGGAACTTAATAGGTAACCAGTGTAGAGATGATAAAATAGGTGTTATATGATCACATCACACAGATATAACACATCCACACTGTATTCTAAGAGAAGGTGATGTACATCAAAGTGTGAGTCATTAAATGAGGATTAATTAGGCAGGAGACATGATACAGGTGAGGTTACATTGACCGTTGGTTGGTTGTATAATAAAATACATACCATAGTATAAACATAATGGTACACAACACAGTAAATCATTCACACAGTTTCTGGGATGCATGTTCATTTATAGATCAGGTAGTCTATGATTAATGCAGCAAACTCTGTATTAAAGATTGTTTCTGTCTTCCCATTGTCTCTCTCGCGCATGTGGCAACATTCCTTTGACGGCAATAAAACCAACTTATCTGATCGTATCCATGGTAACCCAAAGGCCCCTCTTGCACCCACTAGGGGGATGGGGCCACAGGTCCCAGAGTGAGCTTTAAAGATGATTTGTTAACCATAACAAATAACTGTGTCTGATTGGTCTCAGTCACTACAACTGCAGAGGGTTAATCGCTGACACGCAAGCAAGCGAGAGAGAGGTGTATGCATTTCATTCAGTTAAAGTAGCCTACCTCCCAGCTGCATACAGATCTAAATTTTTATGAAATAATTCCTAGTAGTAACAGCTTGTTTTATTAAGTTAGGAGTTATTAAAGTATGAGAATTAAACTGCACAAGTCAATAGAAGCGTGCAGCTCTAACAAACCATTAGCGCGACCACTGCCCACCAGTGCAAACAAGCTATCCAATTGACAGCTTACAGCTCGTTCCGCTGTAAATAGTTACTGCTATAAATTTCAACCAAGTGTATAGAGTCCTTATTAAACATTCCATACATATTTAAATGACTGTGATGCATGTGGAAACTACCTGGTCACTTCATGTGTTTTCTCTGATTGGAAAGCTGTCCAATCGTGAGACAAATGCCCTCCGACAGAGAGGACACTTTTTTTATATTCCAGATGAAAATGAACAAAATGCATCTGCTTGTTGAAGTCACGAATGTAAATTTTACTCCTCCCAAAATGGTTAAAAAATACATGCGAGAGAGCGTCATAACGGCTCCCAGTTTACATATATGACAGCGCTGCTGCAACATGCATCGCCTCAGATATGGCTGAGCATCTCTTCAGCAAGCCGACGTGCAAACTGCCGCAAATGAAACTGAAAGTTCAGCTTACATTCTGAAGCTCAACACACAGTTGTCTTCATTAAAAGTAGTGACACTAAATTATCTTACCAGTGTTGATATACCACTCTTGAAATTAACTAATTATAAATAAAATGCAGCCCATATCTTGTTTTCATTGACGTGAACGTGAATTTGCATTCAGCGTGGGAATTAAATATTCAATTTATATTAGATTTGCGGAGATGCAGTTATGTAGCTAAGTGTAAGTGTAACACTTTTAACAAAACTGAAAGTAAAGAAGTCAGTAAAAACACACGAATGACCAGGTCCAATCTGTTCTTAAAAGTCTAATTTAGGCCTGAAAACAAAGATGACAAATCTAAAACAAATTTCATGAGAAATATTTACATTTCTGTACTATTTCTGTGGTAGCATTATTAATATTTAAAATATGTTTATGTTTATGGGGGGGGGGGGGTATATATGTTGGTTATATATGGGTTGTGGCACAGTGATGAACTCGGAGACTAAAAAATGGCACTTTATGACAAATAGGTTGCCGACCCCTGGACTAGACAATCGACAGGAGAGCACATGGCACAAGGAAACATACATGACAAGCCATGTGCTCACAACAAACATGACTTGAACACAAGCACATGGCCAGTAAAACAAATCACAAGCCATGTGTTAACACAAAACGAGACATGAACACGCAGCCAATGAGAACACTCATAAGCCACGTGTTCACACAAAACATGACAACATGAAAGCACGCAGCCAGTGATAAACACAAGCTGCATGCAACACAGCACAAGACAAAACATGAGATGAAAGCACATAAAACAAGGTACACAGACAAGACAAAATAGGAGTGTCAGGGTTCTGTCTAGTCTATTTCATGGTTTTGTGACAGAGCCCTGACACACTCCTATTTTGTCTGTGTGCCTTGTTTCATGTGCTTTGTGTACACTGTGTTTCCCTGCTGTGTGCTTCTTTCTAGTCAAGTCGTTCAAGTCTGTTTTGTTTTCCCCCTCTGGGTAGTTTTTGTTGTCTGTTTTGGTTAATTTTATTATCATTAAAAGCCCATCAACTCTGCACCTGAGTCCTCGCCTTATCTCCTCTACCCCAAACAACCCTGACAGAACGAACCAGCCAAAAGTGGACTCATCAGAAAAATTCCCATCTCCTTGCCCCTCTGCACAGCAGATGAATCAACACAGCAAACTCCTTTCTCTTCGACAAGGGGGAGCCAGTGAGAAGGAGTTTGCTCACCTGTTTGTGTTTGTAGCGGAGGGGCTCAACATCAGCGACGCAGTGCTCAAGGACATTTTCAACAACGGCCTTAATTAGCCTGTCCGTGCTGGTAGATGGGAATGCTGGGGATACTGTCATTCTGGCAGTTTGTGGTGTATGTGTACAACCGTGGAGAGGAGGGTGGCCTTCCGCCTCTTGGCCCACCTCCCATTCACCTCACAAACTGCCATGTCCCCAGTCCTCCAATGACACCTTCGGGGAGAGGGAGGAGGAAGAACAGGTCCGCCTCATCTTCCATCCTACCCAGTGGTGGCCGAAGAGGCTGTAGCGCCCCCAGTGTTTGCCGAAGATGCTGCAGTGCCACCAGAGGTGACTGAAGAAGATGCAGCACTCCCAGAGGCGGTAAGCTCCTTCCCACAGCCTCGCCCTCGCAAGCGCAGGAAGAGGAGGGCTCCTGTCGCTTCCCTAAGGCCGGCGTTCCGGGAGGACCCGACTTTGGGGGTCTTAAGTCCGGTGGTCCGGGAGGACCCGACTTCGGGGGTCTTAAGTCCGGTGGTCCGGGAGGACCCGACTATGGGGGTCTTAAGTCCGGTGGTCCGGGAGGACCCGACTTTGGGGGTCTTAAGTCCGGTGGTCCGGGAGGACCCGACTTTGGGGGTCTTAAGTCCGGTGGTCAGGGAGGACCCGACTTTGGGGGTCTTAAGTCCGGTGGTCCGGGAGGACCCGACTTCGGTTGTCCCAGAGCTGTCCACTCTCCCTGTCGCGCCCTCAGTGGTGGCCGAAGAGGCTGCAGCACCACCGCGCTCTTGTAAACGGAGGAGGTGGTGGAAGGCTTCCTCCGTCCCAGAAGGCCTGGAGGACATGCCCAAGCTCCTTGTCCTGCCGGCTCTGCATGCTGCCTGTCATGCCGGCTCCGCTCAAACTCTTGGAGGCCGCCCTTCCAGAGTTTTGTCTCGTCGTGGCCGCCCATCCAGAGCCTCTTCACATCATCCCTGCCAAGCATGGGTATCTTCACGTCAGGCCTGTCGAGCCAGAGCTTCTTCACGTCAGGTCTGCCGAGCCAGAGCTTCTTCACGTCATGCTTGCCGAGCCAGAGACCGTGCATGTCATGCCTGCCGAGCCAGAGACCGTCCACGTCATGCCTGCCGAGCCAGAACCTGTGCACGCCAGGTCAGCCGTGCCTGTGTCTTCGGACAAGATGTCTCTGTCCCTGAAGCGTCCGCCACCCTGGACTCATGCTCCGCCCTAAAAGCCTGCCTGGCCTGCTCCACCCTAGATGCCTGTCAAGTCTGCTCCGCCCTAGCCGCCTGCTTGGCCGAGACCTTAGCCAGGACTCCAGACTCGCTAGAGACTCCCTGGTCTGACCCTCCGGCACCGCCCTGGTCCTCAGCCAGGATTCTAGATTCGCCGGAGCCCACCTGGTCCGTCCCTCCGGTTCCGCCCTGGCCCTCAGCCAGGAATCCAGACCCGCCAAGTGTATACACACATTCACGGAATTAGTTACAGCAGATTTCTAGTTCCCGGCATGCTTTGCTTCAGAATGTTAAAAGATGTTAAATGTTAAAATTTAGTGTTGTTTCACGTGTTTTGACCAATATTAATATAGGTGGAGATCTGTTAATGTTTTAAGTTGTATTATTTTGGAATTTAAAAGGGTTGCTGGTGTGAGAGTCTTTGAGGTTACCATTGTGCTGAAGAGTAGAGCCTTTGGTTAAAGGATAAGTTCACTCCAGAATTAAACTTTCCTGATAATTTACCCCATGTCATCCAAGATATTCATGTCTTTCTTTCTTCAGTCGAAAAGAAATTAAGATTTAAGGTTCAAAAGGTTTTTGAGGAAAACATTCCAGGACTTTTCTCCATATAGTGGACTTCAATGGGGACCAACGGGTGGAAGGTCAACATTGGCGTTTCATTGCAGCTTCAAAGGGCTCTACACGATCCCAGCCGAGGAATAAGGGTCTTATCTAGCGAAAAGATCGGTAATTTTCTAAAAATAAAATAAAAATTGTAATACTTTTTAAATCACAAATGCTCGGATTGCACTAGCTCTGCGATGTGTGTCCACGACTTTAATCACGTTAGTAATATCTCGACTTCAATAACTTGTAATCACGTTAGAAAGGTCATGCGTGATGTAGCTGGAAGGTAGGGTAGGGCAAAAAACGCCATCTCATTTTCTCCTCCAACTTCAAAATCATCTGACATTGTTGTTTTACCTTTTTTTTTGTAAAGGGCGTCTTTGAATGTTTGCTTTGTAAACACTGGGTCGGTACCTCTGCCAACGTGACTGCGTAATGCGTGAAGACGTTGTGGACGCACATTGCAGAGCTAGTGCAAGACGAGCTTTTGCTGTTAAATAGTATAAAAATGTTTTTAAATGACATATTTTGCTAGTTAAGACCCTTATTCCTCTGCTGGGTTTGTGAAGAGCCCTTTGAAGCTGCACTGAAACATTTACTCACCCCGAGCTGCATTGGAACTGCAATTTTGACCTTCAACCCGTTGGTCCAAATTGAACTCCACTATATGGAGTAAACTCTTGGAATGTTTTACTAAAAAAAATAAAAAACTTAAATTTCACATCAACTGAAGAAAGAAAGAAATCTTGAATGACATGGGGGTGAGTAAATTATCAGGAAATTTTAATTATTGTGTTAACTAATCTTTTAAGATGACGATTGGCTGAGCACCATTAAGACTATACTATATTTAAAAAGTTATGGCGGTGCACTCTTCAGCACAGTGATAGTCTCTTTACTAAATACTTTATTATATGTACCTGTGCTTGTGCTATTGTTAACTAGCTTGAAATTATTAAACCTTTATAATGTAAATAATTATAAAATATAAGAAATATATTACATTAGATATTTCTCTATACATGTGTGTTTATACTGCATGAGTGAGAAGGGATGGTGAAAACAGGCAGACGAAAACATGGAGGAGTTGATGGAGGCAGCAGCCACGGAGATGTGCTGTGACCAGATGGTGCAGACCCAGAGCCCGACCAGGATGACAGCCCATAGTGGAGTTGAAGGAGGGAGGAGCCACAGTGTCGACTTAGCAGACGACGTCCTGGCGACGGTCGACGGAAGTGTAGCCATGGTTAGGACAGCCCAAGGCGTGGCCAGAGAGCCAAGGGAACTATGGGGCGCCGATGACCAGGGTGGCCGCGATGGAGTGAAAGTGACGACACCCCAAGGTTAAGGTAGGGATCCGGAGGCTAGAGGTTAGCTAGAGTGACCTAGGGCGGAGGTGAAGTCTGCGGGTGATGTCTGACCCTGGTGGAGATGGCTGATGGTCACTGCCGGAAACGAGGGTGGAAGTTGACGGAAACGAGGGTGGAAGTTGCGTCGGCATAGGAGTAAGGATGACCGGTTGAGGTGGACCCTTGCACTCCGAGGCTGTAGATGGAGCCACAGGCTCATGACGCCCAGGAGGAAGTGGCTCCCGGCAGGTCCGTGAAGTGCCAACGCCACTGAGAGGTGGTGGTGATGCAGCGGGACTGATATGGAACACTGACGACTGGGTAGCAGGAGAGGCTGACGACCAAACAAAACCAAAACCAAAAACAAAAAACAATACAGTCCTGATGGCTGTTACAACAGGTGGTGGGAGGGGGAGGCTGGGCAGGGTTAACAAGACTGAAGCAGATGAAATGCATACTGGCTGGATCAAGGTAAACAGGGAATCTATCTCTCCACACTCAACAAAATAGCCCATTAAGTCCAGTTGGTAATCCCTAATCAGGCAGACATCATCGCAGTTGGCATGGTGGCAAGTGTAGAGCAGCGTTTCCCAGGCGAGAGCAGGTGTGCCGTGTAAAAACGCCATCAAACATTTTTAATAAATAAATGGAGCCAGCCTCCAAAAGTAATTAAAGGCACACTATGCAGGAATTCTGTTTTTGTCAATACTGTTTTTGTTTTGGAATACTTGCACTGTTGTAAATACCCCCACCGCGCCCCCCACACTGGTACCTGTTCGGTAGGATAGAAGTGTCGGGCATGCAACAGGCACAGATAGACTCGGAAGATATTGACCAGGTAATGTTTCACGATTTCATACAAATATTAGGCTACTGCATAGTCTACTGAACTACAGATGATGGTAAAAGGATAATAATAACTATATGTCAAGTGTTAGACTACTTTATAATAATACAGTTTAATTATATTACTTTAGTAATTATATTACTTTAATATAATAATAAAGTAAAAATAATAATTTTTCGGGGGCGCTCCTCTCAAACTTGCATTGCTGGTTTTTCCAGCGGCGTTCCCCCCCAAGCTTTACTACCAGGATGATTCGCCCTAATATGAGTTTGTTTACCACCGAAATGACTTTGAAGCTGTTATATTAAGGTAAAATTCTTGCATAGTGTGCCTTTAACCTGTCATTTTTTTCCCCCTCACTCAACACCATTGAGACACTTTATACACTAAAATATGTTGGTTGTCTTTACATTACAATGATGTTTCATATCATCTATATTTAGATATGAAATAACATTCAATACAAAATTAAAACGTCTCGTATCTTAAAAATCAAGTTATGTGATAAAAGATTTGCTTTGTTGTGCATAGAACCACACCAGGCATTTAGTCAGATTGCAAAATAATTTATTAAGGCCAAATATATAAAATAAATAATATGACCAGAAAAATAATGTGCAAACTATTTACATAGAGACAGGAAAAAAAAGGACCTCGCTTGGAAGGTGGAAAAGCCACAGGGAAAAACATGTAGGAGACGAGGAAGGAGGGCATTCTGCGTTTCCTGCTGCCTCATTTTTTTTGTTTTTTAAACTACTCTGGGGGGGGGGGGGGGGGGCGGTCAAATTGCTCCAAATTTAGCACAATGGTGCTGTTTTCCATTGCCAATTTGTAAATTTTAAATTTAATATTTTCTTTCACGCAAGAAGTTGCTGCTCCACCTCCGACGGACCATCCTGTGACCGCTCACGGGGCCGCTGACGGGCTCTCCTCCTCTGTTGGCCTGTGAAATAAAAAAAATACAACACACGGTGCAATGAGAAGGCAGAAAGATGATACCTGATTTTCATGTTCACAGTGAAGGTTTAAAAATTTAATTTAAACAAAATTGTCTAGATATTGTGAGAATAATATATGTGCCTATGTGAGTGAAATAGACAGTGCTTGCTTTAACATATTAAGTAATTAAAGTTATACTTCAGACATATACATAGATAAAACATGCAAATGAACAGTAGCTAAAAAAGTATGTATGCAGATGATTGGTTGCATAGATTGCAATGGATTTGTGTCTGCATTTACAAAAACAATGATTATTAGTAAGGGGACTAAAGTTTTGTGCACGTAACATGTTGAAATATTGTTTGTACTATTGCCTTCACATACCTGTAGGTACAGCAGCAGCAGGGGCTGAGGGACCAGGGACTGGGGAGACAGGAGAAGAGGAGGGGGTTTTTCGACCACCCTCTCTCTGATCAAATGGCTCTATCAAGACAATATTAAATGTTAATACGACACGTTGGTAACAATAATCATAGAGAGATTACATTTCTTCATCTGTAAACATGACAGCATATATGCCTTGTAATGTGGCTTTATTGGAAACACACCTGTCACTGTCGCTTTTGCCCGGCATGATAGAATAATGATGCTTGGTGATTTTAACATACATGTTGATTCTGATTGTACTGCTGCAAAAGACTTTTTGTCTGTTCTGGATTATTTTGAAGTATCTCAGCATATCGATTTTCCAACACATTCCTACTCTCATACTCTCGATCTGCTCTGTACGGTTGGTATTGACAATGTGCATGCCCAGGGTCACAATCTGGGTATCTCTGATCACAAACTAATACTTTTTGACTTCTCACTACCCATTGTAAAACCTATAACTAACACTATTATATCCTACCGAAATCTGAAAACCATAACTGTTGAAAATTTCTCCACTGCCATTGCGGTTTCTGCTCTTCCTTCCTCACTCAATCTGCTGTGTCCTGATGAGATAGTTTCTACCTACGATAAATCGCTTGGTGATTAGGGCTGGGACGGTTACCGCATTACCGCGGTCACGTGACTCCGACCGCGGGTCTGAACTCGTCACCATCATCACCGCAAAAAAAAACAAAAAAACTTGGCCTGCACATATGTGCACGTTGTGTCTAATGACATGGATTCATTGATTCTTATGACATTGATTATGTCTAATGTTATTGTGGCTTACATGGATTCAAGGTTTTCTAAACAAAACTTATCATCAAAAGATGGAGCAAATCCGACCTTTCGCGAGTTGAGGAGCGTAATGTTCCATGACGCATAATAACATTCCATTCGTATTAGAGATGCGCGGATGGGCTATTATTATTTCATCCGCAGCCGCATCATAAAACTCATCATCTGTCCGCCATCCACCCGCACCAACGTTTTTTGATCAATTTTCGAAACCGCATCCGCGGCGCTGACTGTTTTAAGGTCTATGAGCAATGCTGTCGCGAGGCTAGAAAGCTCTCGGCTGTTCTAGAAAGAACACTGATCCAATGCAGCAGAGATATTTAAAGGCTAAAGTCCCTAGTATATTGGCTATGTTGTAGCCTATCCCAGACTATAAGCAGTGAACTCTGTCTCCGATCGGCGCCCAGGGATAAATATGAATAAGTAAATAGCCTATAACGCACATCGGCAAACCTGACCCTACCTGACTAGGCTACTGTAGACTAAAATGTTATCATTTCGTTTTGAATTTTGTTTAAAAGTAGACATTTAGGCCCAGCCTACGCCGAGTTTCGGTTCATTTAGAGATCGCACCCGCGCTTCCACGTCCTCCTGATTATACGTCTGCTATTTGTTTCTTATTTCTAAATTCCAGGCAATTAGTTAATGAAACGGTGATTAAAATTAAGGTACAATTTATACAAAACGAAATTTAATTTAAAGAAAGGCTTTCTACAAAACAAAACTTAATAAAGTGGTCAAAATCATGTCTGACCCATCTTATGATCCTATCTTACTTATGCTGTTCACTCTTCATATAATCGACATAGATTAAATAAAAAATAACATTATATTATGTACACATAAATATGGAGTATAATATTTGTAATTAAGACATGTTGCAATAGGTGTTCTTTCATTTCCAATGTGAACATAATGTATTCTCCTGAAAATGATGAATTCAATGCGAATGTATCTGAGAATATTCTTAAATAAGGAAATCTATTCAGTGATTGGTTCATGCCAAATTACTACTTGATGAAAATTTGACTATTTCAAATTGTGCTTGTTTTTTTTCGGATGTAGTTCACAATATTTAACAAAGTCTGTCTAGCAAAAACGACTTCTGCTGCGTGCGCGAAAGTCTGTGTGTGTGTGTGGGGTGTGGGGGGGGGGGTGGCTGGCTATTTAAAGCGGTTTACCGCCATACCGCGGGAAAATCTTGCTTTTCAACCGCGGTTAGAGAAAATCAATACCGCCCCAGCTCTATTGGTGATGTATTGGATGAGCTTGCTCCTTTAATAACTAGAGCTGTTCCGTCTACTCACTCCTCTCCTTGGTTCACCCCTGAGCTCAGAGTTCTGAAAACTCAATTTACGCGTCTTGAAAGACTCCACAACAAAACTTCCCTTCTTGTTCATGCCATAGCCTTTTCCGAATGGGTAGTGAAATACAAAGAAGCGCTTAACATTGCACGCTCCAACTATCTCTCTACTGTTATTAACAAAGCTAAATGCAAACCCAAAACTCTTTTTACAGAAATAAATAAACTGGTCAAACCGTCCACCGTAGCTCTTACTGGTTCTGCTGATCTTTGTGAAGATTTTCAGTCTTTCTTCCTACAAAAAATTGACAACATCTATCAGTCATTTTCCTCTACTACCACTACCCCTTCAACTCCATATTTGATTGGTTGTCCGCTAGACACTTTTTCACTCACAAATACATCGGTGGTTGCAAATATGATTAACAAATCAAACTCAACTTCCTGTACACTTGATCCTATTCCAACATACCTGTTAAAAACTCATTCCTCCTTACTCATTCAACCTATTACCCACCTTATTAACAGGTCTCTTGCCACTGCCACAGTTCCACTTAATCTGAAAGTAGCAGCCATTACCCCAATCCTTAAGAAGCCTGGTCTCGACAACGCCACTCACAGTAATTATAGACCAATATCAAATCTCGCTTTCGTTGGCAAGCTACTTGAGAAGGTAGTTGTGGCGCAGCTGCAATCACACTTCGAGAGACAATCTCTTTGAACCCCTTCAATCCGGTTTCCGTACACATCACAGTACAGAAACAGCACTCCTAAAAGTATTAAACGATCTCCTTCTGGCTTCTGATTCGGGTGCACATAGTATCCTGGTTCTCCTTGACCTCAGTGCAGCATTTGACACTGTGTGCCAGTCTACACTTATCTCACAACTGTCTGAAATAGGCATTACGGGTGCGGCACTTCAGTTGTTGACCTCATATCTATGCGATAGAAAACAATTTGTTAAGATAGGCAACAATCGCTCACGGTCAGTTTGTGTTTCCCATGGTGTGCCCCAAGGCTCTGTACTTGGCCCGCTTCTATTTCTAATATACTTACTGCCGTTAGGCCAGATCATCAGACAGCATGGTCTCAATTTTCATAGCTACGCTGATGATATTCAAATCTACTTCACAATTGACCCGAACTCATCTTTTCCACCCCCTTCAGTTATCTCCTGCCTTCACGACCTTAAAACATGGATGTCCTCTAACTTTTTGCAGCTTAATGCTGGTAAAACAGAAATCCTGTTGATTAACCCTAGATCACAAAACTCACCCAGACATGACATTTTTATTGACATTGATGGTGTTGAGATTAGGCCTTCAAAAACTGTACGGAATCTGGGAGTTTTGTTCGACCCCACGCTCTGCTTTCACTCACACATTAGTCAGACTGTCAAATCATGCTTCTTCCACCTGCGGAATATTGCTCACTTCTGTAATTCATTATATAGCGGACTACCCACCAAAGCAATACACCGCCTCCAAATGGTTCAAAACTCTACTGCACGCACCCTCACGTATAATAAAAAATCTGCTCACATCACTCCTATCCTTCACCAACTGCACTGGCTTCCTGTTATACACCGCATCCAATTTAATCTGTTAATCCTAATATTTAAAGCCCTACATGGACCGGCACCCAAATACCTTGTTGACTTGGTACAGCCATATGTTCCAACTTTGGCCCTCAGATCTAGCACGGAAAACCTTCTCGTGGTACCCCGGGTCAGACTCTCCACGGTGGGCGGAAGGGCTTTTAATATTGCTGGCCCTACGCTCTGGAATAAGCTGCCCCCGAATCTTCGTGCGAACAACAACATCCGGTCCTTCAAAAAACATCTGAAAACTCATTTCTTCAAGCTTGCCCAATAAATCATCTTCCTTATCACTGTTTTCTCTGTTCTACACTTTTCCAACTCTATCTGCTTCATACTTTATCATAATAGCATATTTTGATAAATAATGCAATATCTCCTTTTCATGCAAACCACTGTATGCTTGTTTCCATCTGTTTTGTCTCTCGCAGATGGCCTTTGTATTTGTTCGCTTGTTGTTTGTTTGCTATTTGTTTTTTGTATTACATTGTGAAGCGACCTTGGGTTCTTGAAAGGCGCTATAGAAAATAAACATATTATTATTATTATTATTACTACTGTCTCCCCTGATGGTTCTTCTAAGTGTCCCTGGTCCTGAAGGTGGTCGTCCTCTCCGATCCGGGCCTCGACCCCCTCCATATTACTGCTCGTCTCCCTTGGGGTGACGAAGGGGTCGAGGAATCCCAAGATCTGAGAGAATTTCCATCTCTTCCCAGACCCTGCTGCTGACCCACTCCTCTTCTCCGTCTCCTTCCTCTTCTCCTTCAGGTACGTGTCCCTGAGGCTTTCCACGTTTTACGGCAGAAATCCTCTGAATAAACACATCATCTTATTAGCGAAAAGTAGTTGTATATTAGCAGGAAAATAGTTGTAAAATAGCAGCACGGCAGCTTGCTAGTTGGTTAGTAGGTCAATAACGTGACTCAAAAGTGAAATTTTGTACATCTTACCAGGTTGTAAAATCTCACTAATCCTCTTTCAAGTGAGGTCCTTTTTACTCCGGTTTCTATAAAAGCAAGATGTTGAGTCGTAGAGCTCCGGGTATCCACTCACAGCTAAAATTCTCCATTTCGAATGCGTGACTTTGAGCGGGAGTTTATTATGTCACTTTGCCACGTGAAGCAAGCAGGCTCCTGATTGGACGCGGCGCAAATTGATGCAGAAGTTCAGATTTTTCAACTCAGGCGGCAGATGCGAATTCGCGTCAAACGCGTGAATGCACAAAAAGCACTAAATAAATAATTCACGCGTAACGCGCCAGACGCTCAATTCACGCTATTCGCACGAACTTGATGCGCGAATGAGGCGAATTCGCGTCTACTGCCCCGCGTAGGTTTAGGTATGTTTAAGAATTTGGTCCTAATCCCCTGTGTGGGGTAGGTTTTCGTGCTTGTGCAGGTACAGGGATAGTCCAATTGTATCCTAATCAAGTGTCCCTCCTGTGAGGGGTAGGTTTAGGTATGTTAGGGTTGGTCCGAACTCGACCATGACCCCATGGGATCCTGGCCCAATAATCCCGGTCCAGCATCATACTCCCCAGAATATCTCATCTCCCCCCCCCAAAAAAACTCGCTAAAACCCTCCACACATCATCCCATTCCCTTCTCTATCCTTCTATTTCCCTCCCCCCTAGGAGCCTGGCCCCACATCACCCTCCCCAAAGGGCCTCCTCTAATCTAACCTATTATACCCCCTCCCCTCTACCGTTTACTAAAATATTATTTTTAGCCCGGCCTAGTGTTGAATTTCATGAGAAAACGAAGCGAGGAGGGCGGCGAGACTGTGTCGACCCTCCTCCGGAGCCAACTTGGCATCCTTTTCGCTCCCTCACTCAATTTCCACCCGGATCACCCGGTTCAGAACCAGGCAGTGTTTCCCTAACCCCCAAAAACACCTCATACTTCCTCCCTCCTGCTGGTAAATATTCTCCTATTTTCTGGGTACCATACCTCTCCTGAAATAAAACAAACAATCCCATATAATTTTTTCATTCTTTATTGAGATCACTGGTTCCTGATATTCAGCCCTTTGGGCCACCCTGTGTCCAGTTTCCTAATCCAATACCTCTCCCTTTCCCGCCTCTTCTTGTCCCATCCAGGATTATGCTCCAGTCCACATATCCTGAAACTTTGTACCCCATGCCCCTGGAAATGGGGTACAAAGTGCCTCTTACGCCCCGCCCCCCTCTTAATCGTGGACCTATGCCCCCACCTCCTGTTAAGGATTGAGTTCCCCGTCTCCCCTACGCATCTCATTCCGCAGTGGGAGCATCGAATTAGGTACACACAGTTGTCCTGCTTAAGGGGAATGGTCTGTTTCACCCTGAACACCCCCCGTTGTCTGCCCCTCACATACAGGTCAGGCTTTTTCTTAAGGAGTCCTCTGTTGGCTAAGGTCAGCCTGCTGTGGACCAAGAGGTCCTTCAGATTCTTCCCCCTCTTGTAGGCGGTTACCATCCTGTAATTGTCCCCCAATGCCTTATCCTGAGAAAGCCTAACAAAGCTTTTTCTCACCCCCCATGCCAATCCTTGAGCCGTGCGAGAGAAGGGGATAATCAGGGGGAGTACCCGTTTCCTCTCCATCTGAGGTCCCCCACGTCTCTTCCCTTCCTCCTTGGCCACTCCCCCCAGGAATCAGCGGGAATACCCCCTCTTTTTTAGGGCACCAAAAAGTATCCAAACTGCCTCCACCCTGTCCTCTTCCCACGTGCAGATTCTTCTTAATCTCAGTAGCTGTGCCTTCACAATTCCCCTGAACACATGTGCATCATGGTGGCTATCCCGGTGAAGCAAGGCATGTGTGTCGGTGGACTTAAAATAGACTTTTTAATCCAGCCTCCCTGTTTTTAGAAAGTCTGGTCCTTTAAAAATGGTTGTATCCAGAAATGCAATTCTCCCGTCCCCACTCATATTTCACACGGATGGATGGGTGGTGGCTGTTCAGGGTCTCCACAAAGTCCAAGAATTCCTCCTTAGTCCCCTCCCAAACTCCCCATATATCATCCAAGTATCTCCAATACTATTGAGGCCAATTCCTGCATTTCGGAGAGACCGACTCCTCCCAGTCTGCCATATTGATGTTAGGCATACGCCGGCACAAATCTTTTGCCCATTGCAGTCCCCTTGATCTGTAAAAAATTTATTATTTAAGCCAAAGTCATTCCGCGTAAGGCTCAGCTCTAACAGTTTCATCAGACTCTCATCCGGCCTCCCTTCCTGCAGGTACCTCTGTAGGCAGCATTTCACCGCAGCCAGACCTCTTACTGTCTCTATGTTGGTATAGAGGCTCTCCACATCCAGAGAAAATGAACTGGCCTGGGAACTGATCCTCATTCCCTTCACTTTCTCTAGGAAATCGTACGTATCTTTAAGGTGACTAGTGTGCCTATTCGAGAGTGGGTTTAAGGATGCAGGACAACCAGCTAGTAATGTTCTGTTCTATACGGCAATTTTTTATATTATTTTTTAAAAGTTTTACAGCAGTATACGTGTAGGTAACACATAAGATACTGTCAGGAAATTAAGTTAATTTTAAGACAATTTTATGTTCATTATTACTACATTATGTAACCATCTTGAACCAAGCCGAGTCATTGCAAGAAGTGGCCCAGACTCTACAGCCAGATCCAGGAATCGGCCCAGTGCTTTACCGCCATAACAATACATGTGCCAGAGCGAGCTGCGGGTCACTCCAGGATAAAGCTTGGTTTATACTCGCAGCACCTGCACAAGCAAGAATGTGCGCATGGCAAAAATTACGTCACTGTAGTGTGGGGAGTCATGCGCGTTGAGTGCGCTAGACCCCATTTTGTGTGGTGGTGTGCACGGCATTTTTTTGTAACTTTCCGCGCAGCTCCGCTTCCGAAGATGCACGACTTTGAGCTGATTCTGGCCGAGCAGGTACAGGCTGCCAGTTATCGCTTGTTCAAATTATTGCTTATATTTACAAAATGAAGACAGAAATACAGCTTTTTATGAAAATAAAAGGTCAATGTTTAACCCCTCAGAGGTCGGCGGTATCGCCGGCGATACCAGCTCACTTTTTTTCTTATCAGTGCAAAAGTACTCTAACTCTGTCGATTTTTGTCATACAGGCAAGTGTTATACATCATTCAAAACTGTTAAATGTCTACTTTTATTTGTGTACACTAATAATAAAAACAAAATGTGTTTTTCGTAAAATAAAGAAAATAAACATTCTGTCGTCTCTCTCAATGTGAAGTTCATTCTGAAACGTGACAGAAAATGATCTGTAATTCAGCGAATACTTGCCACCCACACGTGAAAGTTGTCTTTACAAAGCTTTAAGTCTCCATTTTTAAATTATGTAAATCATACCAAAAACAAATATTCTCTGTTTAAGTAATCCGTATGAAAGCAACGACATGTACAGTTTCTCCAGCCCGAGCGAATTAACTCTGTGACCACACCCACACATGCGCGAGCAGTTCTCATGCAAATGATCCATGTGAAGGAACGCAGAGCTGTAAACGCCCTCATCACCTCTAAACAAAGAATCAGCGACTTCAGTATTCCTCTGCTTTTCATCGAGTTTGGAAGACTGTTTGTGCTGTGCACCTTGGATTTACCTCAGAAGAATTACAAGAACACGATTTGATTATGAGAACGATTTTTAAGGTAAGACACATAATAAGCGTCTTATTGTAGCTACTAGTTAAACTGGTGCCAGACTAAAATGTTATGAGATGAGATTGGAGTGAAAACATGAAGCCTAATGCTAAATGAATATACATTTCGGCTCGATCGCTTCAGTAAATGTTCTCTGCACGCGCTGAGTTTGAGTCAGTCGCGATGTGGGTTTGAAAAGCAAAACAAGCCAAACATTAGGCTTCATGTTTTTACTCCAATCTCATTTCATAACGAATGGAAACGTTTGAGGTAATATATGATAATCCATATATTTTTGTCTAGTGTAGTGTTACTGAAATGTTCCTTTTTAATGATTTATAGGCTGCCTGCTATCTATCTGTTATTTTATGCAGCCCTACACATATATACATACATTACACAATAAACTTAGTGTTAATTTATATATTTAATAATAATTTGAACCAGAAAAATCTAAAATGTATTACCAAAATCGTGCAGCCCTATAGTTTCTCTTGATATCAGCATGTTCACAGGTGTTTATTTATTTATTTATTTATTTTTTACAGGGACCTAACCCTAACTGGATGAGTCCTGCTGACTTCAACATTCAACAGGCTCTGTACATGAACATGGTAAAATGAAAAATCAAACACCTTGGAAATGACAGGTATGTACTATGTTTCAGGAATGGCACAAAGTTGTGCACAAGCCTCTGTTGTTAGATCAGTGTGTTTACTAATGTGCTTTTTTGTCCTTTGTTGTGTATCTTTGGATTATGTTGTTGTAAATAAATCCAAACAATCTAAAAGCCATTCTTTTTTAAATCTCCTCATTCTTTGTGCAAGGCTCCTCATAATGATAGGGCCTGATAGCACCTAATAGGGCCATTATGGGAGGGTCTTTGTCTTTCTCAGGTGTGAAAATGCAGTAATATTAATGAGAGATCACGCCCCTTTGCATAAAGCTTTCTTACACAAAACACGTCATACAAATTTTAAATGACTTTGTTTTATCTGAATGAGTAGTCAGGATGATTTTCACATAGTTTTGGAGCAAATACTCTAGGCTATGTGATACAATTTTCAAAAATCTTAAGAAATAATCAGTATGGGTTTCATGACCTTATTTCAGTGACAATTTATTTTTTGTTTTTTTCACAAACAACGCATAAACGTCATAATCTCAAAACTAAAAACTTTTATATACATGCTGCTGACATATTATTGTAGCAGAGTTTGTGCTGAATACAGTGTAATAAGACTTTAGCCATGAAAATGTCACAAGTAACAGAAATAAGCACAAATGTCAGAGCATGTCAGAACACCTCCAGGACCCAGAAAACACCTCAGACCACAGAGGGTTAATACAAATTTTCATAAAATTAAATACAAATATTTCATGAAATAAGGAAATATTTAAGATATTGAAGATTAATTTAGTTTGTTGTTCTCATTCCATATGTTGTGTTCTAATGTCACAAGTAATTTTTACATGATTATTTGGTTCTTTTGTGGTGTGGGTTCAGTTAAGAGAGATAAAAAACAAACATCATCACGTGAGTACCTTACTTCTCACCGCTGCTGCCTGAACAATTACTCCGAGTCACCCCGTTGTTTCAAAGAATAGTACAACGGTGAGTCAAGTATAAACACCTCATCCGTTTGCGGAGGAGGGCACGCAGTCAAGTCACCATTTATATAGCGCTTTTAACAATATAGATTGTTTCAAAGCAGCTTACAGTGATAATAGGAAAATTGGTAACAAAGATTGTTTTGGCTTTACAGCAGCTCTAGAATAAAGTTATTGTCCAGCTAAAGTTAGTTTTGATTGATTGATTCCCTTCTGTTGCAAAGATCATTAGTTATTAACTAAGGGGCCCTCTCTGGCCCGCTCATCCGCACAAAACAGTGCCTGGTGGCTCGAGAACGCAAACCCTGAAATAGATTCCAAGGTGCAAGCCTTGATATTTTTTTTTAAAAAAAAGGTTCTCTCTGTGCAAACTTCAAGGCCTTCACAGGGGAGGACTAGTTGACACTTCCGGACTGCGTTGTCGTCGTGTCCGGGCGCAGGTCCTTCATCTGATCTGTAGACACTATCCTTCTTATGATGTAACAAGTACATCAAGATTTTTGGGAAGTGTTCCCTGGTTCTGGCTGACCTAATCTATGCACTGAATTATAGAAAGTCTATAGTGTGTTATGGGTATGCTAGGTCAAAGAGATGTGTTTTTAGTCTAGATATGAAAGAGTGTGTCTGCTTCCCGGACAATGTTAGGAAGACTGTTCCAAAAGTTTTGGTGCTAAATCGGAAAAGGATCTACCGCCAGCAGTCGATTTTGATATTCTAGGTATTATTAACTCACCGGATTTTTGAGATAGTAATAGACGTGAAGGACTACAATGCATTAAGAGCTCGCTCAAGTACTGGGGAGTTAAACCATTTAGTGCTTTGTAAGTAATCAGCAATATTTTAAAATGTATACAATGTTTAATAGGGAGTCAATGCAGTGTTGGCTGATATGGTCATACTTCCTGGTTCTGGTAAGAACTCTAACTGCTGTGTTTTGGACCAGCTGTAGTTTGTTTATTAAGCATGCAGGGCAACCACCCATAAGAGCATTACAATAATCTAGCCTTGAGGTCATGAACGCATGAACTAACTGTTCCACATTTTTCATTGAAAGCATACATCGTAATTTAAATATATTTTTAAGATGGAATAATGAGGTTTTACAGATGCTAGAAACGTGGCTTTCAAATGAAAGATTGGTTTTAAAGAGCACACCCAGGTTCCTAACCGACGATGATGACTTGACAGAGCAGCCATCAAGTGTTAGACATTAATATTATCAATCTTGTAAGTAAAGAAGTTCATAAAATCATTACTGCAGTGCTGCTTGGAAACGTCTGGGGTTGAAGCTTTATTTTTGGTTAATTTAGCCACTGTTTCAAATAAATACCTAGGTTTTTTTTTATTTTCTTCTAGTAGGGTTGAAAAATAAGCAGATCTAGCAGCTTTTAAGGCCTCTCTGTACGCAAACGTGCTCTCTTTCCATGAAATGTTTTCTTCCAGTTGCGCTATATTTTTCTTTGAACAAAAACAACAACACAGTCAGTGGAGGCTCGCGGTGTGGAGCCAGGTGAAAGTATAAACAAGGCTTAACATGCCGATGCCGAGTCTGAGCTGCAGGCACTGTGGGGCTGCAGAGCTTGGGCCAATTACGACATGCTATCTGGGGCTAATTTGATCTAATATTTAAAGTCTTTTAGATTTAGATTTATGTAGCAAATGAGAATCGCTAAAATTAAAATTATCGACTATATTTTGAGACAAACGTCTTGTTAATGGTTTTCAGTTTTGTTCAAAGTAAATAAAGCAACAGTAATATTTTAATTACAGTGTATCATTGAACAAAAATGAATTATTTGATTTATTCAAATAAACCGAAAATAGTGCATACTTCACCAAAGTGATTGTTTTGAACAAGTGTTAACTTAGATGTTAAAAACGTATTATTTTAGCTAAGTATTTTTTATATATAATTTGTGGCTTTTGCCTGATGCTGGTGGGACAGAGAAAGGCATGATCTTTATTTGCAATAGAACATGTCTTTCAAGAATCGGGCTCTACGGTCACAGCAGTCACTGTAACTGAAATGTCTAGAGACCGCAAGGCGCAAATCTCATTGTCTTTCATGACAGAAGGATGCCAATGAATGGTGGGCCTTTTACTCCATGTGTGTAAACCTCATACATTTGTAAGATTTTTAAACAAACAACTTGTATTATTTATTCTTCAAATCACACACTATGGGAGTAGTGAAAAGCATTTTTCTTAGGGTCAGCCTTTAACCCTACCTATAAAGCCAGATCAGAACATATAAAGCCAGAACGGTGTACGTGTGCTATCTGGGTAGTTTTGAGCAAATCAATGTTTAACCCTCTGGGGTCTAAGGTGTTTTCTGGGACCTGGAGGTGTTCTGACATTTGTGCTTTTTTCAGTTGCTTATGAACATATTAATGGCAAAGTTGTCATTACACTCTATTTAGCTAAAACAGGGCTACCATGATATGTGAGCAACATGTATGTACATGTTTGTATTTTTGAGAGAATATTGTTTAAGCATGATTGAAAAAACTAAAACTTAAAGTTTCTGAAATAAGGCCACAAAACACATACTAAATGTGTCCACAAGACTTTTGACTAATGGATGTTCTCATCTAAAAAATTTTCTTCAAAATGATCTGAAAATCATCCAGCCTAATCATTCACATAAAACAATACATTGATTTAAATTTTGTAAAACACTTTTTGTTTGGAAAGGCAATATGCGAAAGGGGCGTGACTCATGAATAATGCTCTGATTCACACCTGAGAAGACAAAAGACCTGCTTAATGTATAATGCCTGTATAATGAGCCTTTCACACAGAGGTGTGTCACTGAGCCACAAGAAAACATACATACATACATACATACATACATACATACATACATACATACATACATACATACATACATACATACATACATACATACATACATACATACATACATACATACATACATACATACATACATACATACATACATACATACATACATACATACATACATACATACATACATGTCTTTCTCAAAAAATTAGCATATTGTGATAAATTTCATTATTTTCCATAATGTAATGATAAAAATTAAACTTTCATATATTTTAGATTCATTGCACACCAACTGAAATATTTCAGGTCTTTTATTGTTTTAATACTGATGATTTTGGCATACAGCTCATGAAAACCCAAAATTCCTATCTCAAGAAATTTGCATATTTCATCCGACCAATAAAATAAGTGTTTTTAATACAAAAAAAGTCAACCTTCAAATAATTATGTTCAGTTATGCACTCAATACTTGGTCGGGAATCCTTTTGCAGAAATGACTGCTTCAATGCGGCGTGGCATGGAGGCAATCAGCCTGTGGCACTGCTGAGGTGTTATGGAGGCCCAGGATGCTTCGATAGCAGCCTTAAGCTCATCCAGAGTGTTGGGTCTTGCGTCTCTCAACTTTCTCTTCACAATATCCCACAGATTCTCTATGGGGTTCAGGTCAGGAGAGTTGGCAGGCCAATTGAGCACAGTAATACCATGGTCAGTAAACCATTTACCAGTGGTTTTGGCACGGTGAGCAGGTGCCAGGTCATGCTGAAAAATGAAATCTTCATCTCCATAAAGCTTTTCAGCAGTTGGAAGCATGAAGTGCTCCAAAATCTCCTGATAGCTAGCTGCATTGACCCTGCCCTTGATAAAACACAGTGGACCAACACCAGCAGCTGACATGGCACCCCAGACCATCACTGACTGTGGGTACTTGACACTGGACTTCAGGCACTTTGGCATTTCCTTCTCCCCAGTCTTCCTCCAGACTCTGGCACCTTGATTTCCGAATGACACGCAAAATTTGCTTTCATCCGAAAAAAGTACTTTGGACCACTGAGCAACAGTCCAGTGCTGCTTCTCTGTAGCCCAGGTCAGGCGCTTCTGCCGCTGTTTCTGGTTCAAAAGTGGCTTGACCTGGGAAATGCGGCACCTGTAGCCCATTTTCTGCACACGCCTGTGCACGGTGGCTCTGGATGTTTCTACTCCAGACTCAGTCCACTGCTTCCGCAGGTCCCCCAAGGTCTGGAATCGGTCCTTCTCCACAATCTTCCTCAGGGTCCGGTTATCTCTTCTCGTTGTGCAGCGTTTTTTGCCACACTTTTTCCTTCCCGCTTTGATACAGCACTCTGGGAACAGCCTATTTGTTCAGAAATTTCTTTCTGTGTCTTACCCTCTTGCTTGAGGGTGTCAATGATGGCCTTCTGGACAGCAGTCAGGTCGGCAGTCTCACCCATGATTGCGGTTTTGAGTAATGAAACAGGCTGGGAGTTTTTAAAAGCCTCAGGAATCTTTTGCAGTTGTTTAGAGTTAATTAGTTGATTCAGATGATTAGGTTAATAGCTCGTTTAGAGACCCTTTTCATGATATGCTAGATAGGAATTTTTGGTTTTCATGAGCTGTATGCCAAAATCATCAGTATTAAAACAATAAAAGACCTGAAATATTTCAGTTGGTGTGCTATGAATCTAAAATATATGAAAGTTTAATTTTTATCATTACATTATGGAAAATAATTAACTTTATCACAATATGCTAATTTTTTGAGAAGGACTTGTGTGTGTGTGTATATATATATATACACACACACACACACATATATACATACTACAAAATTGGTTTTCCACTTGCATTTTTGCTTGCAAATTGTATAATATCCAAGGTGAACATTTCTAGTAATTGTGTAGTTAATTCTCATACTGTATTTTCAGAAAGTTTTGGATATGCATCCTCTCCCCAAATTTGTCACTAATAAAACAATAAAAATAATTTGAAGAGAAGGCTTATATTGACCTTTTAAGATTTTCTTTACATCTACCTTGTAAATATATTCTTTGCTATTTTATTAAAAAGGTTACAATTACAGCAACAATTAAAGTGTAACAACAAGTGTAATATTTCTTTGTAAAAACTAAAGTATACATTTTATCACACGCATTTCAAAGTTAAGGATTCATTAGTTTGTTCCAATTTAGGCTTTATTCAAACACTATAATAACATCTTAGTTGATGACTTTATTTTTGACTAAACAAACATAGCCTAATATATTTAACATTTGAGCAGAAATTGGTGAACAAAAGCTTATTTGTGGCAGTAGTCTATTTTACAGTAAACACTTTATAATCTATTTCCAAAACTAGTCAACGAAATGTTGGCTTTCGTATTTCGTCTGTAATATCGTTTGTTGTTTTTATGATAGCCTATATTAGGGCCTATAAATATTAATTTGCAGTTTAATACGTTGCTTATACAAAGACCTTTTATTTCAACATATTTCAGTCGATTTTTACTCATCTCAGTATAGCAATATAGTTTGGTAAAAGCTGTTCAGTTCATTCATTCACACACAGACGCCATTCATATTTAAACAGTCTTTTTGCGGTTTACATAGGCTACACTAGGATATCGCGATTAGAACAATAATAAAAAAAATTTTTTTTAAAAAAAACTTACTTCTCATATGGATCCGTTGCTCCTCGAAATGAATTTAAATAGAGCCCGACCGATATGTATTTTTGGGGGCCGATGCCGATAAAAAAGCCAGATACCGATATATCGGCCGATATTATTTATGTGTATATTATAATACAGTAGCAATATTATGTATGTGTATTATAGTGAAGTACCAGTCAAATGTTTTGACACACTTTCCTATTGGTGTGTACAAACTTTTGATGGGTACTGTATACAGAATACGCAGTATAAACAGAATAAATATATAAACGTTTTGCAATGATCACTCAAATGTGGTGATCAAACACTTGTGTGAAAAAGATATGTAATGGAGACAGGGTGAATGATAGAATAAGAATGATACATTTGACCTGTAACCAAACTAGTTTGCATTGCATATTATATTATATTATAAATACTGTTGGATAATCTTCACTAACGTCTTTGTCTTTTAATTTAGTCAGTTATAAACATAACTTGTATCAATATCAAAAGTGTCACTGACAAAACCTTATCTTCTATTTTAAGTCTTAATTCCTCTAATCTCTACCAGTGGAGGAAGAACTCAGATCTTTTTACTAAAGTAAAATGAATAATATCATAATGAAAACGTTTTTAATTACATATTTAAAATAGTATAAAAGTACTGTAAATAAGTAGTAAGCAAAATGTAAACATGAAACAAAGTGTTATAATTATATAAATTATTGGAATATTGCTTGATGTTGTAAGCGTTATAGGCAGAATGAGCTTTAACATTGTCTACACCAGACGCTGCCATTATTGCTCGCGTCGCAACAGCTGTTTACCCTAGACGCGAAAAATTTTACAAAGCAGAATGGGGCATCAGTTTATTGTCGGAGATTTGTCGCTCGCGCAACGCATTAATCAATTTTTCATCAACCAATTGCCTGGATTTAATAAAGAAGTAAATATAGCAGACAATATAATCAGGACTTCTCAGCTCCACGCTTTCCCTAGTCATCACAAGCTCACACAGTAGCCTACGTGACAGAGGTTGGTAACAGAGAAATCAATTCTGTGAATTACACTGCGCAAATCAAAAGTAATAGGCTACTACCCACCAGATGAAGAAGGGTTGGCTCTCAACAGAACATAAAATATTCATTTTATTTTATTTTTCATGTTCGCATTTATGAGGAAAAAACAATGTTAAGGACTGACAAGCTCTGAAAGCGGCACTAAAGGGCTTTAAAACTTTCACAGAGACCTCAAACAGAAAGCACAAAGCCTTTCATTAAAGTGAATTTCGTTTTGTATTAATTTTATCTTAATTTTAATCAATGTTTCATCAACCAATTGCGTGGATTTAATAAATAAGAAGTAAATATTGCAGACAATAGATAATCTCGACATGGAGGCGCCGGCGAGTGAACTGCAACCCGTCTCATAAATGAACCGAAACTCAGCGTATAGACCTGAGAAATATATCTATATTGAAATGTCTACTTTTAAACAGAACAATTCAAAACGAAAGACAGACTACTCTCTGCTGTAATCAGTATGAAATGTGCATTTCTCTCTGGCGTGTTCACTGAAGATCGCGAGTCAGCGTTGTAAACTTTGCAGCGACACTGACTGAAAACACTTGTTTATTATTAAACAATTAAAAGGTCTCCTTACTATATTTGATGTATTCACAATCATTACTTTTGCCAGTTCTTTGTGACAGCTTTTGTGTGCTTTATTGGCATCGCCACCCTTACATGAATCACCGCACCTGCATTATAAATGACGATACCGATAGTTAGGAAAATGCCTAATATCGGCCGATATATCGGCCCGCCGATATATGGAATAAAATACAATAAAATGGAATAAAATACACATCCAAGGTGGCGCCGCAGATGGCTGCCTCGGTGTGTCGCTCTCCAGCTATTGTGTTGTTTTTGTTCGTTTGTCCTGTGTTTAGTCATTATTTTCCTATCAGCTTCACCAAAGACGAACTACTGGACATTAGGAAACACACACCAGAAAACTTCTATACAGTTTTTGATTATTCAGACGTTTTGCTGGACATTCTCGTCGGTGGGGCAGCGGTGTTGTTCAAACGCGCAGTCAGACGCAAACGACGAAAGGGAGCCGGCGCGCTGGTTACACTCCGCGAGCGCGGCCTGCGCACTGCACTCCCCAGTATTCATCTCGCGAACCTCCGATCCCTTCCTAACAAAATGGACAAACTACTTCTCCTCACAAGGATTAACAAGTATTTTTCTAACTCTGCCGCTCTATGCTTCACTGAAACCTGGCTGAGTGAAGCCATACCGGACAACGCAATACATCTGCCGGGCTTCCAGCTGTTCCGAGCGGATCGCATCGCGGAGCTAACGGGGAAAACGAGAGGTGGTGGATTGTGTTTCTACATTAAAGGGTTAGTTCACCCAAAAATGAAAATTAAGTCATTAATTACTCACCCCCATGCTGTACCAACCCCGTAATACCTTCGTTCGTTTTCGGAACACAAATTAAGATATTTTTGATTAAATTTGAGAGGTGGATCACTGCTACATAGGCTGCCTAAGGGAATGAAACTTGACGGCCCAGAAAGTCAATGAAGAAAATGTTTAAATATTCCATGTGACAACAGTGGCTCAACTATAAGTTTATCAAGCGGCGAGAATACTTTTTGTGCGGAAATAAAACAAAAATAACGACTTTATTCGACTATTCCTTTTCTTCCTTGTAGGCCTGAAACGAGACTTCAAGAGATTTCCACGACGCATGTGCGAGAATTGCGATCTCCTTCAACTACTTCAGTTAAGTTCTCGCGCGTGCGTCGTGGAAATCTCTTGAAGTCTCGTTTCATCCCTCCAGACGCGTGCGTGAGCGCGGCGCTACAACAGCTGGCTGAACAAATAGCTGAAACGGAACAAAGGCACCCAGACTCTCTTCTAATAATTCTTGGGGATTTTAACAAAGCAAATCTTTCCCGTGAACTACCAAAATACAGACAGCAGGTTACATGTCCCACAAGAGACAGTAATATACTGGACCACTGTTACACCACAATAAGGAATGCGTATCACTTTCTGCGTATCACTCTCACAGCTTTAGGGCTCTCTGATCATTGTTTGGTTAATCTTATTCCGACCTACAGGCAGAAACTGAAATCAGCTAAACCTGTGATAAGGACTGTTAAAAGATGGACTAATGAAGCAGAGCAGGATCTACAGGCCTGCTTCGAGTGCACTGATTGGACTGTTTTTGAAGCTGCTACCACCGATCTGGATGAACTCACAGATACTGTAACATCATATATAAGTTTCTGTGAGGATACATGCATTCCTACCAGGACATTCTTATCATTCACTAATGATAAACCATGGTTTACTGGTAAACTCAAACACCTTCGTCATGCCAAAGAGGATGCTTACGGAAGTGGGGATAAAATCTTGTATAACCAGGCCAGAAACAGACTGACAAAGGAGATCAGAGTTGCTAAAAGGAACTACTCTGAAAAAACAGTTTTCATCCAACGACCCATCATCAGTCTGGAATGGCCTGAGGAACATCAACTACAAGTCACCATCCCCCCTAACTGTGGACAATCAACACCTGGCTGACGATTTAAATTCATTTTATTGCAGCTTTGAAAAGCCCTCATTCACACCACACACCCGGTCTGATCTGCACTTCACACATTCACCATCACCTCCTGCACCCCCATTACTCTCCCCTCCTGCCATCCTACCCGAGCTTAAGGTCTGTGTGGAGGACGTGAGCCGAGTCTTCAAAAAACAGAAGACTAGCAAAGCCTCAGGCCCAGACGGCATCTCATCTTCTTGTTTAAAAGCCTGCGCTGACCAACTGGCCCCGGTCTTCACGCAAATCTTCAATAGATCATTGGAGCAGTGTGAAGTTCCCTGCTGCTTCAAACGCTCCACTATCATTCCTGTCCCCAAAAAAAAAAAAATCACTGGACTTAGTGACTACAGACCTGTCGCTCTCACGTCTGTAGTCATGAAGTCGTTTGAAAGACTGGTGCTGGCCCACCTGAAGGACATCACTGGACCCCTGCTGGACCCCTCTCAGTTTGCTTACAGAGCAAACAGGTCTGTGGATGATGTAGTCAACATGGGACTGCATTATATCCTGCAACATCTCGACAGACCTGGGACTTATGCAAGGATCCTCTTTGTGGACTTCAGTACGGCCTTCAATACCATCATGCCTGACCTTCTCACAGCCAAACTGACCCAGCTCTCCATACCATCCTCGATCTGTCAGTGGTTCTTCCAGCTTCCTGACGGACCGACAGCAGCGAGTGAGACTGGGGAAACACACATCCAGGACTCTCACCACCAGCACTGGCGCCCCTCAAGGGTGCGTTCTCTCCCCACTGCTCTTCTCCCTGTACACTAATGACTGCACTTCTAAAGACCCCTCTGTCAAGCTCCTGAAATTTGCCGACGACACCACGGTCATCGGTCTCATCCGGAACGGTGACGAGTCTGCTTACAGACTGGAGGTTGAACAGCTGGCCGTCTGGTGCGGTTATAACAACCTTGAGCTGAACACGCTCAAAACTGTGCAGATGATCGTGGACTTCAGGAGGAACAGCCCAGCACTCCCCCCACTCACCATCATGAACAGCACTGTGGAAGCAGTGGAGTCATTCAGGTTCCTGGGCACTTCCATCTCTCAGGACCTGAAGTGGGACAATCACATTGACTCCACTGTGAAAAAGGCCCAGCAGAAACTGTACTTCCTTCGCCAGCTGAGGAAGTTCAACTTGCCACAGGAGCTGCTGATTCAGTTCTACTCAGCCGTCATTGAGTCTGTCTTATGCACATCCATCACTATCTGGTTTGGTTCAGCTACCAAATCAGACATCAGGAGACTACAACGGACAGTCCGGACTGCGGAGAGGATCATTGGTGCCCCCTGCCAACCCTCCAGGACCTGTACTCTTCCAGAGTGAGGAAGAGAGCAGGTAAAATCATCACAGACTCCACTCACCCTGGACACCTCCTGTTTGAACTGTTACCGTCAAGACGACTCAGATCACTGGCCACTAGAACATCTCGGCACAGGAACAGTTTCTTCCCACAGGCCATTTCCCTCCTGAACAGTTAACACACCTCCCAAGGCATACGCCTTTAAGTGCAATACTCCCACTGTTTAGTGCAATATCCTACAACTCAGGTGATACTTATATGTAGATTTATTTATTTATAATATTCAAAACACTGTAAATATGTTCATAATCTGTAAATCTGGAAATGTCTATTCTGACTAAACCCAACTGTGATACTTTTATTCTCATATATTTATATATTTATATTTTTATTCTTTATTCTTATAATTTGTAGTATTATGTTTCTTGTTGTATTTGTATTTGTATATGTCCACTGGAAGCCTCAGCACCAAAACATATTCCTTGTGTGTGCAAGCACACTTGGCAATAAAGCTCTTTCTGATTCTGATATCGGTCGGGCTCTAAATTTAAACCAGCACTTCTGAGGTAAATTTCCCAGGATTATTCCTCACAGCCTTGCAAGTACTGTAATCTAATAAAATTTGGTGTGCTGATCTCATCTGATGGGCGTTTACACGTTTGCATGGGTGTTGCCTCAGATCATTTGCGTTTGAATAGCGCGCGCTCTCCGAGGGTGTGTCAAATTAAAAGATAATGAGATTAAATGAGAGCGACTGACATCTCTCTCTTTTCGTATAGATTACATAAACAGAGAATATTTGTTTTTGTTATGAATTAGATTATTTAAAAGTACAAACTTAAACGATTATAAAGATATATTGCTCATGCCTGGGTGAATAGTAGTCGCTGAGTTTTGTTTAAGTTTAGAGACGTGCTCAAAAAAAAAAAATCTCACTGTAATGGAGAGCCAGAAAGCACACCCTGTTTATTTTCTTTATTTTACAAAAGCACAATGTTTTATCTCGATTGTAATTGGACACATAAAAAAGTAGACATTTAACAGTTAATTTTTTTCATATTTCTTAAGTCTGTATGACCAAAAATGACGGAGTATTTTAGGTCTATTTTGCTGCTATGTGAAAAAAAAAACGAGCAAAACGCGCCGGCGCGTTTTCAGACCCCAGAGGGTTAACTCTAAAGAGAATCTGGAGAGAGTCTACTCAATATGTACACTTCAGGCAGATTCATAGACCACAATGCAACATGATTGTGATGTCACAGCAGGTCGTGCTTAAATTACCCCCACCCCTCACAACTCTAGTTTATGATATAGGAGTTTCTTTTCTGTTGGTCATTTTCAACGTTGTGTCAAAATACAGACACTAGGGGTTGCACTTGAGAGCCCCAAACATCTCTAAAGTATTCAGAAATGGAATTAACATGTGGAATTTGCAACCCAGGGACAACAGGGACTGCTCTTTTGTCAGGAGCAGGGACTGCTCGTTTGTCAGGAGAACTCTTTGTTTGTGAGTGGACTGCTCCTTTCCCGGTGGAGGGCGGGAAGGGTAATTTTGGTTCCCTTTTATTTGTGGTTTGCCCCTGGTCTAAATATCAGCGGTACCCAAATTTCAAACGTGCATTCTCTACATTCCCTGTATCACACAGCCTGCAGCCTGGACATGATGGAAACGAGCCTCTCGCCTCCACCTATCCAGCCACGGCACACTTACAACTCTAAACAGGTCAGCGTGGCGCATTTCGAGGATGCCACCAGCCGGTTTCAGTTGGGGTTCACGGCATGAGGTAGGTGTTCCAACACAGCCACGAGATCGAGACGCACAAGATCGGGAAGCCCTACACAGTCTCCCTTTTAAGAGGTTGACTCAAAAGCACATTCTGATGTGCGTATACCAACAGGATTGGCTTGGGTCGATAGACCTGAAGGACACATACTTTCATGTCTTGATGCTTCCACAGCACAGACCGTTTCTACGGTTAGCTTTCGAAGGTCATGCAGATCAGTACAAGGTCCTCCCCTTCGGGCTTTCGCATACGCAGCTACCTCGACGACTGGCTCATCCTAGCTCACTCGCGAGAGTTGCTGTGTGGACTCAGGGACCTGGTCTTCGAGCACCTAGCCTGATTGGGACATCAGGTTAACTGGGAGAAGAGCAAGCTCTCCCCTCTGACAGAGCATCTCTCTCATCTCTCTTTTTCAATGTGGAGCTGGACTCGATCACTATGACAGTATGTCTTTCTCAAGACCTTGCACAGTCAGTGCTGAACTGCTTAATTGTTCAAGCACAAATTAATGCTTGAAGTGAAACACTGAAGTATTGTCAGGGGCTCCTGGGGCATATGGCTTCCTCTGCTATGGTCACGCCTCTGGGGTTGATGCATTTGAGAGGCTAAACCCTCCTTGAGAAACTTGCCTTATCCCCTCTTGGAATCTCTCTCGGTTCCTTCAGACTCTGCAGAAAGATTTGTTTGAGCCCTTGCAGTCAGTTGAGCTTAGCGTTCTCCATATGAAGCAATTTATGCAAGCCATCTCTCCTGATGAGGGAGACCCAGCCCAGTCTCTGCTGTGTCCAGTATGCGCTCTGTGCATATATCTGGACAGGACGCAGAGCTTCAGATGACCTGGGCAGCTCTTTGTCTTCTTTGGAGGTCAACAGAAGGGGAAGGCTGTCTCCAAACAAAGAATGGCCCACTGGATTGTGGATGCCATTCCCCAGGCTTATGAGGCCCAGGATGTACCATGCCCACTGGCAGTGAGGGCTCACTCCACCAGGGGTATTGCAGCTACATCGGCTCTAGCAAACGGTGAAAACAATTTAGTCTCGAGTATTAGGTAATAACAGGTAAAACTCGGACAAACTGGTTGGATGGAGTGCTTACATTAGCGCCTTTCCCATCTCTGAGACAATGTGCACTTTTTAGGTCCAGTTACAGTTTCCCTTGAATTATGAACCTTTCAAGCACTAAGCACTATTGCTATGTAGTACTCCACTCTGGTGAGTCCATAATATGTATTTCCCACATGTATTCTTGGTCTCTATGGTAGAGCTGCAACTAACGATTATTTTGATAATCGATTAATCGGACGATTATTTTTGATTAATCGGATAAAAGTTTAGAAAATTTAATTTGATTGTTTGTTTATTATAACTAAAAACCCCAAATCAGGGTATTTATGTGTAAAAGTGTACTTTAAAAAGTGCAAAAGCCACACATTGAGTTTTACTAATATAATCTTCATTTTTTACATTTTAAACCTTAATATATTGATAAATTAAATATAGAAAGACTGAAAACAAGCATGTGAACGTAGTAGAGCCGCAGTAGATTGCGTTTGAAAAACAATTAAAACTTATAGTAGACAAATGCTATAAAAAGAGAACGGAATGGAGGTACGCAGCAAGCTAACAGGCTTGATTAAAAGGACAGGAAAAATGATGCATTAGTGCACAAGCATTCGCTGAAAACCACTGACTACAGTGACTAAAAAACAATCTTTTACTGCTGCTGTTATTAACTGCCTTTATATTTAGTGCTTCACTTTGTAAACAATTTTTTAACGTTTTAATTTCTTTGGTAGCGCTATTTTAATCCATAACTTATGTTGCGAGCGAACTGATTGCAGTTCCGCAGTTTATCCGCGGAGTCCGCGGCTATAACCGCCAACCGCGCATCTCTACCGTCCAGGGAGAGGGGGAGATGGGGGGGGGGGGGTGATACCTTCGACACAGATCATTTCATTCGTCATTTCTAATTTGACATAACATTTTTGTTTGTTTTATTGTTGAACTACAACAGAGTAAACTGAAATGAAATGTTTAAATTAAATGTAAATGAATTAGATTTTTTTCCTTTAAATGCGCAATTCAAGGTGCAGCACCGCGTGCTTTGCGACACTTGATGTCAATTAACGTCAACAAAATAAACGCAATAATGGAGAAATCAAGGCGGCACACAGACATGAGAAATTAATAAATAAATCGATTTATGATGCAAAATTTACTTTTGGCCCACGGCCCTCAATCAAGTTTGATTTGTGGCCCTTCATAGGAAAAAGTTTGGGCACCCCTGATCTAGTGTGACTGTCCCGAAGTTAGTAAACAAAGCTGTTTATACAGTAGCATTGTTTTCTCAGATCGGATAGCTATCTGATCGTGAAAAGACCAGGTGTAAATGCTCTTCGAAACACATTCGAGACGGATTTGAATCTGATCGCTCAAACCGCTTCAGGAGGAGATCTGAGACTCATTCCAGACAAAACTGGACAAGTGTAAATGCATCTGGTTGTTGGAACCACATGTAAATTTTACTCCTCCCAAAAATGCTAAAAAATAAACATGTGAGAGCATGTTATATAGGCTATATGTAATGTTATAGCCAGATTTGACGGCGCTACTGCAACACGCCTCACCGCAGATGAGAAGCTGAACATCTATTTATTCATTGATTTATATATTTGTTGGTTAATTCGTTCGATTAGTTTTATCTTCCGCTTTTTTCTTTCTCTTTCTCGAGCTTACTCCACTGCCGCCTGCCTCCGCCATCTCGCTGAATGCTGCAGAGACGCAGAGCCGCTATGCGGGAAGCACGTGACATAACGAGGCCAGCTATTGGCTATTCGCTACTTCTCCTGCTGTACTGGCTGAGTAAAACCTCCGGTGGCTCATTACTGCCACACTTTGGTCACCGCAGATTTAAAAGATTTACGAAATGAGCCGCTTACGGCAAATAAAAGTTATTTAGCAACTAATCGATGACTAAATTAGTTGACAACTATTTTAATAATCGATTTTAATCGATTAGTTGTTTCAGCCCTACTCTGTGGGATTACTTTCTCAGTGAGAAGGAGAATGCTTCCCAATGTTAACAACCAGGTTTACTCCCCGTAAAAAAAATAAAAAACTTTTTTTGTCCCTGTAAAGGGACAAATAAAGATTTTACTACTACTACTACTACTTTCTCCGAGAAAAAAGTAGTCGAACCAGTTCACCAAATGGGACTGAATCGTTCAAAACGGTTCGGATCCACAGTTTTCTAAAGTTACTCACTTTTGGACATGCCTGACAGTCCCTCCGACTCGAAATACACTAATATCCCGGAGTATTTGTTAATCCAGTAAACTGAACTGAGAAATGTTGTGCTGAGAAAACTGATAAGCACGAGCAGCTGATACTGAGCATCCGTATACTACCGAACGTACAGGTATATCGGTTCTCGAAACACCAGAGCAGGGCTCTAGAGTGCGACCAATTTGGTTGCATATGCGACCAAAATTTGTAAGGGTGCGACTAAAATTTTTCCAAGGTCGCACCGGTGCACCTAACGTCCTCGCGTCCGCTGCCTCTCCACGAACGAAGCGCTTGTTCTCCTTTGTCGGACCTCACACTCATGGTTGGATCATATCGTGGTCTAAACCAATCAGAGACAGAGATAGGGCGGGTCTTTGCCTCTGATTGGCTGTGGTAGGCCTACACTTCTCCGTGCTGTGTGACTGAAATTGCGACCTGAGCACCAGAGAATCAGTTACGGCAATAAGCATCAGCAAAAGAAACGCAAGAAAACAGACGACGAACAATGAAAAGAAATAGACCCATAGTTTTTTCTTTAAGAAAAGTAGGCCTGTTTCCCCTAGCACTCTCCCCGTTAGGGATGGGTAACGAAACCCGGTATTCAACTTCTGAAAGACCGTTGTATCGATCAGCTCGGACGTGATCGGTTCTGATGTCGGTAACTTACTGGAGAAATTAAGAAAATACACATACTATTTATTATTACTATAAAGACATTATTTAAAAAAAGAATTTATCTTGCAAGCCTTTTCTGTGTATAATATTACACCATTTTTGCTATTCGCAGTCCAAGAGAGAAAGAGAGAGAGATCTCTCACACGGAGCCACAGCGTGCACAACACGACAGCTCTGCTTAATGAGTGACGACGGCAGAACTAAACATTCAAACGTAGCCTGGTTACACTTTTTAAAAAATTGAGGTAAAACCATTAAAAACTACAGCCACATTCGGTCTTGCGCAGCTTCCTTCCCTTCGCAGCAGTGCGCTGTCATTTCTCCCTAAAACTCAAATTTAACGACAGAATCAGCTCGTGATTGTTGTAAAATGCAGTCCAGCTACTGTTGCTAAATTGCGGGACGCGTTTAATAATAAAAAGAGCTATTAAAAGCACAAAAGTCTGCACAAGAGATGCTGTTCCCAAGGCGACGCGCGCTCCGAAACAGACCGTAACGAGATAAGCAAATTATACTTTGGGTTTCATGTGCGTGTCTAAACTATCAAATGTACACAAAAATATGTCAAAATGACCGGCTTGTATTCACAGCTTTTGAATTAATAACTTCAGCTTTGATAAGCATTATCTATCTATGATAAAATATGCAGTGTTATTTTACATTTGATTACTGTTCAAGTATGGTCTAAAAAGAAATCTAATAAAGTAATGTTAGTAGACCTTCCTGAAATTAAAGCACTGTGTCGGCCTATATAATGTGCATCTTTGTTTAATTGTTTATCTTTGTTTATAAAACAAAAAGAACCGATAAGAATACTGTTAAAGTACCGGATCGATAAGCAGTATCGGTAAGAGTAGTAATACCGTTAAAACCTTATGGATACCCATCCCTACTCCCCGGTCAATGCTCTGACAACAGCCCAGACATGAAGCTACTTCAGCCATCAGCCTCCCCAGTCCCTGTAAGATGCCAAGCCCTGGTCCTTCGTCGGAGATGGCAACCGACTCAAGAGGTAGAGCCTACCGAGCCTGAGCTAGAGACTCAAAATAGTTAGTTTGGCAGCTCAGTGAAGCACTTTAAAAAAAAAAAAAAAAAGTTATATTCAACATTTTAACATGATGAACATGCAACAACTTCCTTCAAAACATCTAGGCAATGTAAATGTATTTTAACCTATATAATCTTTATGAGCTGCATCCTGCAGTAGTTTCTGTAAAAGGTTGATGAAGACTAGTTTATTCACTTTGTCTTTAAAACCTATAACAACCGCGTTTGCACATCGCTTGTACTGGGTTAATTTGCAAAACGTAAATGTAGGAAACGCATCCAAGATGTTGATGACGACGATGATTACTATTATTTAACTGAAGTTATGATCACAAATTACTCTATTTTAACGTATTTTTATCCGCCAGGGTGATAGAATTGACGTCATTGCATGAGAACGTAAAATAACTTCTGAACCGTTTTTTCGATCCAAAACTGAAGAACTGGTTCGTGGAAAAGAACTGGTTCGTGGAAAAGAACTGGTTCGTGGAAAAGAACTGGTTCGTGGAAAAGAACTGGTTCATGGAAAAGAACTGGTTCGTGGAAAAGAGATTTTTGAATTATCATTTTCATTTGTGTATTTTTTAATAACTTACATTACAGTATATATTATTATATTGTTGTGTATATATATATATATATATATATATATATATATATATATACGTTATTAATATTTCATCATATTTTAATATAAATATATTAATATTTAATATTTGTATACATTTATTTTTTTTAACAGACCAAGCATACATGCAGGCCTATAGAATGTTGTAAACATATTTATAAGGGAAAAAACTATAAATAATTAAAGCTGCAAGCAGCATTTATCTGGGTTCAAGCATTTAAGGCCTTTAAGCACAAAAGTATTTAAAGACATTAGGTTTTATTTAGCAAGCATGTAAACACTTAGAAAACCAAAAGTAAATATAGCTGCAAGCAGCCATTACCGGGGCCAAGCGCAGGAAGCAGCAACAGATGCCATCATGTGTGGGAGTGGCAGACCAACTGCAGCAAGGAGCAATTAAAGACATTTTAAGAGAATTTTGGCAAAATGGCTGAAAAATCATATATACAGTAACTTTTAAGATGATTTAATGGTTTATCACTTTCGACAAATAGGTGGCGCAGTTATGAAATCGATTTGATGTGGTCAGAGTGAGGTGACAATGACACATACAAAGTTTGGTGTCAAAATGTCAAGGCATTGCAGAGATAAATACTTAATAGTCATTTTGGCAGCAAGCCTAAACTTTGCTGCTGCGGTATACGAAAACGGTTTCGTCTATCGTCACGAAATCCATAACTTTTAGTCGGCATGGTCTGGAGATGATACGATTCGATTTTGGTGAAAATCGGACAAACGGTCTAGGTGGAGTTTGAAAAAGTAGGTATAGAATGAAAATCAAGATGGCGGACAGGAAGTTTGGCTAAATACGTGTCATTACAATAGGCATATTTATTCAAAAGTAGTTAGCATTTTTGGAAATTTAATTTTAACTTTTGACCAACAGGTGGCGCTGTCTCGAAATCTTTTGAGTACCTTCAGGGGATGGTGTTGGTGGCAAATTCTGAGTTTCATAATGTTACAGCAATGCATTTGTTAAGTATAGCATTTTTACATAAAAAAACTGTATTGAAGTCAATGGGAATTTCATGTTTTGTTGTATTATAGCGCCACCAAGAGGCAAAATCCCACAATTTTTTCATGTGGCCTCAGAGTGAGCCCATACATGTGTGTGCCAAATTTGGTGAAAATATTTCAATTTGCTTCAGAGTTATAGACATTTATATGAAAAATCACATAAAAATGACTGTGATTGGATTTTACTACCCCTAATTATCAATATTTTGACATTTGGGCATTAGCATATAGTCAACGACCTATGTTTCCGATTTTGTGACGGTGGTTTCGTCTCGATCAGACTAGCGGTTTAGAAGATATTGGCAAATGTTTTTTAAGTGCTAAATCACAACACTACACAAACCGTAAGGCGAAACCTAGCATGGGTGGTATCGTTGGACTCGGCAAGGATTCAGGAACCCAAGGAGATGACTCCCGTGAAAATCAGTCAACCACACCCAGAGTTATAAGCATTTGAACGTTTAATTTGACCACTAGGTGGCGGTTTCGAAGCTTCTCAGGCTCCTTAAGAGCATCGTACTGATGACCCATACAGAGTTTCATAATTTGTTCATGCGTTTATAAAATACAGCATTTTAGCACATAATTCAAAATGGCCGACAGCCAAAATGGCCGATCTGGGAAAATTGGATATCAGTCGACTCGGCATGACGCCCTGAATCTAAAGAGACCAATTTTATGATTTTGACAAATCGTTCAGTAGTTACAAGCAAAAAAAAGCATTTTTCGTACCATTAGGTGGCGCTGCGCCGAAACGCAGCATGTAGCCTCAGGTCATGCTTGTGATGACATGGACCAAGTTTGGTCTGAATACAATAAAGCGTTGCGGAGATACAGCCTTATGTCTGTTTTTGCAAGCGCTACGTAAAATTAATTTGCGCGGTATTTGAGAACGGTTTGACGAATCAACTTGAATTCCATAACTTTTTGTCAGCACTGCCTGGAGATGATCTGGTGCAATTTTGGTGCAAATCGGACAAACCGTCTAGGACGAGTTTGCAAAAGTAGGTTTGTTGGACAACTCAAAATGGCGGACATATTTTTATGACGTAAAATGACGTCATGGAATGCAATCGAATCGGCATGAGCTCAGGAACAGAGGAAAAAAGAATTTTGTTTCTACCCATTATGATTCAAAAGTTATTAGACTAAATATGAGTGAAACTTTAGACAGGTGGTGGCACTAGAGGGATTGATTTTGAGACGCCAAATTTGCTCTCATACAGAAGTTTAGTTTCCTAAATAATAGGGGTGTGACGAGATCTCGAGATCTCACAAGATTTTCCGTCGAGTGAAAAGCTGTCTCACGACATCGCCATGACTGAGCGTGAGGGTGAGATTACAATAGAATATTCCACCGCTACACTCACATTCGCCTAAACTATCGTTTTGATGTTTTTATAAAAAAAATAAAAACCATTATAAACTAATGTAAAAGTCTGCTCTGCTCATCCAGCATGAGTTGCCGTTGCAATCAGTGCAGCACGAATCACAGTTCACTGATCGCGTGACGATGGCGGAGGATTCGTTGCACAACATAGACTAAACATCTGATAAATGTCTTATCTTGTAGAATGCACGCTCAGCACCGCTGCTCCCTATACACAGAGTACGCGCAATCACGAATTTGAAAGTGAATGTAAAACACAAGCTCTCTGATGTGCATTGAGCACAAATTAGGCCGCATACAATAGTCCGTCTCCCAATACCCATCTCTGGACTGTTTATTTGCGGCTATGGTCTCTGTTTGCACTTCGAATATTGAGAAAGTACTGTAATGTCTTAAGGACAACAGGCAAGGGAGGCTCTGTTTCTGAACTTATAATCGGAACGCAACAACTATAGAGACAAACACACCAGCCTCGTTTCTCTCTACCCGGCCTTTTCCGAACTCACCGCATTAACCCTATAACTGCCGGTGCAAAATAAAACACAAATTTCACAACAATTATAAAGAGTCTGTGTGCTAACTTTGATTATGGTTGCACTTGCACTTATTGTTTGCACTTAAGACTTCAAGGAGTTCAGTTAGGAGGTCACACACAGCCTCAATCTGAAGTTCTGAAAGCTCTTAAATGTACAGTATGTTCTGAAGAGACTCATGTGAAATCATACAGGAGAAAAGCCAGTCAATAAAAACCTTTTACAGTGCTTGTATATTGTTTTCTTTCAATGCATTTGATAATTCCAGGGCTCGACATAAGCAATGGCCCGATGGCCCGGGGCCAGTAAAAGAGTATGTCGGGCTAGTTGATTGGCCAGTCACTGGCCCGCGCGGGCCAGTGAATGGCCATCAGCAAAACAAACAGCAAACGTCATACACGGTGGCGCGAATGTCTATGTGTCTATGTTACTTCAGGTTATTCATAACGTGTTAAAATGTCAAAGAACTAAGGACATTCCTAGTATGGCTGGTATATCGAGTTTGTACAATAGGTTATATCGATTTTTTTTTTAACAATATGGAATGAGGCAATACCGTTTATATATCAATACAGTAGTTTGATACGAGCACATCTGAAAAATAATAACGTTACGCAGTGTCGAGCTCCTGCAGTGAAAGAACATAGTACAATTTGTCCTAAACATGACACAAGCTTATATTAAGTGCTTTAAAATAACTGGTAAGATATAGTTAACAAGTTAAAAGCAGCAGATACTCTGACAGATACTGTTGCTGACTGACAGATAAATACTGCCGCTGTTTAATGTGTTTGAGACGTGGTGCTTTCCTCAGTGCTTAACTTACATTTCACAGGTATATTCTCCATTTGTAAATGTTAGAAAGTCAAACAAATATGTCCATTTCACTGTCAGGAGAGGACGAGCTTCTGCAAGTGAATCTCCGCTAAAATTCAAGCTTCCGTTAATGAGCGCCGCCGCGAGCACGCGCGCCAAACAGACGGAGCACAATAGAATAGTAGCGCAATAATTCTGACTAAAATATACAAATTGCTAAAATATTTGTTGTTGGAGACAATAAATGTGCCATATGTGGAATTTTAAACCTACAAGTATGTATTTATGAAAGAGACCATTATAATGGGGTAATCAAATGCAGGCTAATAGCCTATAATTAGTTTGTGCTTTTGTTTTTATTTTCATTTTTAGTTTAGCCTTTAGTCATTTTAAAAACAAAAGCATTACTTTTGTTTTTAGATTGTAATGTTACAATGTTATAATGTAATGCGATTTTAACCACCTTTTTGCACATAATATATTGCATAGCCTACATTACATTCCCTATATTTGTTTCCATATTCTTCAATATCAACATTGTTTGGATATCATTGAGCAGGATGTGAAATAACATTTTTTTTAAATAAATACAGATTTTCTTCATCCAAATAGAAAAACGTAGAAACGTACCGAGATATATATCGTATATCGTCATTTAACCAAAAAATACAGAGAAATTATTTTTGGCCATATCGCCCAGCCCTAATTCCTTGTGTCATGGAAAACACAGTACATGGGTGGAGATGAGGGCATGTACTGTTTCCTTTGCCGGAAATTTCCAACAAAAGCCGACCGAGCCTTTATGCAAAATGCATAACTGCATGCCTGCGGGCTATCTAAAACTAGTGTAATCAAATTCCCCTAAACTTCTGCCTAGCCCCCCTAAAAATGTGTGATTAAGTGTAAGCTACACAAATTCGTGTTCGTTTCAGTCTTGTTATAATCAGATTCAGCGCATTCTTAATTTTTTTTCTTCATTGAAAGTTTTTTTTAGGTCATAAATGTTAAACGAATGACAAAAATAATCAGGCAAACTAATATACTTTTGTCTAATTTCACCATTTTGAAGTGAAAATAGACCTATGTAATGTTACTCATCACTCATGTAATGTAATAAATAGTTTACTGTCATTGTGAGGGGACAAGAATTAAAAAAAAATAATTAAAAATGAATCCTAATGTACACAATAAATACAGTTTAATGGAAAAGTGCTTTTCCTTATATTTATTTCAGGGCCAGTAAAAATATTGAAGGGGCCAGTAAAACTCTGATCTACTGGCCCTGGGGGCCAGTGGGGATTTTTTTTTATGTTGAGCCCTGGATAATTCATACTCATAAAGTAGACCTGAAATGACATGCATTAGAAGATTATTAGTTAAAACATTGCAAAAAGCACCTGCATACTATTTTTCCAGTCATGAATTTTGTCACTGAGGATTTCTGAAAAATTGTGCAAAAATCTCGTCTCGTTCTCATGAACCAAATCTCGTCTCGTGATTTAAGCGTCTCGTCACACCCCTACTAAATAAGTAAATATATCACTTTTATTTTTTTAGTTGAATATATGGAAATGAAAATGGTTCTTCCATACCATAACACTGCACGTAGATATGTGTGAATTTCCCACACCAGGAGTAATAATTTATATAGTTCTATTTTATTTAATTTGTTCAAAAAATGTTCTATGTTCTATGTAAAATGTTCTATTAAAGAAAAGATAGAAAATAAATATTTGTGTTTGCTGTAAAGTGGTTAGAAAAAATGAAATCGGAATCGACTAAAATCGGTATCGGCCTAGAAAATTGTAATCGGTGCATCTCTAGTTATTAGACACAACGTGAACACATGTAAAGGCCAAAGTTTTTATGTTTTTTTTTGCAGTGATGACAGTGACGAGCTCAGACATCATGACATGGTAGGCATCATGTGACCACGGTATTGCAATCAAAGAGAAATTATATTTATAAAAAGGCAATAGGCCTAGTTCTCTTTGTAGTTTGTTTCAGAAAGATGAGTGACAAATATGAACAATTGATAACAGTCAGTAAATCAAAACAGACATCACCGACTAGTCGTTTTTTTTGGGATGAATGATTCAACAGCCTAAAAGCTTCAATTCAATTTGGTGAAGTTCCATCAACTTGGCACGCTACGCATATAGGCCTGGCATACAGGAAAGAACAGCTTATGTTTAATTTATGTGATGTTACAATATATATAATTAATATTTAATGATATATTATGTTATAGATTCTCTCTCCAACGATTCTGGATTGATTCAGACAATTTCAGAATCGAGTCTGAGCTTAGCTTTTAAACACCGATGCGCGATGACGCTGCGTGTGCTTTAGAAACAGCCATATTCTGCTTGCTTCTAATTTCTCTCTCTCTCTCTCTCTCTCACACTAGGGCTGTGCTCAGAATATCGATACGACGATACATCGTCATGAACTCCTGACGATGCGCGTATCGATACAGCAACTGCTGTATCGATACTGTCGTGCTTTTGAATGTAGCCAATTCAGAGCTCGAATTTCAGCACGGGATTGCGAGTATTACGCATTATTCTAACCATTCCCGCAGGTCTCCCACTTAATTAATTAATCCATACAGGTTAACACATCGAATTAGTCATTTTAAAACATTCTGCAAGACACAATTTCACAAACAGCGTGAGTGTCCAGCTGTGCCGCGTCTTCAGTCTCTGTCTCTCAAAATGGGTTGCTCAAGGCAAGCGTCAAACGTGCTGAAGGCGGCGATACACTCTCGTTTTTTGGGAGTTGGGACATGACGGAATATTCACTTGCATATTCGGGCCAGTATTGCATTGTCACTTAAGTTTACCATTTTCTCGTCTTTTTAAGTCTTACCACGCAAAACATTCAAGCGATTTTAAACTATTCAGTGCTCGCACGCTCTCTGAGAGATGGTTTTCTCTGCATGCATACATGGAGTAAAGCCGCCTCACAAACAGCCTGTGAGTAACAAAAGTTCTTTTTCACGGATTATATCGCTTTTACGGACAAAAACAAGCAAAATGATGTCAAAAATGTCGGTCTTGGTGAGTATCCAACACAGTCGGTTAGTGCCTGTGACAGTATAATGAAAACAGGATCCGTGCACTAGCTCTTAAAGTGACAGCAGCCATATGTGTCTGTCATTAATATTGTCGTCAAAACAACAAAAGATAGCTTTAATTATAAGGAATCTGGATTTATAGCCAATGTATTTAATTTAGTCAGAACTAAAATACTACCCAATGTTATTTTACATTTAATTACTTTAAGTTTCTGTAGTATTTCTGAGTACTAGTGCTAGACCTATTCAAAAACTTTTCTCTTTATTGGTAGGCTATCTTTATTCTATTGTATTTATTTGTTTAAAATGATTTCAACGTAATGTAAAGAAATTACTGTGTTTGGTGCACATTCCAACACTTATTTAATTGAACTCCCATTGTTTTTTAATGACAAAAACTAAATAGTTTTTCAGTTATCACAACTGTTATAACACTGTTTATTCAATAAAGATATTACTGCTACTAAACTCTGCTCAAAAGAAATTTAAATTCCAAATTGATCCATATCGTGATACGTATCGTATCGTGGCTTTAGTATCGTGATGCGTATCGTATCGTGACATTGTTGGTGATACACAGCCCTATCTCACACACACGACTCTGCTCGAACGGAAAGGTTTAAGTGAATTACAAGGACATTCGCGGGCTTTATCGCACAGGTTATGCCCCTTTGCTTGATGTTACTCTTGCAGTGCGCGGTCTCGCCCGCCGGATTTGTCCTCACAAATGCTCTACTAAGGCATTATTTATGTCTTTTGGAATGCAGTTGGCTTATATATTAAAAATATGAAAAGCACAGAGAAGGCTGCTTCTTTTCATTTAAAATACTCATCCGCGCTTTGCGAAGAGTCTGCGGCTGTTGAGCGACTGATTGGTTAAATGTACAAGTTTGCATCTCAAAATGCTTTTTATGACTTAATGTAAACAAGGACAGTTATATCTTAACCCTCTGGGGTCGGCGGTATCACGGGCGATACCAGCTCACTTTTTTTCTTATCAGTGCAAAAGAGACTCAAAATACTCCGTTGATTTTGATCTTTACATGTAAGTGTTATACATAATTCAAAACTGTCAAATGTCTTCTTTTATTTGTGTACACTCATGATAAAAACAAAATGTGTTTTTCGTAAAATAAAGAAAATAAACATGATGCGCGTTCTACCGTCTCTCCCAATGTGAAGTTCATTCTGAAACGCGACAGAAAATGAGTCAATCGCAAGATTGCATGTATAAAAACCAAGAGCGATTGACATGCAAATGATCCACGTGAAGGAGCAGACCTGAAAACGCCCTCGTCACCTCAAAACAAAGAATCAGCGACTTCAGAAGCCTACTCCTCTGCTTTACATCGAGTTTGGAATCTGTGTTTGTGCTGTGTTGTGCTGAGCACTTTGGATTTACCTCAGAGGAAATAGAATTATTTTTCACGATTTGAAGATGAGAAAGATTTTTAAGGTAAGACATCCACTCATAATGTTATTGTTATATACATTTTACATTGCGCAACTAGTCAAACTGGTGACAGACTAAAACGTACGTTTTGAAATGAGATTGGAGTAAAAACATGAAGCCTAATTTTAAATTTATATACATGTACACAACACGAGGATAATAAAACACAGCATGATATACAAGTATCTTATATGAGTGTTTACTCTAATATGGTGATCATGTTTAAAAAAGTGTTTACTGTTAAATACGGTGTTTGTGGATATCTGCTCAAACGTAGATATGTATATGTGGTAACAATAATGTTTCATAGTTTGCAGCGGCTCGATCGCTTCAGTAAATGTTCTCTACACGTGCTGTGAGTTTCAGTCAGTCGCGCTGTGCGTTTGTAAAGCAAAACACGCCAAACAATAGGCAATCTCATTTCATAACGAATGGAAACATTTGAAATAACATATGATCCATATATTTTTCTCTAGTGTAGTGTTTCTGAAGTGTTAATTTTTAACGATTTATAGGCCGCCTGGTATAGGCTATTGTTATTGCTATTTTATGCAGCCCTACACATAAAATTAACACCAGGTTGGTTGTGCCTTATAGGCATATGTGTAGCCTACAGTACACGTATATGCCTACAATGCACAACCAACCTAGTGTTCATTTTTTATATATAATGTATGTGTGTGTATTTTGTACATTTTAAATCGCAATTTTAACCAGAAAAATCTAAAATGTATTCCCAAAATCGTGCAGCCAATAGTTTATCTTGATATCAGCATGTTCACAGTTGTTTCTTTTTTTTTTTTTGTACAGGGACAGGATGCCACTGGATGAGTCCTGCTGACTTCAACATTCACATGAGTCTGTACATGAACATGGTAAAATGAAAAATCAAACACCTTGGAAATGACAGGTATGTAGGCTACTGTTTCAGGAATGACACAAAGTTATGTGACTGTTCAAGTCTCTGTCTTTAGGTCAATGTGTTCAATAATGTGCTTTTTTGTCCTTTGCTATGTATCTTTGGATTATGTTGTGTTGTAAATAAATGCAAACAATCAAAAATCCATTCTTTTTTAAATCTCCTCATTCTTTGTGCAAGGCTCCTCATGATGATAGGGCCTGATAGCACCTAATAGGGCCATTAGGGGAGGGTCTTTGTCTTTCTCAGGTGTAAAATGCATTCATATTAATGAGAGATCACGCCCCTTCGCATAAAGCTTTCTTACACAAAACACGTCATACAAATTTTAAATGACTTTGTCTTATCTGAATGAGTAGTCAGGATGATTTACACAGTTTTGGAGCAAATACTCTAGGCTATGTGATACAATTTTCAAAAGTCTTGTGAAGAAATAATAAGTATGGGTTTTATGACCTTATTTCAGTGACAATTTTTTTTTTGCTTTTTCACAAACCATGCATAAACGTCAATATCTCAAAACTACAAACTTTTACATACATGCTGCTGACATATTGTAGCAGAGTTTGTGCTGAATACAGTGTAATAAGACTTTAGCCATGAAAATGTCACAAGTAACAGAAATAAGCACAAATGTCAGAGCATGTCAGAACACCTCCAGGACCCAGAAAACACCTCAGACCCCAGAGGGTTAAAACAACAGGACAAACCACATCTTATATTTCAAAATAGATCTGTGCATTAGTGTGAATGTTGCTTATCGTATCTAAACTGAAAAAAATAAATAATTCACAGCTCTTGAATGGAAAATGTTCAGCCAGCGTACTTCTAAATACTGAAAGCACTCTTTGTTTATTGCTTGTAATATGTTTTTTTTGTTCCTCTTTATTTACTGCAGGGTTTCCCATACGGTCATTTATTTGTGGCAGCCCACCACAATATCAACGCTGACCGCCACACATTGATTTTCGTTTATTTTTTAATTTTTTTACTAAGCCCATTTAAAATCGTATTTGATTGCAGAGCGCCATAGCGCATTCGCGCAGCACTACCTCTCACTCGTCCCTCTCTCTCTCTCGTACCTCTCGCGCTCTCTCTCCCTCAAGCCTAGTTTATACTTTCGCCTGGCTCTGTAGCGCGAGTCTCCACTACCTGCGCGCACCTACCCTGACGCGCTCGCCATTGTACTATTCTTTGAAACGACAGGAGGTGACTCAAGAGTAATTGCCCTCTAAACCACCATGAATCAGCGGTGAGAAGAAGTACACAGGTGAATGTTTATTTTAGTACACTTTACCAAAACCACATTACAAAAGAATCGTGTAGTCTAAAGCAGTAAACCTTGAGATTATAAGGCTACTTGTTACATTAGAACAAAATAAATGAATCTGAGAACTATAAAACTAAATTAACAATAACTTATTTTCTAAATTCACAAAAAATTTTCATTTAGTTTCGAGAATTTTTTTTATAAAACATGGACCATAATTAAAAGGGCATATGCCTGCTATTGTTGGCTCATTTTGTCAATTTAAGCAACTACTAGGGCTGCACGATATATCATTTTAGCATCGATATACACACAATTAAATCTGTACAAATATCTTTTTATTTCACATACAAAGTGTGATTTACGCTTTTGTGGATCCATTTCTACACACAAAACGTTTTTTACGCATTTGTGGATTGCTTCCGGGCAATTTGCAGGTCACGTGACATTTGCAACTCCCTTTTTTACACATTTGTGGATTTTTGTCCACTCTGTCCCGCTGCGATCTGCAAAAAGAGATTTGTAAAGGCGTACGTGTGAGAGCAGTTAATTACAACAATCAATAACTTCAATGTCACACACTATAGTGTCACCAAATTCAGTTTACACACCACTGCTGCCCTGTTGGTTATACTACAACACTTATTTTGGGGGGGAAATATTTTTTGCATAATTTTTATGATTTATATTTATGGAAAATATTCAATAACTTCACTGTAATTCACTGCATTGTTGTCAAATTCAGTTTACACATCACTGCTGTCTTGATGGTTATACTACAACACTTATTTTGGAAAAAAAAAATTGTATATACAATTATAAATGTATAATTTTTATGATTCTTATGAAAAATATTCAATAACTTCACTGTAATACACTGCATTAGGGCTGTCACTTTTGTGAAAAAATCCTGTTCGATTTGAGATATATGTGTTCATTGAATCGATTGTAAAATCGATTTTTTCATGTCTAAAGACGTTTCCATTTTCAACACCAAATATTGGCAAATCCACGGACAACTAACAGGCATTAGGACGAACGTAAAGAGGGCGCTTGAGACGCGCACAAGTCAGCAATATTTCTAATGATTTATTAACGTGAAGTTTTATGCACAATGACAAACAGGAGTGCAACATTCAAGGATTGAAATTAACACCCGCCAAATTCGGATAAAAATGAACTTTGGCGGGTAACGCGGTCATATCACGAGCCAATTTGGAGTGTTTCTATGTTTACTCACTTTGCTGGGGAAGTTCGTGTAAGCCAAATCTGCGTGGATTTAGCGCAGATACGCAACTCGCGAGTCCTCATGATATATTAAATACAGCGTATTGCGCAGAATCTGCGCATTTCTGGCTTGCTTGAACACACACGTCACTAAGCAACAAATAACGGCGCGCTTGTTCACTTGCACTGAAGTAATAGCGAATATTAAAAAGCATTTGGTTAGCAGAAAAGACATTGTTATTTTCCAACATCCTACATGTTCTGTGGACTGTATTGATCCGTCTACCTAAAACACATTTTTGGTTAAAAAAAGGCAGTTAAAATCGATTCCCTATTTTCGTTTTCGAAACTTGTGTTGGTTGGTCCGATCGATTGTGCAATCGATTTTCGAACGTAAAGTGACAGCCCTACACTGCATTGTTGCCAAATTCTGTTTACACGTCACTGCTGTCCTGATTGGTTATACTACAACACTTATTTTGGGAAAAATATACATTTTTTTATTGTATATAGAATTATAAATGTATAATTATTATGATTCTTATGAAAAATATTCAATAACTCCACTGTAAATCACTGCATTGTTGCCAAATTCAGTTCACACATCACTGCTGCCCTGATGGTCATACTACAACACTTATTTTGGGAAATATATATATATATATATATATATATTGTATATGTATAATTTGTATGATTATTATGAAAAAAAATATTCAATAACTTCACTGTAATACACTGCATTGTTGCCAAATTCAGTTTACACATCACTGCTGCCCTGATGGTTATACTACAACACTTATTTTGGAAAAACATTTTTTTTAATTATATATACAATTGTAAATGTATAATTTTTATGATTTATATTTATGGAAAATATTCAATAACTTCACTGTAATTCACTGCATTGTTGTCAAATTCAGTTTACACATCACTGCTGTCCTGATGGTTATACCACAACACTTATTTTGAAAAAAAAAAAATTGTATATACAATTATAATTGTATAATTATTATGATTATGAAAAATTATGAATAAGTGTTGGTTATACTACAACACTTATCTTGGGAAAAATATATATATTTTATTGTATATACAATTCTAAATTCACAATTTATATGATTTTTATTATTAAAAGTATTCAATAACTTCACTCTAATTCACTGTATTGTTTCCAAATTAAGTTCACACATCACTGCTGCCCTGTTGGTTAAACTTATTGTTTCATTATGAAAAATAACAAAGTGAAATCTTTGTTCATTTATTATTTTTCATCTGTGTTATAAACTTTACTACTCTTTAAACCTTACTTTGCATTACCATCAACTTTTCCCCCCACACATGTAATCTTGCTGGTAATCCTGGGACATTTTCAGAGCCAAATATAGTCAATAACAAGAGATATTGTCAAACTCTCCTACGGCCTCTTTACATGCTTTTGCACATAGCACAATACCAAGGGATATCTTTTCTTGGTATTTGTGCTGCTTTCATTCCAAGACATCGTATGTGAAACCATCTCGCACAAGTTCCACACTGAATCTATAAGGGGATAAATATGTCAATTATATGAAGGAAATGTTCGCTTTAGGAATCTATGATGCATAAAAGTTTTACAATAATTAATTACTATTAAATAATCCATGGAATTTCACTCCAGATGTTTTACATATTATCCACTACATTATCTACTGTACAGTTTAAATCTCACCCAAACAGCATCGTTTTTGGCAGGTCTTTATTCCCACAGAAGGAACAGAAGTCAATGTTTGGAACTGACAAAATAAATGAATGAAATAAATATAAATATATATATATATAATTATATACACTCACCTAAAGGATTATTAGGAACACCATACTAATACTGTGTTTGACCCCCTTTCGCCTTTAGAACTGCCTTAATTCTACGTGGCATCTTCAATGCATTAAGGGGTGTGGTCCTGGTCAAGACAATCTCCTGAACTCCAAACTGAATGTCAGAATGGGAAAGAAAGGTGATTTAAGCAATTTTGAGCGTGGCATGGTTGTTGGTGCCAGACGGGCCGGTTTGAGTATTTCAGAATCTGCTCAGTTACTGGGATTTTCACACACAACGATTTCTAGGGTTTACAAAGAATGGTGTGAAAAAGGAAAAACATCCAGTATTCGGCAGTCCTGTGGGCGAAAATGCCTTGTTGATGCTAGAGGTCAGAGGAGAATGGGCCGACGGATTCAAGCTGATAGAAGAGCAACTTTGACTGAAATAACCACTCGTTACAACCGAGGTATGCAGCAAAGCATTTGTGAAGCCACAACACGCACAGCCTTGAGGCGGATGGGCTACAACAGCAGAAGACCCCACCGGGTACCACTCATCTCCACTACAAATAGGAAAAAGAGGCTACAATTTGCAAGAGCTCACCAAAATTGGACAGTTGAAGACTGGAAAAATGTTGCCTGGTCTGATGAGTCTCGATTTCTGTTGAGACTTTCAGATGGTAGAGTCAGAATTTGGCGTAAACAGAATGAGAACATGGATCCATCATGCCTTGTTACCACTGTGCAGGCTGGTGGTGGTGGTGTAATGGTGTTGTCTACCAATTTGGTGTCTACCAATTTGGTATCAGACGATGTCTACAGTGAAACATCGCGATGGACGATGATATCGGGAGGGAGGAGGAGGGGGGGGGGGGGGTAACATTCTAATTTTCCACTAGATATTTTCCTCTATATCTCATCAGCAATTTCGATTTCAGCAAAATCTGCAGCAGCTGACCACTAAGGAGCGAATGTACAGTGACGTGACAACTGCCAGATTCAAACTGTGCTTTCGCTCTATGGCTGGCGCTGAGCCAAAGACGGACGCGCTCAGTGCTTGTCATAGGCTATCACAACTGTTCAGTGTTTTTAACCACATAATGTTTATTTTAGGTTTCAGACATTTAAATACTTATAATTTATAGCAAAACAATACATTTATAGTTTGTAAAATACACAATGGTGTCTATGGAAGCAGCAATAACAAACCATTCAAATATATTTGCCGACGGTTTTTATTCATATCAGACACACAGTGTAAATAACTATAAAGTCAACTCTATTTTTCTCCCAGTTCACCGGCCACTTTCATGTATTTCGGGAGAAACTGATGAATTCACGCGCTGTAATAAATCCAACAGACAGGAATCTCTGAACTGCGCACAAACAAACATGACGGTGCCCATCTCACGTTACAGATCAAGATCATTTATAAAAGTTTTTTTAAACAACAAAACAAACTCACTTACACATATTTGAGAATCGGAATAGAAGATAGTTGATGACATGGTAAGCAAGTTTGTTAATATTTATAAATAAAAGTGCTTCATCTTTCATACAGCGCTATTTTGTCTGTGGTGAATCACGTACCAAGCATGAAGCGTCACCATGGAAACGTGGGGGGTGGGGGGGATCGCGATGCCGGCTAAACATATCGTCCATCGGCCCAACCCTACACTTTAGGCCCCTTAGTGCCAATTGGGCATCGTTTAAATGCCACGGCCTACCTGAGCATTGTTTCTGACCATGTCCATTCCTTTATGGCCACCATGTACCCATCCTCTGATGGCTACTTCCAGCAGGATAATGCACCATGTCACAAAGCTCGAATCATTTCAAATTGGTTTCTTGAACATGGCAATGAGTTCACTGTACTAAAATGGCCCCCACAGTCACCAGATCTCAACCCAATAGAGCATCTTTGGGATGTGGTGGAACGGGAGCTTCGTGCCCTGGATGTGCATCCCACAAATCTCCATCAACTGCAAGATGCTATCCTATCAATATGGGCCAACATTTCTAAAGAATGCTTTCAGCACCTTGTTGAATCAAGCAACTTCCATGTGATTGGTTGATTAGAAAATTGCATTAATGAGAAATTGAACAGGTCTTCCTAATAATCTTTTAGGTGAGTGTATATATATATATATATATATATATATATATATATATATATATATATATATATATATTTGTTTCTTGCAAAAGCAATAACTTGAACTTTGTCTCCAACAAAGATCAAGTTACTGCCGTGTCCATCAGTGATGTATTTGAATAAGGCATTAATGCAGTGCGTAACAGTGAAGTTAATGAATATTTTGTAATAATAAAGAATCATAAGGTAATACAAAAATTAAATTTTCTCCCAAAAAAAAAAAAGAGTACCATCAGGTACAGTGATTTGTAAACAGAATTTACCAACAATACAGTGAATTACAGTGAAGTTATTGAATATTTTTTATAATAATTATTAATAATTAATAATAATCATGCAAATTATGCAAAAATATATTTATCCAAAATAACTGTTGTAACTAACAGGATGTGTGAACTGAATTTGGCAACAATGCAGTGTCAATTTAATTGGTAATCTGTGAAGTGATTGAATATTTTTCATAAATAATAATCATAAAAATATTTTTTTCCAAAATAAGTGTTGTAGTATAACCAACAGGACAGAATTGATGTGTAAACTGAATTTGGCAACAATACAGTGAATTACAGTGAAGTTATTGAATATTTTTAATAATAAAAATCATATAAATTATACATTTACAATTGTATATACAATAAAAATATATATATTTTTCCCAAAATAATTGTTGTAGTATAACCAATCAGGACAGCAGTGACGTGTAAACAGAATTTGGCAACAATGCAGTGAAGTTATTGAATATTTTCCATAAATACAAATCATAAAAATTATGCAAAAAATATTTCCCCCCCAAAATAAGTGTTGTAGTATAACCAACAGGGCAGCAGTGGTGTGTAAACTGAATTTGGTGACACTATAGTGTGTGACATTGAAGTTATTGATTGTTTTGGAAGTAACGCTTTTCGGGGTTTGCACTTTGCAGACGGTCCCTTCGGATCCACTGCGAAGGAAAGCTCGTTTCGGGGAAAATTAGGTTGTAGCAGCTTGTCTACATTACTACGGTTAAAAAAGAGGTGTCATTTGTGTAGTAAGAACGTTTAGCTGAGGAGTTATTGATCCGGGAAGTTCGAATCTGTGAATTTATTGCCAAATTTACTTAACTAGTCGAGTTTTGATATCTCCTAACGTTGCGTAGTGCAGTGGCATAGACTGCGCAGTCGATATCCTCTCAATTCATGGAAGATAATGTCGCTACCGCCACCTGCTGGTGTGGCTAATTAACTGCTCTCACACGTACGCCTTTACAAATCTCTTTTTGCAGATCGCAGCGGGACAGAAATGTGTAAAAAAGGGAGTTGCAAATGTCACGTGACCTGCAAATTGCCCGGAAGCAATCCACAAATGCGTAAAAACAGTTTTGTGTGTAGAAATGGATCCACAAAAGCGTAAATCACACTTTGTATGTGAAATAAAAAGATATTTGTACAGATTTAATTGTGTATTTACAAATCACACATTATTTTTGTGAATATGATTTTACACAACACGAATGTAAAAATACATGTTTTAGGTTGTGAGATATTTGTGTATATGTTTTTTTACAGATCTCTGCAGTACACATTGGACAAAATTCCACAAATGTGTAAAAAGGAACCTACAAATGTAACGTGACCCACAAATTCACAGGAAGTAATTTGCAAATGTGTAAAAACAGTTTTGTGTGTAGAAATGGATCCACAAATGCGTAAATCACAATTTTTATGTGAAATAAAAAGATATTTGTACAGATTTAATTGTGTGTATTTGCAAATCGTGAGATATTTGTGTATATGTTTATTTACAGATCTCCGCAGTACACATTGGACAAAATTCCACAAATGTGTAAAAAGGAACTTACAAATGTAACATGACCCACAAATTCACAGGAAGTAATCTGCAAATGTGTAAAAACAGTTTTGTGTTGTACACATCACACTGTATTTTTGTGGATATGATTTTACCTATCACAAATGTAAATATACACATTTGCAGATAGTGAAATATTTGTAGATTGTCTTCTGTGGGTTACAAATATTAAAGTCCAATTAATTCTTCCATAGGATTCAGTTGAACAAAGTTCATGAATAAAACGACTCAGTTAATCAAAGTTCGTAAATCAAAGGACTCAGTTTAAAGAGTTGTTTAAACTTATCTCGATCAGTTCAAATACAAAAAACAAAGTCTGTCCATCTCAGAAGCAAAAAAATAAATAAATCAATCACTTAATCCCATGAATCAAAGTAATTTGAGTCCAAAAAGCAGAAGAAATTTGGAAATATCCTACCAGTTGATAGTTTCAAATTACGGTTGAAAGGGGAACAGGTCCATGGGCACTGGTCATCACGGCATTTGTGCACATTTAATAGCATGGGCAAGATGATTCATCTCCAATGGATTATTTATGGCACAAAACAGGATACACTTGCCGATCACGTTCACATAGGAAAAAAACAGAGAACAAGAAAACCCAGCCTTGCAAAACACAAGACAAACGTAAAAGAATGAATGTCTGATTCAACTTTTCCATAACAATATACATGCGCATTTCAAATGACACATTAATCTAACTTTTCGACATTTATAGAACACATCGTCACTCATAAATCACTTATTGTCTCAATTCAGCTAATACAATAAGCATTGTATGTGGTAGCTTTAGCTTTGGCTAGCTGCTAACTAACGTTAGTTCAGCTCGCGCTGTGAGCGCGGCCTGCTCAACTCAAATCATATCAATTAATTTCTGTAATTTACATATCTATATATTTCATATGTCTTTTTATATTAATTTCATATAAAAAAAATCACTCACCAAAACGAGATTGCATGCGATATTCACTTAAAGAAGATTATTCAATAACGTACAGATTTTCACTCTCTGAGATCCTTCGATTTCCACTCAACTTTTCTCTCTCTGATGACGACGCATCCAAAGATTCCAAGTGCACTCAATCACAGTTCCCGTTCAATTATGATTAAGTGAAAGGAGTTTGTGGAGAAATGCTCCGTGTGCTGCTGCCTCGTCTGACCTGTTCTCATCTGATTCTCTCGTCTATTCATGCTGACTGACAGCGGCGCGGGCGCGAACTGTGGGCGGGCCTAATAAATATGCCGCTACAGTTGGCTCTCAGGGGTGTCAGTCACTGCAGCACAATCAGTGATTGGATAAATCTCGTTTCTTTGTAGAACACTTTAATTCTTTCTTTTTCTTAACTTTTTCCAACTCTCAAGTCATTTACTGGTGGCCTGGGTTACCCATGATACAAATGTATTTCTAAAATTGTGCCAACAATGGTTCTAGCTTAGATTATTGCCCAGTGGTTTGGTCCAGTGCATAAGACAAAAAATGTAAGAATAAGAATGTCCTGGTGAAAGATTGTCTCTGCTTTGTTTTATAAGACATATTTCTGTGTCTTGAATTCCTGTACTCTCAATTTTTGTATAGTAGTGCTAGTGTAACCCCTTTCACCCGGGTCCCACTCGACCTCGAACCCGGGTCTCCGGCATGAGAGTCAGGCGCTCTAACAAGTAGGCTACAGACCACAGCCGCTAGCGCTAGAGCGCCTATTGAGGTCAGAGGAGTGAGGTTTACACGCACAGCAACTACTAGCTGGCCTCCGTTACACTCACCCCCCTAAACCTCACTCCCATCCCGGGTCACGGCACCAATGTAACCCTTCTTCACCCGGGTCCCACTCGACCCGCTCCGAGCGGGCCTCGAACCCGGGTCTCCGGCATGAGAGTCAGGCGCTCTAACAGGGAGGCTAAAGACAGCAGCCTCTAGCATCTGTCGCTAGAGCGCCTATTGAGATCAGAGGAGTGAGGTTTACTCGCACAGCAACTACTAGCTGGCCTCCATTACACTAGCCATGATTTTAACACCAGGCATGCATAAAAGGGATGTTTTTTTATTTCCTGTTTCGAAAAACACTGCAAAACAATGGACTGTAATGTATAGAATAATGAAAATATAGAAGGATTTACCATTGATACTACACATTTTCTAACAAGAAAAATGAGTTTAAAAAAATATTTTAAGGAACATTTAATAGCACTATATACAGTATAGTAAATTGTTGATTTTGATATTTGGAATGAATGTTAGGTTCATTGACTTAACTTTTTATTGTTTTTGATTAAATGTAGTATTTGTATTTAATTGTTGGGACCCCAGGTATAGAAGCCTCTGCCTATGTAGTGGCTAATGGGGATACAAATGAACTTAGATCATAGGAAAGACCATTTACAGCCAATACAGGAAATTTACTTAGGAAAAATATGTTTTTAAAGGTTTTTTTTGACAGTTATAGCACCTTGTCTTGCCTGATCTCCACCACTTTTTCCTCAAAGTTTGCCAATATATATGTGTCAAATTTGGTGTAAATATCTCATTTCATTTTTAAGTTTAGACACTTATATTTATGAGAGCATAAAAATGATCCATGGGTGACATTGATTGGATTTCAATTCCTATCATAATTTTGACATTTGGGCATTATTGTTTAGCTATTTACCTATGGTTTCAAATTGCCTGTTTTTTTTTTGTTTTTTTTTTTGGCTCGATCGGACTAACGGCTTCGAAAATAACAGCATTTTCTAAGCTCTAATGTGTCATAAGGCAAACCATAAGGCAAAACCTGGCATGTTTGGTATCGTTGGACTCGGCAAGGATTCAAGAGTGTAAGGAGGTCACTCCCATGAAAAAAAACACTGGTTTGAAAATTCTCAGGCTCCTTCAGGGCATTGTGCCGATGACTGAGTTTTTTGAGATACACCAATGTTTTCATAGACTATCAAGGTACCCTGGACAAAACCATTGCATGCCAATTTTCATTAGACTAGCGGTTGGGTGCTGTTGTAGCCATTTTCATGATATTTTTCCCTGTCATAGCGCCACCAAGTGGCCAATCGTCGCAATCTTTTTTTCAAGTGACCTCAGATTGAGCTTATGAACACGTATCCCAAGTTTAGCGAAAATATCTCTTTTCGTTCACAAGTTATAACCGTTTTAGTAAAAGTGGCTCTGGTGCCATCAAATATTTTGGTTCCCCTTATCGACCGACAATTGAAATTGTGAATTTTTTTAATGGTTATTGACAGTCAGACTCCAGAGAATATTTCTGCAGTGGTTTGGTTCCGATAAGGCCAAAAACCTAGGAGTAGTTCGCAAAAGTAGGTTTTTCAAAAAAACGCTATTTACTCGAAATTGGCGCCCAAAGGGCGAGCCAATCCGAGGCATGCATCTGGTCAGACACTTGATGTAAGACACTTGAGCCTACGCCCAATGGTTGAGGAGTTATGAGCCATTTCGTACTTTTGGTCGCTGTAGCACCCCTGTCAGGCCGATCGGGGCGGGCCTTGGTGACGTTGTAGGCGGTGTGAGTACTACCAGCCCCCAAAGTTTCAAGTCTCTGCGACTTACGGTTCGGTCTGCCCGATCAGTTTTAGATGGAGAATGTTGCATCATGGGAAAATTAACAATAACAACAGGGTTTCAGCACTTCGTGCTTGAAACCCTAATACAGTTTTTTACAATCACTTTGCTACTATTTTCAGAACCTTGATGTCATTTTTCAAAACTCTAGACACAAAACTCAAAACGGTTATCACTTGTAACACAGGTTGTCTAATGTTCAAAACATTGCATTGTGCATTCACATCTTTAAAGAAATCTTGCACTTGCACAATCATTGGTTCAAAAAACAAATTTACTGTGAAATACCATTGAAACACAACTATAGATCACCCACACACAAGCAACCGATAGTTTCACTCTGTCATTGTTCGTACAATCATTAACTATTGTAGAACAAAATAGGTGATACAGGTTTCATTATGGTACTACATGTACAGTAAATACCTCTGTTACTGTAAAGTACTGCAGTAGTAGAGAGAATACAGACAAAGTGGAATCATTGAACAAAGTTTGTAATATATTGATGCAAAACACTACAGTACAATCACAACATTGGTTTATTTTAATCAAAGCAAAAATACAGTAATTAGCTATGAAATAGAAAAGAAAAGACAGTACTGTAAACCATCAAATGCAATGAAATAGAAAAGAAAAGACAGTACTGTAAACCATCAAATGCAGTGTTCCTCAACTTGCTTGCACTGTAAGAAATAAAACAGCAGTGATTACTGTACTTCTACATTGTCATCAACTCTGTGTTGTGGATTTGGCCACAGGTTCTCATCTACATCACAATGGATGTTTTCATTAGCCAAACATCTTGGAAAAAACCTTCGGGCATGGCGAATCCAGGCCTGACACTGGTCTGCTGTGATGTCATTGCAGGCGTCATCCATGGCCTGGAGAAGAGTGACTTGTTCATGAGGGTGCCTATCATGAACCTTCCATCTCCATGCGGAGAAAAATTCCTCAATCGGGTTAAGGAAGGGGGAGTATGGGGGTAAATACAGGGTGGTAAATTGTGCATGGACCTGAAACCATGCTTGCACCACATGAGCATGATGGAACCTGACATTGTCCCAGACAATGACATAGGTCACACCTTCAGCTCTACAAACCTGTTCGAGCTCATCAAGAAAGGTGACAAGGAGAGCTGCATTATATGGTCCAATATGTGGTCAGTTAGAATTTTCCCTCTGCCTCCACTATTTGGCCTAGTCACAATTCTACAGGGAACATTAGAGTAAGAAGACACTTGGTCACATCACCTATTCTGTGATACACATTGGTATGCAGTCATTTGACAATTGAGAGTAGCATAATGTTTAGTGCATGCTGATAACTTACCGGTTCTCATTGCGGAAAGTTCTGATTATTGAGGCCACGGTTGACCTTCTCAGGTTTGGTTGTATCATTGTAGCCGCCTCAGTCATTGTCATGCCATGATTTATGACATGGTCTACAACTATTGCCCGAATTTCATTGGACACTCTATGCTGTTGCTGCCGCTGTCTTGGTCCGTGGCCTTGTCCTCTACCACGTTCCCCCACACCTCTCAAACGAGGCCCACGACCACCTCTCAGAAGGGCTGCCTGTCCTCTACCACGTTCCCCCACACCTCTCAAACGAGGCCCACGACCACCTCTCAGAAGGGGTGGCTGTCCTCTACCACGTTCCCCCACACCTCTCAAACGAGGCCCACGACCACCTCTCAGAAGGGCTGCCTGTCCCCTACCATTCCTTTGACCAACACGTCTTCCTCGTCTTCCTCCCACCACTGCTTGACCTCCATTGTGACCTGGATCACCTGCTGGCTCCATGTTACATATCACTATGCTCTTGCAATTGGATCCCAATCAACTCTTTATATACTCATTCCACAATGTGCCCTCAATCATCAGTAACGAGTTGGCAGAATTGGACAAGCAATTCCAAGGGCCTGCATCTCTACAGTGCAGTACTGTCAATACTTTAAATAGTCTGAAAAGGTGGTACAGTATTTGGGACCATAGACACAGTGTCTGATGAAGCATTACAGTATGATATAAAATATTAGGCTACATCCATGGATATTGTAGTCTAATTGGTTCATGCTCCACGCTAATTGGTGACAATGAATCTCGTTATCTTGAAACTTTCATGATTTACTGTAAACATGGAAGATTGTTTGTCTGTTTCCATACAACTATACATTAAGAGTAACGCAACAGTTACTTATCATTTTGAGCAGTTGTATCAATTGATAGTTAGATCAGTGTAAGGAAATGAATAGACATTCATTTGAAATGTAATGTGTGAATTGCCTTTTGAAATAGTAGTACTTTGATGTTAAGTTGTGTCATATTGAACAAGTGATTTTTGTTGAATGAACAAATGATCTAAGTTTTATGTGTATTGTATCCAAACAATTGAGAAAATGGTTAGAGTTTTGAAAAATGTGCATTTTGATAATTGGTTGTGAGTTTTGTGTCTAGAGTTGTGAAAAATGACATCAAGGTTCTGAAAATAGTAACAAAGTGATTGTAAAAAACTGTAAATCAGCTCCATATCGAATTCCAAGTGATCAAGGGCTTAGTGCATTCCATTTAAACACATTGCAAGGGTTCCGCCAGTAGTGGCCACTCATGCAACAAATGCAATCAAGCACATCACAATGTTACATGTATAGTAATTGAGTAGAGCTTTTGCTCAATATTGTTATCTCATTTTTGACGGAGGTGGTGTTTAGCTGCATTATGAAAATTTCCACTATAATGGCAGCAGAGGTCACTCATTAGCTTATTTGCCATTACCACTTTCTAATGTAGTTCTTTTCACATTTTTCTTTTGGATTTATTATAAAAAATAGCTATAACGTTGAATTATAATAAGTAAACTAACTAGTAAGTAATGCATTAAATACTTTCAAATATTTTTTAGATTTGATTTTTTTATTTAAATCTCATTATTTCCTATTTTTTAAGCTTTGATTTAAAAAGGACATGTGGAAAAAAAGAATGCTTTAAAAAATATATTTTATGCTGCTAAAAGTATTTAGCCAACACAGACTTGTTTTCTTATTCTCGTTTATGTTGCTGCAGGTCTATTAGTCTGCATTTACACTTCAGCACTTAATGCACAGGTCTATTTTTAAAAATGTTCTGTCCTGTCCGGGTCCGTTGTTACAGTCAGGGCGTAGTAGGCATCATTTCAAAAGTGAGGGGGACAGAATGTCAAGTGTAATACCATTTTTTTTTCAGACTTTTGTTGACAGGTTAATTGGCTTAATATGCTATTAATTTTTAAAGCAAAAAAACAGAAAGAAAGAAATGCAGATGTTCAGTACTTTATATTTCACACGCAGGGTTTTTCCTTGCTTAAAACGAAGCGGAGGTGGTAAAATCCTGATCATGTATTTTAATTAGATAATAACATTTTTATTTTTCGTAGACCATCATTTAGCCTACTGTCTTTCCCACAGTATTTTTGTAGGTGGATCTCGGTAGTACTTTTAGGTGGGGCCGGGGGCATGCCCCCCCCCGTAAGAAAATTTTGTACATTTTAAAGATAAATTCATTAATCTGGTGCACTTTGAGTCCCCCGAATCCACTGTTAAAAATAAATAATCCACCCGTCAACCGCCCAAACATGATATTCTCTTATTTAGATATCTGATCATCGCATTACAATTATTCAAATTATAAGTGTTACTGTTAAGCATGATAATATGGTTAAATATCAAACTGAAGTAGGCTGATTTAAAAATAACATTTACTTAAAATAAAAGTTCTTCTTTTGGCAAAATAACATTTCCTTAATAGCCTAAAGTTTGTGCTTGACTTTTTAGTGAAAAGGGAGTGAAGAGTTTTTTTTTGCCGTTTTGAACTCTATGAAACTGATGGATTCGGCGCGGGTTCGAGCATGGGCATGTCGTAAGTGAATACACGAGTGACTGATTACCATGGAAGCGTGAACGTCACGTATGTAGATAGACTATCCTTGACTCTTTGGATTTTAAATCTCGATGTAGGGCAGGCTATACACACCCGCGGAAACCTCAGCTTGTCATAGACACATTTGCCCTATGAAAAAGTGCGGGGGACGAATTTACATTTTATAAAAAGTGGGGGGGACACGTCCCCCTCGTCCCCCGCGTAATCTACGCCCATGGTTACAGTTATCACTGTCAACCATAGCAATTACGGAACAATGGCTACGTTTGCATGCAACCAAATAATTTGTTAGTAATCGGATTTACAGCTCAATCAGCTGAAAATAAACACCTTAATCAATCCAATTGAGCTCGATCCGAATGAAATTTCGATCCAATTGAAAAGGGTGGTTTATTCCTTTTCTAATACAATCGAGAGAACATGTAAACACTTGATCGGATGGAAATCCGAAACTGAAAGGAATGCGCATATGCAATGACATTGAAATAACGTAATGACATATGTGAAATGAGCTGTTCTTCCCGTTGAATAAGTGTCATATAAATGAGTGTCCCGTCATTCTAAAATTCTCCTTTCACTCAGCGTCTGTGAAGCGGAGCAGGACAACGTCCCACCAGTCCCACCTGTTTTTGGGCGTGGGGAGGGGCATTTTTACTGGGTGATAAATATAAGCAGCACGGCACAACGGTTCGTATGCTCATGGTCTCCAAATTATGACCAGAAATGGATAAATATTAAGTCTGCTGTTCAAAACAAATAAAGAACCAATGTAGGAGAATGGTTATTATGTGCAAACAGCGGGAAATTCTGTATTCGTGGAGTGTGCGCATGTCAAAATATCTATTCCGATTTGAATCTTGTGACATATAAAAGTGCACATCAACCCAATCACTTGTTTAGCGTTCATGTAAACAGTACATTCAGTTTCATCAATCACAATGAATTCAGTCCGATTGAAACAAAAGTTGTGCATGTAAACATAGCCAATGTAGTGGATTCCCTCCCGTAATTGGTCATTTGACGTGCAGTTTTCATACTCTACGCTTTGCCCACCCACTTGAATATTTCTAGAGGGCTCCAGACCTATTTGCAAGACAATTCCAGGCTAATAAAAAAAATAGGCGATCAAAAATAATTCAGGATTTCAGCAGGACTGGTCCTGTTGATAATATTAGCTAACATTGCAATCTGAATTTGTTTTACATGCTTCTGCAGTACAAAAAGTACCACGAATTGATGTAGGTCCTTTTGATATGTGAAACCCTATTTCACTTTAAAGAGTTCACATGCCAGCCATGCTTTTTGTCTCTGTATCCTCACCGTAAATATTTTGTCTGCTTGCTGCTGCATAAATGCAATATTGCATATTCACTAGCTGCTAATATACTTAGTAATTCACTCTAAGCATTAAAACAGGACTGTTAACATTGACACGAGTACACCTTGTATATGGTTACTTCATAAGGAATTGATAAAGCAGACCATGCAAACGCATAATGATATGGCATAAGAAAGACCGTTCACCAATCTTAGATGTTGAATTTCAGAGGATTTCTGAGACAAATGCTGACCAAGTATTTGAAGGATGAGCAGCGAGCTCATTGGCTATTGATACAGAAGGAACCAATCAGCTGTGCCCTATAGAGAATGATATGATTGTAAGCAGCTTGAGTTAAAGACCTATTAGCCTGTGCCATCTAGAGTTTTATGACAGAAATGTGTATTTCTGCCTCAAACAGTGATCAGAATCCCCATCAGATCACAAGGAAGTTATTTTAAACACTCGCTTGTGTCTGAAAGTAAGTTTTGAGCTGAAATTTTAAAAAAATGTCTGAAATGTTGAAGTTAACTGGTAGCCTGATATAATGACATGATGCGATAAGGCCCGATCAAGCTCCAGAAGTGACAGTGGAAACGCAACTGACCCTGGCACGCACAAGCCTGCTCGCTTTTGGCCCGACCGTGGAAATACAGCTAATGACAAACAGCACATTTTGTGCGCAGAACCTAATTTCACTATGTCTGGCATTTGTGTCAAATGCCTCACTATGTGTCAAATGCCTCACTATGTGTCATGCCTCACTATGTGTCAAATGCCTCACTTCTCTCTGGGAGTTTTCCAAACTCCCTGAAAACTGCAGTTGTCAAGCCCCTCCTGAAAAAAAGCAATCTGGATAAGACCATATTAAACAACTATAGACCGATCTCAAATCTTCCTTCTATGAAAGATCATTGAAAAAGTTGTCTTCAATCAGCTGAACAAATTCTTAAGCTCAAATGGATACTTTGACAATTTTCAATCTGGTTTCCGACCGCATTACAGCACAGAGACAGCGCTCATAAAGATAGTAAACGATATTCGCTTAAATACTGATAAAAGCAAATTATCAGTGCTGGTACTACTCGACCTCAGTGCTGCATTTGACACTGTCGATCACGACATACTTCTTGACAGGCTGGAAAACTGGGTCGGGTTTTCTGGGATAGTCCTAAAATGGTTCAGGTCATACTTGGTAGGGAGAGGTTATTATGTGAGTATAGGAGACCATAAGTCTGAGTGGACACCCATGACATGCGGAGTCCCTCAAGGCTCAATTCTTGCGCCACTCCTATTCAACCTGTACATGCTCCCAATGAGCCAAATAATGAGAAAGAACCAAATCGCTTACCACAGCTATGCAGACGACACACTGCTCTACTTAGCCCTATCGCCTAATGATTACAGCCCCATTAACTCTCTGTTCCAATGCATTGATGAAGTAAACAATTGGATGTCCCAAAACTTTCTTCAGTTAAACAAAGACAAAACTGAAGTCATTGCGTTTGGAAACAAAGATGAAGTTCTCAAAGTGAACGCATACCTTCAGTCTAGGGGTCAAACAACTAAAAATCAAGTCAGGAATCTTGGTGTGTCTCTGGAGTCAGACCTTAGTTTCAGTAGTCATGTCAAAGCAATAACTAAATCAGCATATTATCACCTGAAAAATATTGCAAGAATTAGATGCTTTGTTTCCAGTCAAGACTTAGAGAAACTTGTGCATGCTTTCATCACCAGCAGGGTGGATTATTGTAATGGACTTCTCACTGGCCTTCCCAAAAAGACCATAAGACAGTTGCAGCTCATACAGAACGCTGCTGCTAGGATTCTGAGCAGAACCAGAAAATATGAACATATCACACCAGTCCTCAGGTCTTTACACTGGCTGCCAGTTACATTTAGGATTGATTTTAAGGTATTATTACTGGTATATAAATCATTCAATGGCCTAGGACCTCAATACATTGCAGATATGCTTACTGAATATAAACCCAACAGATCACTCAGATCATTAGGATCACATCAGCTAGAAATACCAAGGGTTCACTCTAAGCATGGCGAGTCCGCATTTAGCTACTATGCCAGCCGCAGCTGGAACCAGCTTCCAGAAGAAATCAGATGTGCTCCTACAGTAGTCACATTCAAATCCAGACTCAAAACACATCTGTTTAACTGTGCATTTACTGAATGAGCACTGTACCACTGTTCGTCCGACTGTTTGTACTGTTATGCTTTTTAATTATTCTGATTTCTTTTGATTATTTCTGTATTTTATCTTTTATTCTAAACTGTTTTAATTATTCTGATTTCTTTTGATTATTTCTGTATTTTATCTTTTATTCTAAACTGTTTTAATTATTCTGATTTCTTTTGATTATTTTAATTTCTTCTATGTAAAGCACTTTGAATTACCATTGTGTATGAAATGTGCTATACAAATAAACCTGCCTTGCCTTGCCTTGCCTATGTGCAACATGTTCCTGGATCAACATCTCAACATTCAAATCAACAAATCAGATTTGAGGGACAAGTTTATGTCAAGTTTAGGCTTACAACCGGGACTAGGTTCTACTACATCACTGTTATTCACCTATCATTTCCCTCTGATTTTAGGAATAAGTTATGGGTAGGGCTAGGCTTAGGGGTAGGGAAAAGGTTAGGATTCAATTTTCAGACAGGAATGTTGTTCCAGGATCAACAATATATGTTGACGCCCAATGGTTGAGGAGTTATGAGCCATTTCGTACTTTTGGTCGCTGTAGCACCCCTGTCAGGCCGATCGGGGCGGGCCTTGGTGACGTTGTAGGCGGTGTGAGTACTACCAGCCCCCAAAGTTCCAAGTCTCTGCGACTTACGGTTCGGTCTGCCCGATCAGTTTTAGATGGAGAATGTTGCATCATGGGAAAATTAACAATAACAATAGGATTGCTAACTCTGCAAAATCAGGACAGGCCATTTTGTGCACCTTTGATATTACACATTTTATAGATTTATTCCATTTAAATACAATATTTTCCAAAATGTTTATGTTTAGCAAGGCAAGAAAAAATATTCAATGTCACCGACATGGCATGACGGCCACTAATTTCATTCATAAATGTTACTAGGCAACCAGCAGTTGGAATCCGTACTGATTTTAGGAATAAGTGCAACTAAGTGCAACCCAACTATTTTAGGAATGGCAGCACACAGAGACAAAGTCGCAGGCTGTGTGAATGAGGCCTAATGTGGAGGCCCTAGGAAGAAACTTCCTACTCTGCTTGAGACAGCACTGCTAAGGCCGCTTAATGTCTAGAACAGGCCTTGCCATGAAACATTGGTGCGGATGCTTTACATAAACCAAATAATGTACTAATTTTGGGTTATTACTTAACATTGCCTATAAAATTACTTGTATGGTACAGTATAAACATTATGAAAAAAAGGGAAACCAGAGAGAATTAAATTTGAGTATATAAGCAGTCGAAAATTAAAATTATTTTTAACTTATAAAACAAATGGAATTATTTGAACGTTCTGTCAAACAATCAGTTTCAGAACACTGTAAGATTTAAATAAACAAAGCCATCTTCACTATCATAATGTAATCCCAGGGCAATCTATTTTTTTTTTCTAATAAATGAAAATTAAAGCATACTATTTATAAATATTACAGAGTCTGGAAGCTGTGAATTATTACAACAACAACAAAAATATCAAGCAAGATATCTGGGACTCCACTAAAGCACTTTCTTGACAAAATTTTGTTTCAAAAGCCAGTAAACACTTTTCACGTACATATGTGAGTCCTTCCACTTTGATTTTTACCTGAATGCTACATTCAAACTTTGCCAACTTTTTGCATGGCTTAATGAATTACCAAAAGTGTGCAGTGTAACTTTCAACAACTTTGAAAAGTAGCAACCAACAGTAAAAAAATGCAACTAATTTGAATCCTTTTATTAGAAGTTCTTATATAATTCCTTTCTTTACAGGTCTGCTTTCTGAGAATCAGACTCTGCACCTTGGGTTATGTCTATCTTTGAGTTTTATTCCTTTCCCAAAAAAGAACATTATGCTGATAGATATTTTATTTCACAGCCCTGTGACTGCAAGCAATCCTTATGCTAATCTGTGAAATGTTAACATTTGAATTATTTTAAAATGTTAAGATCTTTTTTCCCCCTTAAACTCCCAGGGAAAATGGGTCTGAGTTCACCCCTTTCTCCTTATATCTCCCTCGTTCTCTTTTTTCTCTGTTGTGTTAGATAGAGAGTAACCTTTCAGGGGGTGTCATGCCCCAGGGTATCTATTCAATACCACTGTGCCCAGGCGGGCAGGCTTCTCTCTTTTCGTCTCTCTTTCTTACCTCAGGAAAAAGAACAAAAAAAAAAAAAAAGTGGGGAGGAATGTTTATTAACACCTCCGCCGGCTCACTTGGCCCCGCTGGGGTGACCTGATTATCGCCTGTCTGTAATTATGCTGAAACCAGAGGTGTGCTGCTCTTCATGTGGGGGTCCTGATTATGGAGGCGAGGCGTTCTCGGCGTCTACCCAAGAGCCTTGATGAGTATTAACACAGGAGTCCTGTTGTTTGTGCAGCTTTGTTGTTAGGTATATATGCTCATCAGGCAGATGATACCTGAGGCGGGAACTTTGAGCGTCGGAGGGTGCAGATGGAGTAAAAGGTATTATTGTGGCGTGTTGTTTTTTTTTTTTTTTTTTATTTTGTTTTGTGCATTCCTTCATCATGAGCTCTTTTGTCTGTGACTGTTTTGCGAAAACAATAAAATCAAATAGCAGATATAACTTTGCCAAATTCCAATGCTGCAACAAACAAAGAGCAAAACTTTGCAGCCTGGTTTCACAGACAGGGCTTAGATTAAGCCAGGATTAGGCCTTTGTTTAATTAGAACACCTTCTATAAACGCGCCTTAGAAGAAAAAAAAAACATTACTGATGTGCATCTTGAGACAAAACAATGGCACTGACATATTTTAAGATCAAGTTGCTTAAGTGCTAGTTGCTTTCAGTTAAAACAGCAAACATGGATTTTAGTCTGGGACTAGGCTTAAGCCTTGTCTGTGAAACCGGGGTTATGTGTCTAAGTTTGGTTTAATGTGGTTGACAGCGACTGAACAGAGAGGTGTGTTTAAATGTTTTGATCATTGTGTGTATCTGTGAAAATGCATGTTTGTTCATATGTACTGTTGATATTGAAGTGATTAAAGGAGAAAATTGTCAGGGTCTCAGGATCTCTTTTTCATAAAGAGGCCAAAGGGTCCATATAGGCTTATGTCTGTTATGGAATTATTTACAAATGATTGAATTAAAAATTCCCCAAACTGTTATAAAACTGCATTTCTTAAGAATGTATATGTCTGCGTTGAAGTATATTAACCAAATAAATGTGTGCGATCTCTCTCTCTCTCTCTCTCTCTCTCTCTCTCTCTCTCTTTCTCTCATCATCTAGCATCATCCTTTGGTGAGTGTGCCGGCAGTCTTCTAACTAGTGCACTTGCCAGGCGTGTGCTGCCATCTAATGGCTATAAGGCCAAATTACTTAGTTTACTTTGAATAGTTCTAGATGAATTTTAAATGTGGACATTACTGATCTGAATTAGCACCATCACTGAAACCTTTTTTTTTTCTTTTGTCACCAATCCAGTTAATAAATCCATTAGTAACAATACAATGTCCAGAAAATAAATAAGTAAAAGTCAAGAAAGATAAAACAAGGCTGAAAGTTATGTATATTATAACTAGAAAGAAATTAATTAGTGATGTTTAATAAGTCAAGATAATTATTACTACTGTTCATAGTTAGGTTAGGTATTTTGTAAAAACCCTCAATAAAAAATGGTTATTTGCCCAGCAATGTCCTAGTAACCACCCAATACCAACCCAGAAACTGCATACTGGCTGAAGGCTCTTTAACATTTTTTCATTTTAATAGCACAATTGATGTTGTTTTAAAGCAGCTTCACAGAAAAGTGTGCCTTAATAGCTAAAAAAAAACTCATCTAAAAAAAAAAACTACACAAAAACATGTTTAGGTAGTGGAGTTATTTGTTATTTAGTTTATTTCTATTGCGCGTTATACAATACAGACTGTTTCAAAGCAGCTTCAAAGCCTAATAAACAGGAAAATAATGATCAATGATGCTAACTTGAGCAAATATAAGACAAATTCAAATTCTGCTGTAAAGCAGCTCTACTATTTATTACATAATATGTGTAATACAAATAATATAAGCGTGTTCAATTAATACATTTAAAAATACATGTATTTATTTATGATTTTTTTTATTGTAAGAATTATATTGTAAGGATAGTGACAGTTCCCTTTCAAGCGACGGACGCTGAGGGAACGCTTTGCGTGATGATTTCTTGAAGCACATGTGAAATCAGTCCAATGGTGTGGTGGAACGTCAGAGGCGGGTGACGACATGAACCAGGAAACTGTAAAGCCTGCCCAAAACAAAGCAGCGCTAGCTTCTGTGTCTTCAGTAAGCGCTCAGTGTGAAACTGTCTCTGTCTATTTGGTGTATATATATATCAGCTATATCACAGACTATGGCAAGCAAGCAGCAATTTAGACTGTGTGTGCACCCCTGCCCGCGTATTTAACGGGTGGACACACACACACATCCTTTGTGTTGCTTGTTTGGGTGAGGAGCATGCACAGTCAGCGCTCGACGGCACTGGCTGTGAGCACTGTGATGTGCTTCCCATGCGGACACTCCGATCCTGCCTGGCGTTCTTTCGTAAGGATGCTCAGGCTCGCGTTCCCAAGGGGTCAAGTCCCCCAGCTGCCGAGGCACAGCGGGCTTCAGACTTGGGGTTTGCAAATGGATCAGTCAGCGGGGTTAGAGACGGGCCCAGCCTTATCTCTACCTTCACCAGATAGATCCAGTGCCTTCTCTCAGGGTTTGGAAGCATGCGCTGCGATTACTTCCGCCCCGATTGAGGCACCAACACTGCAGCTATCTAGTTCTAAGGAACTAGATGTTGTCAGTGTTGAAGCAGGAGATAGTGAGGATTCGCCACCTCAGTCTCATGCTTTTGAGGAGCTAGTTGAGGTTGTGACGAGAGCTGTGGAAAGATGAAGTCTCGACTGGCCAGCTGATAAGCAGGACGTTCGTACAAAGAGTAATCTAGACGAACGCTTCCTGCCATCTCGCTCACAACCTCAATGCCGGGACCTTCCGAAACCAGTTTCCTATAGAGTATATAGTGCACAAACATCCAACTATTCCTCTATATTGAACTATAAAGAACATGGTTATGGGGAGATACCAAACGTGGAAGAGCTATCTCTCCCCTGAATCAGCATCTTCCCTAAAGGCTCTGGTATTACCCACTAAGCCAGATAGAACAACTTTATCCTTAGTAGGTAATGCTTACTCAGCCGCTGGTCAGGCTGCAGCATGCCGACACACTATGTCGCTGCTGCAGGCCTACCAGGCTGAGTTGTTAGGAGATATGGATGAGGACAGGGGTTTTGGGCCTGACGTGGTTTGCGAACTGCGTCTGGCCACAGATCTATCTCTCAGGGCCACCAAGGAGATGGCTAAATCCATCAGCCACTCTATGGCAGCCTTGGACACTGAGAGGCATCTATGGCTCAACCTGAGCAATATAAAGGAGAAAGATAAGAACTTCCTTATGGATGCACCCCAGTCACCTTCTGGCCTCTTCGGCAACCCTGTTAATGTCGAGAGGTTCCAGGAGGCAGCCAAACAGGTGGCTGCATTCCAGAAACTCCTCCCCCACCGCTCTCATGTCTCCGGGGCGGCTGAATGGGAGCAGCCCCAAACATCTAAAGCCAGCTCCTCACACCATGCCACACAAAAGCAGAGCATGTGCTTTTTTTTTGTCCTTTGTTGTGTGTCTTCCCATATGGAAAAGTTTTGCTAAAAACACCTGTGATTCTTATATGTTCTAACAGAATATTGTAAGGGACATATATGCTGCAAAAACCACATATATAAATTGCATAATATTTATGTATTTTTAATCATATATGTCATATATGTCCTACATACAACTAAAGCCAAATAGATTTTCATGATGTAAAAACATAGGCAAATAATGCTAATTTAATATGAATGTCCAGCATATCTCTTAAAACGTGTATAAAACACAGTGCAGTTTACCAATCAGTATAAGGCTGTACTTCACTCATGCTCTTGCTCTTATCTTGTCCTAAGTGGAGCACTATGCTGTAGGGACTGGGCGAGGGGTGAATCTGAATAACTAAATACATCCTAGCTAAAATCCCAAAGCCTTCAGGCCCAAAAAGCCTGGATGTAAATTAACATATACGCACACACACACTCACAAACACACACGCATCCCCCACAAGTGAAGCCCGCTCAGGACAGAGCGTGGTGTCCAGTTACGAGACATTTTTATGACTGACTGGAATGTCCCAAAGAAGGATTCTAAAGAGAAAGAAACTTCTCTTTTTAAAAGACATTTAACCAGATATATTCGATGTGTTTTTATGTGTGTCCATTTGCCCATGTCACATTGGAATGACTATGATTTTATCGTAGCTTAAAGTGAATTATAAATACCTTCATTATGCATTTTAAATATAACTGTCTATTCCCATAACTTGTACACATAGTTCTGGACACCTCCAGAATGCTTTCGGTGTGATCAATCAGAATACATACAGTAATATCCGGTAAAATATAGTTTACTATGTTTTCCATCTTTGGAGTGAAAAGAGACCAAAACTAACATCACTGGAGTTCTTAGATAACAGCGTTTACGACCCAAAGGAATGTTCACAGAACTGTGGCTCTCTCCGAATTCTAACCAAGGAGGAGAAATGAATCCTGTATTCATATATATATATATGCTATTATATATCCACTTGAGAATTGTATGAACAATGTATCTAAGTTCCCTATTTCATGAGTTGCCTTTTTGTGGTTTGGTCCATGTTTCTCGACAACTCTAATGGGATAATGTTTCAAACTTTGCCAACTAATGTTTAACCAAATCCATTTGTGGCAAGTTTGGTCTCGATAAACTCCAATTTTCCTTCCCCATTTGTTAATTGACATTACATTTTGCTAAACTTTGTGACACATTAGTATTATAAGAATTGTGAAGATTCTTCTCTTAAACACCCAATGAAACTAGAGATTTAAATGCCTGGTTATAACACAAAGGGTCATAAAATCTCCCTCCAAAGGGACAGCTCCTGATTGGACCCGCTTCCAAAAGAAGGCGGAAACGTCAGGTCTTCAAAAGGACTGAATACCAGTTTATCCCTATCTTACTTCTCTGGTCCTCGTGTCATAATGTAACGTCTCGCCTCCGGGCGAGCTCTTCCCCTTTCTTTTATTTGTTTCTAGTTTAGTTTGTGTTTTTCAGTCTTAGATAAGTCTTAATTCCAATCGACGAGTGAAACGAACACCGCGTGACATATCTCTTCAGCAAATCCATCGACAAGGGACCTTTAAACGAGCGCGCGCTCGCTTTGAAGGAGAAACACGCGCACGTGACCACGTGACGCGCCGGACCGAGAGACACACACGCTTCTTCACAAGCCATGCAAAGAGTTACCTGTGCAAGTATCCGTGTTTGATCACGCTTTTAAGATTTGTTGAAGTCTTGTTGTCTCTCAAAATTCTGTTGTCTATGTGAATTTGCTATTTAGAAAGATCCTCGGGTCTTTCTAAACTCCCTCTTGCATAACTGCAACTCTCTACGTTTCCTTATCATGTTTTGTTGTTTATTATGTTTGTAAATACATATATCCCATGTAACCGTAGTAAATACATAAGTAGTTCTGCCTTATTAAATTCATTGTATTCATTTGATTGATGTACTGTCTTTTTTGCTCATTTTCAAGTCCCTTAAGTGTCAAAAGGTCTTATAGCTACAAGCTTACAAATTAAAGATACTTTAAAGAGTATGTGTTTATAGGACAGGAAACCCAATTCTTGTGGCCACAGAATTGCTTTTCCTGAAATCCTATAAAGTAAGATGATATTGTGGATTCCCACGAATATTATTCTGACAATTGAGCTAATTAATTTTGCCTGCTTTGTAAGACGTGGTCCGTGTAATTAATTGCAATCAACTTGTGGTTAATTGCAAGGATACACCGACATGCATGCAGGTAAAATGACACATCATCCCTTATCGGGAGATTTATTAACATGTAAGACTGATCTAATCCAAACATGTATGAATAATTATTAATTACCAATTATTAATTATGATATGCAAATTCCCCCACGGATTAGATCCGCCCCTGAGTCTTTACAATGCTTATAGTCAATCATGGTCATATACTATATAATCAACCTTAGATGAAAAACAACATTTAAACCACACACACAAGCACACATTTTAATTACAAAATTCTACAAGATACACTGTTAACCTTTGCTGTAAAAAAAGGCCAATATCATACCATTTTCCATTAAAACAGTAATATACCGTGGAAACAAAACTAGCCTACAGGAATATACTGTGAATTAACAGCTTTCAAAGTCGACACTCAGAGGCTGTTTTCACAATCACACCCTATACCCCAATTCACTATTCCCTACATTATTTCTCTAATATGGTCCACTTGAATGAAAAGAAGTGAGTGAATTGAGACACTGATGAATACCTGATAAGCAGAATCACTGAAGGACAGAGAAACAAGAACTGAAAAAGAGAAACACAAAAACTACAACTGACTTCCAGCAACACTGAGTGTGAAAACAGTTTACAAACCAGTTTACGATTATTTCTTTCATACATGTACAAAAGTTCTTGTTGAGAATTAACAGAGATTTAGTTAATAATAAAGTTTTTTGTCACCATAATGGAGATTAGTATTTGCTTTAGTTGGTCTCTTGTCCCTGGACTTCTTACCATTAATATCTTTCTGACTGCTGTAACAGTGAGTTTAAAAAGCACAGTTGTTGTGGCAAGAAATAGTCAAGAGTAAATTGATCTGGTGATTTTGGCTTTTGTGAGGATGTAACAACCATACTGGACATGTCTGATTTTCAGATCTGTCCTGTGTATATACTTTGAATTTATGGGTTTTTCATATTTAGCATATATATGTGAATCTACAACATGAAATTAAAGTTTCTTTAATCAGGTCTTCTGAAGAATATTGTAATATATCGTGCATTTAAACATTTGTAACTCCTGCTTGACTTAGAAACACACAGACATCAACAATCATCATATGAATCTCAACAATGGTGACAATCAAAAGTTTCATGTCGCAATGCATGCTGGGTTCCAGGAAAGTATAAAACTCCCAGCATGCACTGCTGCATGATTAAAAAAAATATATTGCCACCATTGTTGAGATTCATGTGCTAAATTGTGATATCTCTGTATTTCTATAAGACAGCTTAACTCTGTTTTTTTGGTTTATGCATGATGTGTTAAAAAAAAAAATGAGTCATTGTAATTTATTGCTGTGGTTTCACGGTGGTGATAATGTAACACTTTTGGTTGTGGATTAAACTCTGAATTAGTGAAAATGAAATCCTTAGTGAATGAACAGGCAATATGATGATTTCGTCATCAAAATCACTATAACCACAATCATTCATAAACTGTGTGTATGCACAAGTGTGAGCAAAAAAAAAAACTCATGTTATAGCATCAGCATACCTGCTCAGATTTGGCTTTACTCTTTGCCCACCCTCCCTCATTGTTAAACCATGGTTAACCACATGATCAACCAAAGTGGCTCGGATCTCATCAGAGATTACTGTCCTTGGCCTTCCTCGTCCTCGTCCTTGTCCTCGTCCTCGTCCTCCCCGTCCTCCTCCTCTTACTCTTACTCTCACTCCTCTGGCTCTGCCTCTGTTTCCAATGTTGGCATCCATTGCTCCATTGAAGAGCTCACCTGTTGCCCTTTTATGCTAAAGCTCTGATTGCTAATTGTAAAACTGTGTGACGGGTGTTTGCCCTTGTGATGAGTCAGTGTGCATATTTGAATGGCAGTGTGTTCCTTGTGAAAACAAGATATTTTCTGCATGAAAATTGTGCCAAAAGCAGAGAATTGTGTGTAGTGTTTTGAAAAAAGTGTGTTTTGGAACTGCAATTTAGGTGTAAAGCAGGAATTGTCCTTGTAGTTTAGCAGAATTGGTTCAGGGGGTTGGTGAATGAGTTACATGTTGTGGTCGTGTGTCTCAAGTACCAGAATTTGTGTGTAAACAATTGAGAAAAACTGTAATACAAAATATAACACACACATAAAAAAATAAATATTTTTTTCATTTTTTTCTACACTCCTCGCGGTCGACTTGGGATCAGTCCGCGGTCTACCAGTAGATCGCGATCGACTGGTTGGGCACTCCTGGTTTAAATGTATTGAAACTGGAGGTTCAGAAACATTTGAGACACGAGTATTGAGAGTTTTGATCCAAAATTAAATGATTTGAGATATTCTCTTGTCCCTGAACAGAAACCTGCGCATCTTTCAGGTTTTGAAAATAATCTTCTGACTTCAAAGGGACCTATTCATGATGTAATCAGCTATTCTCCTGATGTGATGTGACCTCTTTTAGACTTTGTATACAAAACTATTGAACGAGGGTCAGTACCTGACGCTGTGGCTTAGTTGGTCAAAGCGCCTGTCTAGTAAACAGGAGATCCTGGGTTCGAATCCCAGCAGTCCCTCATTTGTGGTTTCTAGAATTAGTGGTTCATAAGTGGTTGTATTAAACAAGGGAGGTAACAAGAATGGTTTGAAAACCGAGGGCTTAGGCCAAAATATTCAAATCCTTCCCGTCGGGGAATCGAACCATGGTCTTCTTTTTTACATATTTTATTCAATACAAAAAATGGATAAATGTCAACCTCAAACTTGTCAATGTGAAAAACGTGCATAAAACAATTTAAAACTATACAGAATTGATTTGAACTGTTTACATAAATTAGTTTTTAAGATACAGTCATTATACACTCATTCAAAAAAAGGGAGGGGAAATGCCATGTAAAATATTCAATTACATTTGTGGTCAAACAGATAACATTTTGCTTTTGAATATTGATTGAACATTGAATTGGTTAAAATATAAAATAAATAGATGAGCAGACGTATAGTTCATCATCATCGGACGCAATTAGTATTTCCAAAACCTCCGCGTCCGTGTACTTTCGTTTAGACATAACGTTGCGTGCGTGCGCGCACGCGTGTGTGTGTGATTAGGCTTGTTTGAGATGCGCCTTGCCTCGCCTGAAATGTAGTGGAGAGTAGGCGGCTGCAGTGAGAGGAGGAGGGAAAAAAGCGCAGGCAAGCCGGACAGTTCTCGCTTCTCGCAGTGGATCTGACACCTGCGAGATCAATGATGGATATCGCGGGATTCACGCTCTTGCACACTGTTGTAAACTGGATGTAATTTAAGTTCTGTTGCTTTTATATGAAAATAAATATAATGAACAAGACACCCATAGTACTGGTTATTTAATTCCATTCCAAATAAGTGTTTATCAATCATTTTTTCTTTAATACAGACATACAGGTAGGCTATGTTTTTTTTATATATATATACAGGTCCTTCTAAAAAAAATTGCATATTGTGATAAAGTTAATTATTTTCCATAATGTAATGATAAAAATTAAACTTTCATATATTTTAGATTCATTGCACACCAACTGAAATATTTCAGGTCTTTTATAGTTTTAATACTGATGATTTTGGCATACAGCTCATGAAAACCCAAAATTCCTGTTTCAAAAAATTAGCATATCATGAAAAGGGTCTCTAAACTAGCTATTAACCTAATCATCTGAATCAACTAATTAACTCTAAACACCTGCAAAAGATTCCTGAGGCTTTTAAAAACTCCCAGCCTGTTTCATTGCTCAAAACCGCAATCATGGGTAAGACTGCCGACCTGACTGCTGTCCAGAAGGCCATCATTGACATCCTCAAGCAAGAGGGTAAGACAGAAAGAAATTTCTGAACAAATAGGCTGTTCCCAGAGTGCTGTATCAAGGCACCTCAGTGGGAAGTCTGTGGGAAGGAAAAAGTGTGGCAGAAAACGCTGCACAACGAGAAGAGATAACCGGACCCTGAGGAAGATTGTGGAGAAGGACCGATTCCAGACCTTGGGGGACCTGCGGAAGCAGTGGACTGAGTCTGGAGTAGAAACATCCAGAGCCACCGTGCACAGGCGTGTGCAGGAAATGGGCTACAGGTGCCGCATTCCCCAGATCAAGCCACTTTTGAACCAGAAACAGCGGCAGAAGCACCTGACCTGGGCTACAGAGAAGCAGCACTGGACTGTTGCTCAGTTTTGAATGTCATTCGGAAATCAAGGTGCCAGAGTCTGGAGGAAGACTGGGGAGAAGAAAATGCCAAAATGCCTGAAGTCCAGTGTCAAGTACCCACAGTCAGTGATGGTCTGGGGTGCCATGTCAGCTGCTGGTGTTGGTCCACTGTGTTTTATCAAGGGCAGGGTCAATGCAGCTAGCTATCAGGAGATTTTGGAGCACTTCATGCTTCCATCTGCTGAAAAGCTTTCTGGAGATGAAGATTTCATTTTTCAGCACGACCTGGCACCTGCTCACAGTGCCAAAACCACTGGTAAATGGTTTACTGACCATGGTATTATTGTGCTCAATTGGCCTGCCAACTCTCCTGACCTGAACCCCATAGAGAATCTGTGGGATATTGTGAAGAGAAAGTTGAGAGACGCAAGACCCAACACTCTGGATGAGTTTAAGGCCACTATCGAAGGATCCTGGGCCTCCATAACACCTCAGCAGTGCCACAGGCTGATTGCCTTCATGCCACGCCGCATTGAAGCAGTCATTTCTGCAAAAGGATTCCCGACCAAGTATTGACTATTGAGTGCATAACTGAACATAATTATTTGAAGGTTGACTTTTTTTTTGTATTAAAAACACTTCTTTTATCGGTCGGATGAAATTTGCTAATTTTTTGAGACAGGAATTTGGGGTTTTCATGAGCTGTATGTCACAATCATCAGTATTAAAACAATAAAAGACCTGAAATATTTCAGTTGGTGTGCAATGAATCTAAAATATATGAAAGTTTAATTTTTATCATTACATTATGGAAAATAATTAACTTTATCACAATATGCTATTTTTTTTAGAAGGACCTGTATAAAATGACATTGCATAACCCATAGAGATCGCACTGTCCGAGATTTTGGGAATATTCACACATAACATATACACATAAAACATGATATCCGATTTTTAAAATCAAACATTTTAAAAGAGAACAATACATCACGGTTGTTTAAACCAATCAACATTAAGCTGTGTCGTCAGCAAGTCGTTTCCCATCATGCTTTTGATCAGCGCAGTCGGTGGAGAGCAGCTGCGCGCGACTGCAGAATCCGACACGTGGGTCTTGCGCTCGCGAGAGCTTTTTGACACACGTCAGCAAGACATCAGAGCAAGGCAGACCGCACTCGGATACATTTCTAACCGGCATGCATTACGCGCTGATCACCGGTGATCGGTTCTGCGCAGATTTTGCTCATCTCAAACAAGCCTACTGTGCTTGTATTTGTGAGTGTCTAAAGGAGAAAGAAATGATAAAATAAAGCAATGCTAAAAAGACAATAACGATAAGAAGGAACATATAGCAAATGGGAGTCAAACGGGAGTCAAACGTGTGATTTTTTTCCCCCCAAACCACTTTAGCGGAAATCCCGCCCTGCAGCCGATTTAATTGGTTTAGGTTACAGTGACGGGTAGGTTTAGGGATCAGTGTTTGGTGTAGGCAATCTGTACAGTGATTGACATGACCAATGAAAACTTTAGAATCGGCTGCAGGGCGGGATTTCCGCTGAAGTGGTTTGAGGGAAAAAAAATCACGCGAGTCAAACGCATGGTCAAATGACGCAGCTTGTGACGTCACAACATGCGACACACCCGGGGGTCATAGTGCACAGAACGTGATACGTCAATGAGCCATCGGAAGACGTAACTATCAATTGCAGATCTACAGAACATGTGTGCAAAGACGTGCAATGCATTTTTGTGTTTTTTTTTTTGTAAACGCATATTACGCAGTTTGTACAGACTGATTAGAGGGTGAAAACAACGCAACATGGGCATGTTGGAGGCTTGATCTGAACATGTTACATCTCTGGTTTTGTATGCAAAAAGAATGATTGAGCTAGCCATTTGGTTTCAGTTTCTATAGGCTTTTAAACAGACGGCGCTCCCGTCGGTCTGGCAAAGAAATGGACACGGCAGAAGGATGGAAGCTAATGGATAATAGAGCGGAAAAAAGACGACGAGCTGGACACGGACGAATGGATTCTACCAAGGTTTATTCTAGAGAGGCGACGGTGATTGTGGATATTGCGGATTTGAGAGATGCAGGAGCGGAGGACATTATAAAAGCGGTGAATGAAAGGATTGGAGAAGGAAAGATTCTGGCAGTGAGACCGAGACATGGGAATGAATATGAAATAACATTGACAAACAAAGATGAGTGCGGGAACTTGGAAGAAGGACTGAAGATAAAAGGACAATTGTATGGAATAAGACAACTACTACAAGTAAGAGAATGTGTGGTTTCCTTTATACATTTGCCTGTTTACATTAATGATTCAGAAATTCTAGAAAAATTAACAAAATGGGGAGTAGCACCAGCATCTGAAATCAGGAGAAGAATGTATCCGGGTACAGAAATTGCAGATAGTACAAGATACCTAAGGGTGAAATTCCCAAAAGAGGTAATATCCCTCCCATATAGCACAAAATTTGAAACGGAGGACGGAACACAATACTTCCGGATCATGCATGGTCGTCCGGTTAAAACCTGAATGATATACCTGAAATTAATGAAAAAAGGACACATGAACTGAGTATGGCAAAAATGCATGAAACTGAACAAATGTGAAATGGGGATCTGGGAGAGAGTGCATGGTTCAATGTTGACTTTGACCAGCTGAGGGTGGTGGATGCGTCTACTATAAGACCCAGAAGTAAAGAAAAATAAAATGTTACCAAAAATAAACTGAAAAACCAGAGTATAGGAGGACATGTGCTAAGATATAAGAAAATTCAGAATTTAAAGCTTGTGTTAAAAAAAACAGAAGTTAAGGAGGACTGATTTAAAAAAAAAGAGAAAAGTTATTGATACTTATTTAGATCATGAGTAAGACATATGTAGATTGCTTTCCTTGTTTTGTTTAGTGTGGTGGTGGATTTTTGGAAATGTAAAGATGTTGTTGAAGCACTTGTTTATAGAGGATAAATATCGGAAAATGTAAAATTAAAAAAGTGTTACATTTTGAATGATAATGGGGAATTGAAATTAAGATATATGAAGGTTTTCTTTCTGTTTGTTTGTTTAATGTTGTTGTGTATTTTTGAGAAAAATCATGTTTTTTTCTGAAAGTTAATTTCAAAAATAAATGTTATGGAAATGTTAAAAGAAGACATAAAAGTAAAATGAAATTAACATACATTTAACACATATTTTGTAAAGATGATAATTGCATGTCTTCTACATAGAAAATTGAATGAACAAAAAAATTATTTTATATTGTTTTTGATATGTAAAACTTCTGGTTTTAATAAAAAAAAAAATCTCCACCTGTCACACTTTAGACCGGGGTTCGATTCCCCTTTACTGCTGCCAAAAGACCGGTACAAAGTTGTGCTCTAACAAACGAGTTACAGGAGTGTAGATTTTAAAATCTTGCTTCCCCCTATTATTGTTGAATCACGGAAACTACACCAGTTACTTTGGCCAATAGATTTCTATTTATTATGTATCATGTATCATGTGTCAGACAGAGAGAAACACATGCATATAAGAATAAGGCTACATGAGAGGAGGTCTTCATTCCAGAGTTCTCTATTCCCCATTTCTCTATCTTCTCATCCCATCATGCTAGCTGTAAATGGTTTCTCTGGGTTTCTTCTTCCTTTCCCCATCATCTCTATGTTTCTCCTTCCTCTCACCCCATCATGCCTTCATGTGTCTCTGAGGTGGTACAGTAAGATTGAGCTTATATACATCACAGAGAGACTTACAACTTCCTTGTAAGGCAGAAAAACACATTGCTTATGTTTAAAAATGGAACTTATATTTAATGCACATGGTACAATCCACTTTCCACATTAAGAAACTATTTCTCAGTGTATACATTAGTGGTAAACAAATGGTACATTTGCATTAGTTGAAACATTCATTCTCTCGCAAAGAGCATGCCAACTGTACACATTTGAAGTATAATCATCATTGGAACATCTCTGCTAAGTGAACATTGCATACCTATAAGCAAAATATAACTCTACCAGCTCTCTGCTCAGCACACATACACAATCATAGTTGAACTTTACTAAATACATTTTAAAATTATTATGAAAATGAATAAAGAAAAATAAAACTAAAAAATAACATAACACAGTAAATTTTGGGTCTTCAAGGAGGAGTTGGCCAGGGGCCCCGGGCGACAGCTTGAGCAAAATGCAATGTGTTGGTCGAGAATTAACTTTTTGGATTCACTTTCTTCTGTGAAGCGTTGAGCCAATATGACGCGGTTTCTGGAAATGGGAAGGCTGTTTGCAGCAAGCTGTAGTCGTGCTGATCGGGGGCGACTACCCATCTCTGCAGCTCCTCATTAGTATAGTGGCCAGTAATCGAACCTGAGTCAACTGCTTGGAAGGCAGCTTTGCTCACCACTATACCACCAACGCAGGCCTCTGGACGTAGGCTGGAAGCCCGGTTGTGCGGTCAGCAAGAATTTTCGTAATCAAGGTCTTTAATTTAAAAATGTGACACGTTTTATACAGACACTTCATATTTAAATGGTATTAGATAATTTTTTTGGATTCACTGGCTTCTGTGAAGCGTTGGGCTAATATGACGCCGTTCCTGGAAATGGAAAGGGTGTTTGCAGCGAGCTGTAGTCGCGCTGATCGGGGACGACTACCTGTCTCTGCAACTCCTCGTTAGTATAGTGGAAAGTATCTCCACCTGTCACATGTAAGACCGGGGTTTGATTCCCCGACGGGAAGATCCAGTCCTTTACTGCTGCTAAAAGACCGGTACAAAAGTTTTGCTCCAGCAAACAAGTTATAGGAGGAGCTGTCCAGGGTCCCCAGACAACTGTTTTAACAACAGCTTGAGCAAAATGCAATGCGTTGGCCGGGAATTGAACACAGGTCAACTGCTTGGAAGGTAGCTATGCTCAGCACTATACCACCAACGCAAGACCATTGAATGTAGGCTGGAAGCCCTGTTGTGCAGTCAGCAAGAATTCTCCCAATACATTAGCAGCTGGCAGGTGCACATGAACTGAAACTCTCTTTGTTTGGACCTGGCACTTACAGTTTTTTTGGATTGCTTACACACGATTTTCAAAACAGGGCCCGTGTTTTCAAAACACTACACACAATTAGCACAACCACACACCCAATTAGCAAAACACTACAGATCCTTTGCATAATTAAACACTCTTGTAAAAACTATACACTTCTGTTTACAGTTTTTTTCAGTCGCTAACAAGCGTTTGTCCAACCAGTTGTCACATTTTCAAAACTCTAAACACAATTAACACAGCATCGGTCTTTTGTGGCCATACCATTCACACATTTCATGTCGTTTTCACACAATATGCAGTCAGTGAACACATTTCCACAATGCTTATGTCACAGGTCGGGGCGGGCCAATCTGACCTGCACCCACCCCTAAGTCCCGTACCACCCTTGGGGAGTCGGACGGGAAACGGAACAAGGAGGACAGACCAGAGAAATTAGTTAAAAACAAGGTCTTTATTCAGGATAAAATTATTCAGAAGAATGCAGGGTCCGGGCTACTCTGTGTCAACTTCTCCAGGAGTCAATCCGGGGGGAATTATAGCTCTTTGATCCTTTCGTTACAGGCTGGTGGCCGCCAACTTGCTGCAGGAACCCCAGGTTAGAGGGCTTCAGGCTGACGTTTTCGCTGCAAGCAGACAGGTAAGTACGCAGGTACGTACTTCTCTTCAAGTGTCAACAGAGGGCTTACGGTTGGAGGCTTTACTGCTGGGCAGACAGGTAAGTATGCAGGTACGTACTTCTCTTCAAGTGTCAAACAGAAGGCGTACGGTTGAATGTTTTACTGCAAAGCAGACAAGTAAGTGTGCAGGCACGTGCTTCTCTAAAAGCATCAACAGAGGGCTTACAGCTGGAATTTTTACTGCAAAGCAGCCAGGTCAGTATGCAGGTACGTGCTTCTCTTCACTGACAGAGTCAACAGACACAGGGCTCACCGCAGGGGAGATTTCACTGCAAACAGACAGATAAGTATGCAAGCACGTACTTCCTTCAAGTGGGCTGCCAGATAAACACAATCAATGATCCAGGGAGTACAACAGTATGAGCCTCTTCTATACAGTCAGAAAGAGATGGAAAGCTCAGGTAAGAAATGGGCATCTAGCGGGTTTAGGTTCACACTTCACACAGCAAGTAGTGCACCACATCACTTCATCTCAACAATTCAACACTCAGTGGAAGATACATATATATATATGGCTGTTACCCATCTCCTGACCGGGCCTTTACATCGAAGATCTCACTGGCACAAGGGAGGCAGATGGAAATTGAGTTTGATCACTCACTATCTCTCACAAACGATCTTCGGTCCCAAGGTTACCACCTTTCCATTGAATCAGCCTGCTCATCGTCCACTTCACCGTACCGTGCCTGTTGCCACCTCCATCTGGTCACAGGCCTCCTCCATGGCTTGGATGAGGGGTACATCAGCCTGGAAACGGAGATCATATTCCTTCCACCGCCATGCCGAGAAAAACTCTTCTATAGGGTTGAGGAATGGAGAGTATGGTGGAAGATATAGGACGGTGAAATGTGGATGTTGCTGAAACCAGTTCTGAACCAGAGCAGAGTGGTGGAGAGACACATTGTCCCAGACAACAATGTATTGCATATGATCGATTTGATTTGCTGTTGTTATGTTGTGCAGTTGGTCCAAGAATGTAAGTATGAGTGCTGTGTTGTAAGGACCCCATTCTGTGTAATGGCTGTACAGAGTGTTATATTACCCCCATGTTGCCCTGGGACATTGACCATAGCCCTGTGGCCAATGATGTTTCTTCCCCTCCTTCGTGTTCTCGTCAGGTTGAACCCAGCCCAATCTACGTAAATGAACTCATGCTGGATCTCCTCTCCATCCATTCGTAAACTCTCTGAAGAACAGTGTCAGGCAAAATTGTGTAGTTCAGTGTAGATCTAGTATACATATTATAGTACAGTACAAGATTATGAGACAGTATGCAAGATCACACTGCTAAAGTGAATACATACTTCTGCATAATCATGCCGCAGTCGTTTCACCCTATCGGAATTGCGCTCGAAAGGCACTCGATAAATTTGCTTCATTTGAATATGTTTTTTTTTAGGATGCGTGCCAGTGTTGATGTTGAGACCTGATGGATATCGTTGAAACTGGCGTGGTTATTGACAATGTTAGCTTGGAGCTGATTGAGTGTTATAGCATTGTTGTCCAAAACCATGTTTACTATCTCCCTCTCTTGCTGTTCTGTGAACATAGGAGGCCTTCCCCCTTGTCGTTCCTGACCCTCAATCCTATAGAATAAAAAAAAACAGTAGACAATAGTACAGTAATTTCACAGGAAAAGGTAACAGAAGTGCTGATAGTGCATAGAATACAGTACTGTTGTCACGAAAACCACACGGGAAGCAGAGAATCCATGAGCAGTAGTTTAATAAAGGGTAATCCAAACTCGTCGTCAACATGCAGGGGGTCAAAATCCAAATAAAGCCGTAAAAACAAGAAACAAAACAGGAACTCGAACAATAACAGACCTGAAGTGGTGTGACACAAAACAAGGAATCCGTAACAAATACTAAAACAGACAGGGTATTTATACACACAATCTAACAAGGTGATGGGAAACAGCTGAGTGCAATGAACTGATGAGTGACAGACAGAATGCTGGGAAATGAAGTCAAATGTGAAAGACACCGTGAAAACGAGGACCTCTAGTGACAAACAAGGGAAACACAACCAGACACTGTGACATAACCCCCCCTCTACGGAGCGGCTACCAGACGCTCCATGACAGTTACAACACAACACAAGAATTCAGGAGGGAGGTGGAACGGTGGAGAATCGGGGGAGGGATGGTGGGCCAGGTCCATGAAGGGAGACAGGAACAAGGGGTGAGGGCTTAGCTGATGGCCAGGGCGAAACCAAGAATCCATCAACTGGCCAGGCCGGAGAAGACAGTCCAGTGGGCGGCCAAGGTGGAGAAGACAGTCCATCGGGCGGCCCAGGGCGGAGAAGACAGTCCATCGGGCGGCCAGGGTGGAGAAGACCCCTCGGGCGGTCAGGGCGGTGGAGACCCCTTGGGCGGCCAGGGCGGTGAAGACCCCTCGGGCGGCCAGGGCGGTGAAGACCCCTCGGGCGGCCAGGGCGGTGAAGACCCCTCGGGCGGCCAGGGCGGTGAAGACCCTTCGGGCGGCCAGGGCGGTGAAAACCCTTCGGGCGGCCAGGGCGGTGAAGACCCTTCGGGCAGCCAGGGCGTTGAAAACCCTTCGGGCGGCCAGGGCGGTGAAGATCCCTTGGGCGGCCAGGGCGGTGACTCAGACGCAGGAACAGCAGACACCGGCTCAGGAACAACAGACACCGGCTCAGGAACAGCAGACACCGGCTCAGGAACAGCAGACACCAGCTCAGGAACAGCAGACACCAGCTCAGGAACAGCAGACACCGGCTCAGGAACAGCAGACACCGGCTCAGGAACAGCAGACACCGGCTCAGGTACAGCAGACACCGGCTCAGGTACAGCAGACACCCGCTCAGGTACAGCAGACACCCGCTCAGGTACAGCAGACACCCGCTCAGGTACAGCAGACACCGGCTCAGGAACAGACACAAGAACTGTAACAGTCACAAGAACAGACACAAACACAGAAAAAAACACTGGCTCTGGCGCTGGAACAGGCGCTGGCTCTGGAACAGACATTGGCTCCAGCTCTGGAACAGGCCTTGGCTCTGCCTCCGGCTCTGGAACGGGCACTGGCTCTGCCTCCAGCTCTGGAACGGGCACTGGCTCTGCCTCCGGCTCTGGAACGGGCACTGGCTCTGCCTCCGGCTCTGGAACGGGCACTGGCTCTGCCTCCGGCTCTGGAACGGGCACTGGCTCTGCCTCCGGCTCTGGAACGGGCACTGGCTCTGCCTCCGGCTCTGGAACGGGCACTGGCTCTGCCTCCGGCTCTGGAACAGCAGACACTGGCTCCGGCTCTGGAACAGGAGACACTGGCTCCGGCTCTGGAACAGCAGACACGGGCATGTCCAGGATCCGAGCCAGACGCTCCAGATAGTCCAGGTCCATGAAGGCAGACAGAACGTGAACAGTCTCTGACTGGACAGACGGAACGTGAACAGTCTCTGACTTGGCAGACGGAACGTGAACAGTCTCTGACTGGGCAGACGGAACGTGAACAGTCTCTGACTGGGCAGACGGAACGTGGGCAGACGGAACGTGGGCAGACGGAACGTGAACAGTCTCTGACTGGGTAGACGGGACGTGAACGGTCTCTGACTGGGCAGATGGGACGTGAAACATCGCTCTATCACCCCCTCTACGGCGACCTCCACGGGTCCCGCGGAACTTTACCAACCGGGTCCCCTTAAACAACTCCCTTCTCTCCCGCTCGGTGGCTGGGGAAGAGATGTAGCAAAACATACCGCTGGTTTGCTTGTGACAGATTCCTTCTGTCACGAAAACCACACGGGAAGCAGAGAATCCATGAGCAGTAGTTTAATAAAGGGTAATCCAAACTCGTTGTCAACATGCAGGGGGTCAAAATCCAAATAAAGCCGTAAAAACAAGAAACAAAACAGGAACTCGAACAATAACAGACCTGAAGTGGTGTGACACAAAACAATGAATCCGTAACAAATACTAAAACAGACAGGGTATTTATACACACAATCTAACAAGGTGATAGGAAACAGCTGAGTGCAATGAACTGATGAGTGACAGACAGAATGCTGGGAAATGAAGTCAAATGTGAAAGACACTGTGAAAACGAGGACCTCTAGTGACAAACAAGGGAAACACAACCAGACACTGTGACAACTGTAAGCAGTTACTGAAACCGTGCAGATGTTTTTAATATGATGATATTTTTACAATACCTATTTTCCAGTCGAAATGTTCTTATCACACTTGCCACTGTGTATCGGCTTAGATTTGGCTGTACTCACAGTTCAGCCTCCCTCAGCGTCAGGCCGTGGTTGACAACATGGTCAACCAGTGTTGCGCGGATCTCATTTGTCAGATTCGGTCCTCTTTGAGCACCTTCTTGTCTTCCTCTTCCTCTTTCTCTACCTCCAGCATGGCCTCCATCTCTTCCTCTTCCTCTGTTGATTCCTCGTCCTCGTCCTCGTCCTCGTCCTCCTCCTCCTCCTCTTCCTCCTCCTCCTCGTTCTCCTCCTCGTCTTACTCTTTCTCTGACTCTTTCCATTGTGCTTGAAGACCGATGAACTCACCTGCTGCTTTTTATAGTGCTTATACACCTGATTGGTGTGTCTACAATTAAGCAAACAAGTGTTTGCACACCTGATGACTGTGTTGAACCAATTGGTTGGACGGTGCGGTAATTTGACAGTCAGTGCTTTGGTATTGCAAGGAAGTCACTTCATGATAGATTTTTGTGTGTACTGTATGTTAAGTGTGTTTAGTGTTTTGCAAATCACTGTGTGTAGAGTTTTGCAACAAGTGTGAGGTTGACAATGTGCTTATAGTTGTGCAAATATGGGCTGATGTTTTGCTTCTTGAGTGTAAGGTTTTGCTTATAGTGTACTACTTTTAATTTTAGTGTGTAAGCAATCCAAAAAAACTGTAAAAAAATTGCATGAACTTATTGACCTGACCTACCAGGCTCCATATTAAAAAACAAGGTCTCTAATTTAATAATGTAACACATTTTATACAGACACTTCATATTTAAACGGTATTAGATTATTTTTTGGATTCACTGGCTTCTGTAAAGCATTGAGCTAAAATGACCTGGAAATGGGAAGGCTGATTGCAGCGAGCTGTAGTCGTGCTGATCGGGGGCGACTACCTGTTTCTGCAACTTAGTATAGTGGAAAGTTAGTATAGTGGAAAGTATCTCCGCCTGTCACGAGTAAGACCAGGGTCCGATTCCCCGACGGGGAGATCCAGTCCTTTACTGCTGCCAAAAGACGGAACAAAAGTTTTGCTCCAGCAAACGAGTTACAGGAGAAGTTGGCAAGGGGCCCCGGATGACTGTTTTAACGACAGCTTGAGAAAAATGCAATGCAGGAATCAAACACGGGAATCGAACCCATACAGCAAGAATGGACAGACCCGGGAATCGAACCCATACAGCAAGAATGCTCGTAATCAAGGTCTTTAATTTAAAAATGTGATGCGTTGGCCGGGAATCAAACCCGAGTCAACTGCTTGGAAGGCAGCTATGCTCACCACTATACCACCATTGCAGGCCTTTGGCTGTAGGCTGGAAGCCCGGTTGTGCGGTCAGCAAGAATGCTCGTAATCAAGGTCTTTAATTTAAAAATGTGACACGTTTTACACAGACACTTCATATTTAAATGGTATTAGATTACTTTTTTGGATTCACTGGCTTCTGTGAAGCGTTGAGCTAATATGAAGCCGTTCCTGGAAATGGGAAGGCTGTGTGCAGTGTAGTGAACTCTTTTCTTTTGAAGTGTAGAAAAGTCAGAAGCGCATACCAGGAGACATTGAGGTATTTTTCAAGCAGAAGTTCTTTATTACGTCGCTGTAAGTCATCTCAATCTCGTCTAACTAAAATCAGCATACACTTGAGTTCATTTACTTTTTTAAGGGGGAGGAGTTACATCGAGGGGGGAGACATTCTGAACAGGATGAGGCAGAACTTCCCGCACTGAGACAGGACAAAAGGCGACGGGGGAGACACCCTGAGGTATCAGCTGAGACACGAGAACAGGATGGAGCAGTACTTCCCGCACTGAAACAGGACAAAAGGCGAGGGGGGAGACACCCTGAGGTATGAGCTGAGACACGAGAACAGGATGGAGCAGTACTTCCCGCAATGAGACAGGACAAAAGGAACAGGACATCATTTACCTTAGTTACAAAATTCACACTAATAAACTTCCTTAGTTTATATACTATAGCTAAATTAAACATTTTAATAAATTTGTAACACTACATTTCCCCCTTTGAGAGTTCTAATAACTCTCACATTATATACAAATTTAAACACTTAAAAGTTCATTCTTGTAACTTGTGATCGTTACAGGCACATGTTCTGTGTTTGCTTTTCTGCAATTGCATGCTGACACAGAAACAAACATGCAATTTTTTAGGGTCTGTGATGTTCCTACGGGTAATAGTCTTTTCTGGTAGGAAATGTGATTTTCTCGTGAGAGGCGTGATTCATTTGTTGAATGAAACACTTGATACTGTGGACGCATAGATAGTACGCCAGTAAAACAAACAACAACATAATTGCTATTTCCTTTATCCACAGCCAGGGTCTACCAATCAAGTTTCCGAACCATGAAGAATTATCTTCAGTCATCTGGTGTAATTTTGCTGAAAGATCAAGAATGTCTTGTTGGATTTTGTTCAAGTTCTCTGTTGGATCCATTAACCCGGTGAAGCATTCAGGTCCGATGATGGTGCAGGCTCTTCCTTGCATTGCTAGAATGTAATCCAAGGCCACTCTGTTCTGTAAGATCATTATCTTGTGCGAAGCGAGAGTGTCCGTGATGTTACCCAGAGCCAAAGCCGTATCATTGGCCAATTTCTGTACAGAATTTGATAAGCTTTTGACTTGATCAAGGGCCTGCATGACACCATAAGATGGTATTAATGCTCTAAGAGTTCTTGACCACCATGTTTGTGCACAAGTGAGTCCTGGAATGCAGCCATCTTCTTCGTTGGTGGTAGGAGCTGAATTTTGGAGCTGTGGGGAGCTTGGGGTGGAGTGTGTATTTTCTCTGATAGCTGGTAGAACATAAACAAGGGTGCACCTTCCGTTGAATTGGCTGAGGAGGATGCTGTAGACAGAAGTTCCACATAACCAAAAAGTGTCAGTTGGTGGAGAGATCATACACAACTGATTTATTGCAAAAAAATTGGGTAGGGAGTGGTTTCTGGAGAAACACTCTGCTAAGTCATTTTCCTCTTTTTTATCTGTTGTAGTAACGTACACATGGGATTCTGTTCCTCTTTAAATCACAAAGCTGCAACGTTCACGTGGAATTTCACCCAGTGGAGTCGATACTGGAGCATAATTTTCCATGCACCAATAGAACATTATTGGCAGGAGTAGGTCTGTCATGATGGGAGTAGCTGACGTTAGGTTGCAGGATGGTAGTCCTGGAATGCAACACGGAGAAGCTGGAGGAATTGTTGTGTTGTGAAATGTATCCTTGTTGTATAATTCACTGGTATGATGATTGAATAAGGTACACGTGTCACATTTGGAGATCGGGTGTGCCACCCAGGGGATTCCTGCTCCTACTGAAGGTGCGTGTGGCATGCAAATGTTTTTTTCAGCAAACAGGGCATTTCTTGACATATTCATCAGCTCTAAGAATATGTTGCTTCTGGAGTCCACACTTTGTGCGATGTCCATGATGCTTATTAGTACGACAATCTTGATCATGTTGATGGATGACTGAAGGTTTTGTATGTGAGTCTCTGCGTTGTGTATTTTTTTTCTTTTGTGATATTTGGTTCGGCAGTGGGTCTAGTCTAGTTTTCTTGTGGCTTCATACGCAGATGACGAGGTCGGTGCGTATGGGTCTCGGGACAGTCATCAGTGGTATCTGCACAGAGTAAGAAAGAAAACAAAAGACAGGAGAGCAGTATTTGTTCAAACACTAGGGTTGTCAATTTTTCAGAGTCTGCTATTGTTGTTCCATCTTTCCCTATTTCTTAATTCCTTTGACACCTAAGGAACAGTGAGGTAAGGATGGACTAGGATAGGTAAGGGAATTTAGGTAGTTTGTGGAAATCATCCCATTCATTTAAGTTGCCATTGGACGGGTAAGAAATGTAGAAATGCATTGCATTGCCCATATGGCCCTGGATGGACAACTGCAGGGGGCGACCTCGCTCCACCGGTGGTGTCCACAGATGACCTACGAAGTCCACGGGGGCCCCTATGTCCAAGAACTGCATATACCATCCCCCTGACAGCCTATTCTTCATCCTTTCGTCCATGAAGTGCGTTTGGTGTCCCCTGACGGCTTATCCATGCCATAGTCTTACTCATATGTCCCTGGAGAGCCTAGATTGTCCCCTGACTGCCTAGAGTGTTCACAAAGTGCCTATGGTGTCCCCTTACAGCCTATTCTTCATCGGTTTGTCCACTAAGAGCCTATGTTGTCCCCTGACAGCCTATCCCTACCGTAGTCTTCCTCTTGTCCACGGAGAGCCTATTTGTCCCCTTACAGCCTAAATGAAGCCAGGGGTGGGGATCGATCCCGGACACGCCCCCTGTCCATGGACAGCCTATCCGTCCCCCTTACAGCCTATCTCCCGTCTACCCGCTCCACGCCATTGGCCGAAGTCGCGGGGTGGGCGGGGCTGTCCACGGAGAGCCTATTTTGTCCCCTTACAGCCTAAATGAAGCCAGGGGGCGGGGATCGATCCGGACACACCCCCTGTCCACGGACAGCCTATCCGTCCCCCTTGCAGCCTATTTCACTCCTACCCCTCTCCAGGCCATTGGCCGAAGTCGCAGGGTGGGCGGGGCTGTCCGCGGAAAGCCTATTTGTCCCCGTACAGCCTAAAATGAAGCCAGGGGGGCGGGGATCGATCCCGGACACGCCCCCTGTCCACGGACAGCCTATCCATCCCCCTTACAGCCTATTTCACTCCTACCCTCTCCATGCCATTGGCCGAAGTTGCAGGGTGGGCGGGGCTGTCCACGGAAAGCCTATTTGTCCCCTTCCAGCCTATAATTAATCCCTTTGTCCACATGGTGCTTATGGTGTCCCCTAACAGACTATGTGTGCGGAAGTTGTCCAAAAAGTGCCTATGTTGTCCCCTAATGGCCTATATGAGCGGAATTTCGTCCACGAAGGGCCTATTGTGTCCCCTAACAGCCTATATGTGCGGAAGTCGTCCACGAAGCGCCTATGGTGTCAAAAGTCAAAAACAGCATCCCACCTGCAACTTATTTGACGGTGCCCCAGTGAGCTGTTCGTTGACAGTATGATTTTATGCTAATTTTGCGTAATTAATATCTGTAATGTACATCAGTGTGTTGTGCTATGTCCCCTGAGTGGTACCCCATGTTACCCCCATGACCCCAGAGTATGGAGCCCCAAGTCGGGTTGGCTTTGGAGTTATGCCGGATCAAAGATGGAACTTTGACCGGGTGTATCTCGGGAACCAAGCCGAGTTGGAGCTCCATACTCCGGGTGTGGGGAGGTACTCATGGGACCCCCATGACCCTCGAGTATGGAGCCCCAAGTCGGCTTGGTTCCTGAGTTATGCCCGGTCAAATATGGGACTTTGACCGGGTGTATCTCGGAAACCACGCCGACTTGGAGCTCCATACTCCGGGCATGGGGAGGCACCCTTGGGCCCCCCATGACCCCAGAGTATTGAGCCCCAAGTCGGCTTGGTTCCTGAGTTATGCCCGGTCAGAGATGGGACTTTGACCGGGTGTATCTCGGAAACCACGCCGACTTGGAGCTCCATACTCTGGGCATTGGGAGGTACTATTGGGCCCCCCACACACTGGGAGTATGGAGCTCCAAGTCGGCTTGGTTCCTGAGTTATGCCCGGTCAGAGATGGGACTTTGACCGGGTGTATATCGGAAACCACGCCGACTTGGAGCTCCATACTCTGGGCATTGGGAGGTACGATTGGGCCCCCCACACACCGGGAGTATGGAGCTGCAAGTCGGCTTGGTTCCTGAGTTATGCCCGGTCAGAGATTGGAATTTGACCGGGTGTATCTCGGAAACCATGCCGACTTGGAGCTCCATACTCCGGGCATGGAGAGGCACCATTGGGCCCCCCATGACCCCAGAGTATGGAGCCCCAAGTCGGCTTGGTTCCTGAGTTATGCCCGGTCAAAAACAGCATCCCACCTGCAACTTAATTATGCATAATTAATATTTGTAATGTACATCAGTGTGTTGTGGTGTGTCCCCTGAGTTGTGTACAGTAGGTTTGACCACAAATAACCACTTTATTTATGAAATATGACCTTTTAATGCAATGTCCATGGGGAGCCTACAGGGGCTCCGTCAAATAAGTTGCAGGTGGGACTTAGCACAGCACATATGCTGAAATCCCCAAATCTTTAGAGGGATTCACCGGCTGAAATTGTCTAAGTCAAAAACAGCATCCCACCTGCAACTTATTTGACGGTGCTCCTGTGAGCTGTTCGTGGACAGTTGAATTTTATGCTAACTATGCATAATTAATATCTGTAATGTACATCAGTGAATGAATACATTCTGATTTCAGAACAGCATCATGAAGAAAGCAGTGTTTTTCCCCCGGGAAAGTCAAAGTGTCTTTCAGGAAAGGCCTGTCAGGCCATTTACACCGGGACCCATCAGAAGAGGCAAAAAGAATTACAGATAACCCTTCACTGCAGGACAAGTCAACACCTCAAAGAGAAGATCTGGTAAAGTTGAACGCCCGTTCAAGGACGTCCTAACAAAGGTGGATGCTGAATATGCTGCTATGGTACAGAGTGCCTGCACTGACCCCAACAGCCTTCTGCACTCAACCACAAAGCAGCACATAAGCAGGTACATAAAACACCTTGCTAAAAAAAGAATACTAATGCTTCACTTAACACCAGCCTAGAAAAGCTCCTGGAGACACAGCAGTTATGGCAGCGTCTTCACTCAGGCAGTGAAACCATCAGTGTCCCAGTGACAGTACTGCCACCTGCCCCAGTCAATCCACCTGCAAAGAGTGTTCCTGAGGCTGTCTCTCTGGACCAGGCAGCGCTTGAGAAGATGGTGAAGGACATCGTAGAGAAGCAGCAGGCAGTCCAGCAGCAACAAAAACAGCATATGCTGCAAAAAAGCACACTAGATCCTGTTTAGCCTGTGTCACGGCTGGCTCACAAGCCGCGACAAAGAAGGAGACAACATGTTGGATAATGCTCAAAAAAGTATAACATTTATTAAAGTAAAAGTATAATAATAGGCAAAAAGACAAGACGAGACGAGACGGAAACAAACTAGTACGCAAACGGCACGAGGAGGGGAGAGCGCGACCCGTCAAAAAATTGACAATATCTATCAGTCATTTTCCTCTACTGCCACTACCCCTTCAACTCCATATTTGATTGGTTGTCCGCTAGACACTTTTTCACTCACAAATACATCTGTGGTTGCAAATATGATTAACAAATCAAATTCAACTTCCGGTACACTTGATCCTATTCCAACATACCTGTTAAAAACTCATTCCTCCTTACTCATTCAACCTATTACCCACCTTATTAACAGGTCTCTTGCCACTGCCACTATTCCACTTAATCTGAAAGTAGCAGCCATTACCCCAATCCTTAAGAAGCCTGGTCTCGACAACGCCACTCACAGTAATTATAGACCAATATCAAATCTCGCTTTCGTTGGCAAGCTACTTGAGAAGGTAGTTGTGGCGCAGCTGCAATCACACTTAGAGAGACATAATCTCTTTGAACCCCTTCAATCCGGTTTCCGTACACATCACAGTACAGAAACAGCACTCCTAAAAGTATTAAACAATCTCCTTCTGGCTTCTGATTCGGGTGCACATAGTATCCTGGTTCTCCTTGACCTCAGTGCAGCATTTGACACTGTGTGCCACTCTACACTTATCTCACGACTGTCTGAAATAGGCATCACGGGTGCGGCACTTCAGTGGTTGACCTCATATCTATGCGATAGACAACAATTTGTTAAGATAGGCAACAATCGCTCACGGTCAGTTTGTGTTTCCCATGGTGTGCCCCAAGGCTCTGTACTTGGCCCGCTTCTATTTCTAATATACTTACTACCGTTAGGCCAGATCATCAGACAGCATGGTCTCAATTTTCATAGCTACGCTGATGATATTCAAATCTACTTCACGATTGACCCGAACTCATCTTTTCCACCCCCTTCAGTTATCTCCTGCCTTCACGACCTTAAAACATGGATGTCCTCTAACTTTTTGCAGCTTAATGCTGGTAAAACAGAAATTCTGTTGATTAACCCTAGATCACAAAACTCACCTAGACATGACATTTTTATTGACATTGATGGTATTGAGATTAGGCCTTCAAAAACTGTACGGAATCTGGGAGTTTTGTTCGACCCCACGCTCTGCTTTCACTCACACATTAGTCAGACTGTCAAACCATGCTTCTTCCACCTGCGGAATATTGCTCGTATTCGCCCCTCTCTTACCTTTACAGATGCGGAAACTGTTATTCATGCTTTTATCACTTCCAGATTGGACTTCTGTAATTCATTATATAGTGGAACTACCCACCAAAGCAATACACCGCCTCCAAATGGTTCAAAACTCTGCTGCATGCACCCTCACGTATAATAAAAAAATCTGCTCACATCACTCCTATCCTTCACCAACTGCACTGGCTTCCTGTCATACACCGCATCCAATTTAAACTGTTAATCCTAGTATTTAAAGCCCTACATGGCCCGGCACCCAAATACCTTGTCGACTTGGTACAGCCATATGTTCCAACTCGGGCCCTCAGATCTAGCATGGAAAACCTTCTCGTGGTACCCCGGGTCAGACTCTCCATGGTGGGCGGAAGGGCTTTTAATGTTGCTGGCCCTACGCTCTGGAATAAGCTGCCCCCGAATCTTCGTGCGAACGACAACATCCGGTCCTTCAAAAAACATCTGAAAACTCATTTCTTCAAGCTTGCCCAATAAATCATCTTCCTTATCACTGTTTTCTCTGTTCTACACTTTTCCAACTCTATCTGCTACATACTTTATCATAATAGCATATTTTGATAAATAATGCAATATCTCCTTCTTTTCATGCAAACCAGTGTATGCTTGTTTCCATCTGTTTTGTCTCTCGTAAGCAGATGGCCTTTGTATTTGTTCGCTTGTTGTTTGTTTGCTATTTGTTTTTTGTATTACATTGTGAAGCGACCTTGGGTTCTTGAAAGGCGCTATAGAAAATAAACATATTATTATTATTATTATTATATGCCGGACGTCAAGTGCGTACGATTGCAAGTAAAGACACCAACGAGTCAATCGTTGGTTTGGGCACCGCAAAGAATGCAAATAGACGAGCGGATTGTGGTCCGTATACACAACCAATGGGGTCTGACACGGATCCCACATACACTTCAAAGTGTTGCAAAGCCCAAATCAAAGCTAATGCTTCCTTTTCAACCACAGAATAATTTAACTGATAAGAATTGAACTTTTTTGAGAAGTAGCTAACTGGACGGTAAATTCCTTCCTCATCAGCCTCTAACAACACTGCTCCAGCACCCACATTGCTAGCATCCACACACACCTGAAAAGAACAATCAAAACGAGGCGCTGCCAACACAGGAGTGGAAGTAAGCAGTGATTTAGCTGCCTCAAAAGCATCCTGACAGGTAGATGTCCAAACAAAAGCTGCCTTTGCTTTCAACAGATCAGTGAGGGGGGCTACCACAGTAGAACATTCCTGCAAAATCCCCGATAGTAACCTACTAACCCCAAAAAACGCATCAACTCCTTCTTAGTGGTAGGAGAAGGAAAGTGATCAATGGCCTCAACCTTGACCCGAACTGGTCGCAAACATCCTTGTCCAACTACCTTACCTAAGTAGGTCACAGTGCCCTTGGCAAACTCGCATTTAGCCAGATTGATGTCAAGCCAGCCTCTTCAAGATGAGAGAACAGGTCTGCGATATGCTTCAAGTGCTGCTCCCATGAATCACTAAAAACTACTACATCGTCTAGATAGACAGCCACTTCACACAGTGAAATTCTCTCAACTAATAATGCAGGTTTCACCTCATCGTCTAATATCTTGTGAGAACAGCAATAATAAGGCTTCAACAAATTAACATGACACAACTGGGTGGACTTTCTTCTCTCTGGAGTGGCAATCAGATAGTTTAAGTCAGTAACTTGTTTTTCTACTACATACCTGTAAACTGAGCTTGAAATGGTAAGCCCTCCACAGGTAACAGAGCCAACACCTGATCGCCAGGCATGAATTTCCGTTCCTCAGTTCATCGATCAAAAATCGTCTTTATACGCTTTTGCGAAGAATGCAAGTGTTCTTTTGCCACCTTACCTACTTCATGTAACCTACGCTTAAAATCATTCACATACCCTATCAAGTTTTTTGGTGGTGCACTTTCAACCCACTGGTCTTTGAGTACAGCCAGTGGACCCCGAACTGTGTGCCCAAACACCAAATCATTGGGACTAAACCCAGTACTTTCTTGACATACCTCACGTGATGATAACATCAACCATGGCAATCCTTGTTCCCAATCACCTTTCATCTCTGTACAATAAGAACTCAATAAAGACTTCAGCGTCTGATGGAAACGCTCCAAAGCCCCCTGGCTTTGAGCATGATAAGCACTGGCTTTATTGCTCATAATGTGCAGCAATTTCAAGACCTGAGAAAATAAATGAGAAGTGAAATTGGAACCTTGATCACTTTGCACAATCTTCGGAATGCCAAAAATGGAAATGAACTGAGTCAAGGCTTTCACCACTGATTTGGCAGTGATCGTACAGAGAGGATATGCTGCCGGGTTCCGAGTAGAGGCACACATCACCGTGAGCAAATAAATGCTACCCGACATTGATCTGGGCAGCGGGCCTACACAATCAATCATCAGGTGCTCAAATGGCGGACTGACAGCAGGAATACGAAACAATGGAGCAGGTTTGATCTTCTGATTTGGTTTGCCTGTTAGTTGACAAGTATTACATGTCTTGATATACTGTGACACATCCTTCTTCAATTTTGGCCCAAAAAAATGACAAAGGATTCTGTGATAGGTCTTTTTTACCCCTAAATGACCTGCAAGTTTATCATGGGAAAGCTGCAATACCGGTGAGCGATACTTCTCTGGAACTACCACCTGCATGATAGGATCCCCAGCAAAATTACTACCACGAGGAATCCATTTTCTCACCAACATTCCATCCTGCAAAAAATAACCATGAGCAACATTTCTAATTTCATCAGAAGACATCACACTCTCAAACAATTGATGAAGAGAAGAATCAAGTTGCTGCTCCTGGAGCAACTCAGAAGGAGAAACGGAAAAGTCATCAGGCAAGGAGAATGGTTTAACTACAGCAGAACCAGGGATTACACTTGGCTGTGCAGAGGTCATGGAACGAGTTAGCGCACATGCAGTAAACACTTCCGGATAATTCTTATGACTCTCATCAGGACCTGGAAGAGGAACAGATAAAACCACAGGAGGTGAAAAGGTATCAGGCCACACCCTACCCCCTGCCAAATTATTCCCCATGATTAAATCCACCCCATCCACGGGCAGTGATGGATGTACTCCAATCACCACTTCCCCACTCACAAGCTCAGATGACAACGTTACTCTGTGTAATGGAACAGACACCACATCCAACCCAATTCCTCTAACAAGAACACTAGTACCAGTGTCACTCAAAAATGAAAATGGCAATACATCCTCCAATATAAAAGATTCCGAAGCTCCCGTATCTCTTAATATTGTTACTGGAATTTTTATCTCTGTACCAATCATCGACACATGTCCGTAGGTGATAAAATGCGCCCAATCACTATTTCCTAAAAGGTTACCCAGTTTAGGAAATCCTTCACACAATGATTTAACAGGACTTAACACGGGTGCCACAAGAGCAGCTGGTTTAACACGAGGAGACTTTCCCCCTTTACTCCTGGCTCTAAGCACAGGGCACTCACTTTTCCAGTGTCCTTCACCATGGCAGTAATTACAGATAAGAGACGAATTTCTGGACATACGATCTTATTTATCTTCGAAAAATTCGTCCCTTCTCCGAAACTCAAAACTCCTGTGTGTTAACACATAATCATCAGCTAGTTCAGCAGCTTTAGCAGCCGTGTCTGCTTTCTGCTCATTTATATATCGTCGCTGTCCGATGAAAACCGCGTATGTCCATTTTGCCGATTTTGAGATTTTTCGACGGATAGAATGTCCAGGTTCATTTCCTTATACAGTATGCTTCACGTTATCTAAATGACCAATGAAAAGTTGTGAAATCATGTCATCTGATTTTCACGTATATCCATTTGGTGTCAAAGCTGTCAATCACGCCGCGTATCTCCCACCCTGTGGAGGCACTTCTCGTGAAGTTTCATCTTAAGCGTCTCTGGAAGCTCATCATTGGATAGCCGAATAACACTGTGAGGTAAAGTATCAGCAAACATTTGTTTTTGACAACTGTTCACACGTTTATTATATATTCACAAAATTACGGTAGGACTGTGCAAACAAAGTATCAGTCTAGCATTGCCATGTCAGCGTATTGATTCATTGTCCCTTCATAGTTTGCAAGAGACATTTAATAAACTTAGCGTATTTAATAAACTGAGACGTAGGCTATTTAATAAACTGAGCGTATTTAATAAACTGAGACGTAGGCTATTTAATAAACTGAGCGTAGCCTATTCATCTGTCAATATGAAACATTGATGGTCATTCTAATTAATGATCGGAAGAACGCGTATCGACCACCGTTACTGTAAAATATGCACGTATGTCCATTTAAACTCGATTTTGGTCAAATGTGGATTATATCATTGCACTGGCAAGAATATGGTTACATTTAAAGATGCCGTACCAAGTATGCAACGCTACGTTCAACTGCTTTTGAAATTACTGTTTTTTTTCACTTCCGGAAAAGTAACTGTTTTGGACATACGTGAGTTTCATCGGGCAGCGACGATATGTTGCAATACGAGCAGGTACAGAATTCTGAAACTGTTCTAGCACGATTGCGTCGGTCAACTCCTCAAATGTGGTTACCTCAGATGCTATACACCAGCGACTAAATGCTGTACTGAGCTCTCTAGCAAACTCAACATGAGCAACATTAACACCTCTGGACAACGTTCTAAATTTTTGTCTGTATGCTTCTGGTACTAACTCATACGATTTCAAAACTGCTGCTTTTACGCGGTCATAATCGTTACAGTCTGAGACTGGAAGAGAAGAATAGACTTCCTGATCCCTACCAGTAAGCACGCACTGTAAAAGTAGTGTACGTTCCTTACTGGGCCAACCTCTCGCTTCCGCAATCCGTTCAAACAAGGTAAAAAATATATCCCGATCTCGTTCACTAAATTTAGGCATCAAACGTAAGTTTCCCGCAGTGTCAAACATTTTAGAAACACCCTGAAAAGCATCATCTGAACAATCATCTATTCTGCCTTCTCTTACCATATCTAAGGGGTATTTCTGCAGCTCTATATCTGTCTGTTTTATGGATATATTTAAGGTGGATATATTTCCACCTTAAATAGTACACGTTATAAATAGGTGTGTTTTACAAACCCCAGCAGGAGGAATAAAATGGTTCCCTCTCCCTATCTATATTTTAAAAAATAAAAAATCTAACTAACTCACCCCTAATCTTCATGTAGTTACTGGTGAGGGGTATTTAAGTACCAACTCCCGCTAGTACGAAGAAAGCTACCAGCACGCTGGCGACTCACTCATACCACGGATATGCACCCGAGACAACCGCTCTACTCACAGTCACCGCACAAAAATAACAAAAGTTACATTACACCCACTTGTTCCAAAAGGGAACAAGCAGCTACACCTAACAACAATATTATCCAATATTCCTCCCACAACAGGATTTGCAAAATCACTTACCTCTTAAAAAACAGCATAGAACAGCCAAAGATACCGATACAGCAATCCATACATTCCGTCATCAAAACAAACAAATCCAACGCATATTTCCTTCAAAGTACGACGTAAAAAACATGCCAAATAGCGAAACACTCAATATCTCTTCCAATTTTACATTCGGTTAACCAATACGCTGAATTTCCTTACAAAATAACCGAACGCAAAAAACCAAAGCGCTTCCAAATCATCTCGAAATACCACAGGAATTTTCAAACCTTCAATCCCGGACGAGCCCCCATTTGTCACGGCCGGCTCTGAAGCCGCGACAAAGGAGACAACACGTTGGATAATGCTCAAAAAAGTGTAACATTTATTCAAGTAAAAGAATAATAATAGGCAAAAAGACAAGACGAGACGAGACGGAAACAAACAAGTATGCAAACGGCACGAGGAGGGGAGAGCGCGACCCGTCACGACTGAAAGGAGCTACTTTAGTTTGCCGTCATCAGTTCTAGCACAGGTGTAAACCATCAGTCATCATGATGTCACTGCCTCCAACTCCAACCTACAACACAAGTGACAAAGGATACCCGGACCCACACAATATGACCCACACTAGGTTCACGAGTTCACATTTACATCAATTAAACAGAGTAAAGATTATGCGTATTTGGCGTGCTGTCCAGGGGGAGGGCTCCGAGCTCGGAAATTTTTGCCCGAACCCAGAGTGCTCCCCCCTTGTTGTAAGAGTATTTAGGAGAAGAAGTGAGGAGATGGGGTGGTGGAGGGATGCTATTAGACTGTCAAAGAACTGAGTTAAGTTTGCTGAATATATATCTCTTACCTCATTGATTGGGAGTGTGCTCCACTCGTGTCTAATTAGGCTTGATTACCTGAATGTGCTCCACATGTGTTTAATTATCTAAACATGCTCCTCCCGAACTTTGTTAGGAAACATCATGTCATAACACCTGTGGTCAGCCTAAGTCTCGATATATGGGTGATGGCACCTCAATACATTTCTTTTATCAAGGTGGTGATGTTAAATACTTCTACTGCTCCAAGAAAGTATTTGACACATATTCAGCAGAGGGCCTGACCAACCCCAGAATGCCTTTTGAAGACTTTGCAGAGACTACTTTTTTCCAGCGGGAACTGGAGGCCTCTAAGCAGAGAGGGGCAGAAATGAAAAGGGTGATTGAGGAGAGAAGCAAGAAGAAGTCAGCAGTGGAGCATCCTACTGGTCGTCTGTGCTGATTCTGCCACCTGCCACTAAAACCAGGACCCAACAGTCCTCATTTTCACACTGGTTTTTCCAGGAGTGGCAGGCAAATACATTTACTGTCCTGCTAAAGTGTTTTGCTGTTATCAGGCTCAGGGAATGAGTGCAGAAATTTCATGGAGAAACTTTCAGCAGTCTCCATTCTATGAGGCTGAGAAGCAACGGTGGATTGAGGAAAAGAAAAAATGACTTCACTGGCAAATGACATGCCCAGACCTCAAATACTGTTTTATAGCACAAATACATTCCTTGCACAAGGTTATGCATAAATGTGTATACATATTATTGCACTTTTAGTATATATATTTTAAATATTTCATTTATTTCCATTTGTTCATTAAAATACCAAAAGTATTGCATGTTATTGTATTTTAGTGTTTTTAAAGTTAATTTATTGACTTGCATTGTTATTTTATCTTTCCCAGACTTGAAAAATACTAAATGTTAATTATTTTTACAATTAAACTCTGTACATAATTATTTAATTTAAAATAAAAATCTTGTTTTTTCCTGTGCTCTCCACAACTTTAGATTTTATTATAATTGTTGTTTACTTAAATCCATTTGTTCATTAAAATACTGTACCAAAAGTGTTGTCCTTGTTTACATTGTATTTTAAAGGGATAGTTCACCCAAAAATGAAAATTCTGTCAGTATTTACTCACCCTCATGTTGTTCCAACCCCGTAAGACCTTCGTTCATCTTCGGAACACGAATTAAGATATTTTTGATGAAATCTGAGAGCTGGATCACTCCTCCATACTCCTCCATAGGCTTCAAAAGGATTGAAACTTGCCGGCCTCGAAAAGTTATTAAAGACATCGTTAAAATAGTCCAAGTGACTACAGTGGCTCAATCTTAAGTTTATCAAGCGACGAGAATACTTTTTGTGCGCAAAAACAAACAAAAATAACGACTTTATTTCAACTATACATTTCCTTCTCTGTTGGCCTCTAGTCAGTTAACTTAGTATAATAGCGTAGAGCTACGTCACACGCAGGCTCACTATTGGCCAACGCTGGTCATGTGGGTGATGCGTGTGACGTACAACAACAGAAGCTCTACGCTTTTACACTAGTCAACTGACTCGAGGCCCACAGAGAAGGACAAGAATAGTTGAAATAAAGTCGTTATTTTTGTTTTTTTGCGCACAAAAAGTATTCTCGTCGTTTGATAAACTTAAGATTGAGCCACTGTGGTCACTGTAGACTATTTTAACGATGTCTGTTATAACTTTTCGGGGCCTGCAAGTTCAATCCCTCAAGAAGCCTATGGAGGAGTGATCCAGCTCTCAGATTTCATCAAAAATATCTTAATTCGTGTTCCGAAGATGAACGAAGGTCTTACGGGGTTGGAACAACATGAGGGTGAGTAAATACTGACAGAATTTTCATTTTTGGGTGAACTAACCCTTTAATGTTTTTAAAGTTTCTTTTAATGACTTGCATTATTTTATCTTGCTTTTATCTTGCGCAGATGAGTAAACACTAAATGTTAATAACTGTAACTTTAAAAACTCTGTACTCTGTACTCTGTATATATATATTTATTTGTAATTTAAATCTATTATATGTGTGTGTGATATTAATTACATTATAGGAGGACCAAATCTGCAGAAATTAAAAATGAATAAATACATATGTAAATGAATAAAAAGATGAATATATACATAAATGTGATAGTAAGAAAATAAATAAAGGATTAAATCGATTGATAAAATAAATATGATTTAAAGAATCAAAGAATAAATTGTAGTTTTTTTTCCTTAATTTATTTTCTTTTATACATTTTTACATAAAAAATATTTTTTAACTTTTATTTATTCTGTAATTCATTTATATATTTGGTAAGCAAGACCAACCCACATAATTATCATGCACGACAAAGAAATGTAAGAATAAATATAAAAATAAATAAAGAAAATGTAAATAAATAAAGGTTAAAAATAAATAAATGTGGAAATAAATACATATTGTAATAAATACATCTAAAAATAAATGAATGCATAAATAAATATAAGAATAAATAGAAAAAATAAATTTAAAATATTTAAAAGAATAAAAATACATTAAAATATAAAAGCGAATAATAATTAATTAGGGGACAAATAATACAAAACATACATTTGATTAAAAATTAATAATATTTATTTTATTATAGTCGTTTATTCCTTTATTTATTTTCCTATTATCATATTTATTTCTTTATCTATTTATTCATTTATTTATTCATTTTTAAATTCTGCAGGTTTGGTCCTCCATACTACTGCACATTACATCTTACTTCACTTTTAACATATTTTAAACATATTATTTGAGTGCATAGTAAATCAATGATGAAACATTCACCTTTACAAACAAAGTTACCCTTATTCGGTTGTTAAGTCTGACGTCACGCGTGACGTTTAGCCTCTTCCGGGCCCAAGCGCTCCGCTCGTCCACTCCAGATCCTAGACTAAATAAACCCTTTTCTTAAAGGGCTTTTTTCGCTTCAGTGCCAGTGGGTGTTACTAGGGATTAAGGGATAGCACCCACTGGCGCCAAAGTTTCTTCATTCGTTTAAGATTTGTAACTTACCTTATCAACTGCAGCCATTTTACTCTTATCTTTCTCGTCACAGGGAAAGCGGTAGAATGACAGTTTAATGTCACTTGTTTTTTAACTCCGATCTATTTAAACAACACGGGAACACGTTAAAACTCGGGCGAAAGCGGTAGGTAGGTAGAGAGGACCCGGCCTTTGGACCCGGAAACAGTATTATCGGAGAGTGGTTACGTCACGACTTAACAACCGGATAAAATAACAGCTGTATTTACACCCAGGAGTTTGGTTTACTGTTTCTTAACGTCACAAACCATTCAACACGATAACACTACGATTACATGATAATATGCATGCAATTTAAATGATAAAATATGTAAATAATAATGTAAATGAGGTGTAAATAATGTTACCTGAGTTAAAATCTGTCTGCAGGTCTGTCTGCAAGGAGTATATCTCTCCTTATCTCTTAAATATCTTAAAACGGGTCTCCCCCTCCACTGCGAATGATTGACTGACAGATGACACTACGCTTTTTAAATTCCCCGCCACGGAAAAGCGAAACAGCACCAGGAAGTCTACGTGTGGCCAAAGGTATATTGCATCCGTAGTGTTAAGCACTACCATAGAGAATTAATGGGAAAAGTTAAGGGAAGTTAAGCTTAACCATTTTCGGCTCCCGCGCGGAAGGTCCTCGGTTCGAAACCGAGCAGAAACAGCGGTTGGATTCTGACAGGAGATTTAAACTGTTTGTATCGCTCTTTTCCTTTATACGCTTTTTAACAAGCGTGGACCTAAAGATTTATGTCTGCAATCTGAAGGCATGTTTCCGTAGTGTAGTGGTTATCATGTTCGCCTCACACGCGAAAGGTACCCAGTTCGAAACTGTGGGTTTTGCAAAAATTTCGTATGCGATTTTCTGTTGAGCAGGTCAGTACACTTACAGGGATGTTTGTGGTTTAATCTCTTTAGAAAAGGACAAAAATAAAACAAATGACCATTGAGGTTTCCTGTACAGTAATAAAAAATGTTTGGTCTGCCAACAAAATTAGCAGCTTTTTGCCATGTTAAAAAAACTCGGCAGTCTATAGTTTCAGTCGCTTTTGAACAAGCGTACCCTAGAAGGGGTGGGACTGATGTCCTAATCAAGTTTCCGTAGTGTAGTGGTTAACACGTTCACTTTACATGCATAAGGTCCTCAGTTCAAAACTGGGTGGAAACAAGTGAAATGGTAAATGGACTGCATTTATATAGCGCTTTCACAGACCCAATGGCCACCAAAGCGCTTTACATGTTGCCTCACATTCACCCATTCATACATACACCGACGGCGGTGTCAGCCATGCAAGGCGCTATTCAGCTCATCGGGAGCAGCTGAGGTTTGGTGTCTTGCTCATGGACACCTCGACACTTATTTTTTAAAATGGTAAAATGGCTTGCTGGGCTCTACCACCTTGGTGAGGACTTGCTGGGACCCCAGGGGTACATATGCCTCAAATTAGCTGAGCCTTTTTGCTTGTTAAGGCAGCGCATATGCTGAAAGTAGACCAATTCAGAGAAAACAATCAAAGAATAAATCAAATAAAAAATCTGTGAAGTCCTTCACGTTTTTTTAACGACGTGTGTCAGAGGGCCTCAACCTCAAGGTCTCCAGAGGATTAATTCCTCCTGCTGCGGTTTGTGTCCAGTTACATCGAGTAGATGCAACGGTGGCGCAAACCGCTAAGCACTTTCCGTTTTTCGGCCAACTCGATTTTTTCTCAAAAACCTGGAGGACACAGCCCATTCAGAGCTTTTATTTTGGTACCATCCATAAGTCTGCCCACCCCATTCTTTCAGTAGATGCTCTCATACATCATGGTGGAATTGGCCATATATGAACCCTAAAGCTCTAAGATACCCTATTCCTAAACTGATTGAGCTTTTGCATCAATCATTGTGTCAAGCAAAGGTATGCAGAGGAGAGATGGCTCGCTGGGCCCTACCACCTTGGTGATAGCTCGCTGGAACCCGAGGTGTACACATGCCTTGAGCTGGACACCAAATCTGTGCTTGCTAAGGCAGCACATATACTAAAATTGGATCGATACAGAGAAGATTAGCATGGCCCCTGCGGAAGGATGACACACAAATCCGTGAAGCGCTCCATATTTTTCAGCTGTGATCAAAGCCTGCTTCACTGGACTTGATTCAGCCCCTCCTGCCACTCTTTGTTTTCATTCTTGTTCTCTTGTGTAAAGAACTGGTGCATCTCCAATGTATATAGGGCACTCTCAGTTTTCCTGCCAACTCTTTTATTTTTTTTTTACGCTTATACTCTGGGGCCATCGACGAGTGCGTCCACTGCCTTTCTTCAGCAGATGCCGTTGGGGAAAAGGGTTTGACCACAAAGACGATATCTTTTCCCTTCAAGGTTGAGTCAGAGAACATCACTGGAACAGAACAATACATTCACACAGAGCAAACTTGAGCTAAAATAAACTTCTACTTATGATTAGTTTTTACATTTTTATCATACAGTGACCAGCGGTGCTGTAACTACCTAAGGAGTTACATATGCCAAGTAGGCATACGTGTAAATAGCTACATGTGGTGTGATTGAACTTCAAGACCCTAGGCACAGTTGTCTATAAATGCAGCAATCATGAGAACAGCTAAATGAAAATACACAACAGCAACCCATCAACGTCTACAACTCTTGATTAGTTTGATTGCATGATAGCCAAATGAATGAATTACAAAGTGTGTGAATATGTATCCTCTGGAAGGCAGGCTACACTAATAAACAAGTTTTTTTTAAACTGGTGTAATGGCTCGCTGGGCTCTACCACCTTGGTGAGGACTTGCTGGGACCCCAGGGGTACATATGCCTCAAATTAGCTGAGCCTTTTTGCTTGTTAAGGCAGCGCCTATGCTGAAAGTAGACCAATTCAGAGAAAAAATCAAAGAATCAAATAAAAAATCTGTGAAGTCCTTCACGTCTTTTTTACGACGTGTGTCAGAGGGCCTCAACCTCAAGGTCTCCAGAGGATTAATTCCTCCTGCTGCGGTTCGTGTCCAGTTACATCAAGTGGATGCAACGGTGGCGCAAACCGCTAAGCACTTTCCGTTTTTCTGCCAACTCGATTTTTTCTCGAAAACCTGGAGGACACAGCCCATTCAGAGCTTGTATTTTGGTACCATCCATAAGTCTGCCCACCCCATTCTTTCAGTAGATGCTCTCATACATCATGGTGGAATTGGCCATATATGAACCCTAAAGCTCTAAGATGCCCTATTCCTAAACTGATTGAGCTTTTGCATCAATCATTGTGTCAAGCAAAGGTATGCAGAGGCGAGATGGCTCGCTGGGCCCTACCACCTTGGTGATAGCTCGCTGGAACCCGAGGTGTACACATGCCTTGAGCTGGACACCAAACCTGTGCTTGCTAAGGCAGCACATATACTAAAATTGGATCGATACAGAGAAGATTAGCATGGCCCCTGCGAAAGGATGACACGCAAATCCGTGAAGCGCTCCATATTTTTGCAGCTGTGATCAAATCCTGCTTCACTAGACTTGATTCAGCCCCTCCTGCCACTCTTTGTTTTCATTCTTGTTCTCTTGTGTCAAGAACTGGTGCATCTCCAATGTATATAGGGCACTCTCAGTTTTCCTGCCAACTCTTTTTTTTTTTAACGCTTGTACTCTGGGGCCATCGACGAGTGTGTCCACTCCCTTTCTTCAGCAGATGCCGTTGGGGAACAGGGTTTGACCACAAAGGCGATATCTTTTCCCTTCAAGGTTGAGTCACAGAACATCACTGGAACAGAACAATACATTCACACAGAGCAAACTTGAGCTAAAATAAACTTCTACTTATGATTAGTTTTTACATTTTTATCATACAGTGACCAGCTGTGCTGTAACTACCTTAGGAGTTACATATGCCAAGTAGGCATACGTGTAAATAGCTACATGTGGTGTGATTGAACTTCAAGACCCTAGGCACAGTTGTCTATAAATGCAGCAATCATGAGAACAGCTAAATGAAAATACACAACAGCAACCCATCAACGTCTACAACTCTTGATTAATTTGATTGCATGATAGCCCAATGAATGAATTACAAAGTGTGTGAATATGTATCCTCTGGAAGGCAGGCTACACTAATAAACAAGTTTTTTTTAAACTGGTGTAATGGCTCGCTGGGCTCTACCACCTTGGTGAGGACTTGCTGGGACCCCAGGGGTACATATGCCTCAAATTAGCTGAGCCTTTTTGCTTGTTAAGGCAGCGCCTATGCTGAAAGTAGACCAATTCAGAGAAAAAATCAAAGAATCAAATAAAAAATCTGTGAAGTCCTTCACGTCTTTTTTACGAGGTGTGTCAGAGGGCCTCAACCTCAAGGTCTCCAGAGGATTAATTCCTCCTGCTGCGGTTCGTGTCCAGTTACATCGAGTGGATGCAACGGTGGCGCAAACCGCTAAGCACTTTCCGTTTTTCTGCCAACTCGATTTTTTCTCGAAAACCTGGAGGACACAGCCCATTCAGAGCTTGTATTTTGGTACCATCCATAAGTCCGCCCACCCCATTCTTTCAGTAGATGCTCTCATACATCATGGTGGAATTGGCCATATATGAACCCTAAAGCTCTAAGATGCCCTATTCCTAAACTGATTGAGCTTTTGCATCAATCATAGTGTTAAGCAAAGGTATGCAGAGGAGAGATGGCTCGCTGGGCCCTACCACCTTGGTGATAGCTCGCTGGAACCCGAGGTGTACACATGCCTTGAGCTGGACACCAAACCTGTGCTTGCTAAGGCAGCACATATACTAAAATTGGATCGATACAGAGAAGATTAGCATGGCCCCTGCGAAAGGATGACACGCAAATCCGTGAAGCGCTCCATATTTTTGCAGCTGTGATCAAAGCCTGCTTCACTGGACTTGATTCAGCCCCGCCTGCCACTCTTTGTTTTCATTCTTGTTCTCTTGTGTCAAGTGTCAAACTTGAGCTAAAATAAACTTCTACTTATGATTAGTTTTTACATTTTTATCATACAGTGACCAGCTGTGCTGTAACTACCTAAGGAGTTACATATGCCAAGTAGGCATACGTGTAAATAGCTACATGTGGTGTGATTGAACTTCAAGACCCTAGGCACAGTTGTCTATAAATGCAGCAATCATGAGAACAGCTAAATGAAAATACACAACAGCAACCCATCAACGTCTACAACTCTTGATTAATTTGATTGCATGATAGCCCAATGAATGAATTACAAAGTGTGTGAATATGTCACAGGCCGGGAGGGACACAGCCCAACCGTCGCTTCCTCCTCCCCAAGGAACAACACGATCCCACCCAACAAACACCAAGACACAAGGATGTCGTTTCTAAAACAAGGAAATATTCTTTATTTAATGTCTTTGTTAAAAGAAAATCTTGGGGGGGGGATGCCGTGGGAAGATAGAGCACTCAGAGTTGTTAGCCAGTGGCCAGATGAAGCTTTAGGTTTCACAGGGGTGAGACGTCAGGCGTGTTGGCTTACTGGGTTAGCCGGTACACTGGGCCCCACCAATGCAGGGCAGCAATATCCAGATGGCTGGACAAGGTAGGAGGGCCGTCCGGACTCCGCCGGGGCGAGGCAGCCGTGAACAGATGAATACAATGCGGCAGATGGCCTTCTAGACTCCTAGGGCAAGACAGCAATACACAGGTGATCAGATCAATGAGGGTACCAAGCAGACTCGACCCACTGAGTGTAACAGCAATAAGAAGATTGGCTGGATTCAGCAACGGCTCTCCTGTACTCTGTTGGTGCAAGACAGTAGTGTGCAAGTGCACAGGTCAATTGGATGTCAGGGGCAACCTCTCTCCACTAGGCATATCAGTAAAGAAAAGGTCGATGAAGCGCAGCGGCTCTCCCTAGGCTCTGCAGATACAGGGCGGCAGTACTCAGTTAGCAGATCAATTCGATGTAATAATCAGACTCACCAAGCCACAGGAATGAAACAATGAACAGGTTGGCTGGATGCAGTGACAACACTCTGGGCTCAAACCTCAGGGGTGGAACAATGAACAGATTAGCTGGATGCAGTGGCTGAACAGATTAGCTGGATGCAGTGGCTGAACACTCTGGGCTCTGCTGTACAAGACGATAGTGAATGAGTTGACAGGTCAATTCGATGTAAAGCACAGTCTCAAACCACTAGCAGTAACAGTAACGAGACGGTTGACTGAATGCAGCGGCGGCTCTCTAGGCTCTGCGGATACAGGGCGACAGTACTCAGTTAGCAGATCAATTTGGTGCAACAGTCAAACTCACCAAACCACAGGAATGGAACAATGTACAGGTTGGCTGGATGCAGTGACAACACTCTGGGCTCAAACCTCAGGGGTGGAACAATGAACAGATTAGCTGGATGCAGTGGCAACACTCTGGGCTCTAACCTCAGGGGTGGAACAATGAACAGATTGGCTGGATGCAATGGCTGAACAGATTAGCTGGATGCAGTGGCTGAACACTCTGGGCTCTGCTGTACAAGACGATAGTGAATGAGTTGACAGGTCAATTCGATGTAATGCACAGTCTCAAACCACTAGAAGTGACAGTAACGAGAAGGTTGACTGAATGCAGCGGCGGCTCTCTAGGCTCTGCGGATACAGGGCGACAGTACTCAGTTAGCAGATCAATTTGGTGTAACAGTCAAACTCACCAAACCACAGGAATGGAACAATGAACAGGTTGGCTGGATGCAGTGACAACACTCTGGGCTCAAACCTCAGGGGTGGAACAATGAACAGATTAGCTGGATGCAGTGGCAACACTCTGGGCTCTAACCTCAGGGGTGGAACAATGAACAGATTGGCTGGATGCAGTGGCTGAACAGATTAGCTGGATGCAGTGGCTGAACACTCTGGGCTCTGCTGATACTAGACGATAGTGTATGGATTAACAGGTCAATTCGATGTCATGAACAGCCTCATGCTAATGCATCATAGAAAAAAACTACTCAGGTTAAAGTCACTCGTGAAGAAACTGCACTCGAAGTGTTTTCCCTTGAGGTGGGCACTCCAACCAAACGCGTATGGCATCTAACCACTACAAACCAAGTCCCATACAAAAGCACACTGTGTAATCAACGTAGGGAGTAGTTTATCTCACAGGGCAGAATCACGTGGCTATCCTGTCGTATCATACGATAACCAGATAAGCATAGAGAGTCCCAGCAGACTGCCACACCAGGGTAAATTCAGTCACCACAATATAAAGCAAGCACTTATCTGGCGGGGACACGTATCCTCGGTCTCCCGGTGTCCACAGGACAGGCCGCTCTAGGTGTAGTTCTCAGGCTCCACATTTATTCATAGGTCCGTCCGCCTCCAACTCGCCTCAGTTCGAGATGATCCAGGAACTCCGCAGCTCGCCCACCGCTCCGCAACATCAGCACTCCAACCGACTATCCAAGCCCCCCGCGCTGCCGTCTTCCTTCCAACAAAACAAACCCCCCCACCCCGATAAACTGATCCTTAGGATATTTAAAGTGCTTCAACCAGCATAGTCACCAATCCCAAGCGTCATTTGATTAACCTGTGCACCTGTTTCTATTTTTCCATAACGAGTTACTCGTGACTGGTTTGTTTACCAAAAACCGGAAGTTCGACCGTCTTGTCGCCGGCTATGTTTATGTCAAACTATTCCCCCCAGGGACACTCGCCGTGTCCATCATGGTTCCGCCTCCTCAGAACATTGTCACCCCGTGACACTCTCCCCAACTACTGGGTTCTAGTCCCTAGAACCCAATTAGGAAGTCCAGTTGCCATACCTCGGTGGGGGCCGCCCCTGTGTGTCCCGCTGAGAACGTCTGGGTTGGGATGGACTCTCCCCATTCACTTGCCCGGGGCCGGCCGGAACCAATGCCCACCCTACCAGTGGTTGTCGTAGGCTCTCTGGCTCCTCTTCCCGCTCCATGTTTGTCCTCGGGTAATTGGGGCAGGGTCTGAGCAGGTTTCGATGCAACACCCGCTCGGGGCCTGGTTGTCCCTCTGGGCGGACCCTATACACCGGCAGATACGGCCGTTGACGGCATCCTACCACATGTGGTGTGGCCTCCCATCGAGCGCTAAGTTTACCTTTACCTTGGCGACGACTGTCACGGATCAGCACGCGCTCTCCAGGAAGGAGAGGGGCATCTCGGGCTGTGCGGTCATACAGCCGCTTGTTTTTGGCAGCTGCTGTGCCGAGATGTTCGGTGACCCATCCGTAGGCATAACATAGCCTCTGATGATGTTGGCTCACCCACTCCGTCGTGCCTTGCTCTCGGTCCGTCCCTGCCGTCCCTGAAAGTAGATCAATGGGCAGGCGCACATGCCTCCCAAACATCAAATAACTGGGGGCATATCCTGTAGTACTATGGACACTATTATTATAAGCTTGTAGAAGAAAAGGGAGATGTTCTACCCACCAATTCTGTTGTTCTACTTCTAAGGTGCCCAACAGGCTCAACAATGTCTGGTTGAAACGCTCACACTGCCCATTACTCTGGGGGTGGTAAGGGGTGGTATGCGTCTTCCGGCTTCCATAAAGCTGGCAGAGTTCTTGAATTACTCGGGCTTCAAAGGCTGGACCCTGATCTGAATGTAGAATTTCTGGACACCCAAATGCCTGGAACACAGTACCCCAGAGGACCCTGGCCGTGGTAGCGGCTGTCTGGTCAACGGTGGGGATAGCCCAGGCGTACTTCGTGAAGAGATCGGTGATCACAAGGATGTTTTGATATCGATCCATGGGCCGACTCAGGGACAGAAAATCCATGGCAATAATATGGAGGGGTGCTCTGGGAAGCATGGGTACTAGCGGAGCTTTCCCATCTTGCTTGGACTTGAAAAGGATACAACGGGGGCAGCCCTGAATGAACGCGGTAACTGAGTCTTCCATCTTTGGCCAGTAAAAGTTCCTCCTGAGATGAGACAGCGTCCGTTCCTGGCCTTGGTGGCCAAGCTGGGTATGATAGGCCCTCAGGAGGGGTACGACTTCACTCTGGGGCACAACCACCTGGAACACCTTGGCGTGGGTTGCGGTGTCCTGTACAGTTCTGCAAATGACCCCATCTCGCAGGCTCAGCCTTGTCCAATGGCTCAGCAGTTGTCTTAGTATTGGGGAATGAGTTCTCCTCTCTGGGGCGGAGGGCAGCACCCGGTGCCCCAGGTATTCCCGGGCCATTGCAAGGTCCTTATCCCCCCTTTGTAGGCCCTCCCATCGGACCGGATCCCAGCCCCAACTGGCAGGGACAGTCTCATGGCTGGTCCCCGGTGCTTCCACTACCCCTACCAGCAGGTTCTCCTCCCGTGGGGCGGTCGATGTCGCTGTTCCTCCATCTCCAACCGGGAATCTGGAAAGCACATCTGCATTAGTGTGCTCCCGCCCAGGCCGATATTGAATCTGGAAATCATAGTTTGCCAACTGCTGCATCCACCGCTGTTCTACTGCCCCCAATTTTGCTGTTTGAAGATGAACGAGGGGGTTGTTATCAGTTACCACAATTATTTTTGCACCCCACAGGTAGTCCTTGAACTTCTCGCTAATGGCCCACTTCATTGCAAGAAGTTCCAGCTTGAACGAACTGTAATTAGAGTCATTCCTCTCAGTTGGGTGGAGGCTCCGGCTGGCATAAGCAATAACCTTCTCTACTCCCTCTTGCTTCTGGGACAAGACTGCTCCAAGGCTGACGTTACTGGCATCTGTATATAGCACAAATGGTTGTGAGAAGTCAGCATACGCTAAAATTTGGGATCGCAGAAGCTCAATTTTCAATCGTTGGAAGGCCGACTCACACTCGGGGCTCCATACCACAGACGGGGAAGTACGGCCACGGTGGCGCCCGGTACCGACTAGCAGTTCATTTAGGGGCTTGGCTATCCTCGAAAAGCCCTGGATGAATCGTCGGTAATACCCCACGAAGCCTAGGAACGACCTCACCTGCCGCACTGTTTTGGGCGGCTCCCAGCCCTGGACTGCAGTCACCTTCTCAGGATCTGGCGAAATCCCCTCGTTGCTTACGCGATGCCCCAAGTACTTGACTTCTTTATGTAATAGCTGGCACTTTTCAGGTCTCAACTTTAGGCCATACCGCTCCATGGCCCGGAACACCTCTTCCAAATGCCGGAGATGAGAAGGAAAATCAGCGGAGAAAACGATGACATCATCAAGGTACACTAGGGTAGAGTCGACCAACTGTCCGCTCAAGCAACGCTGCATCAGCCGCTGGAAGGTGGCGGGAGCGTTGCACAGGCCAAAGGGCATTCTCTCCCACTCGAAAAGACCAAAGGGTGTAGTAAAAGCCGTTTTCTCCCTATCCTCCTCTGCTACTTGCACTTGCCAGTACCCACTAGCTAAGTCAAGGGTGGAGTACCACGCTGCCCTGGTCAAGCTGGTGAGGGAGTCCTCGATCCTCGGTAGAGGGAATGCATCTTTTTTCGTCACCTGGTTGAGCTTCTGATAGTCGACGCAAAACCTCCAAGCTCCTGACTTCTTCCGCACCAGAACTATTCCAGCAGCCCATGGGCTGCTACTCTCCCGAATGATGCCTCCTTCCAGCATGCCCTGTAGAAGAGTGCGAATTTCTTGATAGAGGGTGGGTGGTACCGGCCGGTATCTTTCACGGATGGGGGCGGCCTCTCCAGTGGGGATCTGATGTCGAACAATGTTTGTGCAACCATAATCCTCCTCGTGGGTGGAGAAAACATTTTGCCACTTCCCCAGGAGGCTTCGTAGTTGGCATTGCTGTTCTTCCTCCAAGCCGTTCCCCTGCAGAGACTCGCAAGTTAGATGTTCTGGAAGACTTCCAGTCGACTCGCTGGCCTCGTGGCCAACCTGCATAATGCCCACCTCAACCACCCCTGCACCTACTTGGTCGAAGCGCAGGTCTCTCTCTCCACGAATCTGTTCTGGCTTTACCACCGAGACTCGCGCCAGCCCTTGGCGGCGATGCAGATGGACCGGGTATGGTTGCACGTTTCGTACCCTCACCGGAACTCGACCCCCACGTACCGTGGCCACCACCCGGGCTACTTCGATGTCTTGGCAATCCCGATGTGGCTCCACCAGGACCCAGTTATCTTGTCCGTACTTCCGTGCAGGCAACCTGGCCCATACCAGGGTCTCGCTCCTAGGGGGAATAGAGATGGCGTAACGGCAGGCCACCCGAGCAGTGTCTTCATGCTCCCGCTGCATCCGATTGAACTGGATCCGGTGACAATCCGCAAAAATGTGCTCCCATTCCTTACTGCCAGGGGGGTCGTGGGATGGGGCGGTCCGTCCCTGTTGGCCCTTGAAAAGCTCTTCCCAGCAGACGGAGAGGACATTCATACCCAGCAAGGCACGATGGGCACCCAGACACTGGTCTTTAACTACCACTGCCCCCTTCTCTGGCACCCTGACGCCCTGAACGTAGAAGTCGGCTATTACATAGCCGATGTACGGGATGTCCAGTCCATTAGCTCCCCGCAAGGTTAGCCATGGCGCCTCGGCCCCCTGTAGCTTCTGTACCTCAAAAAGTTCGTCACATAAGCTCTTCGAAAGCAAGGTAACTTGTGATCCCGTGTCAACAAGGCATTTAACAGTATGCCCATTAATATGGACATTAACTACAGGACACTGGCCAATTATCACGTCGTTGGGGAAAGGTGCGGAGCCAACTTCAGGGGATCCGGCTACTTGCTCCACAGTAGCCGGAAAAGCTAAAACCCCCCTGAGAAGCGCGCCGAACCGTGCAATGTCGACTGACATGGCCCGCTGTGCCGCAGCGCAGGCATATCGGCCTACCCTGCTCGTCCCACTGCAACCTAGAGCCCGCAGGTCGATTTTGATGGTGTCGGGGGTGCCGCACTCCATCCGAATATGCCCTCTCCCGTGGTGGCGGACTGGCAGATCGTCCCCGGCGCAGCTCTTCCAGGAGCGTCTTAGATAGCCCTGTCATCTGCTCCTTTACCTCGGCCAGAATCTCTGCGCGCAGCTCACGTTTCCAATCAGCCTCTGGGGGTGGAACAGAAGAACCTGTGGCACCGCTGGTGGCCATACACACCGGTGGTTCACTCCCCTCCGCGTGATCTTGCTCCAGGGCCATGGCTTCATTACGGATCTGCTCAAAGGTCAGATTGGGGTTCTGGCGAAGCTGCAGTCTTAGATTCTGCCGGACGGGACCTTCTCTCATCCCAAGAAGAAACTGGTCACACAACAGGGCCTCCTCTCCACCCAGACCATGATCCCGCCTTCGGTTCAGCCGGGCAAACAGCTCACGCAACTGTAAGGAAAAAGAGCGCAAAGATTGTCGGGGCCCTTGTTTGCAGTTAAAAAACTGGGACCGCAAAACGGCCACTGGGGTATTGTCCCCATAGAGGCCGGACAGATACTTAAACACAGCTGTTGCGGTATTTTGTTTGTCTTCTGGTGCCGCTTGCACTTCCCTTTTTGCCTCGCCTTCTAAAGACCCCAGGATAAACTGTAGCTGTTGTGACTCGCTCAGCCCTTGCAAGCCACCCAAATATTCTATCTGGGTCTTCCATTCCTGGAAGCCCAACTCAGATCCCGGTCCTCCAAACTTCTGGGCCCAGGGAGTCCCCATGAACACGGGCATCACCTGGGGACGTGTAGCAGAGCCATCAGTTTCGGGCATCGTCAGGGGGCTACGGTTGTTCAACCCAGGGAGAAAGTCCTGCTGACTACGCCAAGTGTCACAGGCCGGGAGGGACACAGCCCAACCGTCGCTTCCTCCTCCCCAAGGAACAACACGATCCCACCCAACAAACACCAAGACACAAGGATGTCGTTTCTAAAACAAGGAAATATTCTTTATTTAATGTCTTTGTTAAAAGAAAATCTTGGGGGGGGGATGCCGTGGGAAGATAGAGCACTCAGAGTTGTTAGCCAGTGGCCAGATGAAGCTTTAGGTTTCACAGGGGTGAGACGTCAGGCGTGTTGGCTTACTGGGTTAGCCGGTACACTGGGCCCCACCAATGCAGGGCAGCAATATCCAGATGGCTGGACAAGGTAGGAGGGCCGTCCGGACTCCGCCGGGGCGAGGCAGCCGTGAACAGATGAATACAATGCGGCAGATGGCCTTCTAGACTCCTAGGGCAAGACAGCAATACACAGGTGATCAGATCAATGAGGGTACCAAGCAGACTCGACCCACTGAGTGTAACAGCAATAAGAAGATTGGCTGGATTCAGCAACGGCTCTCCTGTACTCTGTTGGTGCAAGACAGTAGTGTGCAAGTGCACAGGTCAATTGGATGTCAGGGGCAACCTCTCTCCACTAGGCATATCAGTAAAGAAAAGGTCGATGAAGCGCAGCGGCTCTCCCTAGGCTCTGCAGATACAGGGCGGCAGTACTCAGTTAGCAGATCAATTCGATGTAATAATCAGACTCACCAAGCCACAGGAATGAAACAATGAACAGGTTGGCTGGATGCAGTGACAACACTCTGGGCTCAAACCTCAGGGGTGGAACAATGAACAGATTAGCTGGATGCAGTGGCTGAACAGATTAGCTGGATGCAGTGGCTGAACACTCTGGGCTCTGCTGTACAAGACGATAGTGAATGAGTTGACAGGTCAATTCGATGTAAAGCACAGTCTCAAACCACTAGCAGTAACAGTAACGAGACGGTTGACTGAATGCAGCGGTGGCTCTCTAGGCTCTGCGGATACAGGGCGACAGTACTCAGTTAGCAGATCAATTTGGTGCAACAGTCAAACTCACCAAACCACAGGAATGGAACAATGTACAGGTTGGCTGGATGCAGTGACAACACTCTGGGCTCAAACCTCAGGGGTGGAACAATGAACAGATTAGCTGGATGCAGTGGCAACACTCTGGGCTCTAACCTCAGGGGTGGAACAATGAACAGATTGGCTGGATGCAATGGCTGAACAGATTAGCTGGATGCAGTGGCTGAACACTCTGGGCTCTGCTGTACAAGACGATAGTGAATGAGTTGACAGGTCAATTCGATGTAATGTACAGTCTCAAACCACTAGAAGTGACAGTAACGAGAAGGTTGACTGAATGCAGCGGCGGCTCTCTAGGCTCTGCGGATACAGGGCGACAGTACTCAGTTAGCAGATCAATTTGGTGTAACAGTCAAAGTCACCAAACCACAGGAATGGAACAATGAACAGGTTGGCTGGATGCAGTGACAACACTCTGGGCTCAAACCTCAGGGGTGGAACAATGAACAGATTAGCTGGATGCAGTGGCAACACTCTGGGCTCTAACCTCAGGGGTGGAACAATGAACAGATTGGCTGGATGCAGTGGCTGAACAGATTAGCTGGATGCAGTGGCTGAACACTCTGGGCTCTGCTGATACTAGACGATAGTGTATGGATTAACAGGTCAATTCGATGTCATGAACAGCCTCATGCTAATGCATCATAGAAAAAAACTACTCAGGTTAAAGTCACTCGTGAAGAAACTGCACTCGAAGTGTTTTCCCTTGAGGTGGGCACTCCAACCAAACGCGTATGGCATCTAACCACTACAAACCAAGCCCCATACAAAAGCACACTGTGTAATCAACGTAGGGAGTAGTTTATCTCACAGGGCAGAATCACGTGGCTATCCTGTCGTATCATACGATAACCAGATAAGCATAGAGAGTCCCAGCAGACTGCCACACCAGGGTAAATTCAGTCACCACAATATAAAGCAAGCACTTATCTGGCGGGGACACGTATCCTCGGTCTCCCGGTGTCCACAGGACAGGCCGCTCTAGGTGTAGTTCTCAGGCTCCACATTTATTCATAGGTCCGTCCGCCTCCAACTCGCCTCAGTTCGAGATGATCCAGGCACTCCGCAGCTCGCCCACCGCTCCGCAACATCAGCACTCCAACCGACTATCCAAGCCCCCCGCGCTGCCGTCTTCCTTCCAACAAAACAAACCCCCCCACCCCGATAAACTGATCCTTAGGATATTTAAAGTGCTTCAACCAGCATAGTCACCAATCCCAAGCGTCATTTGATTAACCTGTGCACCTGTTTCTATTTTTCCATAACGAGTTACTCGTGACTGGTTTGTTTACCAAAAACCGGAAGTTCGACCGTCTTGTCGCCGGCTATGTTTATGTCAAACTATTCCCCCCAGGGACACTCGCCGTGTCCATCATGGTTCCGCCTCCTCAGAACATTGTCACCCCGTGACAAATAAGTATCCTCTGGAAGGCAGGCTACACTAATAAACAAGTTTTTTTTAAACTGGTGTAATGGCTCGCTGGGCTCTACCACCTTGGTGAGGACTTGCTGGGACCCCAGGGGTACATATGCCTTAAATTAGCTGAGCCTTTTTGCTTGTTAAGGCAGCGCCTATGCTGAAAGTAGACCAATTCAGAGAAAAAGTCAAAGAATCAAATAAAAAATCTGTGAAGTCCTTCACGTCTTTTTTACGACGTGTGTCAGAGGGCCTCAACCTCAAGGTCTCCAGAGGATTAATTCCTCCTGCTGCGGTTCGTGTCCAGTTACATCGAGTGGATGCAACGGTGGCGCAAACCGCTAAGCACTTTCCGTTTTTCTGCCAACTCGATTTTTTCTCGAAAACCTGGAGGACACAGCCCATTCAGAACTTGTATTTTGGTACCATCCATAAGTCTGCCCACCCCATTCTTTCAGTAGATGCTCTCATACATCATGGTGGAATTGGCCATATATGAACCCTAAAGCTCTAAGATGCCCTATTCCTAAACTGATTGAGCTTTTGCATCAATCATTGTGTCAAGCAAAGGTATGCAGAGGAGAGATGGCTCGCTGGGCCCTACCACCTTGGTGATAGCTCGCTGGAACCCGAGGTGTACACATGCCTTGAGCTGGACACCAAACCTGTGCTTGCTAAGGCAGCACATATACTAAAATTGGATCGATACAGAGAAGATTAGCATAGCCCCTGCGAAAGGATGACACGCAAATCCGTGAAGCGCTCTATATTTTTGCAGCTGTGATCAAAGCCTGCTTCACTGGACTTGATTCAGCCCCTCCTGCCACTCTTTGTTTTCATTCTTGTTCTCTTGTGTCAAGAACTGGTGCATCTCCAATGTATATAGGGCACTCTCAGTTTTCCTGCCAACTCTTTTTTTTTTTAACGCTTGTACTCTGGGGCCATCGACGAGTGTGTCCACTCCCTTTCTTCAGCAGATGCCGTTGGGGAACAGGGTTTGACCACAAAGGCGATATCTTTTCCCTTCAAGGTTGAGTCACAGAACATCACTGGAACAGAACAATACATTCACACAGAGCAAACTTGAGCTAAAATAAACTTCTACTTATGATTAGTTTTTACATTTTTATCATACAGTGACCAGCTGTGCTGTAACTACCTAAGGAGTTACATATGCCAAGTAGGCATACGTGTAAATAGCTACATGTGGTGTGATTGAACTTCAAGACCCTAGGCACAGTTGTCTATAAATGCAGCAATCATGAGAACAGCTAAATGAAAATACACAACAGCAACCCATCAACGTCTACAACTCTTGATTAATTTGATTGCATGATAGCCCAATGAATGAATTACAAAGTGTGTGAATATGTATCCTCTGGAAGGCAGGCTACACTAATAAACAAGTTTTTTTTAAACTGGTGTAATGGCTCGCTGGGCTCTACCACCTTGGTGAGGACTTGCTGGGACCCCAGGGGTACATATGCCTCAAATTAGCTGAGCCTTTTTGCTTGTTAAGGCAGCGCCTATGCTGAAAGTAGACCAATTCAGAGAAAAAATCATAGAATCAAATAAAAAATCTGTGAAGTCCTTCACGTCTTTTTTACGACGTGTGTCAGAGGGCCTCAACCTCAAGGTCTCCAGAGGATTAATTCCTCCTGCTGCGGTTCGTGTCCAGTTACATCGAGTGGATGCAACGGTGGCGCAAACCGCTAAGCACTTTCCGTTTTTCTGCCAACTCGATTTTTTCTCGAAAACCTGGAGGACACAGCCCATTCAGAGCTTGTATTTTGGTACCATCCATAAGTCTGCCCACCCCATTCTTTCAGTAGATGCTCTCATACATCATGGTGGAATTGGCCATATATGAACCCTAAAGCTCTAAGATGCCCTATTCCTAAACTGATTGAGCTTTTGCATCAATCATTGTGTCAAGCAAAGGTATGCAGAGGAGAGATGGCTCGCTGGGCCCTACCACCTTGGTGATAGCTCGCTGGAACCCGAGGTGTACACATGCCTTGAGCTGGACACCAAACCTGTGCTTGCTAAGGCAGCACATATACTAAAATTGGATCGATACAGAGAAGATTAGCATGGCCCCTGCGAAAGGATGACACGCAAATCCGTGAAGCGCTCCATATTTTTGCAGCTGTGATCAAAGCCTGCTTCACTGGACTTGATTCAGCCCCTCCTGCCACTCTTTGTTTTCATTCTTGTTCTCTTGTGTCAAGAACTGGTGCATCTTATCGGACTCCGCCGGGGCGAGGCAGCCGTGAACAGATGAATACAATGCGGCAGATGGCCTTCTAGACTCCTAGGGCAAGACAGCAATACACAGGTGATCAGATCAATGAGGGTACCAAGCAGACTCGACCCACTGAGTGTAACAGCAATAAGAAGATTGGCTGGATTCAGCAACGGCTCTCCTGTACTCTGTTGGTGCAAGACAGTAGTGTGCAAGTGCACAGGTCAATTGGATGTCAGGGGCAACCTCTCTCCACTAGGCATATCAGTAAAGAAAAGGTCGATGAAGCGCAGCGGCTCTCCCTAGGCTCTGCAGATACAGGGCGGCAGTACTCAGTTAGCAGATCAATTCGATGTAATAATCAGACTCACCAAGCCACAGGAATGAAACAATGAACAGGTTGGCTGGATGCAGTGACAACACTCAGGGCTCAAACCTCAGGGGTGGAACAATGAACAGATTAGCTGGATGCAGTGGCTGAACAGATTAGCTGGATGCAGTGGCTGAACACTCTGGGCTCTGCTGTACAAGACGATAGTGAATGAGTTGACAGGTCAATTCGATGTAAAGCACAGTCTCAAACCACTAGCAGTAACAGTAACGAGACGGTTGACTGAATGCAGCGGCGGCTCTCTAGGCTCTGCGGATACAGGGCGACAGTACTCAGTTAGCAGATCAATTTGGTGCAACAGTCAAACTCACCAAACCACAGGAATGGAACAATGTACAGGTTGGCTGGATGCAGTGACAACACTCTGGGCTCAAACCTCAGGGGTGGAACAATGAACAGATTAGCTGGATGCAGTGGCAACACTCTGGGCTCTAACCTCAGGGGTGGAACAATGAACAGATTGGCTGGATGCAATGGCTGAACAGATTAGCTGGATGCAGTGGCTGAACACTCTGGGCTCTGCTGTACAAGACGATAGTGAATGAGTTGACAGGTCAATTCGATGTAATACACAGTCTCAAACCACTAGAAGTGACAGTAACGAGAAGGTTGACTGAATGCAGCGGCGGCTCTCTAGGCTCTGCGGATACAGGGCGACAGTACTCAGTTAGCAGATCAATTTGGTGTAACAGTCAAACTCACCAAACCACAGGAATGGAACAATGAACAGGTTGGCTGGATGCAGTGACAACACTCTGGGCTCAAACCTCAGGGGTGGAACAATGAACAGATTAGCTGGATGCAGTGGCAACACTCTGGGCTCTAACCTCAGGGGTGGAACAATGAACAGATTGGCTGGATGCAGTGGATGAACAGATTAGCTGGATACAGTGGCTGAACACTCTGGGCTCTGCTGATACTAGACGATAGTGTATGGATTAACAGGTCAATTCGATGTCATGAACAGCCTCATGCTAATGCATCATAGAAAAAAACTACTCAGGTTAAAGTCACTCGTGAAGAAACTGCACTCGAAGTGTTTTCCCTTGAGGTGGGCACTCCAACCAAACGCGTATGGCATCTAACCACTACAAACCAAGCCCCATACGAAAGCACACTGTGTAATCAACGTAGGGAGCAGTTTATCTCACAGGGCAGAATCACGTGGCTATCCTGTCGTATCATACGATAACCAGATAAGCATAGAGAGTCCCAGCAGACTGCCACACCAGGGTAAATTCAGTCACCACAATATAAAGCAAGCACTTATCTGGCGGGGACACGTATCCTCGGTCTCCCGGTGTCCACAGGACAGGCCGCTCTAGGTGTAGTTCTCAGGCTCCACATTTATTCATAGGTTCGTCCGCCTCCAACTCGCCTCAGTTCGAGATGATCCAGGCACTCCGCAGCTCGCCCACCGCTCCGCAACATCAGCACTCCAACCGACTATCCAAGCCCCCCGCGCTGCCGTCTTCCTTCCAACAAAACAAACCCCCCCACCCCGATAAACTGATCCTTAGGATATTTAAAGTGCTTCAACCAGCATAGTCACCAATCCCAAGCGTCATTTGATTAACCTGTGCACCTGTTTCTATTTTTCCATAACGAGTTACTCGTGACTGGTTTGTTTACCAAAAACCGGAAGTTCGACCGTCTTGTCGCCGGCTATGTTTATGTCAAACTATTCCCCCCAGGGACACTCGCCGTGTCCATCATGGTTCCGCCTCCTCAGAACATTGTCACCCCGTGACACTCTCCCCCACTACTGGGTTCTAGTCCCTAGAACCCAATTAGGAAGTCCAGTTGCCATACCTCGGCGGGGGCCGCCCCTGTGTGTCCCGCTGAGAACGTCTGGGTTGGGATGGACTCTCCCCATTCACTTGCCCGGGGCCGGCCGGAACCAATGCCCACCCTACCAGTGGTTGTCGTAGGCTCTCTGGCTCCTCTTCCCGCTCCATGTTTGTCCTCGGGTAATTGGGGCAGGGTCTGAGCAGGTTTCGATGCAACACCCACTCGGGGCCTGGTTGTCCCTCTGGGCGGACCCTATACACCGGCAGATCCGGCCGTTGACGGCATCCTACCACATGTGGTGTGGCCTCCCATCGAGCGCTAAGTTTACCTTTGCCTTGGCGACGACTGTCACGGATCAGCACGCGCTCTCCAGGAAGGAGAGGGGCATCTCGGGCTGTGCGGTCATACAGCCGCTTGTTTTTGGCAGCTGCTGTGCCGAGATGTTCGGTGACCCGTCCGTAGGCATAACATAGCCTCTGATGATGTTGGCTCACCCACTCCGTCGTGCCTTGCTCTCGGTCCGTCCCTGCCGTCCCTGAAAGTAGATCAATGGGCAGGCGCACATGCCTCCCAAACATCCAATAAGAGGGGGCATATCCTGTAGTACTATGGACACTATTATTATTAGCTTGTAGAAGAAAAGGGAGATGTTCTACCCACCGATTCTGTTGTTCTACTTCTAAGGTGCCCAACAGGCTCAACAATGTCTGGTTGAAACGCTCACACTGCCCATTACTCTGGGGGTGGTAAGGGGTGGTATGCGTCTTCCGGCTTCCATAAAGCTGGCATAGTTCTTGAATTACTCGGGCTTCAAAGGCTGGACCCTGATCTGAATGTAGAATTTCTGGACACCCAAATGCCTGGAACACAGTACCCCAGAGGACCCTGGCCGTGGTAGCGGCTGTCTGGTCAACGGTGGGGATAGCCCAGGCGTACTTCGTGAAGAGATCGGTGATCACAAGGATGTTTTGATATCGATCCATGGGCCGACTCAGGGACAGAAAATCCATGGCAATAATATGGAGGGGTGCTCTGGGAAGCATGGGTACTAGCGGAGCTTTCCCATCTTGCTTGGACTTGAAAAGGATACAACGGGGGCAGCCCTGAATGAACGCGGTAACTGAGTCTTCCATCTTTGGCCAGTAAAAGTTCCTCCTGAGATGAGACAGCGTCCGTTCCTGGCCTTGGTGGCCAAGCTGGGTATGATAGGCCCTCAGGAGGGGTACGACTTCACTCTGGGGCACAACCACCTGGAACACCTTGGCGTGGGTTGCGGTGTCCTGTACAGTTCTGCAAATGACCCCATCTCGCAGGCTCAGCCTTGTCCAATGGCTCAGCAGTTGTCTTAGTATTGGGGAATGAGTTCTCCTCTCTGCGGCGGAGGGCAGCACCCGGTGCCCCAGGTATTCCCGGGCCATTGCAAGGTCCTTATCCCCCCTTTGTAGGCCCTCCCATCGGACCGGATCCCAGCCCCAGCTGGCAGGGACAGTCTCATGGCTGGTCCCCGGTGCTTCCACTACCCCTACCAGCAGGTGCTCCTCCCATGGGGCGGTCGATGTCGCTGTTCCTCCATCTCCAACCGGGAATCTGGAAAGCACATCTGCATTAGTGTGCTCCCGCCCAGGCCGATATTGAATCTGGAAATCATAGTTTGCCAACTGCTGCATCCACCGCTGTTCTACTGCCCCCAATTTTGCTGTTTGAAGATGAACGAGGGGGTTGTTATCAGTTACCACAATTATTTTTGCACCCCACAGGTAGTCCTTGAACTTCTCGCTAATGGCCCACTTCATTGCAAGAAGTTCCAGCTTGAACGAACTGTAATTAGAGTCATTCCTCTCAGTTGGGTGGAGGCTCCGGCTGGCATAAGCAATAACCTTCTCTACTCCCTCTTGCTTCTGGGACAAGACTGCTCCAAGGCCGACGTTACTGGCATCTGTATATAGCACAAATGGTTGTGAGAAGTCAGCATACGCTAAAATTGGGGATCGCAGAAGCTCAATTTTCAATCGTTGGAAGGCCGACTCACACTCGGGGCTCCATACCACAGACGGGGAAGTACGGCCACCGTGGCGCCCGGTACCGACTAGCAGTTCATTTAGGGGCTTGGCTATCCTCGAAAAGCCCTGGATGAATCGTCGGTAATACCCCACGAAGCCTAGGAACGACCTCACCTGTTTTGGGCGGCTCCCAGCCCTGGACTGCAGTCACCTTCTCAGGATCTGGCGAAATCCCCTCGTTGCTTACGCGATGCCCCAAGTACTTGACTTCTTTATGTAATAGCTGGCACTTTTCAGGTCTCAACTTTAGGCCATACCGCTCCATGGCCCGGAACACCTCTTCCAAATGCCGGAGATGAGAAGGAAAATCAGCGGAGAAAACGATGACATCATCAAGGTACACTAGGGTAGAGTCGACCAACTGTCCACTCAAGCAACGCTGCATCAGCCGCTGGAAGGTGGCGGGAGCGTTGCACAGGCCAAAGGGCATTCTCTCCCACTCGAAAAGACCAAAGGGTGTAGTAAAAGCCGTTTTCTCCCTATCCTCCTCTGCTACTTGCACTTGCCAGTACCCACTAGCTAAGTCAAGGGTGGAGTACCACGCTGCCCTGGTCAAGCTGGTGAGGGAGTCCTCGATCCTCGGTAGAGGGAATGCATCTTTTTTCGTCACCTGGTTGAGCTTCCGATAGTCGACGCAAAACCTCCAAGCTCCTGACTTCTTCCGCACCAGAACTATTCCAGCAGCCCATGGGCTGCTACTCTCCCGAATGATGCCTCCTTCCAGCATGCCCTGTAGAAGAGTGCGAATTTCTTGATAGAGGGTGGGTGGTACCGGCCGGTATCTTTCACGGATGGGGGCGGCCTCTCCAGTGGGGATCTGATGTCGAACAATGTTTGTGCAACCATAATCCTCCTCGTGGGTGGAGAAAACATGTTGCCACTTCCCCAGGAGGCTTCGTAGTTGGCATTGCTGTTCTTCCTCCAAGCCGTTCCCCTGCAGAGACTCGCAAGTTAGATGTTCTGGAAGACTTCCAGTCGACTCGCTGGCCTCGTGGCCAACCTGCATAATGCCCACCTCAACCACCCCTGCACCTACTTGGTCGAAGCGCAGGTCTCTCCACGAATCTGTTCTGGCTTTAGCACCGAGACTCGCGCCAGCCCTTGGCGGCGATGCAGATGGACCGGGTATGATTGCACGTTTCGTACCCTCACCGGAACTCGACCCCCACGTACCGTGGCCACCACCCGGGCTACTTCGATGTCTTGGCAATCCCGATGTGGCTCCACCAGGACCCAGTTATCTTGTCCGTACCTCCGTGCAGGCAACCTGGCCCATGCCAGGGTCTCGCTCCTAGGGGGAATAGAGATGGCGTAACGGCAGGCCACCCGAGCAGTGTCTTCATGCTCCCGCTGCATCCGATTGAACTGGATCCGGTGACAATCAGCAAAAATGTGCTCCCATTCCTTACTGCCAGGGGGGTCGTGGGATGGGGCGGTCCGTCCCTGTTGGCCCTTGAAAAGCTCTTCCCAGCAGACGGAGAGGACATTCATACCCAGCAAGGCACGATGGGCACCCAGACACTGGTCTTTAACTACCACTGCCCCCTTCTCTGGCACCCTGACGCCCTGAACGTGGAAGTCGGCTATTACATAGCCGATGTACGGGATGTCCAGTCCATTAGCTCCCCGCAAGGTTAGCCATGGCGCCTCTGCCCCCTGTAGCTTCTGTACCTCAAAAAGTTCGTCACATAAGCTCTTCGAAAGCAAGGTAACTTGTGATCCCGTGTCAACAAGGCATTTAACAGTATGCCCATTAATATGGACATTAACTACAGGACACTGGCCAATTATCACGTCGTTGGGGAAAGGTGCGGAGCCAACTTCAGGGGATCCGGCTACTTGCTCCACAGTAGCCGGAAAAGCTAAAACCCCCCTGAGAAGCGCGCCGAACCGTGCAATGTCGACTGACATGGCCCGCTGTGCCGCAGCGCAGGCATATCGGCCTACCCTGCTCGTCCCACTGCAACCTAGAGCCCGCAGGTCGATTTTGATGGTGTCGGGGGTGCCGCCCTCCATCCGAATATGCCCTCTCCCGTGGTGGCGGACTGGCAGATCGTCCCCGGCGCAGCTCTTCCAGGAGCGTCTTAGATAGCCCTGTCATCTGCTCCTTTACCTCGGCCAGAATCTCTGCGCGCAGCTCACGTTTCCAATCAGCCTCTGGGGGTGGAACAGAAGAACCTGTGGCACCGCTGGTGGCCATACACACCGATGGTTCCCTCCGCGTGATCTTGCTCCAGGGCCATGGCTTCATTACGGATCTGCTCAAAGGTCAGATTGGGGTTCTGGCGAAGCTGCAGTCTTAGATTCTGCCGGACGGGACCTTCTCTCATCCCAAGAAGAAACTGGTCACACAACAGGGCCTCCTCTCCACCCAGACCATGATCCCGCCTTCGGTTCAGCCGGGCAAACAGCTAACGCAACTGTAAGGAAAAAGAGCGCAAAGATTGTCGGGGCCCTTGTTTGCAGTTAAAAAACTGGGACCGCAAAACGGCCACTGGGGTATTGTCCCCATAGAGGCCGGCCAGATACTTAAACACAGCTGTTGCGGTATTTCGTTTGTCTTCTGGTGCCGCTTGCACTTCCCTTTTTGCCTCGCCTTCTAAAGACCCCAGGATAAACTGTAGCTGTTGTGACTCGCTCAGCCCTTGCAAGCCACCCAAATATTCTATCTGGGTCTTCCATTCCTGGAAGCCCAACTCAGATCCCGGTCCTCCAAACTTCTGGGCCCAGGGAGTCCCCATGAACACGGGCATCACCTGGGGACGTGTAGCAGAGCCATCAGTTTCGGGCATCGTCAGGGGGCTACGGTTGTTCAACCCAGGGAGAAAGTCCTGCCGACTACGCCAAGTGTCACAGGCCGGGAGGGACACAGCCCAACCGTCGCTTCCTCCTCCCCAAGGAACAACACGATCCCACCCAACAAACACCAAGACACAAGGATGTCGTTTCTAAAACAAGGAAATATTCTTTATTTAATGTCTTTGTTAAAAGAAAATCTTGGGGGGGATGCCGTGGGAAGATAGAGCACTCAGAGTTGTTAGCCAGTGGCCAGATGAAGCTTTAGGTTTCACAGGGGTGAGACGTCAGGCGTGTTGGCTTACTGGGTTAGCCGGTACACTGGGCCCCACCAATGCAGGGCAGCAATATCCAGATGGCTGGACAAGGTAGGAGGGCCGTCCGGACTCCGCCGGGGCGAGGCAGCCGTGAACAGATGAATACAATGCGGCAGATGGCCTTCTAGACTCCTAGGGCAAGACAGCAATACACAGGTGATCAGATCAATGAGGGTACCAAGCAGACTCGACCCACTGAGTGTAACAGCAATAAGAAGATTGGCTGGATTCAGCAACGGCTCTCCTGTACTCTGTTGGTGCAAGACAGTAGTATGCAAGTGCACAGGTCAATTGGGTGTCAGGGGCAACCTCTCTCCACTAGGCATATCAGTAAAGAAAAGGTCGATGAAGCGCAGAGGCTCTCCCTAGGCTCTGCAGATACAGGGCGGCAGTACTCAGTTAGCAGATCAATTCGATGTAATAATCAGACTCACCAAGCCACAGGAATGAAACAATGAACAGGTTGGCTGGATGCAGTGACAACACTCTGGGCTCAAACCTCAGGGGTGGAACAATGAACAGATTAGCTGGATGCAGTGGCTGAACAGATTAGCTGGATGCAGTGGCTGAACACTCTGGGCTCTGCTGTACAAGACGATAGTGAATGAGTTGACAGGTCAATTCGATGTAAAGCACAGTCTCAAACCACTAGCAGTAACAGTAACGAGACGGTTGACTGAATGCAGCGGCGGCTCTCTAGGCTCTGCGGATACAGGGCGACAGTACTCAGTTAGCAGATCAATTTGGTGCAACAGTCAAACTCACCAAACCACAGGAATGGAACAATGTACAGGTTGGCTGGATGCAGTGACAACACTCTGGGCTCAAACCTCAGGGGTGGAACAATGAACAGATTAGCTGGATGCAGTGGCAACACTCTGGGCTCTAACCTCAGGGGTGGAACAATGAACAGATTGGCTGGATGCAATGGCTGAACAGATTAGCTGAATGCAGTGGCTGAACACTCTGGGCTCTGCTGTACAAGACGATAGTGAATGAGTTGACAGGTCAATTCGATGTAATGCACAGTCTCAAACCACTAGAAGTGACAGTAACGAGAAGGTTGACTGAATGCAGCGGCGGCTCTCTAGGCTCTGCGGATACAGGGCGACAGTACTCAGTTAGCAGATCAATTTGGTGTAACAGTCAAACTCACCAAACCACAGGAATGGAACAATGAACAGGTTGGCTGGATGCAGTGACAACACTCTGGGCTCAAACCTCAGGGGTGGAACAATGAACAGATTAGCTGGATGCAGTGGCAAAACTCTGGGCTCTAACCTCAGGGGTGGAACAATGAACAGATTGGCTGGATGCAGTGGCTGAACAGATTAGCTGGATGCAGTGGCTGAACACTCTGGGCTCTGCTGATACTAGACGATAGTGTATGGATTAACAGGTCAATTCGATGTCATGAACAGCCTCATGCTAATGCATCATAGAAAAAAACTACTCAGGTTAAAGTCACTCGTGAAGAAACTGCACTCGAAGTGTTTTCCCTTGAGGTGGGCACTCCAACCAAACGCGTATGGCATCTAACCACTACAAACCAAGCCCCATACAAAAGCACACTGTGTAATCAACGTAGGGAGTAGTTTATCTCACAGGGCAGAATCACGTGGCTATCCTGTCGTATCATACGATAACCAGATAAGCATAGAGAGTCCCAGCAGACTGCCACACCAGGGTAAATTCAGTCACCACAATATAAAGCAAGCACTTATCTGGCGGGGACACGTATCCTCGGTCTCCCGGTGTCCACAGGACAGGCCGCTCTAGGTGTAGTTCTCAGGCTCCACATTTATTCATAGGTCCGTCCGCCTCCAACGCGCCTCAGTTCGAGATGATCCAGGCACTCCGCAGCTCGCCCACCGCTCCGCAACATCAGCACTCCAACCGACTATCCAAGCCCCCCGCGCTGCCGTCTTCCTTCCAACAAAACAAACCCCCCCACCCCGATAAACTGATCCTTAGGATATTTAAAGTGCTTCAACCAGCATAGTCACCAATCCCAAGCGTCATTTGATTAACCTGTGCACCTGTTTCTATTTTTCCATAACGAGTTACTCGTGACTGGTTTGTTTACCAAAAACCGGAAGTTCGACCGTCTTGTCGCCGGCTATGTTTATGTCAAACTATTCCCCCCAGGGACACTCGCCGTGTCCATCATGGTTCCGCCTCCTCAGAACATTGTCACCCCGTGACAAATATGTATCCTCTGGAAGGCAGGCTACACTAATAAACAAGTTTTTTTTAAACTGGTGTAATGGCTCGCTGGCCAAGTAGGCATACGTGTAAATAGCTACATGTGGTGTGATTGAACTTCAAGACCCTAGGCACAGTTGTCTATAAATGCAGCAATCATGAGAACAGCTAAATGAAAATACACAACAGCAACCCATCAACGTCTACAACTCTTGATTAATTTGATTGCATGATAGCCCAATGAATGAATTACAAAGTGTGTGAATATGTATCCTCTGGAAGGCAGGCTACACTAATAAACAAGTTTTTTTTAAACTGGTGTAATGGCTCGCTGGGCTCTACCACCTTGGTGAGGACTTGCTGGGACCCCAGGGGTACATATGCCTCAAATTAGCTGAGCCTTTTTGCTTGTTAAGGCAGCGCCTATGCTGAAAGTAGACCAATTCAGAGAAAAAATCAAAGAATCAAATAAAAAATCTGTGAAGTCCTTCACGTCTTTTTCACGATGTGTGTCAGAGGGCCTCAACCTCAAGGTCTCCAGAGGATTAATTCCTCCTGCTGCGGTTCGTGTCCAGTTACATCGAGTGGATGCAACGGTGGCGCAAACCGCTAAGCACTTTCCGTTTTTCTGCCAACTCGATTTTTTCTCGAAAACCTGGAGGACACAGCCCATTCAGAGCTTGTATTTTGGTACCATCCATAAGTCTGCCCACCCCATTCTTTCAGTAGATGCTCTCATACATCATGGTGGAATTGGCCATATATGAACCCTAAAGCTCTAAGATGCCCTATTCCTAAACTGATTGAGCTTTTGCATCAATCATTGTGTCAAGCAAATGTATGCAGAGGAGAGATGGCTCGCTGGGCCCTACCACCTTGGTGATAGCTCGCTGGAACCCGAGGTGTACACATGCCTTGAGCTGGACACCAAACCTGTGCTTGCTAAGGCAGCACATATACTAAAATTGGATCGATACAGAGAAGATTAGCATGGCCCCTGCGAAAGGATGACACGCAAATCAGTGAAGCGCTCCATATTTTTGCAGCTGTGATTAAAGCCTGCTTCACTGGACTTGATTCAGCCCCTCCTGCCACTCTTTGTTTTCATTCTTGTTCTCTTGTGTCAAGAACTGGTGCATCTCCAATGTAAATAGGGCACTCTCAGTTTTCCTGCCAACTCTTTTTTTTTAACGCTTGTACTCTGTGGCCATCGACGAGTGTGTCCACTCCCTTTCTTCAGCAGATGCCGTTGGGGAACAGGGTTTGACCACAAAGGCGATATCTTTTCCCTTCAAGGTTGAGTCACAGAACATCACTGGAACAGAACAATACATTCACACAGAGCAAACTTGAGCTAAAATAAACTTCTACTTATGATTAGTTTTTACATTTTTATCATACAGTGACCAGCTGTGCTGTAACTACCTAAGGAGTTACATATGCCAAATAGGCATACGTGTAATTAGCTACATGTGGTGTGATTGAACTTCAAGACCCTAGGCACAGTTGTCTATAAATGCAGCAATCATGAGAACAGCTAAATGAAAATACAAAACAGCAACCCATCAACGTCTACAACTCTTGATTAATTTGATTGCATGATAGCCCAATGAATGAATTACAAAGTGTGTGAATATGTATCCTCTGGAAGGCAGGCTACACTAATAAACAAGTTTTTTTAAACTGGTGTAATGGCTCGCTGGGCTCTACCACCTTGGTGAGGACTTGCTGGGACCCCAGGGGTTTCATATGCCTCAAATTAGCTGAGCCTTTTTGCTTGTTAAGGCAGCGCCTATGCTGAAAGTAGACCAATTCAGAGAAAAAGTCAAAGAATCAAATAAAAAATCTGTGAAGTCCTTCACGTCTTTTTCACGACGTGTGTCAGAGGGCCTCAACCTCAAGGTCTCCAGAGGATTAATTCCTCCTGCTGCGGTTCGTGTCCAGTTACATCGAGTGGATGCAACGGTGGCGCAAACCGCTAAGCACTTTCCATTTTTCTGCCAACTCGATTTTTTCTCGAAAACCTGGAGGACACAGCCCATTCAGATCTTGTATTTTGGTACCATCCATAAGTCTGCCCACCCCATTCTTTCAGTAGATGCTCTCATACATCATGGTGGAATTGGCCATATATGAACCCTAAAGCTCTAAGATGCCCTATTCCTAAACTGATTGAGCTTTTGCATCAATCATTGTGTCAAGCAAAGGTATGCAGAGGAGAGATGGCTCGCTGGGCCCTACCACCTTGGTGATAGCTCGCTGGAACCCGAGGTGTACACATGCCTTGAGCTGGACACCAAACCTGTGCTTGCTAAGGCAGCACATATACTAAAATTGGATCGATACAGAGAAGATTAGCATGGCCCCTGCGAAAGGATGACACGCAAATCCGTGAAGCGCTCCATATTTTTGCAGCTGTGATCAAAGCCTGCTTCACTGGACTTGATTCAGCCCCTCCTGCCACTCTTTGTTTTCATTCTTGTTCTCTTGTGTCAAGAACTGGTGCATCTCCAATGTATATAGGGCACTCTCAGTTTTCCTGCCAACTCTTTTTTTTTTTTAACGCTTGTACTCTGGGGCCATCGACGAGTGTGTCCACTCCCTTTCTTCAGCAGATGCCGTTGGGGAACAGGGTTTGACCACAAAGGCGATATCTTTTCCCTTCAAGGTTGAGTCACAGAACATCACTGGAACAGAACAATACATTCACACAGAGCAAACTTGAGCTAAAATAAACTTCTACTTATGATTAGTTTTTACATTTTTATCATACAGTGACCAGCTGTGCTGTAACTACCTAAGGAGTTACATATGCCAAGTAGGCATACGTGTAAATAGCTACATGTGGTGTGATTGAACTTCAAGACCCTAGGCACAGTTGTCTATAAATGCAGCAATCATGAGAACAGCTAAATGAAAATACAAAACAGCAACCCATCAACGTCTACAACTCTTGATTAATTTGATTGCATGATAGCCCAATGAATGAATTACAAAGTGTGTGAATATGTATCCTCTGGAAGGCAGGCTACACTAATAAACAAGTTTTTTTTAAACTGGTGTAATGGCTCGCTGGGCTCTACCACCTTGGTGAGGACTTGCTGGGACCCCAGGGGTACATATGCCTCAAATTAGCTGAGCCTTTTTGCTTGTTAAGGCAGCGCCTATGCTGAAAGTAGACCAATTCAGAGAAAAAGTCAAAGAATCAAATAAAAAATCTGTGAAGTCCTTCACGTCTTTTTTACGACGTGTGTCAGAGGGCCTCAACCTCAAGGTCTCCAGAGGATTAATTCCTCCTGCTGCGGTTCGTGTCCAGTTACATCGAGTGGATGCAACGGTGGCGCAAACCGCTAAGCACTTTCCGTTTTTCTGCCAACTCGATTTTTTCTCGAAAACCTGGAGGACACAGCCCATTCAGAGCTTGTATTTTGGTACCATCCATAAGTCTGCCCACCCCATTCTTTCAGTAGATGCTCTCATACATCATGGTGGAATTGGCCATATATGAACCCTAAAGCTCTAAGATGCCCTATTCCTAAACTGATTGAGCTTTTGCATCAATCATTGTGTCAAGCAAAGGTATGCAGAGGAGAGATGGCTCGCTGGGCCCTACCACCTTGGTGATAGCTCGCTGGAACCCGAGGTGTACACATGCCTTGAGCTGGACACCAAACCTGTGCTTGCTAAGGCAGCACATATACTAAAATTGGATCGATACAGAGAAGATTAGCATGGCCCCTGGAAAGGATGACACGCAAATCCGTGAAGCGCTCCATATTTCTGCAGCTGTGATCAAAGCCTGCTTCACTGGACTTGATTCAGCCCCTCCTGCCACTCTTTGTTTTCATTCTTGTTCTCTTGTGTCAAGAACTGGTGCATCTCCAATGTATATAGGGCACTCTCAGTTTTCCTGCCAACTCTTTTTTTTTTTAATGCTTGTACTCTGGGGCCATCGACGAGTGTGTCCACTCCCTTTCTTCAGCAGATGCCGTTGGGGAACAGGGTTTGACCACAAAGGCGATATCTTTTCCCTTCAAGGTTGAGTCACAGAACATCACTGGAACAGAACAATACATTCACACAGAGCAAACTTGAGCTAAAATAAACTTCTACTTATGATTAGTTTTTACATTTTTATCATACAGTGACCAGCTGTGCTGTAACTACCTAAGGAGTTACATATGCCAAGTAGGCATACGTGTAAATAGCTACATGTGGTGTGATTGAACTTCAAGACCCTAGGCACAGTTGTCTATAAATGCAGCAATCATGAGAACAGCTAAATGAAAATACAAAACAGCAACCCATCAACGTCTACAACTCTTGATTAATTTGATTGCATGATAGCCCAATGAATGAATTACAAAGTGTGTGAATATGTATCCTCTGGAAGGCAGGCTACACTAATAAACAAGTTTTTTTTAAACTGGTGTAATGGCTCGCTGGGCTCTACCACCTTGGTGAGGACTTGCTGGGACCCCAGGGGTACATATGCCTCAAATTAGCTGAGCCTTTTTGCTTGTTAAGGCAGCGCCTATGCTGAAAGTAGACCAATTCAGAGAAAAAGTCAAAGAATCAAATAAAAAATCTGTGAAGTCCTTCACGTCTTTTTTACGACGTGTGTCAGAGGGCCTCAACCTCAAGGTCTCCAGAGGATTAATTCCTCCTGCTGCGGTTCGTGTCCAGTTACATCGAGTGGATGCAACGGTGGCGCAAACCGCTAAGCACTTTCCGTTTTTCTGCCAACTCGATTTTTTCTCGAAAACCTGGAGGACACAGCCCATTCAGAGCTTGTATTTTGGTACCATCCATAAGTCTGCCCACCCCATTCTTTCAGTAGATGCTCTCATACATCATGGTGGAATTGGCCATATATGAACCCTAAAGCTCTAAGATGCCCTATTCCTAAACTGATTGAGCTTTTGCATCAATCATTGTGTCAAGCAAAGGTATGCAGAGGAGAGATGGCTCGCTGGGCCCTACCACCTTGGTGATAGCTCGCTGGAACCCGAGGTGTACACATGCCTTGAGCTGGACACCAAACCTGTGCTTGCTAAGGCAGCACATATACTAAAATTGGATCGATACAGAGAAGATTAGCATGGCCCCTGCGAAAGGATGACACGCAAATCCGTGAAGCGCTCCATATTTTTGCAGCTGTGATCAAAGCCTGCTTCACTGGACTTGATTCAGCCCCTCCTGCCACTCTTTGTTTTCATTCTTGTTCTCTTGTGTCAAGAACTGGTGCATCTCCAATGTATATAGGGCACTCTCAGTTTTCCTGCCAACTCTTTTTTTTTTAATGCTTGTACTCTGGGGCCATCGACGAGTGTGTCCACTCCCTTTCTTCAGCAGATGCCGTTGGGGAACAGGGTTTGACCACAAAGGCGATATCTTTTCCCTTCAAGGTTGAGTCACAGAACATCACTGGAACAGAACAATACATTCACACAGAGCAAACTTGAGCTAAAATAAACTTCTACTTATGATTAGTTTTTACATTTTTATCATACAGTGACCAGCTGTGCTGTAACTACCTAAGGAGTTACATATGCCAAGTAGGCATACGTGTAAATAGCTACATTTGGTGTGATTGAACTTCAAGACCCTAGGCACAGTTGTCTATAAATGCAGCAATCATGAGAACAGCTAAATGAAAATACAAAACAGCAACCCATCAACGTCTACAACTCTTGATTAATTTGATTGCATGATAGCCCAATGAATGAATTACAAAGTGTGTGAATATGTATCCTCTGGAAGGCAGGCTACACTAATAAACAAGTTTTTTTTAAACTGGTGTAATGGCTCGCTGGGCTCTACCACCTTGGTGAGGACTTGCTGGGACCCCAGGGGTACATATGCCTCAAATTAGCTGAGCCTTATTGCTTGTTAAGGCAGCGCCTATGCTGAAAGTAGACCAATTCAGAGAAAAAGTCAAAGAATCAAATAAAAAATCTGTGAAGTCCTTCACGTCTTTTTTACGACGTGTGTCAGAGGGCCTCAACCTCAAGGTCTCCAGAGGATTAATTCCTCCTGCTGCGGTTCGTGTCCAGTTACATCGATTGGATGCAACGGTGGCGCAAACCGCTAAGCACTTTCCGTTTTTCTGCCAACTCGATTTTTTCTCGAAAACCTGGAGGACACAGCCCATTCAGAGCTTGTATTTTGGTACCATCCATAAGTCTGCCCACCCCATTCTTTCAGTAGATGCTCTCATACATCATGGTGGAATTGGCCATATATGAACCCTAAAGCTCTAAGATGCCCTATTCCTAAACTGATTGAGCTTTTGCATCAATCATTGTGTCAAGCAAAGGTATGCAGAGGAGAGATGGCTCGCTGGGCCCTACCACCTTGGTGATAGCTCGCTGGAACCCGAGGTGTACACATGCCTTGAGCTGGACACCAAACCTGTGCTTGCTAAGGCAGCACATATACTAAAATTGGATCGATACAGAGAAGATTAGCATGGCCCCTGCGAAAGGATGACACGCAAATCCGTGAAGCGCTCCATATTTTTGCAGCTGTGATCAAAGCCTGCTTCACTGGACTTGATTCAGCCCCTCCTGCCACTCTTTGTTTTCATTCTTGTTCTCTTGTGTCAAGAACTGGTGCATCTCCAATGTATATAGGGCACTCTCAGTTTTCCTGCCAACTCTTTTTTTTTTTAACGCTTGTACTCTGGGGCCATCGCCGAGTGTGTCCACTCCCTTTCTTCAGCAGATGCCGTTGGGGAACAGGGTTTGACCACAAAGGCGATTTCTTTTCCCTTCAAGGTTGAGTCACAGAACATCACTGGAACAGAACAATACATTCACACAGAGCAAACTTGAGCTAAAATAAACTTCTACTTATGATTAGTTTTTACATTTTTATCATACAGTGACCAGCTGTGCTGTAACTACCTAAGGAGTTACATATGCCAAGTAGGCATACGTGTAAATAGCTACATGTGGTGTGATTGAACTTCAAGACCCTAGGCACAGTTGTCTATAAATGCAGCAATCATGAGAACAGCTAAATGAAAATACAAAACAGCAACCCATCAACGTCTACAACTCTTGATTAATTTGATTGCATGATAGCCCAATGAATGAATTACAAAGTGTGTGAATATGTATCCTCTGGAAGGCAGGCTACACTAATAAACAAGTTTTTTTTAAACTGGTGTAATGGCTCGCTGGGCTCTACCACCTTGGTGAGGACTTGCTGGGACCCCAGGGGTACATATGCCTCAAATTAGCTGAGCCTTTTTGCTTGTTAAGGCAGCGCCTATGCTGAAAGTAGACCAATTCAGAGAAAAAGTCAAAGAATCAAATAAAAAATCTGTGAAGTCCTTCACGTCTTTTTCACGACGTGTGTCAGAGGGCCTCAACCTCAAGGTCTCCAGAGGATTAATTCCTCCTGCTGCGGTTCGTGTCCAGTTACATCGAGTGGATGCAACGGTGGCGCAAACCGCTAAGCACTTTCCGTTTTTCTGCCAACTCGATTTTTTCTCGAAAACCTGGAGGACACAGCCCATTCAGAGCTTGTATTTTGGTACCATCCATAAGTCTGCCCACCCCATTCTTTCAGTAGATGCTCTCATACATCATGGTGGAATTGGCCATATATGAACCCTAAAGCTCTAAGATGCCCTATTCCTAAACTGATTGAGCTTTTGCATCAATCATTGTGTCAAGCAAAGGTATGCAGAGGAGAGATGGCTCGCTGGGCCCTACCACCTTGGTGATAGCTCGCTGGAACCCGAGGTGTACACATGCCTTGAGCTGGACACCAAACCTGTGCTTGCTAAGGCAGCACATATACTAAAATTGGATCGATACAGAGAAGATTAGCATGGCCCCTGCGAAAGGATGACACGCAAATCTGTGAAGCGCTCCATATTTTTGCAGCTGTGATCAAAGCCTGCTTCACTGGACTTGATTCAGCCCCTCCTGCCACTCTTTGTTTTCATTCTTGTTCTCTTGTGTCAAGAACTGGTGCATCTCCAATGTATATAGGGCACTCTCAGTTTTCCTGCCAACTCTTTTTTTTTTTAACGCTTGTACTCTGGGGCCATCGACGAGTGTGTCCACTCCCTTTCTTCAGCAGATGCCGTTGGGGAACAGGGTTTGACCACAAAGGCGATATCTTTTCCCTTCAAGGTTGAGTCACAGAACATCACTGGAACAGAACAATACATTCACACAGAGCAAACTTGAGCTAAAATAAACTTCTACTTATGATTAGTTTTTACATTTTTATCATACAGTGACCAGCTATGCTGTAACTACCTAAGGAGTTACATATGCCAAGTAGGCATACGTGTAAATAGCTACATGTGGTGTTATTGAACTTCAAGACCCTAGGCACAGTTGTCTATAAATGCAGCAATCATGAGAACAGCTAAATGAAAATACAAAACAGCAACCCATCAACGTCTACAACTCTTGATTAATTTGATTGCATGATAGCCCAATGAATGAATTACAAAGTGTGTGAATATGTATCCTCTGGAAGGCAGGCTACACTAATAAACAAGTTTTTTTTAAACTGGTGTAATGGCTCGCTGGGCTCTACCACCTTGGTGAGGACTTGCTGGGACCCCAGGGGTACATATGCCTCAAATTAGCTGAGCCTTTTTGCTTGTTAAGGCAGCGCCTATGCTGAAAGTAGACCAATTCAGAGAAAAAGTCAAAGAATCAAATAAAAAATCTGTGAAGTCCTTCACGTCTTTTTTACGACGTGTGTCAGAGGGCCTCAACCTCAAGGTCTCCAGAGGATTAATTCCTCCTGCTGCGGTTCGTGTCCAGTTACATCGAGTGGATGCAACAGTGGCGCAAACCGCTAAGCACTTTCCGTTTTTCTGCCAACTCGATTTTTTCTCGAAAACCTGGAGGACACAGCCCATTCAGAGCTTGTATTTTGGTACCATCCATAAGTCTGCCCACCCCATTCTTTCAGTAGATGCTCTCATACATCATGGTGGAATTGGCCATATATGAACCCTAAAGCTCTAAGATGCCATATTCCTAAACTGATTGAGCTTTTGCATCAATCATTGTGTCAAGCAAAGGTATGCAGAGGAGAGATGGCTCGCTGGGCCCTACCACCTTGGTGATAGCTCGCTGGAACCCGAGGTGTACACATGCCTTGAGCTGGACACCAAACCTGTGCTTGCTAAGGCAGCACATATACTAAAATTGGATCGATACAGAGAAGATTAGCATGGCCCCTGCGAAAGGATGACACGCAAATCCGTGAAGCGCTCCATATTTTTGCAGCTGTGATCAAAGCCTGCTTCACTGGACTTGATTCAGCCCCTCCTGCCACTCTTTGTTTTCATTCTTGTTCTCTTGTGTCAAGAACTGGTGCATCTCCAATGTATATAGGGCACTCTCAGTTTTCCTGCCAACTCTTTTTTTTTTTAACGCTTGTACTCTGGGGCCATCGACGAGTGTGTCCACTCCCTTTCTTCAGCAGATGCCGTTGGGGAACAGGGTTTGACCACAAAGGCGATATCTTTTCCCTTCAAGGTTGAGTCACAGAACATCACTGGAACAGAACAATACATTCACACAGAGCAAACTTGAGCTAAAATAAACTTCTACTTATGATTAGTTTTTACATTTTTATCATACAGTGACCAGCTGTGCTGTAACTACCTAAGGAGTTACATATGCCAAGTAGGCATACGTGTAAATAGCTACATGTGGTGTGATTGAACTTCAAGACCCTAGGCACAGTTGTCTATAAATGCAGCAATCATGAGAACAGCTAAATGAAAATACAAAACAGCAACCCATCAACGTCTACAACTCTTGATTAATTTGATTGCATGATAGCCCAATGAATGAATTACAAAGTGTGTGAATATGTATCCTCTGGAAGGCAGGCTACACTAATAAACAAGTTTTTTTTAAACTGGTGTAATGGCTCGCTGGGCTCTACCACCTTGGTGAGGACTTGCTGGGACCCCAGGGGTACATATGCCTCAATTTAGCTGAGCCTTATTGCTTGTTAAGGCAGCGCCTATGCTGAAAGTAGACCAATTCAGAGAAAAAGTCAAAGAATCAAATAAAAAATCTGTGAAGTCCTTCACGTCTTTTTTACGACGTGTGTCAGAGGGCCTCAACCTCAAGGTCTCCAGAGGATTAATTCCTCCTGCTGCGGTTCGTGTCCAGTTACATCGAGTGGATGCAACGGTGGCGCAAACCGCTAAGCACTTTCCGTTTTTCTGCCAACTCGATTTTTTCTCGAAAACCTGGAGGACACAGCCCATTCAGAGCTTGTATTTTGGTACCATCCATAAGTCTGCCCACCCCATTCTTTCAGTAGATGCTCTCATACATCATGGTGGAATTGGCCATATATGAACCCTAAAGCTCTAAGATGCCCTATTCCTAAACTGATTGAGCTTTTGCATCAATCATTGTGTCAAGCAAAGGTATGCAGAGGAGAGATGGCTCGCTGGGCCCTACCACCTTGGTGATAGCTCGCTGGAACCCGAGGTGTACACATGCCTTGAGCTGGACACCAAACCTGTGCTTGCTAAGGCAGCACATATACTAAAATTGGATCGATACAGAGAAGATTAGCATGGCCCCTGCGAAAGGATGACACGCAAATCCGTGAAGCGCTCCATATTTTTGCAGCTGTGATCAAAGCCTGCTTCACTGGACTTGATTCAGCCCCTCCTGCCACTCTTTGTTTTCATTCTTGTTCTCTTGTGTCAAGAACTGGTGCATCTCCAATGTATATAGGGCACTCTCAGTTTTCCTGCCAACTCTTTTTTTTTTAACGCTTGTACTCTGGGGCCATCGACGAGTGTGTCCACTCCCTTTCTTCAGCAGATGCCGTTGGGGAACAGGGTTTGACCACAAAGGCGATATCTTTTCCCTTCAAGGTTGAGTCACAGAACATCACTGGAACAGAACAATACATTCACACAGAGCAAACTTGAGCTAAAATAAACTTCTACTTATGATTAGTTTTTACATTTTTATCATACAGTGACCAGCTGTGCTGTAACTACCTAAGGAGTTACATATGCCAAGTAGGCATACGTGTAAATAGCTACATGTGGTGTGATTGAACTTCAAGACCCTAGGCACAGTTGTCTATAAATGCAGCAATCATGAGAACAGCTAAATGAAAATACAAAACAGCAACCCATCAACGTCTACAACTCTTGATTAATTTGATTGCATGATAGCCCAATGAATGAATTACAAAGTGTGTGAATATGTATCCTCTGGAAGGCAGGCTACACTAATAAACAAGTTTTTTTTAAACTGGTGTAATGGCTCGCTGGGCTCTACCACCTTGGTGAGGACTTGCTGGGACCCCAGGGGTACATATGCCTCAAATTAGCTGAGCCTTTTTGCTTGTTAAGGCAGCGCCTATGCTGAAAGTAGACCAATTCAGAGAAAAAGTCAAAGAATCAAATAAAAAATCTGTGAAGTCCTTCACGTCTTTTTCACGACGTGTGTCAGAGGGCCTCAACCTCAAGGTCTCCAGAGGATTAATTCCTCCTGCTGCGGTTCGTGTCCAGTTACATCGAGTGGATGCAACGGTGGCGCAAACCGCTAAGCACTTTCCGTTTTTCTGCCAACTCGATTTTTTCTCGAAAACCTGGAGGACACAGCCCATTCAGAGCTTGTATTTTGGTACCATCCATAAGTCTGCCCACCCCATTCTTTCAGTAGATGCTCTCATACATCATGGTGGAATTGGCCATATATGAACCCTAAAGCTCTAAGATGCCCTATTCCTAAACTGATTGAGCTTTTGCATCAATCATTGTGTCAAGCAAAGGTATGCAGAGGAGAGATGGCTCGCTGGGCCCTACCACCTTGGTGATAGCTCGCTGGAACCCGAGGTGTACACATGCCTTGAGCTGGACACCAAACCTGTGCTTGCTAAGGCAGCACATATACTAAAATTGGATCGATACAGAGAAGATTAGCATGGCCCCTGCGAAAGGATGACACGCAAATCCGTGAAGCGCTCCATATTTTTGCAGCTGTGATCAAAGCCTGCTTCACTGGACTTGATTCAGCCCCTCCTGCCACTCTTTGTTTTCATTCTTGTTCTCTTGTGTCAAGAACTGGTGCATCTCCAATGTATATAGGGCACTCTCAGTTTTCCTGCCAACTCTTTTTTTTTTTAACGCTTGTACTCTGGGGCCATCGACGAGTGTGTCCACTCCCTTTCTTCAGCAGATGCCGTTGGGGAACAGGGTTTGACCACAAAGGCGATATCTTTTCCCTTCAAGGTTGAGTCACAGAACATCACTGGAACAGAACAATACATTCACACAGAGCAAACTTGAGCTAAAATAAACTTCTACTTATGATTAGTTTTTACATTTTTATCATACAGTGACCAGCTATGCTGTAACTACCTAAGGAGTTACATATGCCAAGTAGGCATACGTGTAAATAGCTACATGTGGTGTTATTGAACTTCAAGACCCTAGGCACAGTTGTCTATAAATGCAGCAATCATGAGAACAGCTAAATGAAAATACAAAACAGCAACCCATCAACGTCTACAACTCTTGATTAATTTGATTGCATGATAGCCCAATGAATGAATTACAAAGTGTGTGAATATGTATCCTCTGGAAGGCAGGCTACACTAATAAACAAGTTTTTTTTAAACTGGTGTAATGGCTCGCTGGGCTCTACCACCTTGGTGAGGACTTGCTGGGACCCCAGGGGTACATATGCCTCAAATTAGCTGAGCCTTTTTGCTTGTTAAGGCAGCGCCTATGCTGAAAGTAGACCAATTCAGAGAAAAAGTCAAAGAATCAAATAAAAAATCTGTGAAGTCCTTCACGTCTTTTTTACGACGTGTGTCAGAGGGCCTCAACCTCAAGGTCTCCAGAGGATTAATTCCTCCTGCTGCGGTTCGTGTCCAGTTACATCGAGTGGATGCAACAGTGGCGCAAACCGCTAAGCACTTTCCGTTTTTCTGCCAACTCGATTTTTTCTCGAAAACCTGGAGGACACAGCCCATTCAGAGCTTGTATTTTGGTACCATCCATAAGTCTGCCCACCCCATTCTTTCAGTAGATGCTCTCATACATCATGGTGGAATTGGCCATATATGAACCCTAAAGCTCTAAGATGCCATATTCCTAAACTGATTGAGCTTTTGCATCAATCATTGTGTCAAGCAAAGGTATGCAGAGGAGAGATGGCTCGCTGGGCCCTACCACCTTGGTGATAGCTCGCTGGAACCCGAGGTGTACACATGCCTTGAGCTGGACACCAAACCTGTGCTTGCTAAGGCAGCACATATACTAAAATTGGATCGATACAGAGAAGATTAGCATGGCCCCTGCGAAAGGATGACACGCAAATCCGTGAAGCGCTCCATATTTTTGCAGCTGTGATCAAAGCCTGCTTCACTGGACTTGATTCAGCCCCTCCTGCCACTCTTTGTTTTCATTCTTGTTCTCTTGTGTCAAGAACTGGTGCATCTCCAATGTATATAGGGCACTCTCAGTTTTCCTGCCAACTCTTTTTTTTTTTAATGCTTGTACTCTGGGGCCATCGACGAGTGTGTCCACTCCCTTTCTTCAGCAGATGCCGTTGGGGAACAGGGTTTGACCACAAAGGCGATATCTTTTCCCTTCAAGGTTGAGTCACAGAACATCACTGGAACAGAACAATACATTCACACAGAGCAAACTTGAGCTAAAATAAACTTCTACTTATGATTAGTTTTTACATTTTTATCATACAGTGACCAGCTGTGCTGTAACTACCTAAGGAGTTACATATGCCAAGTAGGCATACGTGTAAATAGCTACATGTGGTGTGATTGAACTTCAAGACCCTAGGCACAGTTGTCTATAAATGCAGCAATCATGAGAACAGCTAAATGAAAATACAAAACAGCAACCCATCAACGTCTACAACTCTTGATTAATTTGATTGCATGATAGCCCAATGAATGAATTACAAAGTGTGTGAATATGTATCCTCTGGAAGGCAGGCTACACTAATAAACAAGTTTTTTTTAAACTGGTGTAATGGCTCGCTGGGCTCTACCACCTTGGTGAGGACTTGCTGGGACCCCAGGGGTACATATGCCTCAATTTAGCTGAGCCTTATTGCTTGTTAAGGCAGCGCCTATGCTGAAAGTAGACCAATTCAGAGAAAAAGTCAAAGAATCAAATAAAAAATCTGTGAAGTCCTTCACGTCTTTTTTACGACGTGTGTCAGAGGGCCTCAACCTCAAGGTCTCCAGAGGATTAATTCCTCCTGCTGCGGTTCGTGTCCAGTTACATCGAGTGGATGCAACGGTGGCGCAAACCGCTAAGCACTTTCCGTTTTTCTGCCAACTCGATTTTTTCTCGAAAACCTGGAGGACACAGCCCATTCAGAGCTTGTATTTTGGTACCATCCATAAGTCTGCCCACCCCATTCTTTCAGTAGATGCTCTCATACATCATGGTGGAATTGGCCATATATGAACCCTAAAGCTCTAAGATGCCCTATTCCTAAACTGATTGAGCTTTTGCATCAATCATTGTGTCAAGCAAAGGTATGCAGAGGAGAGATGGCTCGCTGGGCCCTACCACCTTGGTGATAGCTCGCTGGAACCCGAGGTGTACACATGCCTTGAGCTGGACACCAAACCTGTGCTTGCTAAGGCAGCACATATACTAAAATTGGATCGATACAGAGAAGATTAGCATGGCCCCTGCGAAAGGATGACACGCAAATCCGTGAAGCGCTCCATATTTTTGCAGCTGTGATCAAAGCCTGCTTCACTGGACTTGATTCAGCCCCTCCTGCCACTCTTTGTTTTCATTCTTGTTCTCTTGTGTCAAGAACTGGTGCATCTCCAATGTATATAGGGCACTCTCAGTTTTCCTGCCAACTCTTTTTTTTTTAACGCTTGTACTCTGGGGCCATCGACGAGTGTGTCCACTCCCTTTCTTCAGCAGATGCCGTTGGGGAACAGGGTTTGACCACAAAGGCGATATCTTTTCCCTTCAAGGTTGAGTCACAGAACATCACTGGAACAGAACAATACATTCACACAGAGCAAACTTGAGCTAAAATAAACTTCTACTTATGATTAGTTTTTACATTTTTATCATACAGTGACCAGCTGTGCTGTAACTACCTAAGGAGTTACATATGCCAAGTAGGCATACGTGTAAATAGCTACATGTGGTGTGATTGAACTTCAAGACCCTAGGCACAGTTGTCTATAAATGCAGCAATCATGAGAACAGCTAAATGAAAATACAAAACAGCAACCCATCAACGTCTACAACTCTTGATTAATTTGATTGCATGATAGCCCAATGAATGAATTACAAAGTGTGTGAATATGTATCCTCTGGAAGGCAGGCTACACTAATAAACAAGTTTTTTTTAAACTGGTGTAATGGCTCGCTGGGCTCTACCACCTTGGTGAGGACTTGCTGGGACCCCAGGGGTACATATGCCTCAAATTAGCTGAGCCTTTTTGCTTGTTAAGGCAGCGCCTATGCTGAAAGTAGACCAATTCAGAGAAAAAGTCAAAGAATCAAATAAAAAATCTGTGAAGTCCTTCACGTCTTTTTCACGACGTGTGTCAGAGGGCCTCAACCTCAAGGTCTCCAGAGGATTAATTCCTCCTGCTGCGGTTCGTGTCCAGTTACATCGAGTGGATGCAACGGTGGCGCAAACCGCTAAGCACTTTCCGTTTTTCTGCCAACTCGATTTTTTCTCGAAAACCTGGAGGACACAGCCCATTCAGAGCTTGTATTTTGGTACCATCCATAAGTCTGCCCACCCCATTCTTTCAGTAGATGCTCTCATACATCATGGTGGAATTGGCCATATATGAACCCTAAAGCTCTAAGATGCCCTATTCCTAAACTGATTGAGCTTTTGCATCAATCATTGTGTCAAGCAAAGGTATGCAGAGGAGAGATGGCTCGCTGGGCCCTACCACCTTGGTGATAGCTCGCTGGAACCCGAGGTGTACACATGCCTTGAGCTGGACACCAAACCTGTGCTTGCTAAGGCAGCACATATACTAAAATTGGATCGATACAGAGAAGATTAGCATGGCCCCTGCGAAAGGATGACACGCAAATCCGTGAAGCGCTCCATATTTTTGCAGCTGTGATCAAAGCCTGCTTCACTGGACTTGATTCAGCCCCTCCTGCCACTCTTTGTTTTCATTCTTGTTCTCTTGTGTCAAGAACTGGTGCATCTACAATGTATATAGGGCACTCTCAGTTTTCCTGCCAACTCTTTTTTTTTTTAACGCTTGTACTCTGGGGCCATCGACGAGTGTGTCCACTCCCTTTCTTCAGCAGATGCCGTTGGGGAACAGGGTTTGACCACAAAGGCGATATCTTTTCCCTTCAAGGTTGAGTCACAGAACATCACTGGAACAGAACAATACATTCACACAGAGCAAACTTGAGCTAAAATAAACTTCTACTTATGATTAGTTTTTACATTTTTATCATACAGTGACCAGCTATGCTGTAACTACCTAAGGAGTTACATATGCCAAGTAGGCATACGTGTAAATAGCTACATGTGGTGTTATTGAACTTCAAGACCCTAGGCACAGTTGTCTATAAATGCAGCAATCATGAGAACAGCTAAATGAAAATACAAAACAGCAACCCATCAACGTCTACAACTCTTGATTAATTTGATTGCATGATAGCCCAATGAATGAATTACAAAGTGTGTGAATATGTATCCTCTGGAAGGCAGGCTACACTAATAAACAAGTTTTTTTTAAACTGGTGTAATGGCTCGCTGGGCTCTACCACCTTGGTGAGGACTTGCTGGGACCCCAGGGGTACATATGCCTCAAATTAGCTGAGCCTTTTTGCTTCTTAAGGCAGCGCCTATGCTGAAAGTAGACCAATTCAGAGAAAAAGTCAAAGAATCAAATAAAAAATCTGTGAAGTCCTTCACGTCTTTTTTACGACGTGTGTCAGAGGGCCTCAACCTCAAGGTCTCCAGAGGATTAATTCCTCCTGCTGCGGTTCGTGTCCAGTTACATCGAGTGGATGCAACAGTGGCGCAAACCGCTAAGCACTTTCCGTTTTTCTGCCAACTCGATTTTTTCTCGAAAACCTGGAGGACACAGCCCATTCAGAGCTTGTATTTTGGTACCATCCATAAGTCTGCCCACCCCATTCTTTCAGTAGATGCTCTCATACATCATGGTGGAATTGGCCATATATGAACCCTAAAGCTCTAAGATGCCCTATTCCTAAACTGATTGAGCTTTTGCATCAATCATTGTGTCAAGCAAAGGTATGCAGAGGAGAGATGGCTCGCTGGGCCCTACCACCTTGGTGATAGCTCGCTGGAACCCGAGGTGTACACATGCCTTGAGCTGGACACCAAACCTGTGCTTGCTAAGGCAGCACATATACTAAAATTGGATCGATACAGAGAAGATTAGCATGGCCCCTGCGAAAGGATGACACGCAAATCCGTGAAGCGCTCCATATTTTTGCAGCTGTGATCAAAGCCTGCTTCACTGGACTTGATTCAGCCCCTCCTGCCACTCTTTGTTTTCATTCTTGTTCTCTTGTGTCAAGAACTGGTGCATCTCCAATGTATATAGGGCACTCTCAGTTTTCCTGCCAACTCTTTTTTTTTTTAATGCTTGTACTCTGGGGCCATCGACGAGTGTGTCCACTCCCTTTCTTCAGCAGATGCCGTTGGGGAACAGGGTTTGACCACAAAGGCGATATCTTTTCCCTTCAAGGTTGAGTCACAGAACATCACTGGAACAGAACAATACATTCACACAGAGCAAACTTGAGCTAAAATAAACTTCTACTTATGATTAGTTTTTACATTTTTATCATACAGTGACCAGCTGTGCTGTAACTACCTAAGGAGTTACATATGCCAAGTAGGCATACGTGTAAATAGCTACATGTGGTGTGATTGAACTTCAAGACCCTAGGCACAGTTGTCTATAAATGCAGCAATCATGAGAACAGCTAAATGAAAATACAAAACAGCAACCCATCAACGTCTACAACTCTTGATTAATTTGATTGCATGATAGCCCAATGAATGAATTACAAAGTGTGTGAATATGTATCCTCTGGAAGGCAGGCTACACTAATAAACAAGTTTTTTTTAAACTGGTGTAATGGCTCGCTGGGCTCTACCACCTTGGTGAGGACTTGCTGGGACCCCAGGGGTACATATGCCTCAATTTAGCTGAGCCTTATTGCTTGTTAAGGCAGCGCCTATGCTGAAAGTAGACCAATTCAGAGAAAAAGTCAAAGAATCAAATAAAAAATCTGTGAAGTCCTTCACGTCTTTTTTACGACGTGTGTCAGAGGGCCTCAACCTCAAGGTCTCCAGAGGATTAATTCCTCCTGCTGCGGTTCGTGTCCAGTTACATCGAGTGGATGCAACGGTGGCGCAAACCGCTAAGCACTTTCCGTTTTTCTGCCAACTCGATTTTTTCTCGAAAACCTGGAGGACACAGCCCATTCAGAGCTTGTATTTTGGTACCATCCATAAGTCTGCCCACCCCATTCTTTCAGTAGATGCTCTCATACATCATGGTGGAATTGGCCATATATGAACCCTAAAGCTCTAAGATGCCCTATTCCTAAACTGATTGAGCTTTTGCATCAATCATTGTGTCAAGCAAAGGTATGCAGAGGAGAGATGGCTCGCTGGGCCCTACCACCTTGGTGATAGCTCGCTGGAACCCGAGGTGTACACATGCCTTGAGCTGGACACCAAACCTGTGCTTGCTAAGGCAGCACATATACTAAAATTGGATCGATACAGAGAAGATTAGCATGGCCCCTGCGAAAGGATGACACGCAAATCCGTGAAGCGCTCCATATTTTTGCAGCTGTGATCAAAGCCTGCTTCACTGGACTTGATTCAGCCCCTCCTGCCACTCTTTGTTTTCATTCTTGTTCTCTTGTGTCAAGAACTGGTGCATCTCCAATGTATATAGGGCACTCTCAGTTTTCCTGCCAACTCTTTTTTTTTTAACGCTTGTACTCTGGGGCCATCGACGAGTGTGTCCACTCCCTTTCTTCAGCAGATGCCGTTGGGGAACAGGGTTTGACCACAAAGGCGATATCTTTTCCCTTCAAGGTTGAGTCACAGAACATCACTGGAACAGAACAATACATTCACACAGAGCAAACTTGAGCTAAAATAAACTTCTACTTATGATTAGTTTTTACATTTTTATCATACAGTGACCAGCTGTGCTGTAACTACCTAAGGAGTTACATATGCCAAGTAGGCATACGTGTAAATAGCTACATGTGGTGTGATTGAACTTCAAGACCCTAGGCACAGTTGTCTATAAATGCAGCAATCATGAGAACAGCTAAATGAAAATACAAAACAGCAACCCATCAACGTCTACAACTCTTGATTAATTTGATTGCATGATAGCCCAATGAATGAATTACAAAGTGTGTGAATATGTATCCTCTGGAAGGCAGGCTACACTAATAAACAAGTTTTTTTTAAACTGGTGTAATGGCTCGCTGGGCTCTACCACCTTGGTGAGGACTTGCTGGGACCCCAGGGGTACATATGCCTCAAATTAGCTGAGCCTTATTGCTTGTTAAGGCAGCGCCTATGCTGAAAGTAGACCAATTCAGAGAAAAAGTCAAAGAATCAAATAAAAAATCTGTGAAGTCCTTCACGTCTTTTTTACGACGTGTGTCAGAGGGCCTCAACCTCAAGGTCTCCAGAGGATTAATTCCTCCTGCTGCGGTTCGTGTCCAGTTACATCGAGTGGATGCAACGGTGGCGCAAACCGCTAAGCACTTTCCGTTTTTCTGCCAACTCGATTTTTTCTCGAAAACCTGGAGGACACAGCCCATTCAGAGCTTGTATTTTGGTACCATCCATAAGTCTGCCCACCCCATTCTTTCAGTAGATGCTCTCATACATCATGGTGGAATTGGCCATATATGAACCCTAAAGCTCTAAGATGCCCTATTCCTAAACTGATTGAGCTTTTGGATCAATCATTGTGTCAAGCAAAGGTATGCAGAGGAGAGATGGCTCGCTGGGCCCTACCACCTTGGTGATAGCTCGCTGGAACCCGAGGTGTACACATGCCTTGAGCTGGACACCAAACCTGTGCTTGCTAAGGCAGCACATATACTAAAATTGGATCGATACAGAGAAGATTAGCATGGCCCCTGCGAAAGGATGACACGCAAATCCGTGAAGCGCTCCATATTTTTGCAGCTGTGATCAAAGCCTGCTTCACTGGACTTGATTCAGCCCCTCCTGCCACTCTTTGTTTTCATTCTTGTTCTCTTGTGTCAAGAACTGGTGCATCTCCAATGTATATAGGGCACTCTCAGTTTTCCTGCCAACTCTTTTTTTTTTTTAACGCTTGTACTCTGGGGCCATCGCCGAGTGTGTCCACTCCCTTTCTTCAGCAGATGCCGTTGGGGAACAGGGTTTGACCACAAAGGCGATATCTTTTCCCTTCAAGGTTGAGTCACAGAACATCACTGGAACAGAACAATACATTCACACAGAGCAAACTTGAGCTAAAATAAACTTCTACTTATGATTAGTTTTTACATTTTTATCATACAGTGACCAGCTGTGCTGTAACTACCTAAGGAGTTACATATGCCAAGTAGGCATACGTGTAAATAGCTACATGTGGTGTGATTGAACTTCAAGACCCTAGGCACAGTTGTCTATAAATGCAGCAATCATGAGAACAGCTAAATGAAAATACAAAACAGCAACCCATCAACGTCTACAACTCTTGATTAATTTGATTGCATGATAGCCCAATGAATGAATTACAAAGTGTGTGAATATGTATCCTCTGGAAGGCAGGCTACACTAATAAACAAGTTTTTTTTAAACTGGTGTAATGGCTCGCTGGGCTCTACCACCTTGGTGAGGACTTGCTGGGACCCCAGGGGTACATATGCCTCAAATTAGCTGAGCCTTTTTGCTTGTTAAGGCAGCGCCTATGCTGAAAGTAGACCAATTCAGAGAAAAAGTCAAAGAATCAAATAAAAAATCTGTGAAGTCCTTCACGTCTTTTTTACGACGTGTGTCAGAGGGCCTCAACCTCAAGGTCTCCAGAGGATTAATTCCTCCTGCTGCGGTTCGTGTCCAGTTACATCGAGTGGATGCAACGGTGGCGCAAACCGCTAAGCACTTTCCGTTTTTCTGCCAACTCGATTTTTTCTCGAAAACCTGGAGGACACAGCCCATTCAGAGCTTGTATTTTGGTACCATCCATAAGTCTGCCCACCCCATTCTTTCAGTAGATGCTCTCATACATCATGGTGGAATTGGCCATATATGAACCCTAAAGCTCTAAGATGCCCTATTCCTAAACTGATTGAGCTTTTGCATCAATCATTGTGTCAAGCAAAGGTATGCAGAGGAGAGATGGCTCGCTGGGCCCTACCACCTTGGTGATAGCTCGCTGGAACCCGAGGTGTACACATGCCTTGAGCTGGACACCAAACCTGTGCTTGCTAAGGCAGCACATATACTAAAATTGGATCGATACAGAGAAGATTAGCATGGCCCCTGCGAAAGGATGACACGCAAATCCGTGAAGCGCTCCATATTTTTGCAGCTGTGATCAAAGCCTGCTTCACTGGACTTGATTCAGCCCCTCCTGCCACTCTTTGTTTTCATTCTTGTTCTCTTGTGTCAAGAACTGGTGCATCTCCAATGTATATAGGGCACTCTCAGTTTTCCTGCCAACTCTTTTTTTTTTTTAACGCTTGTACTCTGGGGCCATCGACGAGTGTGTCCACTCCCTTTCTTCAGCAGATGCCGTTGGGGAACAGGGTTTGACCACAAAGGCGATATCTTTTCCCTTCAAGGTTGAGTCACAGAACATCACTGGAACAGAACAATACATTCACACAGAGCAAACTTGAGCTAAAATAAACTTCTACTTATGATTAGTTTTTACATTTTTATCATACAGTGAGCAGCTGTGCTGTAACTACCTAAGGAGTTACATATGCCAAGTAGGCATACGTGTAAATAGCTACATGTGGTGTGATTGAACTTCAAGACCCTAGGCACAGTTGTCTATAAATGCAGCAATCATGAGAACAGCTAAATGAAAATACAAAACAGCAACCCATCAACGTCTACAACTCTTGATTAATTTGATTGCATGATAGCCCAATGAATGAATTACAAAGTGTGTGAATATGTATCCTCTGGAAGGCAGGCTACACTAATAAACAAGTTTTTTTTAAACTGGTGTAATGGCTCGCTGGGCTCTACCACCTTGGTGAGGACTTGCTGGGACCCCAGGGGTACATATGCCTCAAATTAGCTGAGCCTTTTTGCTTGTTAAGGCAGCGCTTATGCTGAAAGTAGACCAATTCAGAGAAAAAGTCAAAGAATCAAATAAAAAATCTGTGAAGTCCTTCACGTCTTTTTTACGACGTGTGTCAGAGGGCCTCAACCTCAAGGTCTCCAGAGGATTAATTCCTCCTGCTGCGGTTCGTGTCCAGTTACATCGAGTGGATGCAACGGTGGCGCAAACCGCTAAGCACTTTCCGTTTTTCTGCCAACTCGATTTTTTCTCGAAAACCTGGAGGACACAGCCCATTCAGAGCTTGTATTTTGGTACCATCCATAAGTCTGCCCACCCCATTCTTTCAGTAGATGCTCTCATACATCATGGTGGAATTGGCCATATATGAACCCTAAAGCTCTAAGATGCCCTATTCCTAAACTGATTGAGCTTTTGCATCAATCATTGTGTCAAGCAAAGGTATGCAGAGGAGAGATGGCTCGCTGGGCCCTACCACCTTGGTGATAGCTCGCTGGAACCCGAGGTGTACACATGCCTTGAGCTGGACACCAAACCTGTGCTTGCTAAGGCAGCACATATACTAAAATTGGATCGATACAGAGAAGATTAGCATGGCCCCTGCGAAAGGATGACACGCAAATCCGTGAAGCGCTCCATATTTTTGCAGCTGTGATCAAAGCCTGCTTCACTGGACTTGATTCAGCCCCTCCTGCCACTCTTTGTTTTCATTCTTGTTCTCTTGTGTCAAGAACTGGTGCATCTCCAATGTATATAGGGCACTCTCAGTTTTCCTGCCAACTCTTTTTTTTTTTAACGCTTGTACTCTGGGGCCATCGACGAGTGTGTCCACTCCCTTTCTTCAGCAGATGCCGTTGGGGAACAGGGTTTGACCACAAAGGCGATATCTTTTCCCTTCAAGGTTGAGTCACAGAACATCACTGGAACAGAACAATACATTCACACAGAGCAAACTTGAGCTAAAATAAACTTCTACTTATGATTAGTTTTTACATTTTTATCATACAGTGACCAGCTATGCTGTAACTACCTAAGGAGTTACATATGCCAAGTAGGCATACGTGTAAATAGCTACATGTGGTGTTATTGAACTTCAAGACCCTAGGCACAGTTGTCTATAAATGCAGCAATCATGAGAACAGCTAAATGAAAATACAAAACAGCAACCCATCAACGTCTACAACTCTTGATTAATTTGATTGCATGATAGCCCAATGAATGAATTACAAAGTGTGTGAATATGTATCCTCTGGAAGGCAGGCTACACTAATAAACAAGTTTTTTTTAAACTGGTGTAATGGCTCGCTGGGCTCTACCACCTTGGTGAGGACTTGCTGGGACCCCAGGGGTACATATGCCTCAAATTAGCTGAGCCTTTTTGCTTGTTAAGGCAGCGCTTATGCTGAAAGTAGACCAATTCAGAGAAAAAGTCAAAGAATCAAATAAAAAATCTGTGAAGTCCTTCACGTCTTTTTTACGACGTGTGTCAGAGGGCCTCAACCTCAAGGTCTCCAGAGGATTAATTCCTCCTGCTGCGGTTCGTGTCCAGTTACATCGAGTGGATGCAACGGTGGCGCAAACCGCTAAGCACTTTCCGTTTTTCTGCCAACTCGATTTTTTCTCGAAAACCTGGAGGACACAGCCCATTCAGAGCTTGTATTTTGGTACCATCCATAAGTCTGCCCACCCCATTCTTTCAGTAGATGCTCTCATACATCATGGTGGAATTGGCCATATATGAACCCTAAAGCTCTAAGATGCCCTATTCCTAAACTGATTGAGCTTTTGCATCAATCATTGTGTCAAGCAAAGGTATGCAGAGGAGAGATGGCTCGCTGGGCCCTACCACCTTGGTGATAGCTCGCTGGAACCCGAGGTGTACACATGCCTTGAGCTGGACACCAAACCTGTGCTTGCTAAGGCAGCACATATACTAAAATTGGATCGATACAGAGAAGATTAGCATGGCCCCTGCGAAAGGATGACACGCAAATCCGTGAAGCGCTCCATATTTTTGCAGCTGTGATCAAAGCCTGCTTCACTGGACTTGATTCAGCCCCTCCTGCCACTCTTTGTTTTCATTCTTGTTCTCTTGTGTCAAGAACTGGTGCATCTCCAATGTATATAGGGCACTCTCAGTTTTCCTGCCAACTCTTTTTTTTTTTTAACGCTTGTACTCTGGGGCCATCGACGAGTGTGTCCACTCCCTTTCTTCAGCAGATGCCGTTGGGGAACAGGGTTTGACCACAAAGGCGATATCTTTTCCCTTCAAGGTTGAGTCACAGAACATCACTGGAACAGAACAATACATTCACACAGAGCAAACTTGAGCTAAAATAAACTTCTACTTATGATTAGTTTTTACATTTTTATCATACAGTGACCAGCTGTGCTGTAACTACCTAAGGAGTTACATATGCCAAGTAGGCATACGTGTAAATAGCTACATGTGGTGTGATTGAACTTCAAGACCCTAGGCACAGTTGTCTATAAATGCAGCAATCATGAGAACAGCTAAATGAAAATACAAAACAGCAACCCATCAACGTCTACAACTCTTGATTAATTTGATTGCATGATAGCCCAATGAATGAATTACAAAGTGTGTGAATATGTATCCTCTGGAAGGCAGGCTACACTAATAAACAAGTTTTTTTTAAACTGGTGTAATGGCTCGCTGGGCTCTACCACCTTGGTGAGGACTTGCTGGGACCCCAGGGGTTTCATATGCCTCAAATTAGCTGAGCCTTTTTGCTTGTTAAGGCAGCGCCTATGCTGAAAGTAGACCAATTCAGAGAAAAAGTCAAAGAATCAAATAAAAAATCTGTGAAGTCCTTCACGTGACGTGTGTCAGAGGGCCTCAACCTCAAGGTCTCCAGAGGATTAATTCCTCCTGCTGCGGTTCGTGTCCAGTTACATCGAGTGGATGCAACGGTGGCGCAAACCGCTAAGCACTTTCCGTTTTTCTGCCAACTCGATTTTTTCTCGAAAACCTGGAGGACACAGCCCATTCAGAGCTTGTATTTTGGTACCATCCATAAGTCTGCCCACCCCATTCTTTCAGTAGATGCTCTCATACATCATGGTGGAATTGGCCATATATGAACCCTAAAGCTCTAAGATGCCCTATTCCTAAACTGATTGAGCTTTTGCATCAATCATTGTGTCAAGCAAAGGTATGCAGAGGAGAGATGGCTCGCTGGGCCCTACCACCTTGGTGATAGCTCGCTGGAACCCGAGGTGTACACATGCCTTGAGCTGGACACCAAACCTGTGCTTGCTAAGGCAGCACATATACTAAAATTGGATCGATACAGAGAAGATTAGCATGGCCCCTGCGAAAGGATGACACGCAAATCCGTGAAGCGCTCCATATTTTTGCAGCTGTGATCAAAGCCTGCTTCACTGGACTTGATTCAGCCCCTCCTGCCACTCTTTGTTTTCATTCTTGTTCTCTTCTGTCAAGAACTGGTGCATCTCCAATGTATATAGGGCACTCTCAGTTTTCCTGCCAACTCTTTTTTTTTTTTAACGCTTGTACTCTGGGGCCATCGACGAGTGTGTCCACTCCCTTTCTTCAGCAGATGCCGTTGGGGAACAGGGTTTGACCACAAAGGCGATATCTTTTCCCTTCAAGGTTGAGTCACAGAACATCACTGGAACAGAACAATACATTCACACAGAGCAAACTTGAGCTAAAATAAACTTCTACTTATGATTAGTTTTTACATTTTTATCATACAGTGACCAGCTGTGCTGTAACTACCTAAGGAGTTACATATGCCAAGTAGGCATACGTGTAAATAGCTACATGTGGTGTGATTGAACTTCAAGACCCTAGGCACAGTTGTCTATAAATGCAGCAATCATGAGAACAGCTAAATGAAAATACAAAACAGCAACCCATCAACGTCTACAACTCTTGATTAATTTGATTGCATGATAGCCCAATGAATGAATTACAAAGTGTGTGAATATGTATCCTCTGGAAGGCAGGCTACACTAATAAACAAGTTTTTTTTAAACTGGTGTAATGGCTCGCTGGGCTCTACCACCTTGGTGAGGACTTGCTGGGACCCCAGGGGTACATATGCCTCAAATTAGCTGAGCCTTTTTGCTTGTTAAGGCAGCGCCTATGCTGAAAGTAGACCAATTCAGAGAAAAAGTCAAAGAATCAAATAAAAAATCTGTGAAGTCCTTCACGTCTTTTTTACGACGTGTGTCAGAGGGCCTCAACCTCAAGGTCTCCAGAGGATTAATTCCTCCTGCTGCGGTTCGTGTCCAGTTACATCGAGTGGATGCAACAGTGGCGCAAACCGCTAAGCACTTTCCGTTTTTCTGCCAACTCGATTTTTTCTCGAAAACCTGGAGGACACAGCCCATTCAGAGCTTGTATTTTGGTACCATCCATAAGTCTGCCCACCCCATTCTTTCAGTAGATGCTCTCATACATCATGGTGGAATTGGCCATATATGAACCCTAAAGCTCTAAGATGCCCTATTCCTAAACTGATTGAGCTTTTGCATCAATCATTGTGTCAAGCAAAGGTATGCAGAGGAGAGATGGCTCGCTGGGCCCTACCACCTTGGTGATAGCTCGCTGGAACCCGAGGTGTACACATGCCTTGAGCTGGACACCAAACCTGTGCTTGCTAAGGCAGCACATATACTAAAATTGGATCGATACAGAGAAGATTAGCATGGCCCCTGCGAAAGGATGACACGCAAATCCGTGAAGCGCTCCATATTTTTGCAGCTGTGATCAAAGCCTGCTTCACTGGACTTGATTCAGCCCCTCCTGCCACTCTTTGTTTTCATTCTTGTTCTCTTGTGTCAAGAACTGGTGCATCTCCAATGTATATAGGGCACTCTCAGTTTTCCTGCCAACTCTTTTTTTTTTTAATGCTTGTACTCTGGGGCCATCGACGAGTGTGTCCACTCCCTTTCTTCAGCAGATGCCGTTGGGGAACAGGGTTTGACCACAAAGGCGATATCTTTTCCCTTCAAGGTTGAGTCACAGAACATCACTGGAACAGAACAATACATTCACACAGAGCAAACTTGAGCTAAAATAAACTTCTACTTATGATTAGTTTTTACATTTTTATCATACAGTGACCAGCTGTGCTGTAACTACCTAAGGAGTTACATATGCCAAGTAGGCATACGTGTAAATAGCTACATGTGGTGTGATTGAACTTCAAGACCCTAGGTACAGTTGTCTATAAATGCAGCAATCATGAGAACAGCTAAATGAAAATACAAAACAGCAACCCATCAACGTCTACAACTCTTGATTAATTTGATTGCATGATAGCCCAATGAATGAATTACAAAGTGTGTGAATATGTATCCTCTGGAAGGCAGGCTACACTAATAAACAAGTTTTTTTTAAACTGGTGTAATGGCTCGCTGGGCTCTACCACCTTGGTGAGGACTTGCTGGGACCCCAGGGGTACATATGCCTCAATTTAGCTGAGCCTTATTGCTTGTTAAGGCAGCGCCTATGCTGAAAGTAGACCAATTCAGAGAAAAAGTCAAAGAATCAAATAAAAAATCTGTGAAGTCCTTCACGTCTTTTTTACGACGTGTGTCAGAGGGCCTCAACCTCAAGGTCTCCAGAGGATTAATTCCTCCTGCTGCGGTTCGTGTCCAGTTACATCGAGTGGATGCAACGGTGGCGCAAACCGCTAAGCACTTTCCGTTTTTCTGCCAACTCGATTTTTTCTCGAAAACCTGGAGGACACAGCCCATTCAGAGCTTGTATTTTGGTACCATCCATAAGTCTGCCCACCCCATTCTTTCAGTAGATGCTCTCATACATCATGGTGGAATTGGCCATATATGAACCCTAAAGCTCTAAGATGCCCTATTCCTAAACTGATTGAGCTTTTGCATCAATCATTGTGTCAAGCAAAGGTATGCAGAGGAGAGATGGCTCGCTGGGCCCTACCACCTTGGTGATAGCTCGCTGGAACCCGAGGTGTACACATGCCTTGAGCTGGACACCAAACCTGTGCTTGCTAAGGCAGCACATATACTAAAATTGGATCGATACAGAGAAGATTAGCATGGCCCCTGCGAAAGGATGACACGCAAATCCGTGAAGCGCTCCATATTTTTGCAGCTGTGATCAAAGCCTGCTTCACTGGACTTGATTCAGCCCCTCCTGCCACTCTTTGTTTTCATTCTTGTTCTCTTGTGTCAAGAACTGGTGCATCTCCAATGTATATAGGGCACTCTCAGTTTTCCTGCCAACTCTTTTTTTTTTAACGCTTGTACTCTGGGGCCATCGACGAGTGTGTCCACTCCCTTTCTTCAGCAGATGCCGTTGGGGAACAGGGTTTGACCACAAAGGCGATATCTTTTCCCTTCAAGGTTGAGTCACAGAACATCACTGGAACAGAACAATACATTCACACAGAGCAAACTTGAGCTAAAATAAACTTCTACTTATGATTAGTTTTTACATTTTTATCATACAGTGACCAGCTGTGCTGTAACTACCTAAGGAGTTACATATGCCAAGTAGGCATACGTGTAAATAGCTACATGTGGTGTGATTGAACTTCAAGACCCTAGGCACAGTTGTCTATAAATGCAGCAATCATGAGAACAGCTAAATGAAAATACAAAACAGCAACCCATCAACGTCTACAACTCTTGATTAATTTGATTGCATGATAGCCCAATGAATGAATTACAAAGTGTGTGAATATGTATCCTCTGGAAGGCAGGCTACACTAATAAACAAGTTTTTTTTAAACTGGTGTAATGGCTCGCTGGGCTCTACCACCTTGGTGAGGACTTGCTGGGACCCCAGGGGTACATATGCCTCAAATTAGCTGAGCCTTATTGCTTGTTAAGGCAGCGCCTATGCTGAAAGTAGACCAATTCAGAGAAAAAGTCAAAGAATCAAATAAAAAATCTGTGAAGTCCTTCACGTCTTTTTTACGACGTGTGTCAGAGGGCCTCAACCTCAAGGTCTCCAGAGGATTAATTCCTCCTGCTGCGGTTCGTGTCCAGTTACATCGAGTGGATGCAACGGTGGCGCAAACCGCTAAGCACTTTCCGTTTTTCTGCCAACTCGATTTTTTCTCGAAAACCTGGAGGACACAGCCCATTCAGAGCTTGTATTTTGGTACCATCCATAAGTCTGCCCACCCCATTCTTTCAGTAGATGCTCTCATACATCATGGTGGAATTGGCCATATATGAACCCTAAAGCTCTAAGATGCCCTATTCCTAAACTGATTGAGCTTTTGCATCAATCATTGTGTCAAGCAAAGGTATGCAGAGGAGAGATGGCTCGCTGGGCCCTACCACCTTGGTGATAGCTCGCTGGAACCCGAGGTGTACACATGCCTTGAGCTGGACACCAAACCTGTGCTTGCTAAGGCAGCACATATACTAAAATTGGATCGATACAGAGAAGATTAGCATGGCCCCTGCGAAAGGATGACACGCAAATCCGTGAAGCGCTCCATATTTTTGCAGCTGTGATCAAAGCCTGCTTCACTGGACTTGATTCAGCCCCTCCTGCCACTCTTTGTTTTCATTCTTGTTCTCTTGTGTCAAGAACTGGTGCATCTCCAATGTATATAGGGCACTCTCAGTTTTCCTGCCAACTCTTTTTTTTTTTTAACGCTTGTACTCTGGGGCCATCGCCGAGTGTGTCCACTCCCTTTCTTCAGCAGATGCCGTTGGGGAACAGGGTTTGACCACAAAGGCGATATCTTTTCCCTTCAAGGTTGAGTCACAGAACATCACTGGAACAGAACAATACATTCACACAGAGCAAACTTGAGCTAAAATAAACTTCTACTTATGATTAGTTTTTACATTTTTATCATACAGTGACCAGCTGTGCTGTAACTACCTAAGGAGTTACATATGCCAAGTAGGCATACGTGTAAATAGCTACATGTGGTGTGATTGAACTTCAAGACCCTAGGCACAGTTGTCTATAAATGCAGCAATCATGAGAACAGCTAAATGAAAATACAAAACAGCAACCCATCAACGTCTACAACTCTTGATTAATTTGATTGCATGATAGCCCAATGAATGAATTACAAAGTGTGTGAATATGTATCCTCTGGAAGGCAGGCTACACTAATAAACAAGTTTTTTTTAAACTGGTGTAATGGCTCGCTGGGCTCTACCACCTTGGTGAGGACTTGCTGGGACCCCAGGGGTACATATGCCTCAAATTAGCTGAGCCTTTTTGCTTGTTAAGGCAGCGCCTATGCTGAAAGTAGACCAATTCAGAGAAAAAGTCAAAGAATCAAATAAAAAATCTGTGAAGTCCTTCACGTCTTTTTTACGACGTGTGTCAGAGGGCCTCAACCTCAAGGTCTCCAGAGGATTAATTCCTCCTGCTGCGGTTCGTGTCCAGTTACATCGAGTGGATGCAACGGTGGCGCAAACCGCTAAGCACTTTCCGTTTTTCTGCCAACTCGATTTTTTCTCGAAAACCTGGAGGACACAGCCCATTCAGAGCTTGTATTTTGGTACCATCCATAAGTCTGCCCACCCCATTCTTTCAGTAGATGCTCTCATACATCATGGTGGAATTGGCCATATATGAACCCTAAAGCTCTAAGATGCCCTATTCCTAAACTGATTGAGCTTTTGCATCAATCATTGTGTCAAGCAAAGGTATGCAGAGGAGAGATGGCTCGCTGGGCCCTACCACCTTGGTGATAGCTCGCTGGAACCCGAGGTGTACACATGCCTTGAGCTGGACACCAAACCTGTGCTTGCTAAGGCAGCACATATACTAAAATTGGATCGATACAGAGAAGATTAGCATGGCCCCTGCGAAAGGATGACACGCAAATCCGTGAAGCGCTCCATATTTTTGCAGCTGTGATCAAAGCCTGCTTCACTGGACTTGATTCAGCCCCTCCTGCCACTCTTTGTTTTCATTCTTGTTCTCTTGTGTCAAGAACTGGTGCATCTCCAATGTATATAGGGCACTCTCAGTTTTCCTGCCAACTCTTTTTTTTTTTTAACGCTTGTACTCTGGGGCCATCGACGAGTGTGTCCACTCCCTTTCTTCAGCAGATGCCGTTGGGGAACAGGGTTTGACCACAAAGGCGATATCTTTTCCCTTCAAGGTTGAGTCACAGAACATCACTGGAACAGAACAATACATTCACACAGAGCAAACTTGAGCTAAAATAAACTTCTACTTATGATTAGTTTTTACATTTTTATCATACAGTGAGCAGCTGTGCTGTAACTACCTAAGGAGTTACATATGCCAAGTAGGCATACGTGTAAATAGCTACATGTGGTGTGATTGAACTTCAAGACCCTAGGCACAGTTGTCTATAAATGCAGCAATCATGAGAACAGCTAAATGAAAATACAAAACAGCAACCCATCAACGTCTACAACTCTTGATTAATTTGATTGCATGATAGCCCAATGAATGAATTACAAAGTGTGTGAATATGTATCCTCTGGAAGGCAGGCTACACTAATAAACAAGTTTTTTTTAAACTGGTGTAATGGCTCGCTGGGCTCTACCACCTTGGTGAGGACTTGCTGGGACCCCAGGGGTTTCATATGCCTCAAATTAGCTGAGCCTTTTTGCTTGTTAAGGCAGCGCCTATGCTGAAAGTAGACCAATTCAGAGAAAAAGTCAAAGAATCAAATAAAAAATCTGTGAAGTCCTTCACGTCTTTTTCACGACGTGTGTCAGAGGGCCTCAACCTCAAGGTCTCCAGAGGATTAATTCCTCCTGCTGCGGTTCGTGTCCAGTTACATCGAGTGGATGCAACGGTGGCGCAAACCGCTAAGCACTTTCCGTTTTTCTGCCAACTCGATTTTTTCTCGAAAACCTGGAGGACACAGCCCATTCAGAGCTTGTATTTTGGTACCATCCATAAGTCTGCCCACCCCATTCTTTCAGTAGATGCTCTCATACATCATGGTGGAATTGGCCATATATGAACCCTAAAGCTCTAAGATGCCCTATTCCTAAACTGATTGAGCTTTTGCATCAATCATTGTGTCAAGCAAAGGTATGCAGAGGAGAGATGGCTCGCTGGGCCCTACCACCTTGGTGATAGCTCGCTGGAACCCGAGGTGTACACATGCCTTGAGCTGGACACCAAACCTGTGCTTGCTAAGGCAGCACATATACTAAAATTGGATCGATACAGAGAAGATTAGCATGGCCCCTGCGAAAGGATGACACGCAAATCCGTGAAGCGCTCCATATTTTTGCAGCTGTGATCAAAGCCTGCTTCACTGGACTTGATTCAGCCCCTCCTGCCACTCTTTGTTTTCATTCTTGTTCTCTTGTGTCAAGAACTGGTGCATCTCCAATGTATATAGGGCACTCTCAGTTTTCCTGCCAACTCTTTTTTTTTTTTAACGCTTGTACTCTGGGGCCATCGACGAGTGTGTCCACTCCCTTTCTTCAGCAGATGCCGTTGGGGAACAGGGTTTGACCACAAAGGCGATATCTTTTCCCTTCAAGGTTGAGTCACAGAACATCACTGGAACAGAACAATACATTCACACAGAGCAAACTTGAGCTAAAATAAACTTCTACTTATGATTAGTTTTTACATTTTTATCATACAGTGACCAGCTGTGCTGTAACTACCTAAGGAGTTACATATGCCAAGTAGGCATACGTGTAAATAGCTACATGTGGTGTGATTGAACTTCAAGACCCTAGGCACAGTTGTCTATAAATGCAGCAATCATGAGAACAGCTAAATGAAAATACAAAACAGCAACCCATCAACGTCTACAACTCTTGATTAATTTGATTGCATGATAGCCCAATGAATGAATTACAAAGTGTGTGAATATGTATCCTCTGGAAGGCAGGCTACACTAATAAACAAGTTTTTTTTAAACTGGTGTAATGGCTCGCTGGGCTCTACCACCTTGGTGAGGACTTGCTGGGACCCCAGGGGTTTCATATGCCTCAAATTAGCTGAGCCTTTTTGCTTGTTAAGGCAGCGCCTATGCTGAAAGTAGACCAATTCAGAGAAAAAGTCAAAGAATCAAATAAAAAATCTGTGAAGTCCTTCACGTGACGTGTGTCAGAAGGCCTCAACCTCAAGGTCTCCAGAGGATTAATTCCTCCTGCTGCGGTTCGTGTCCAGTTACATCGAGTGGATGCAACGGTGGCGCAAACCGCTAAGCACTTTCCGTTTTTCTGCCAACTCGATTTTTTCTCGAAAACCTGGAGGACACAGCCCATTCAGAGCTTGTATTTTGGTACCATCCATAAGTCTGCCCACCCCATTCTTTCAGTAGATGCTCTCATACATCATGGTGGAATTGGCCATATATGAACCCTAAAGCTCTAAGATGCCCTATTCCTAAACTGATTGAGCTTTTGCATCAATCATTGTGTCAAGCAAAGGTATGCAGAGGAGAGATGGCTCGCTGGGCCCTACCACCTTGGTGATAGCTCGCTGGAACCCGAGGTGTACACATGCCTTGAGCTGGACACCAAACCTGTGCTTGCTAAGGCAGCACATATACTAAAATTGGATCGATACAGAGAAGATTAGCATGGCCCCTGCGAAAGGATGACACGCAAATCCGTGAAGCGCTCCATATTTTTGCAGCTGTGATCAAAGCCTGCTTCACTGGACTTGATTCAGCCCCTCCTGCCACTCTTTGTTTTCATTCTTGTTCTCTTCTGTCAAGAACTGGTGCATCTCCAATGTATATAGGGCACTCTCAGTTTTCCTGCCAACTCTTTTTTTTTTTTAACGCTTGTACTCTGGGGCCATCGACGAGTGTGTCCACTCCCTTTCTTCAGCAGATGCCGTTGGGGAACAGGGTTTGACCACAAAGGCGATATCTTTTCCCTTCAAGGTTGAGTCACAGAACATCACTGGAACAGAACAATACATTCACACAGAGCAAACTTGAGCTAAAATAAACTTCTACTTATGATTAGTTTTTACATTTTTATCATACAGTGACCAGCTGTGCTGTAACTACCTAAGGAGTTACATATGCCAAGTAGGCATACGTGTAAATAGCTACATGTGGTGTGATTGAACTTCAAGACCCTAGGCACAGTTGTCTATAAATGCAGCAATCATGAGAACAGCTAAATGAAAATACAAAACAGCAACCCATCAACGTCTACAACTCTTGATTAATTTGATTGCATGATAGCCCAATGAATGAATTACAAAGTGTGTGAATATGTATCCTCTGGAAGGCAGGCTACACTAATAAACAAGTTTTTTTTAAACTGGTGTAATGGCTCGCTGGGCTCTACCACCTTGGTGAGGACTTGCTGGGACCCCAGGGGTTTCATATGCCTCAAATTAGCTGAGCCTTTTTGCTTGTTAAGGCAGCGCCTATGCTGAAAGTAGACCAATTCAGAGAAAAAGTCAAAGAATCAAATAAAAAATCTGTGAAGTCCTTCACGTGACGTGTGTCAGAGGGCCTCAACCTCAAGGTCTCCAGAGGATTAATTCCTCCTGCTGCGGTTCGTGTCCAGTTACATCGAGTGGATGCAACGGTGGCGCAAACCGCTAAGCACTTTCCGTTTTTCTGCCAACTCGATTTTTTCTCGAAAACCTGGAGGACACAGCCCATTCAGAGCTTGTATTTTGGTACCATCCATAAGTCTGCCCACCCCATTCTTTCAGTAGATGCTCTCATACATCATGGTGGAATTGGCCATATATGAACCCTAAAGCTCTAAGATGCCCTATTCCTAAACTGATTGAGCTTTTGCATCAATCATTGTGTCAAGCAAAGGTATGCAGAGGAGAGATGGCTCGCTGGGCCCTACCACCTTGGTGATAGCTCGCTGGAACCCGAGGTGTACACATGCCTTGAGCTGGACACCAAACCTGTGCTTGCTAAGGCAGCACATATACTAAAATTGGATCGATACAGAGAAGATTAGCATGGCCCCTGCGAAAGGATGACACGCAAATCCGTGAAGCGCTCCATATTTTTGCAGCTGTGATCAAAGCCTGCTTCACTGGACTTGATTCAGCCCCTCCTGCCACTCTTTGTTTTCATTCTTGTTCTCTTCTGTCAAGAACTGGTGCATCTCCAATGTATATAGGGCACTCTCAGTTTTCCTGCCAACTCTTTTTTTTTTTAACGCTTGTACTCTGGGGCCATCGACGAGTGTGTCCACTCCCTTTCTTCAGCAGATGCCGTTGGGGAACAGGGTTTGACCACAAAGGCGATATCTTTTCCCTTCAAGGTTGAGTCACAGAACATCACTGGAACAGAACAATACATTCACACAGAGCAAACTTGAGCTAAAATAAACTTCTACTTATGATTAGTTTTTACATTTTTATCATACAGTGACCAGCTGTGCTGTAACTACCTAAGGAGTTACATATGCCAAGTAGGCATACGTGTAAATAGCTACATGTGGTGTGATTGAACTTCAAGACCCTAGGCACAGTTGTCTATAAATGCAGCAATCATGAGAACAGCTAAATGAAAATACAAAACAGCAACCCATCAACGTCTACAACTCTTGATTAATTTGATTGCATGATAGCCCAATGAATGAATTACAAAGTGTGTGAATATGTATCCTCTGGAAGGCAGGCTACACTAATAAACAAGTTTTTTTTAAACTGGTGTAATGGCTCGCTGGGCTCTACCACCTTGGTGAGGACTTGCTGGGACCCCAGGGGTACATATGCCTCAAATTAGCTGAGCCTTTTTGCTTGTTAAGGCAGCGCCTATGCTGAAAGTAGACCAATTCAGAGAAAAAGTCAAAGAATCAAATAAAAAATCTGTGAAGTCCTTCACGTCTTTTTCACGACGTGTGTCAGAGGGCCTCAACCTCAAGGTCTCCAGAGGATTAATTCCTCCTGCTGCGGTTCGTGTCCAGTTACATCGAGTGGATGCAACGGTGGCGCAAACCGCTAAGCACTTTCCGTTTTTCTGCCAACTCGATTTTTTCTCGAAAACCTGGAGGACACAGCCCATTCAGAGCTTGTATTTTGGTACCATCCATAAGTCTGCCCACCCCATTCTTTCAGTAGATGCTCTCATACATCATGGTGGAATTGGCCATATATGAACCCTAAAGCTCTAAGATGCCCTATTCCTAAACTGATTGAGCTTTTGCATCAATCATTGTGTCAAGCAAAGGTATGCAGAGGAGAGATGGCTCGCTGGGCCCTACCACCTTGGTGATAGCTCGCTGGAACCCGAGGTGTACACATGCCTTGAGCTGGACACCAAACCTGTGCTTGCTAAGGCAGCACATATACTAAAATTGGATCGATACAGAGAAGATTAGCATGGCCCCTGCGAAAGGATGACACGCAAATCCGTGAAGCGCTCCATATTTTTGCAGCTGTGATCAAAGCCTGCTTCACTGGACTTGATTCAGCCCCTCCTGCCACTCTTTGTTTTCATTCTTGTTCTCTTCTGTCAAGAACTGGTGCATCTCCAATGTATATAGGGCACTCTCAGTTTTCCTGCCAACTCTTTTTTTTTTTTAACGCTTGTACTCTGGGGCCATCGACGAGTGTGTCCACTCCCTTTCTTCAGCAGATGCCGTTGGGGAACAGGGTTTGACCACAAAGGCGATATCTTTTCCCTTCAAGGTTGAGTCACAGAACATCACTGGAACAGAACAATACATTCACACAGAGCAAACTTGAGCTAAAATAAACTTCTACTTATGATTAGTTTTTACATTTTTATCATACAGTGACCAGCTGTGCTGTAACTACCTAAGGAGTTACATATGCCAAGTAGGCATACGTGTAAATAGCTACATGTGGTGTGATTGAACTTCAAGACCCTAGGCACAGTTGTCTATAAATGCAGCAATCATGAGAACAGCTAAATGAAAATACAAAACAGCAACCCATCAACGTCTACAACTCTTGATTAATTTGATTGCATGATAGCCCAATGAATGAATTACAAAGTGTGTGAATATGTATCCTCTGGAAGGCAGGCTACACTAATAAACAAGTTTTTTTTAAACTGGTGTAATGGCTCGCTGGGCTCTACCACCTTGGTGAGGACTTGCTGGGACCCCAGGGGTACATATGCCTCAAATTAGCTGAGCCTTTTTGCTTGTTAAGGCAGCGCCTATGCTGAAAGTAGACCAATTCAGAGAAAAAGTCAAAGAATCAAATAAAAAATCTGTGAAGTCCTTCACGTCTTTTTTACGACGTGTGTCAGAGGGCCTCAACCTCAAGGTCTCCAGAGGATTAATTCCTCCTGCTGCGGTTCGTGTCCAGTTACATCGAGTGGATGCAACAGTGGCGCAAACCGCTAAGCACTTTCCGTTTTTCTGCCAACTCGATTTTTTCTCGAAAACCTGGAGGACACAGCCCATTCAGAGCTTGTATTTTGGTACCATCCATAAGTCTGCCCACCCCATTCTTTCAGTAGATGCTCTCATACATCATGGTGGAATTGGCCATATATGAACCCTAAAGCTCTAAGATGCCCTATTCCTAAACTGATTGAGCTTTTGCATCAATCATTGTGTCAAGCAAAGGTATGCAGAGGAGAGATGGCTCGCTGGGCCCTACCACCTTGGTGATAGCTCGCTGGAACCCGAGGTGTACACATGCCTTGAGCTGGACACCAAACCTGTGCTTGCTAAGGCAGCACATATACTAAAATTGGATCGATACAGAGAAGATTAGCATGGCCCCTGCGAAAGGATGACACGCAAATCCGTGAAGCGCTCCATATTTTTGCAGCTGTGATCAAAGCCTGCTTCACTGGACTTGATTCAGCCCCTCCTGCCACTCTTTGTTTTCATTCTTGTTCTCTTGTGTCAAGAACTGGTGCATCTCCAATGTATATAGGGCACTCTCAGTTTTCCTGCCAACTCTTTTTTTTTTTAATGCTTGTACTCTGGGGCCATCGACGAGTGTGTCCACTCCCTTTCTTCAGCAGATGCCGTTGGGGAACAGGGTTTGACCACAAAGGCGATATCTTTTCCCTTCAAGGTTGAGTCACAGAACATCACTGGAACAGAACAATACATTCACACAGAGCAAACTTGAGCTAAAATAAACTTCTACTTATGATTAGTTTTTACATTTTTATCATACAGTGACCAGCTGTGCTGTAACTACCTAAGGAGTTACATATGCCAAGTAGGCATACGTGTAAATAGCTACATGTGGTGTGATTGAACTTCAAGACCCTAGGTACAGTTGTCTATAAATGCAGCAATCATGAGAACAGCTAAATGAAAATACAAAACAGCAACCCATCAACGTCTACAACTCTTGATTAATTTGATTGCATGATAGCCCAATGAATGAATTACAAAGTGTGTGAATATGTATCCTCTGGAAGGCAGGCTACACTAATAAACAAGTTTTTTTTAAACTGGTGTAATGGCTCGCTGGGCTCTACCACCTTGGTGAGGACTTGCTGGGACCCCAGGGGTACATATGCCTCAATTTAGCTGAGCCTTATTGCTTGTTAAGGCAGCGCCTATGCTGAAAGTAGACCAATTCAGAGAAAAAGTCAAAGAATCAAATAAAAAATCTGTGAAGTCCTTCACGTCTTTTTTACGACGTGTGTCAGAGGGCCTCAACCTCAAGGTCTCCAGAGGATTAATTCCTCCTGCTGCGGTTCGTGTCCAGTTACATCGAGTGGATGCAACGGTGGCGCAAACCGCTAAGCACTTTCCGTTTTTCTGCCAACTCGATTTTTTCTCGAAAACCTGGAGGACACAGCCCATTCAGAGCTTGTATTTTGGTACCATCCATAAGTCTGCCCACCCCATTCTTTCAGTAGATGCTCTCATACATCATGGTGGAATTGGCCATATATGAACCCTAAAGCTCTAAGATGCCCTATTCCTAAACTGATTGAGCTTTTGCATCAATCATTGTGTCAAGCAAAGGTATGCAGAGGAGAGATGGCTCGCTGGGCCCTACCACCTTGGTGATAGCTCGCTGGAACCCGAGGTGTACACATGCCTTGAGCTGGACACCAAACCTGTGCTTGCTAAGGCAGCACATATACTAAAATTGGATCGATACAGAGAAGATTAGCATGGCCCCTGCGAAAGGATGACACGCAAATCCGTGAAGCGCTCCATATTTTTGCAGCTGTGATCAAAGCCTGCTTCACTGGACTTGATTCAGCCCCTCCTGCCACTCTTTGTTTTCATTCTTGTTCTCTTGTGTCAAGAACTGGTGCATCTCCAATGTATATAGGGCACTCTCAGTTTTCCTGCCAACTCTTTTTTTTTTAACGCTTGTACTCTGGGGCCATCGACGAGTGTGTCCACTCCCTTTCTTCAGCAGATGCCGTTGGGGAACAGGGTTTGACCACAAAGGCGATATCTTTTCCCTTCAAGGTTGAGTCACAGAACATCACTGGAACAGAACAATACATTCACACAGAGCAAACTTGAGCTAAAATAAACTTCTACTTATGATTAGTTTTTACATTTTTATCATACAGTGACCAGCTGTGCTGTAACTACCTAAGGAGTTACATATGCCAAGTAGGCATACGTGTAAATAGCTACATGTGGTGTGATTGAACTTCAAGACCCTAGGCACAGTTGTCTATAAATGCAGCAATCATGAGAACAGCTAAATGAAAATACAAAACAGCAACCCATCAACGTCTACAACTCTTGATTAATTTGATTGCATGATAGCCCAATGAATGAATTACAAAGTGTGTGAATATGTATCCTCTGGAAGGCAGGCTACACTAATAAACAAGTTTTTTTTAAACTGGTGTAATGGCTCGCTGGGCTCTACCACCTTGGTGAGGACTTGCTGGGACCCCAGGGGTACATATGCCTCAAATTAGCTGAGCCTTATTGCTTGTTAAGGCAGCGCCTATGCTGAAAGTAGACCAATTCAGAGAAAAAGTCAAAGAATCAAATAAAAAATCTGTGAAGTCCTTCACGTCTTTTTTACGACGTGTGTCAGAGGGCCTCAACCTCAAGGTCTCCAGAGGATTAATTCCTCCTGCTGCGGTTCGTGTCCAGTTACATCGAGTGGATGCAACGGTGGCGCAAACCGCTAAGCACTTTCCGTTTTTCTGCCAACTCGATTTTTTCTCGAAAACCTGGAGGACACAGCCCATTCAGAGCTTGTATTTTGGTACCATCCATAAGTCTGCCCACCCCATTCTTTCAGTAGATGCTCTCATACATCATGGTGGAATTGGCCATATATGAACCCTAAAGCTCTAAGATGCCCTATTCCTAAACTGATTGAGCTTTTGCATCAATCATTGTGTCAAGCAAAGGTATGCAGAGGAGAGATGGCTCGCTGGGCCCTACCACCTTGGTGATAGCTCGCTGGAACCCGAGGTGTACACATGCCTTGAGCTGGACACCAAACCTGTGCTTGCTAAGGCAGCACATATACTAAAATTGGATCGATACAGAGAAGATTAGCATGGCCCCTGCGAAAGGATGACACGCAAATCCGTGAAGCGCTCCATATTTTTGCAGCTGTGATCAAAGCCTGCTTCACTGGACTTGATTCAGCCCCTCCTGCCACTCTTTGTTTTCATTCTTGTTCTCTTGTGTCAAGAACTGGTGCATCTCCAATGTATATAGGGCACTCTCAGTTTTCCTGCCAACTCTTTTTTTTTTTTAACGCTTGTACTCTGGGGCCATCGCCGAGTGTGTCCACTCCCTTTCTTCAGCAGATGCCGTTGGGGAACAGGGTTTGACCACAAAGGCGATATCTTTTCCCTTCAAGGTTGAGTCACAGAACATCACTGGAACAGAACAATACATTCACACAGAGCAAACTTGAGCTAAAATAAACTTCTACTTATGATTAGTTTTTACATTTTTATCATACAGTGACCAGCTGTGCTGTAACTACCTAAGGAGTTACATATGCCAAGTAGGCATACGTGTAAATAGCTACATGTGGTGTGATTGAACTTCAAGACCCTAGGCACAGTTGTCTATAAATGCAGCAATCATGAGAACAGCTAAATGAAAATACAAAACAGCAACCCATCAACGTCTACAACTCTTGATTAATTTGATTGCATGATAGCCCAATGAATGAATTACAAAGTGTGTGAATATGTATCCTCTGGAAGGCAGGCTACACTAATAAACAAGTTTTTTTTAAACTGGTGTAATGGCTCGCTGGGCTCTACCACCTTGGTGAGGACTTGCTGGGACCCCAGGGGTACATATGCCTCAAATTAGCTGAGCCTTTTTGCTTGTTAAGGCAGCGCCTATGCTGAAAGTAGACCAATTCAGAGAAAAAGTCAAAGAATCAAATAAAAAATCTGTGAAGTCCTTCACGTCTTTTTTACGACGTGTGTCAGAGGGCCTCAACCTCAAGGTCTCCAGAGGATTAATTCCTCCTGCTGCGGTTCGTGTCCAGTTACATCGAGTGGATGCAACGGTGGCGCAAACCGCTAAGCACTTTCCGTTTTTCTGCCAACTCGATTTTTTCTCGAAAACCTGGAGGACACAGCCCATTCAGAGCTTGTATTTTGGTACCATCCATAAGTCTGCCCACCCCATTCTTTCAGTAGATGCTCTCATACATCATGGTGGAATTGGCCATATATGAACCCTAAAGCTCTAAGATGCCCTATTCCTAAACTGATTGAGCTTTTGCATCAATCATTGTGTCAAGCAAAGGTATGCAGAGGAGAGATGGCTCGCTGGGCCCTACCACCTTGGTGATAGCTCGCTGGAACCCGAGGTGTACACATGCCTTGAGCTGGACACCAAACCTGTGCTTGCTAAGGCAGCACATATACTAAAATTGGATCGATACAGAGAAGATTAGCATGGCCCCTGCGAAAGGATGACACGCAAATCCGTGAAGCGCTCCATATTTTTGCAGCTGTGATCAAAGCCTGCTTCACTGGACTTGATTCAGCCCCTCCTGCCACTCTTTGTTTTCATTCTTGTTCTCTTGTGTCAAGAACTGGTGCATCTCCAATGTATATAGGGCACTCTCAGTTTTCCTGCCAACTCTTTTTTTTTTTTAACGCTTGTACTCTGGGGCCATCGACGAGTGTGTCCACTCCCTTTCTTCAGCAGATGCCGTTGGGGAACAGGGTTTGACCACAAAGGCGATATCTTTTCCCTTCAAGGTTGAGTCACAGAACATCACTGGAACAGAACAATACATTCACACAGAGCAAACTTGAGCTAAAATAAACTTCTACTTATGATTAGTTTTTACATTTTTATCATACAGTGAGCAGCTGTGCTGTAACTACCTAAGGAGTTACATATGCCAAGTAGGCATACGTGTAAATAGCTACATGTGGTGTGATTGAACTTCAAGACCCTAGGCACAGTTGTCTATAAATGCAGCAATCATGAGAACAGCTAAATGAAAATACAAAACAGCAACCCATCAACGTCTACAACTCTTGATTAATTTGATTGCATGATAGCCCAATGAATGAATTACAAAGTGTGTGAATATGTATCCTCTGGAAGGCAGGCTACACTAATAAACAAGTTTTTTTTAAACTGGTGTAATGGCTCGCTGGGCTCTACCACCTTGGTGAGGACTTGCTGGGACCCCAGGGGTTTCATATGCCTCAAATTAGCTGAGCCTTTTTGCTTGTTAAGGCAGCGCCTATGCTGAAAGTAGACCAATTCAGAGAAAAAGTCAAAGAATCAAATAAAAAATCTGTGAAGTCCTTCACGTCTTTTTCACGACGTGTGTCAGAGGGCCTCAACCTCAAGGTCTCCAGAGGATTAATTCCTCCTGCTGCGGTTCGTGTCCAGTTACATCGAGTGGATGCAACGGTGGCGCAAACCGCTAAGCACTTTCCGTTTTTCTGCCAACTCGATTTTTTCTCGAAAACCTGGAGGACACAGCCCATTCAGAGCTTGTATTTTGGTACCATCCATAAGTCTGCCCACCCCATTCTTTCAGTAGATGCTCTCATACATCATGGTGGAATTGGCCATATATGAACCCTAAAGCTCTAAGATGCCCTATTCCTAAACTGATTGAGCTTTTGCATCAATCATTGTGTCAAGCAAAGGTATGCAGAGGAGAGATGGCTCGCTGGGCCCTACCACCTTGGTGATAGCTCGCTGGAACCCGAGGTGTACACATGCCTTGAGCTGGACACCAAACCTGTGCTTGCTAAGGCAGCACATATACTAAAATTGGATCGATACAGAGAAGATTAGCATGGCCCCTGCGAAAGGATGACACGCAAATCCGTGAAGCGCTCCATATTTTTGCAGCTGTGATCAAAGCCTGCTTCACTGGACTTGATTCAGCCCCTCCTGCCACTCTTTGTTTTCATTCTTGTTCTCTTGTGTCAAGAACTGGTGCATCTCCAATGTATATAGGGCACTCTCAGTTTTCCTGCCAACTCTTTTTTTTTTTTAACGCTTGTACTCTGGGGCCATCGACGAGTGTGTCCACTCCCTTTCTTCAGCAGATGCCGTTGGGGAACAGGGTTTGACCACAAAGGCGATATCTTTTCCCTTCAAGGTTGAGTCACAGAACATCACTGGAACAGAACAATACATTCACACAGAGCAAACTTGAGCTAAAATAAACTTCTACTTATGATTAGTTTTTACATTTTTATCATACAGTGACCAGCTGTGCTGTAACTACCTAAGGAGTTACATATGCCAAGTAGGCATACGTGTAAATAGCTACATGTGGTGTGATTGAACTTCAAGACCCTAGGCACAGTTGTCTATAAATGCAGCAATCATGAGAACAGCTAAATGAAAATACAAAACAGCAACCCATCAACGTCTACAACTCTTGATTAATTTGATTGCATGATAGCCCAATGAATGAATTACAAAGTGTGTGAATATGTATCCTCTGGAAGGCAGGCTACACTAATAAACAAGTTTTTTTTAAACTGGTGTAATGGCTCGCTGGGCTCTACCACCTTGGTGAGGACTTGCTGGGACCCCAGGGGTTTCATATGCCTCAAATTAGCTGAGCCTTTTTGCTTGTTAAGGCAGCGCCTATGCTGAAAGTAGACCAATTCAGAGAAAAAGTCAAAGAATCAAATAAAAAATCTGTGAAGTCCTTCACGTGACGTGTGTCAGAAGGCCTCAACCTCAAGGTCTCCAGAGGATTAATTCCTCCTGCTGCGGTTCGTGTCCAGTTACATCGAGTGGATGCAACGGTGGCGCAAACCGCTAAGCACTTTCCGTTTTTCTGCCAACTCGATTTTTTCTCGAAAACCTGGAGGACACAGCCCATTCAGAGCTTGTATTTTGGTACCATCCATAAGTCTGCCCACCCCATTCTTTCAGTAGATGCTCTCATACATCATGGTGGAATTGGCCATATATGAACCCTAAAGCTCTAAGATGCCCTATTCCTAAACTGATTGAGCTTTTGCATCAATCATTGTGTCAAGCAAAGGTATGCAGAGGAGAGATGGCTCGCTGGGCCCTACCACCTTGGTGATAGCTCGCTGGAACCCGAGGTGTACACATGCCTTGAGCTGGACACCAAACCTGTGCTTGCTAAGGCAGCACATATACTAAAATTGGATCGATACAGAGAAGATTAGCATGGCCCCTGCGAAAGGATGACACGCAAATCCGTGAAGCGCTCCATATTTTTGCAGCTGTGATCAAAGCCTGCTTCACTGGACTTGATTCAGCCCCTCCTGCCACTCTTTGTTTTCATTCTTGTTCTCTTCTGTCAAGAACTGGTGCATCTCCAATGTATATAGGGCACTCTCAGTTTTCCTGCCAACTCTTTTTTTTTTTTAACGCTTGTACTCTGGGGCCATCGACGAGTGTGTCCACTCCCTTTCTTCAGCAGATGCCGTTGGGGAACAGGGTTTGACCACAAAGGCGATATCTTTTCCCTTCAAGGTTGAGTCACAGAACATCACTGGAACAGAACAATACATTCACACAGAGCAAACTTGAGCTAAAATAAACTTCTACTTATGATTAGTTTTTACATTTTTATCATACAGTGACCAGCTGTGCTGTAACTACCTAAGGAGTTACATATGCCAAGTAGGCATACGTGTAAATAGCTACATGTGGTGTGATTGAACTTCAAGACCCTAGGCACAGTTGTCTATAAATGCAGCAATCATGAGAACAGCTAAATGAAAATACAAAACAGCAACCCATCAACGTCTACAACTCTTGATTAATTTGATTGCATGATAGCCCAATGAATGAATTACAAAGTGTGTGAATATGTATCCTCTGGAAGGCAGGCTACACTAATAAACAAGTTTTTTTTAAACTGGTGTAATGGCTCGCTGGGCTCTACCACCTTGGTGAGGACTTGCTGGGACCCCAGGGGTTTCATATGCCTCAAATTAGCTGAGCCTTTTTGCTTGTTAAGGCAGCGCCTATGCTGAAAGTAGACCAATTCAGAGAAAAAGTCAAAGAATCAAATAAAAAATCTGTGAAGTCCTTCACGTGACGTGTGTCAGAGGGCCTCAACCTCAAGGTCTCCAGAGGATTAATTCCTCCTGCTGCGGTTCGTGTCCAGTTACATCGAGTGGATGCAACGGTGGCGCAAACCGCTAAGCACTTTCCGTTTTTCTGCCAACTCGATTTTTTCTCGAAAACCTGGAGGACACAGCCCATTCAGAGCTTGTATTTTGGTACCATCCATAAGTCTGCCCACCCCATTCTTTCAGTAGATGCTCTCATACATCATGGTGGAATTGGCCATATATGAACCCTAAAGCTCTAAGATGCCCTATTCCTAAACTGATTGAGCTTTTGCATCAATCATTGTGTCAAGCAAAGGTATGCAGAGGAGAGATGGCTCGCTGGGCCCTACCACCTTGGTGATAGCTCGCTGGAACCCGAGGTGTACACATGCCTTGAGCTGGACACCAAACCTGTGCTTGCTAAGGCAGCACATATACTAAAATTGGATCGATACAGAGAAGATTAGCATGGCCCCTGCGAAAGGATGACACGCAAATCCGTGAAGCGCTCCATATTTTTGCAGCTGTGATCAAAGCCTGCTTCACTGGACTTGATTCAGCCCCTCCTGCCACTCTTTGTTTTCATTCTTGTTCTCTTCTGTCAAGAACTGGTGCATCTCCAATGTATATAGGGCACTCTCAGTTTTCCTGCCAACTCTTTTTTTTTTTAACGCTTGTACTCTGGGGCCATCGACGAGTGTGTCCACTCCCTTTCTTCAGCAGATGCCGTTGGGGAACAGGGTTTGACCACAAAGGCGATATCTTTTCCCTTCAAGGTTGAGTCACAGAACATCACTGGAACAGAACAATACATTCACACAGAGCAAACTTGAGCTAAAATAAACTTCTACTTATGATTAGTTTTTACATTTTTATCATACAGTGACCAGCTGTGCTGTAACTACCTAAGGAGTTACATATGCCAAGTAGGCATACGTGTAAATAGCTACATGTGGTGTGATTGAACTTCAAGACCCTAGGCACAGTTGTCTATAAATGCAGCAATCATGAGAACAGCTAAATGAAAATACAAAACAGCAACCCATCAACGTCTACAACTCTTGATTAATTTGATTGCATGATAGCCCAATGAATGAATTACAAAGTGTGTGAATATGTATCCTCTGGAAGGCAGGCTACACTAATAAACAAGTTTTTTTTAAACTGGTGTAATGGCTCGCTGGGCTCTACCACCTTGGTGAGGACTTGCTGGGACCCCAGGGGTACATATGCCTCAAATTAGCTGAGCCTTTTTGCTTGTTAAGGCAGCGCCTATGCTGAAAGTAGACCAATTCAGAGAAAAAGTCAAAGAATCAAATAAAAAATCTGTGAAGTCCTTCACGTCTTTTTCACGACGTGTGTCAGAGGGCCTCAACCTCAAGGTCTCCAGAGGATTAATTCCTCCTGCTGCGGTTCGTGTCCAGTTACATCGAGTGGATGCAACGGTGGCGCAAACCGCTAAGCACTTTCCGTTTTTCTGCCAACTCGATTTTTTCTCGAAAACCTGGAGGACACAGCCCATTCAGAGCTTGTATTTTGGTACCATCCATAAGTCTGCCCACCCCATTCTTTCAGTAGATGCTCTCATACATCATGGTGGAATTGGCCATATATGAACCCTAAAGCTCTAAGATGCCCTATTCCTAAACTGATTGAGCTTTTGCATCAATCATTGTGTCAAGCAAAGGTATGCAGAGGAGAGATGGCTCGCTGGGCCCTACCACCTTGGTGATAGCTCGCTGGAACCCGAGGTGTACACATGCCTTGAGCTGGACACCAAACCTGTGCTTGCTAAGGCAGCACATATACTAAAATTGGATCGATACAGAGAAGATTAGCATGGCCCCTGCGAAAGGATGACACGCAAATCCGTGAAGCGCTCCATATTTTTGCAGCTGTGATCAAAGCCTGCTTCACTGGACTTGATTCAGCCCCTCCTGCCACTCTTTGTTTTCATTCTTGTTCTCTTGTGTCAAGAACTGGTGCATCTCCAATGTATATAGGGCACTCTCAGTTTTCCTGCCAACTCTTTTTTTTTTTTAACGCTTGTACTCTGGGGCCATCGACGAGTGTGTCCACTCCCTTTCTTCAGCAGATGCCGTTGGGGAACAGGGTTTGACCACAAAGGCGATATCTTTTCCCTTCAAGGTTGAGTCACAGAACATCACTGGAACAGAACAATACATTCACACAGAGCAAACTTGAGCTAAAATAAACTTCTACTTATGATTAGTTTTTACATTTTTATCATACAGTGACCAGCTGTGCTGTAACTACCTAAGGAGTTACATATGCCAAGTAGGCATACGTGTAAATAGCTACATGTGGTGTGATTGAACTTCAAGACCCTAGGCACAGTTGTCTATAAATGCAGCAATCATGAGAACAGCTAAATGAAAATACAAAACAGCAACCCATCAACGTCTACAACTCTTGATTAATTTGATTGCATGATAGCCCAATGAATGAATTACAAAGTGTGTGAATATGTATCCTCTGGAAGGCAGGCTACACTAATAAACAAGTTTTTTTTAAACTGGTGTAATGGCTCGCTGGGCTCTACCACCTTGGTGAGGACTTGCTGGGACCCCAGGGGTTTCATATGCCTCAAATTAGCTGAGCCTTTTTGCTTGTTAAGGCAGCGCCTATGCTGAAAGTAGACCAATTCAGAGAAAAAGTCAAAGAATCAAATAAAAAATCTGTGAAGTCCTTCACGTGACGTGTGTCAGAGGGCCTCAACCTCAAGGTCTCCAGAGGATTAATTCCTCCTGCTGCGGTTCGTGTCCAGTTACATCGAGTGGATGCAACGGTGGCGCAAACCGCTAAGCACTTTCCGTTTTTCTGCCAACTCGATTTTTTCTCGAAAACCTGGAGGACACAGCCCATTCAGAGCTTGTATTTTGGTACCATCCATAAGTCTGCCCACCCCATTCTTTCAGTAGATGCTCTCATACATCATGGTGGAATTGGCCATATATGAACCCTAAAGCTCTAAGATGCCCTATTCCTAAACTGATTGAGCTTTTGCATCAATCATTGTGTCAAGCAAAGGTATGCAGAGGAGAGATGGCTCGCTGGGCCCTACCACCTTGGTGATAGCTCGCTGGAACCCGAGGTGTACACATGCCTTGAGCTGGACACCAAACCTGTGCTTGCTAAGGCAGCACATATACTAAAATTGGATCGATACAGAGAAGATTAGCATGGCCCCTGCGAAAGGATGACACGCAAATCCGTGAAGCGCTCCATATTTTTGCAGCTGTGATCAAAGCCTGCTTCACTGGACTTGATTCAGCCCCTCCTGCCACTCTTTGTTTTCATTCTTGTTCTCTTCTGTCAAGAACTGGTGCATCTCCAATGTATATAGGGCACTCTCAGTTTTCCTGCCAACTCTTTTTTTTTTTTAACGCTTGTACTCTGGGGCCATCGACGAGTGTGTCCACTCCCTTTCTTCAGCAGATGCCGTTGGGGAACAGGGTTTGACCACAAAGGCGATATCTTTTCCCTTCAAGGTTGAGTCACAGAACATCACTGGAACAGAACAATACATTCACACAGAGCAAACTTGAGCTAAAATAAACTTCTACTTATGATTAGTTTTTACATTTTTATCATACAGTGACCAGCTGTGCTGTAACTACCTAAGGAGTTACATATGCCAAGTAGGCATACGTGTAAATAGCTACATGTGGTGTGATTGAACTTCAAGACCCTAGGCACAGTTGTCTATAAATGCAGCAATCATGAGAACAGCTAAATGAAAATACAAAACAGCAACCCATCAACGTCTACAACTCTTGATTAATTTGATTGCATGATAGCCCAATGAATGAATTACAAAGTGTGTGAATATGTATCCTCTGGAAGGCAGGCTACACTAATAAACAAGTTTTTTTTAAACTGGTGTAATGGCTCGCTGGGCTCTACCACCTTGGTGAGGACTTGCTGGGACCCCAGGGGTTTCATATGCCTCAAATTAGCTGAGCCTTTTTGCTTGTTAAGGCAGCGCCTATGCTGAAAGTAGACCAATTCAGAGAAAAAGTCAAAGAATCAAATAAAAAATCTGTGAAGTCCTTCACGTGACGTGTGTCAGAGGGCCTCAACCTCAAGGTCTCCAGAGGATTAATTCCTCCTGCTGCGGTTCGTGTCCAGTTACATCGAGTGGATGCAACGGTGGCGCAAACCGCTAAGCACTTTCCGTTTTTCTGCCAACTCGATTTTTTCTCGAAAACCTGGAGGACACAGCCCATTCAGAGCTTGTATTTTGGTACCATCCATAAGTCTGCCCACCCCATTCTTTCAGTAGATGCTCTCATACATCATGGTGGAATTGGCCATATATGAACCCTAAAGCTCTAAGATGCCCTATTCCTAAACTGATTGAGCTTTTGCATCAATCATTGTGTCAAGCAAAGGTATGCAGAGGAGAGATGGCTCGCTGGGCCCTACCACCTTGGTGATAGCTCGCTGGAACCCGAGGTGTACACATGCCTTGAGCTGGACACCAAACCTGTGCTTGCTAAGGCAGCACATATACTAAAATTGGATCGATACAGAGAAGATTAGCATGGCCCCTGCGAAAGGATGACACGCAAATCCGTGAAGCGCTCCATATTTTTGCAGCTGTGATCAAAGCCTGCTTCACTGGACTTGATTCAGCCCCTCCTGCCACTCTTTGTTTTCATTCTTGTTCTCTTCTGTCAAGAACTGGTGCATCTCCAATGTATATAGGGCACTCTCAGTTTTCCTGCCAACTCTTTTTTTTTTTAACGCTTGTACTCTGGGGCCATCGACGAGTGTGTCCACTCCCTTTCTTCAGCAGATGCCGTTGGGGAACAGGGTTTGACCACAAAGGCGATATCTTTTCCCTTCAAGGTTGAGTCACAGAACATCACTGGAACAGAACAATACATTCACACAGAGCAAACTTGAGCTAAAATAAACTTCTACTTATGATTAGTTTTTACATTTTTATCATACAGTGACCAGCTGTGCTGTAACTACCTAAGGAGTTACATATGCCAAGTAGGCATACGTGTAAATAGCTACATGTGGTGTGATTGAACTTCAAGACCCTAGGCACAGTTGTCTATAAATGCAGCAATCATGAGAACAGCTAAATGAAAATACAAAACAGCAACCCATCAACGTCTACAACTCTTGATTAATTTGATTGCATGATAGCCCAATGAATGAATTACAAAGTGTGTGAATATGTATCCTCTGGAAGGCAGGCTACACTAATAAACAAGTTTTTTTTAAACTGGTGTAATGGCTCGCTGGGCTCTACCACCTTGGTGAGGACTTGCTGGGACCCCAGGGGTACATATGCCTCAAATTAGCTGAGCCTTTTTGCTTGTTAAGGCAGCGCCTATGCTGAAAGTAGACCAATTCAGAGAAAAAGTCAAAGAATCAAATAAAAAATCTGTGAAGTCCTTCACGTCTTTTTTACGACGTGTGTCAGAGGGCCTCAACCTCAAGGTCTCCAGAGGATTAATTCCTCCTGCTGCGGTTCGTGTCCAGTTACATCGAGTGGATGCAACAGTGGCGCAAACCGCTAAGCACTTTCCGTTTTTCTGCCAACTCGATTTTTTCTCGAAAACCTGGAGGACACAGCCCATTCAGAGCTTGTATTTTGGTACCATCCATAAGTCTGCCCACCCCATTCTTTCAGTAGATGCTCTCATACATCATGGTGGAATTGGCCATATATGAACCCTAAAGCTCTAAGATGCCCTATTCCTAAACTGATTGAGCTTTTGCATCAATCATTGTGTCAAGCAAAGGTATGCAGAGGAGAGATGGCTCGCTGGGCCCTACCACCTTGGTGATAGCTCGCTGGAACCCGAGGTGTACACATGCCTTGAGCTGGACACCAAACCTGTGCTTGCTAAGGCAGCACATATACTAAAATTGGATCGATACAGAGAAGATTAGCATGGCCCCTGCGAAAGGATGACACGCAAATCCGTGAAGCGCTCCATATTTTTGCAGCTGTGATCAAAGCCTGCTTCACTGGACTTGATTCAGCCCCTCCTGCCACTCTTTGTTTTCATTCTTGTTCTCTTGTGTCAAGAACTGGTGCATCTCCAATGTATATAGGGCACTCTCAGTTTTCCTGCCAACTCTTTTTTTTTTTAATGCTTGTACTCTGGGGCCATCGACGAGTGTGTCCACTCCCTTTCTTCAGCAGATGCCGTTGGGGAACAGGGTTTGACCACAAAGGCGATATCTTTTCCCTTCAAGGTTGAGTCACAGAACATCACTGGAACAGAACAATACATTCACACAGAGCAAACTTGAGCTAAAATAAACTTCTACTTATGATTAGTTTTTACATTTTTATCATACAGTGACCAGCTGTGCTGTAACTACCTAAGGAGTTACATATGCCAAGTAGGCATACGTGTAAATAGCTACATGTGGTGTGATTGAACTTCAAGACCCTAGGCACAGTTGTCTATAAATGCAGCAATCATGAGAACAGCTAAATGAAAATACAAAACAGCAACCCATCAACGTCTACAACTCTTGATTAATTTGATTGCATGATAGCCCAATGAATGAATTACAAAGTGTGTGAATATGTATCCTCTGGAAGGCAGGCTACACTAATAAACAAGTTTTTTTTAAACTGGTGTAATGGCTCGCTGGGCTCTACCACCTTGGTGAGGACTTGCTGGGACCCCAGGGGTACATATGCCTCAATTTAGCTGAGCCTTATTGCTTGTTAAGGCAGCGCCTATGCTGAAAGTAGACCAATTCAGAGAAAAAGTCAAAGAATCAAATAAAAAATCTGTGAAGTCCTTCACGTCTTTTTTACGACGTGTGTCAGAGGGCCTCAACCTCAAGGTCTCCAGAGGATTAATTCCTCCTGCTGCGGTTCGTGTCCAGTTACATCGAGTGGATGCAACGGTGGCGCAAACCGCTAAGCACTTTCCGTTTTTCTGCCAACTCGATTTTTTCTCGAAAACCTGGAGGACACAGCCCATTCAGAGCTTGTATTTTGGTACCATCCATAAGTCTGCCCACCCCATTCTTTCAGTAGATGCTCTCATACATCATGGTGGAATTGGCCATATATGAACCCTAAAGCTCTAAGATGCCCTATTCCTAAACTGATTGAGCTTTTGCATCAATCATTGTGTCAAGCAAAGGTATGCAGAGGAGAGATGGCTCGCTGGGCCCTACCACCTTGGTGATAGCTCGCTGGAACCCGAGGTGTACACATGCCTTGAGCTGGACACCAAACCTGTGCTTGCTAAGGCAGCACATATACTAAAATTGGATCGATACAGAGAAGATTAGCATGGCCCCTGCGAAAGGATGACACGCAAATCCGTGAAGCGCTCCATATTTTTGCAGCTGTGATCAAAGCCTGCTTCACTGGACTTGATTCAGCCCCTCCTGCCACTCTTTGTTTTCATTCTTGTTCTCTTGTGTCAAGAACTGGTGCATCTCCAATGTATATAGGGCACTCTCAGTTTTCCTGCCAACTCTTTTTTTTTTAACGCTTGTACTCTGGGGCCATCGACGAGTGTGTCCACTCCCTTTCTTCAGCAGATGCCGTTGGGGAACAGGGTTTGACCACAAAGGCGATATCTTTTCCCTTCAAGGTTGAGTCACAGAACATCACTGGAACAGAACAATACATTCACACAGAGCAAACTTGAGCTAAAATAAACTTCTACTTATGATTAGTTTTTACATTTTTATCATACAGTGACCAGCTGTGCTGTAACTACCTAAGGAGTTACATATGCCAAGTAGGCATACGTGTAAATAGCTACATGTGGTGTGATTGAACTTCAAGACCCTAGGCACAGTTGTCTATAAATGCAGCAATCATGAGAACAGCTAAATGAAAATACAAAACAGCAACCCATCAACGTCTACAACTCTTGATTAATTTGATTGCATGATAGCCCAATGAATGAATTACAAAGTGTGTGAATATGTATCCTCTGGAAGGCAGGCTACACTAATAAACAAGTTTTTTTTAAACTGGTGTAATGGCTCGCTGGGCTCTACCACCTTGGTGAGGACTTGCTGGGACCCCAGGGGTACATATGCCTCAAATTAGCTGAGCCTTATTGCTTGTTAAGGCAGCGCCTATGCTGAAAGTAGACCAATTCAGAGAAAAAGTCAAAGAATCAAATAAAAAATCTGTGAAGTCCTTCACGTCTTTTTTACGACGTGTGTCAGAGGGCCTCAACCTCAAGGTCTCCAGAGGATTAATTCCTCCTGCTGCGGTTCGTGTCCAGTTACATCGAGTGGATGCAACGGTGGCGCAAACCGCTAAGCACTTTCCGTTTTTCTGCCAACTCGATTTTTTCTCGAAAACCTGGAGGACACAGCCCATTCAGAGCTTGTATTTTGGTACCATCCATAAGTCTGCCCACCCCATTCTTTCAGTAGATGCTCTCATACATCATGGTGGAATTGGCCATATATGAACCCTAAAGCTCTAAGATGCCCTATTCCTAAACTGATTGAGCTTTTGCATCAATCATTGTGTCAAGCAAAGGTATGCAGAGGAGAGATGGCTCGCTGGGCCCTACCACCTTGGTGATAGCTCGCTGGAACCCGAGGTGTACACATGCCTTGAGCTGGACACCAAACCTGTGCTTGCTAAGGCAGCACATATACTAAAATTGGATCGATACAGAGAAGATTAGCATGGCCCCTGCGAAAGGATGACACGCAAATCCGTGAAGCGCTCCATATTTTTGCAGCTGTGATCAAAGCCTGCTTCACTGGACTTGATTCAGCCCCTCCTGCCACTCTTTGTTTTCATTCTTGTTCTCTTGTGTCAAGAACTGGTGCATCTCCAATGTATATAGGGCACTCTCAGTTTTCCTGCCAACTCTTTTTTTTTTTTAACGCTTGTACTCTGGGGCCATCGCCGAGTGTGTCCACTCCCTTTCTTCAGCAGATGCCGTTGGGGAACAGGGTTTGACCACAAAGGCGATATCTTTTCCCTTCAAGGTTGAGTCACAGAACATCACTGGAACAGAACAATACATTCACACAGAGCAAACTTGAGCTAAAATAAACTTCTACTTATGATTAGTTTTTACATTTTTATCATACAGTGACCAGCTGTGCTGTAACTACCTAAGGAGTTACATATGCCAAGTAGGCATACGTGTAAATAGCTACATGTGGTGTGATTGAACTTCAAGACCCTAGGCACAGTTGTCTATAAATGCAGCAATCATGAGAACAGCTAAATGAAAATACAAAACAGCAACCGATCAACGTCTACAACTCTTGATTAATTTGATTGCATGATAGCCCAATGAATGAATTACAAAGTGTGTGAATATGTATCCTCTGGAAGGCAGGCTACACTAATAAACAAGTTTTTTTTAAACTGGTGTAATGGCTCGCTGGGCTCTACCACCTTGGTGAGGACTTGCTGGGACCCCAGGGGTACATATGCCTCAAATTAGCTGAGCCTTTTTGCTTGTTAAGGCAGCGCCTATGCTGAAAGTAGACCAATTCAGAGAAAAAGTCAAAGAATCAAATAAAAAATCTGTGAAGTCCTTCACGTCTTTTTTACGACGTGTGTCAGAGGGCCTCAACCTCAAGGTCTCCAGAGGATTAATTCCTCCTGCTGCGGTTCGTGTCCAGTTACATCGAGTGGATGCAACGGTGGCGCAAACCGCTAAGCACTTTCCGTTTTTCTGCCAACTCGATTTTTTCTCGAAAACCTGGAGGACACAGCCCATTCAGAGCTTGTATTTTGGTACCATCCATAAGTCTGCCCACCCCATTCTTTCAGTAGATGCTCTCATACATCATGGTGGAATTGGCCATATATGAACCCTAAAGCTCTAAGATGCCCTATTCCTAAACTGATTGAGCTTTTGCATCAATCATTGTGTCAAGCAAAGGTATGCAGAGGAGAGATGGCTCGCTGGGCCCTACCACCTTGGTGATAGCTCGCTGGAACCCGAGGTGTACACATGCCTTGAGCTGGACACCAAACCTGTGCTTGCTAAGGCAGCACATATACTAAAATTGGATCGAGACAGAGAAGATTAGCATGGCCCCTGCGAAAGGATGACACGCAAATCCGTGAAGCGCTCCATATTTTTGCAGCTGTGATCAAAGCCTGCTTCACTGGACTTGATTCAGCCCCTCCTGCCACTCTTTGTTTTCATTCTTGTTCTCTTGTGTCAAGAACTGGTGCATCTCCAATGTATATAGGGCACTCTCAGTTTTCCTGCCAACTCTTTTTTTTTTTTAACGCTTGTACTCTGGGGCCATCGACGAGTGTGTCCACTCCCTTTCTTCAGCAGATGCCGTTGGGGAACAGGGTTTGACCACAAAGGCGATATCTTTTCCCTTCAAGGTTGAGTCACAGAACATCACTGGAACAGAACAATACATTCACACAGAGCAAACTTGAGCTAAAATAAACTTCTACTTATGATTAGTTTTTACATTTTTATCATACAGTGAGCAGCTGTGCTGTAACTACCTAAGGAGTTACATATGCCAAGTAGGCATACGTGTAAATAGCTACATGTGGTGTGATTGAACTTCAAGACCCTAGGCACAGTTGTCTATAAATGCAGCAATCATGAGAACAGCTAAATGAAAATACAAAACAGCAACCCATCAACGTCTACAACTCTTGATTAATTTGATTGCATGATAGCCCAATGAATGAATTACAAAGTGTGTGAATATGTATCCTCTGGAAGGCAGGCTACACTAATAAACAAGTTTTTTTTAAACTGGTGTAATGGCTCGCTGGGCTCTACCACCTTGGTGAGGACTTGCTGGGACCCCAGGGGTTTCATATGCCTCAAATTAGCTGAGCCTTTTTGCTTGTTAAGGCAGCGCCTATGCTGAAAGTAGACCAATTCAGAGAAAAAGTCAAAGAATCAAATAAAAAATCTGTGAAGTCCTTCACGTCTTTTTCACGACGTGTGTCAGAGGGCCTCAACCTCAAGGTCTCCAGAGGATTAATTCCTCCTGCTGCGGTTCGTGTCCAGTTACATCGAGTGGATGCAACGGTGGCGCAAACCGCTAAGCACTTTCCGTTTTTCTGCCAACTCGATTTTTTCTCGAAAACCTGGAGGACACAGCCCATTCAGAGCTTGTATTTTGGTACCATCCATAAGTCTGCCCACCCCATTCTTTCAGTAGATGCTCTCATACATCATGGTGGAATTGGCCATATATGAACCCTAAAGCTCTAAGATGCCCTATTCCTAAACTGATTGAGCTTTTGCATCAATCATTGTGTCAAGCAAAGGTATGCAGAGGAGAGATGGCTCGCTGGGCCCTACCACCTTGGTGATAGCTCGCTGGAACCCGAGGTGTACACATGCCTTGAGCTGGACACCAAACCTGTGCTTGCTAAGGCAGCACATATACTAAAATTGGATCGATACAGAGAAGATTAGCATGGCCCCTGCGAAAGGATGACACGCAAATCCGTGAAGCGCTCCATATTTTTGCAGCTGTGATCAAAGCCTGCTTCACTGGACTTGATTCAGCCCCTCCTGCCACTCTTTGTTTTCATTCTTGTTCTCTTGTGTCAAGAACTGGTGCATCTCCAATGTATATAGGGCACTCTCAGTTTTCCTGCCAACTCTTTTTTTTTTAACGCTTGTACTCTGGGGCCATCGACGAGTGTGTCCACTCCCTTTCTTCAGCAGATGCCGTTGGGGAACAGGGTTTGACCACAAAGGCGATATCTTTTCCCTTCAAGGTTGAGTCACAGAACATCACTGGAACAGAACAATACATTCACACAGAGCAAACTTGAGCTAAAATAAACTTCTACTTATGATTAGTTTTTACATTTTTATCATACAGTGACCAGCTGTGCTGTAACTACCTAAGGAGTTACATATGCCAAGTAGGCATACGTGTAAATAGCTACATGTGGTGTGATTGAACTTCAAGACCCTAGGCACAGTTGTCTATAAATGCAGCAATCATGAGAACAGCTAAATGAAAATACAAAACAGCAACCCATCAACGTCTACAACTCTTGATTAATTTGATTGCATGATAGCCCAATGAATGAATTACAAAGTGTGTGAATATGTATCCTCTGGAAGGCAGGCTACACTAATAAACAAGTTTTTTTTAAACTGGTGTAATGGCTCGCTGGGCTCTACCACCTTGGTGAGGACTTGCTGGGACCCCAGGGGTACATATGCCTCAAATTAGCTGAGCCTTATTGCTTGTTAAGGCAGCGCCTATGCTGAAAGTAGACCAATTCAGAGAAAAAGTCAAAGAATCAAATAAAAAATCTGTGAAGTCCTTCACGTCTTTTTTACGACGTGTGTCAGAGGGCCTCAACCTCAAGGTCTCCAGAGGATTAATTCCTCCTGCTGCGGTTCGTGTCCAGTTACATCGAGTGGATGCAACGGTGGCGCAAACCGCTAAGCACTTTCCGTTTTTCTGCCAACTCGATTTTTTCTCGAAAACCTGGAGGACACAGCCCATTCAGAGCTTGTATTTTGGTACCATCCATAAGTCTGCCCACCCCATTCTTTCAGTAGATGCTCTCATACATCATGGTGGAATTGGCCATTTATGAACCCTAAAGCTCTAAGATGCCCTATTCCTAAACTGATTGAGCTTTTGCATCAATCATTGTGTCAAGCAAAGGTATGCAGAGGAGAGATGGCTCGCTGGGCCCTACCACCTTGGTGATAGCTCGCTGGAACCCGAGGTGTACACATGCCTTGAGCTGGACACCAAACCTGTGCTTGCTAAGGCAGCACATATACTAAAATTGGATCGATACAGAGAAGATTAGCATGGCCCCTGCGAAAGGATGACACGCAAATCCGTGAAGCGCTCCATATTTTTGCAGCTGTGATCAAAGCCTGCTTCACTGGACTTGATTCAGCCCCTCCTGCCACTCTTTGTTTTCATTCTTGTTCTCTTGTGTCAAGAACTGGTGCATCTCCAATGTATATAGGGCACTCTCAGTTTTCCTGCCAACTCTTTTTTTTTTTAACGCTTGTACTCTGGGGCCATCGACGAGTGTGTCCACTCCCTTTCTTCAGCAGATGCCGTTGGGGAACAGGGTTTGACCACAAAGGCGATATCTTTTCCCTTCAAGGTTGAGTCACAGAACATCACTGGAACAGAACAATACATTCACACAGAGCAAACTTGAGCTAAAATAAACTTCTACTTATGATTAGTTTTTACATTTTTATCATACAGTGAGCAGCTGTGCTGTAACTACCTAAGGAGTTACATATGCCAAGTAGGCATACGTGTAAATAGCTACATGTGGTGTGATTGAACTTCAAGACCCTAGGCACAGTTGTCTATAAATGCAGCAATCATGAGAACAGCTAAATGAAAATACAAAACAGCAACCCATCAACGTCTACAACTCTTGATTAATTTGATTGCATGATAGCCCAATGAATGAATTACAAAGTGTGTGAATATGTATCCTCTGGAAGGCAGGCTACACTAATAAACAAGTTTTTTTTAAACTGGTGTAATGGCTCGCTGGGCTCTACCACCTTGGTGAGGACTTGCTGGGACCCCAGGGGTTTCATATGCCTCAAATTAGCTGAGCCTTTTTGCTTGTTAAGGCAGCGCCTATGCTGAAAGTAGACCAATTCAGAGAAAAAGTCAAAGAATCAAATAAAAAATCTGTGAAGTCCTTCACGTCTTTTTCACGACGTGTGTCAGAGGGCCTCAACCTCAAGGTCTCCAGAGGATTAATTCCTCCTGCTGCGGTTCGTGTCCAGTTACATCGAGTGGATGCAACGGTGGCGCAAACCGCTAAGCACTTTCCGTTTTTCTGCCAACTCGATTTTTTCTCGAAAACCTGGAGGACACAGCCCATTCAGAGCTTGTATTTTGGTACCATCCATAAGTCTGCCCACCCCATTCTTTCAGTAGATGCTCTCATACATCATGGTGGAATTGGCCATATATGAACCCTAAAGCTCTAAGATGCCCTATTCCTAAACTGATTGAGCTTTTGCATCAATCATTGTGTCAAGCAAAGGTATGCAGAGGAGAGATGGCTCGCTGGGCCCTACCACCTTGGTGATAGCTCGCTGGAACCCGAGGTGTACACATGCCTTGAGCTGGACACCAAACCTGTGCTTGCTAAGGCAGCACATATACTAAAATTGGATCGATACAGAGAAGATTAGCATGGCCCCTGCGAAAGGATGACACGCAAATCCGTGAAGCGCTCCATATTTTTGCAGCTGTGATCAAAGCCTGCTTCACTGGACTTGATTCAGCCCCTCCTGCCACTCTTTGTTTTCATTCTTGTTCTCTTGTGTCAAGAACTGGTGCATCTCCAATGTATATAGGGCACTCTCAGTTTTCCTGCCAACTCTTTTTTTTTTAACGCTTGTACTCTGGGGCCATCGACGAGTGTGTCCACTCCCTTTCTTCAGCAGATGCCGTTGGGGAACAGGGTTTGACCACAAAGGCGATATCTTTTCCCTTCAAGGTTGAGTCACAGAACATCACTGGAACAGAACAATACATTCACACAGAGCAAACTTGAGCTAAAATAAACTTCTACTTATGATTAGTTTTTACATTTTTATCATACAGTGACCAGCTGTGCTGTAACTACCTAAGGAGTTACATATGCCAAGTAGGCATACGTGTAAATAGCTACATGTGGTGTGATTGAACTTCAAGACCCTAGGCACAGTTGTCTATAAATGCAGCAATCATGAGAACAGCTAAATGAAAATACAAAACAGCAACCCATCAACGTCTACAACTCTTGATTAATTTGATTGCATGATAGCCCAATGAATGAATTACAAAGTGTGTGAATATGTATCCTCTGGAAGGCAGGCTACACTAATAAACAAGTTTTTTTTAAACTGGTGTAATGGCTCGCTGGGCTCTACCACCTTGGTGAGGACTTGCTGGGACCCCAGGGGTTTCATATGCCTCAAATTAGCTGAGCCTTTTTGCTTGTTAAGGCAGCGCCTATGCTGAAAGTAGACCAATTCAGAGAAAAAGTCAAAGAATCAAATAAAAAATCTGTGAAGTCCTTCACGTCTTTTTCACGACGTGTGTCAGAGGGCCTCAACCTCAAGGTCTCCAGAGGATTAATTCCTCCTGCTGCGGTTCGTGTCCAGTTACATCGAGTGGATGCAACGGTGGCGCAAACCGCTAAGCACTTTCCGTTTTTCTGCCAACTCGATTTTTTCTCGAAAACCTGGAGGACACAGCCCATTCAGAGCTTGTATTTTGGTACCATCCATAAGTCTGCCCACCCCATTCTTTCAGTAGATGCTCTCATACATCATGGTGGAATTGGCCATATATGAACCCTAAAGCTCTAAGATGCCCTATTCCTAAACTGATTGAGCTTTTGCATCAATCATTGTGTCAAGCAAAGGTATGCAGAGGAGAGATGGCTCGCTGGGCCCTACCACCTTGGTGATAGCTCGCTGGAACCCGAGGTGTACACATGCCTTGAGCTGGACACCAAACCTGTGCTTGCTAAGGCAGCACATATACTAAAATTGGATCGATACAGAGAAGATTAGCATGGCCCCTGCGAAAGGATGACACGCAAATCCGTGAAGCGCTCCATATTTTTGCAGCTGTGATCAAAGCCTGCTTCACTGGACTTGATTCAGCCCCTCCTGCCACTCTTTGTTTTCATTCTTGTTCTCTTGTGTCAAGAACTGGTGCATCTCCAATGTATATAGGGCACTCTCAGTTTTCCTGCCAACTCTTTTTTTTTTAACGCTTGTACTCTGGGGCCATCGACGAGTGTGTCCACTCCCTTTCTTCAGCAGATGCCGTTGGGGAACAGGGTTTGACCACAAAGGCGATATCTTTTCCCTTCAAGGTTGAGTCACAGAACATCACTGGAACAGAACAATACATTCACACAGAGCAAACTTGAGCTAAAATAAACTTCTACTTATGATTAGTTTTTACATTTTTATCATACAGTGACCAGCTGTGCTGTAACTACCTAAGGAGTTACATATGCCAAGTAGGCATACGTGTAAATAGCTACATGTGGTGTGATTGAACTTCAAGACCCTAGGCACAGTTGTCTATAAATGCAGCAATCATGAGAACAGCTAAATGAAAATACAAAACAGCAACCCATCAACGTCTACAACTCTTGATTAATTTGATTGCATGATAGCCCAATGAATGAATTACAAAGTGTGTGAATATGTATCCTCTGGAAGGCAGGCTACACTAATAAACAAGTTTTTTTTAAACTGGTGTAATGGCTCGCTGGGCTCTACCACCTTGGTGAGGACTTGCTGGGACCCCAGGGGTACATATGCCTCAAATTAGCTGAGCCTTATTGCTTGTTAAGGCAGCGCCTATGCTGAAAGTAGACCAATTCAGAGAAAAAGTCAAAGAATCAAATAAAAAATCTGTGAAGTCCTTCACGTCTTTTTTACGACGTGTGTCAGAGGGCCTCAACCTCAAGGTCTCCAGAGGATTAATTCCTCCTGCTGCGGTTCGTGTCCAGTTACATCGAGTGGATGCAACGGTGGCGCAAACCGCTAAGCACTTTCCGTTTTTCTGCCAACTCGATTTTTTCTCGAAAACCTGGAGGACACAGCCCATTCAGAGCTTGTATTTTGGTACCATCCATAAGTCTGCCCACCCCATTCTTTCAGTAGATGCTCTCATACATCATGGTGGAATTGGCCATATATGAACCCTAAAGCTCTAAGATGCCCTATTCCTAAACTGATTGAGCTTTTGCATCAATCATTGTGTCAAGCAAAGGTATGCAGAGGAGAGATGGCTCGCTGGGCCCTACCACCTTGGTGATAGCTCGCTGGAACCCGAGGTGTACACATGCCTTGAGCTGGACACCAAACCTGTGCTTGCTAAGGCAGCACATATACTAAAATTGGATCGATACAGAGAAGATTAGCATGGCCCCTGCGAAAGGATGACACGCAAATCCGTGAAGCGCTCCATATTTTTGCAGCTGTGATCAAAGCCTGCTTCACTGGACTTGATTCAGCCCCTCCTGCCACTCTTTGTTTTCATTCTTGTTCTCTTGTGTCAAGAACTGGTGCATCTCCAATGTATATAGGGCACTCTCAGTTTTCCTGCCAACTCTTTTTTTTTTTTAACGCTTGTACTCTGGGGCCATCGCCGAGTGTGTCCACTCCCTTTCTTCAGCAGATGCCGTTGGGGAACAGGGTTTGACCACAAAGGCGATATCTTTTCCCTTCAAGGTTGAGTCACAGAACATCACTGGAACAGAACAATACATTCACACAGAGCAAACTTGAGCTAAAATAAACTTCTACTTATGATTAGTTTTTACATTTTTATCATACAGTGACCAGCTGTGCTGTAACTACCTAAGGAGTTACATATGCCAAGTAGGCATACGTGTAAATAGCTACATGTGGTGTGATTGAACTTCAAGACCCTAGGCACAGTTGTCTATAAATGCAGCAATCATGAGAACAGCTAAATGAAAATACAAAACAGCAACCCATCAACGTCTACAACTCTTGATTAATTTGATTGCATGATAGCCCAATGAATGAATTACAAAGTGTGTGAATATGTATCCTCTGGAAGGCAGGCTACACTAATAAACAAGTTTTTTTTAAACTGGTGTAATGGCTCGCTGGGCTCTACCACCTTGGTGAGGACTTGCTGGGACCCCAGGGGTACATATGCCTCAAATTAGCTGAGCCTTTTCGCTTGTTAAGGCAGCGCCTATGCTGAAAGTAGACCAATTCAGAGAAAAAGTCAAAGAATCAAATAAAAAATCTGTGAAGTCCTTCACGTCTTTTTTACGACGTGTGTCAGAGGGCCTCAACCTCAAGGTCTCCAGAGGATTAATTCCTCCTGCTGCGGTTCGTGTCCAGTTACATCGAGTGCAACGGTGGCGCAAACCGCTAAGCACTTTCCGTTTTTCTGCCAACTCGATTTTTTCTCGAAAACCTGGAGGACACAGCCCATTCAGAGCTTGTATTTTGGTACCATCCATAAGTCTGCCCACCCCATTCTTTCAGTAGATGCTCTCATACATCATGGTGGAATTGGCCATATATGAACCCTAAAGCTCTAAGATGCCCTATTCCTAAACTGATTGAGCTTTTGCATCAATCATTGTGTCAAGCAAAGGTATGCAGAGGAGAGATGGCTCGCTGGGCCCTACCACCTTGGTGATAGCTCGCTGGAACCCGAGGTGTACACATGCCTTGAGCTGGACACCAAACCTGTGCTTGCTAAGGCAGCACATATACTAAAATTGGATCGATACAGAGAAGATTAGCATGGCCCCTGCGAAAGGATGACACGCAAATCCGTGAAGCGCTCCATATTTTTGCAGCTGTGATCAAAGCCTGCTTCACTGGACTTGATTCAGCCCCTCCTGCCACTCTTTGTTTTCATTCTTGTTCTCTTGTGTCAAGAACTGGTGCATCTCCAATGTATATAGGGCACTCTCAGTTTTCCTGCCAACTCTTTTTTTTTTTAACGCTTGTACTCTGGGGCCATCGACGAGTGTGTCCACTCCCTTTCTTCAGCAGATGCCGTTGGGGAACAGGGTTTGACCACAAAGGCGATATCTTTTCCCTTCAAGGTTGAGTCACAGAACATCACTGGAACAGAACAATACATTCACACAGAGCAAACTTGAGCTAAAATAAACTTCTACTTATGATTAGTTTTTACATTTTTATCATACAGTGACCAGCTATGCTGTAACTACCTAAGGAGTTACATATGCCAAGTAGGCATACGTGTAAATAGCTACATGTGGTGTTATTGAACTTCAAGACCCTAGGCACAGTTGTCTATAAATGCAGCAATCATGAGAACAGCTAAATGAAAATACAAAACAGCAACCCATCAACGTCTACAACTCTTGATTAATTTGATTGCATGATAGCCCAATGAATGAATTACAAAGTGTGTGAATATGTATCCTCTGGAAGGCAGGCTACACTAATAAACAAGTTTTTTTTAAACTGGTGTAATGGCTCGCTGGGCTCTACCACCTTGGTGAGGACTTGCTGGGACCCCAGGGGTACATATGCCTCAAATTAGCTGAGCCTTTTTGCTTGTTAAGGCAGCGCTTATGCTGAAAGTAGACCAATTCAGAGAAAAAGTCAAAGAATCAAATAAAAAATCTGTGAAGTCCTTCACGTCTTTTTTACGACGTGTGTCAGAGGGCCTCAACCTCAAGGTCTCCAGAGGATTAATTCCTCCTGCTGCGGTTCGTGTCCAGTTACATCGAGTGGATGCAACGGTGGCGCAAACCGCTAAGCACTTTCCGTTTTTCTGCCAACTCGATTTTTTCTCGAAAACCTGGAGGACACAGCCCATTCAGAGCTTGTATTTTGGTACCATCCATAAGTCTGCCCACCCCATTCTTTCAGTAGATGCTCTCATACATCATGGTGGAATTGGCCATATATGAACCCTAAAGCTCTAAGATGCCCTATTCCTAAACTGATTGAGCTTTTGCATCAATCATTGTGTCAAGCAAAGGTATGCAGAGGAGAGATGGCTCGCTGGGCCCTACCACCTTGGTGATAGCTCGCTGGAACCCGAGGTGTACACATGCCTTGAGCTGGACACCAAACCTGTGCTTGCTAAGGCAGCACATATACTAAAATTGGATCGATACAGAGAAGATTAGCATGGCCCCTGCGAAAGGATGACACGCAAATCCGTGAAGCGCTCCATATTTTTGCAGCTGTGATCAAAGCCTGCTTCACTGGACTTGATTCAGCCCCTCCTGCCACTCTTTGTTTTCATTCTTGTTCTCTTGTGTCAAGAACTGGTGCATCTCCAATGTATATAGGGCACTCTCAGTTTTCCTGCCAACTCTTTTTTTTTTTTAACGCTTGTACTCTGGGGCCATCGACGAGTGTGTCCACTCCCTTTCTTCAGCAGATGCCGTTGGGGAACAGGGTTTGACCACAAAGGCGATATCTTTTCCCTTCAAGGTTGAGTCACAGAACATCACTGGAACAGAACAATACATTCACACAGAGCAAACTTGAGCTAAAATAAACTTCTACTTATGATTAGTTTTTACATTTTTATCATACAGTGACCAGCTGTGCTGTAACTACCTAAGGAGTTACATATGCCAAGTAGGCATACGTGTAAATAGCTACATGTGGTGTGATTGAACTTCAAGACCCTAGGCACAGTTGTCTATAAATGCAGCAATCATGAGAACAGCTAAATGAAAATACAAAACAGCAACCCATCAACGTCTACAACTCTTGATTAATTTGATTGCATGATAGCCCAATGAATGAATTACAAAGTGTGTGAATATGTATCCTCTGGAAGGCAGGCTACACTAATAAACAAGTTTTTTTTAAACTGGTGTAATGGCTCGCTGGGCTCTACCACCTTGGTGAGGACTTGCTGGGACCCCAGGGGTTTCATATGCCTCAAATTAGCTGAGCCTTTTTGCTTGTTAAGGCAGCGCCTATGCTGAAAGTAGACCAATTCAGAGAAAAAGTCAAAGAATCAAATAAAAAATCTGTGAAGTCCTTCACGTGACGTGTGTCAGAGGGCCTCAACCTCAAGGTCTCCAGAGGATTAATTCCTCCTGCTGCGGTTCGTGTCCAGTTACATCGAGTGGATGCAACGGTGGCGCAAACCGCTAAGCACTTTCCGTTTTTCTGCCAACTCGATTTTTTCTCGAAAACCTGGAGGACACAGCCCATTCAGAGCTTGTATTTTGGTACCATCCATAAGTCTGCCCACCCCATTCTTTCAGTAGATGCTCTCATACATCATGGTGGAATTGGCCATATATGAACCCTAAAGCTCTAAGATGCCCTATTCCTAAACTGATTGAGCTTTTGCATCAATCATTGTGTCAAGCAAAGGTATGCAGAGGAGAGATGGCTCGCTGGGCCCTACCACCTTGGTGATAGCTCGCTGGAACCCGAGGTGTACACATGCCTTGAGCTGGACACCAAACCTGTGCTTGCTAAGGCAGCACATATACTAAAATTGGATCGATACAGAGAAGATTAGCATGGCCCCTGCGAAAGGATGACACGCAAATCCGTGAAGCGCTCCATATTTTTGCAGCTGTGATCAAAGCCTGCTTCACTGGACTTGATTCAGCCCCTCCTGCCACTCTTTGTTTTCATTCTTGTTCTCTTGTGTCAAGAACTGGTGCATCTCCAATGTATATAGGGCACTCTCAGTTTTCCTGCCAACTCTTTTTTTTTTTAACGCTTGTACTCTGGGGCCATCGACGAGTGTGTCCACTCCCTTTCTTCAGCAGATGCCGTTGGGGAACAGGGTTTGACCACAAAGGCGATATCTTTTCCCTTCAAGGTTGAGTCACAGAACATCACTGGAACAGAACAATACATTCACACAGAGCAAACTTGAGCTAAAATAAACTTCTACTTATGATTAGTTTTTACATTTTTATCATACAGTGACCAGCTATGCTGTAACTACCTAAGGAGTTACATATGCCAAGTAGGCATACGTGTAAATAGCTACATGTGGTGTTATTGAACTTCAAGACCCTAGGCACAGTTGTCTATAAATGCAGCAATCATGAGAACAGCTAAATGAAAATACAAAACAGCAACCCATCAACGTCTACAACTCTTGATTAATTTGATTGCATGATAGCCCAATGAATGAATTACAAAGTGTGTGAATATGTATCCTCTGGAAGGCAGGCTACACTAATAAACAAGTTTTTTTTAAACTGGTGTAATGGCTCGCTGGGCTCTACCACCTTGGTGAGGACTTGCTGGGACCCCAGGGGTACATATGCCTCAAATTAGCTGAGCCTTTTTGCTTGTTAAGGCAGCGCCTATGCTGAAAGTAGACCAATTCAGAGAAAAAGTCAAAGAATCAAATAAAAAATCTGTGAAGTCCTTCACGTCTTTTTTACGACGTGTGTCAGAGGGCCTCAACCTCAAGGTCTCCAGAGGATTAATTCCTCCTGCTGCGGTTCGTGTCCAGTTACATCGAGTGGATGCAACGGTGGCGCAAACCGCTAAGCACTTTCCGTTTTTCTGCCAACTCGATTTTTTCTCGAAAACCTGGAGGACACAGCCCATTCAGAGCTTGTATTTTGGTACCATCCATAAGTCTGCCCACCCCATTCTTTCAGTAGATGCTCTCATACATCATGGTGGAATTGGCCATATATGAACCCTAAAGCTCTAAGATGCCCTATTCCTAAACTGATTGAGCTTTTGCATCAATCATTGTGTCAAGCAAAGGTATGCAGAGGAGAGATGGCTCGCTGGGCCCTACCACCTTGGTGATAGCTCGCTGGAACCCGAGGTGTACACATGCCTTGAGCTGGACACCAAACCTGTGCTTGCTAAGGCAGCACATATACTAAAATTGGATCGATACAGAGAAGATTAGCATGGCCCCTGCGAAAGGATGACACGCAAATCCGTGAAGCGCTCCATATTTTTGCAGCTGTGATCAAAGCCTGCTTCACTGGACTTGATTCAGCCCCTCCTGCCACTCTTTGTTTTCATTCTTGTTCTCTTCTGTCAAGAACTGGTGCATCTCCAATGTATATAGGGCACTCTCAGTTTTCCTGCCAACTCTTTTTTTTTTTTAACGCTTGTACTCTGGGGCCATCGCCGAGTGTGTCCACTCCCTTTCTTCAGCAGATGCCGTTGGGGAACAGGGTTTGACCACAAAGGCGATATCTTTTCCCTTCAAGGTTGAGTCACAGAACATCACTGGAACAGAACAATACATTCACACAGAGCAAACTTGAGCTAAAATAAACTTCTACTTATGATTAGTTTTTACATTTTTATCATACAGTGACCAGCTGTGCTGTAACTACCTAAGGAGTTACATATGCCAAGTAGGCATACGTGTAAATAGCTACATGTGGTGTGATTGAACTTCAAGACCCTAGGCACAGTTGTCTATAAATGCAGCAATCATGAGAACAGCTAAATGAAAATACAAAACAGCAACCCATCAACGTCTACAACTCTTGATTAATTTGATTGCATGATAGCCCAATGAATGAATTACAAAGTGTGTGAATATGTATCCTCTGGAAGGCAGGCTACACTAATAAACAAGTTTTTTTTAAACTGGTGTAATGGCTCGCTGGGCTCTACCACCTTGGTGAGGACTTGCTGGGACCCCAGGGGTACATATGCCTCAAATTAGCTGAGCCTTTTCGCTTGTTAAGGCAGCGCCTATGCTGAAAGTAGACCAATTCAGAGAAAAAGTCAAAGAATCAAATAAAAAATCTGTGAAGTCCTTCACGTCTTTTTTACGACGTGTGTCAGAGGGCCTCAACCTCAAGGTCTCCAGAGGATTAATTCCTCCTGCTGCGGTTCGTGTCCAGTTACATCGAGTGGATGCAACGGTGGCGCAAACCGCTAAGCACTTTCCGTTTTTCTGCCAACTCGATTTTTTCTCGAAAACCTGGAGGACACAGCCCATTCAGAGCTTGTATTTTGGTACCATCCATAAGTCTGCCCACCCCATTCTTTCAGTAGATGCTCTCATACATCATGGTGGAATTGGCCATATATGAACCCTAAAGCTCTAAGATGCCCTATTCCTAAACTGATTGAGCTTTTGCATCAATCATTGTGTCAAGCAAAGGTATGCAGAGGAGAGATGGCTCGCTGGGCCCTACCACCTTGGTGATAGCTCGCTGGAACCCGAGGTGTACACATGCCTTGAGCTGGACACCAAACCTGTGCTTGCTAAGGCAGCACATATACTAAAATTGGATCGATACAGAGAAGATTAGCATGGCCCCTGCGAAAGGATGACACGCAAATCCGTGAAGCGCTCCATATTTTTGCAGCTGTGATCAAAGCCTGCTTCACTGGACTTGATTCAGCCCCTCCTGCCACTCTTTGTTTTCATTCTTGTTCTCTTGTGTCAAGAACTGGTGCATCTCCAATGTATATAGGGCACTCTCAGTTTTCCTGCCAACTCTTTTTTTTTTTTAACGCTTGTACTCTGGGGCCATCGACGAGTGTGTCCACTCCCTTTCTTCAGCAGATGCCGTTGGGGAACAGGGTTTGACCACAAAGGCGATATCTTTTCCCTTCAAGGTTGAGTCACAGAACATCACTGGAACAGAACAATACATTCACACAGAGCAAACTTGAGCTAAAATAAACTTCTACTTATGATTAGTTTTTACATTTTTATCATACAGTGAGCAGCTGTGCTGTAACTACCTAAGGAGTTACATATGCCAAGTAGGCATACGTGTAAATAGCTACATGTGGTGTGATTGAACTTCAAGACCCTAGGCACAGTTGTCTATAAATGCAGCAATCATGAGAACAGCTAAATGAAAATACAAAACAGCAACCCATCAACGTCTACAACTCTTGATTAATTTGATTGCATGATAGCCCAATGAATGAATTACAAAGTGTGTGAATATGTATCCTCTGGAAGGCAGGCTACACTAATAAACAAGTTTTTTTTAAACTGGTGTAATGGCTCGCTGGGCTCTACCACCTTGGTGAGGACTTGCTGGGACCCCAGGGGTTTCATATGCCTCAAATTAGCTGAGCCTTTTTGCTTGTTAAGGCAGCGCCTATGCTGAAAGTAGACCAATTCAGAGAAAAAGTCAAAGAATCAAATAAAAAATCTGTGAAGTCCTTCACGTCTTTTTCACGACGTGTGTCAGAGGGCCTCAACCTCAAGGTCTCCAGAGGATTAATTCCTCCTGCTGCGGTTCGTGTCCAGTTACATCGAGTGGATGCAACGGTGGCGCAAACCGCTAAGCACTTTCCGTTTTTCTGCCAACTCGATTTTTTCTCGAAAACCTGGAGGACACAGCCCATTCAGAGCTTGTATTTTGGTACCATCCATAAGTCTGCCCACCCCATTCTTTCAGTAGATGCTCTCATACATCATGGTGGAATTGGCCATATATGAACCCTAAAGCTCTAAGATGCCCTATTCCTAAACTGATTGAGCTTTTGCATCAATCATTGTGTCAAGCAAAGGTATGCAGAGGAGAGATGGCTCGCTGGGCCCTACCACCTTGGTGATAGCTCGCTGGAACCCGAGGTGTACACATGCCTTGAGCTGGACACCAAACCTGTGCTTGCTAAGGCAGCACATATACTAAAATTGGATCGATACAGAGAAGATTAGCATGGCCCCTGCGAAAGGATGACACGCAAATCCGTGAAGCGCTCCATATTTTTGCAGCTGTGATCAAAGCCTGCTTCACTGGACTTGATTCAGCCCCTCCTGCCACTCTTTGTTTTCATTCTTGTTCTCTTGTGTCAAGAACTGGTGCATCTCCAATGTATATAGGGCACTCTCAGTTTTCCTGCCAACTCTTTTTTTTTTAACGCTTGTACTCTGGGGCCATCGACGAGTGTGTCCACTCCCTTTCTTCAGCAGATGCCGTTGGGGAACAGGGTTTGACCACAAAGGCGATATCTTTTCCCTTCAAGGTTGAGTCACAGAACATCACTGGAACAGAACAATACATTCACACAGAGCAAACTTGAGCTAAAATAAACTTCTACTTATGATTAGTTTTTACATTTTTATCATACAGTGACCAGCTATGCTGTAACTACCTAAGGAGTTACATATGCCAAGTAGGCATACGTGTAAATAGCTACATGTGGTGTTATTGAACTTCAAGACCCTAGGCACAGTTGTCTATAAATGCAGCAATCATGAGAACAGCTAAATGAAAATACAAAACAGCAACCCATCAACGTCTACAACTCTTGATTAATTTGATTGCATGATAGCCCAATGAATGAATTACAAAGTGTGTGAATATGTATCCTCTGGAAGGCAGGCTACACTAATAAACAAGTTTTTTTTAAACTGGTGTAATGGCTCGCTGGGCTCTACCACCTTGGTGAGGACTTGCTGGGACCCCAGGGGTACATATGCCTCAAATTAGCTGAGCCTTTTTGCTTGTTAAGGCAGCGCTTATGCTGAAAGTAGACCAATTCAGAGAAAAAGTCAAAGAATCAAATAAAAAATCTGTGAAGTCCTTCACGTCTTTTTTACGACGTGTGTCAGAGGGCCTCAACCTCAAGGTCTCCAGAGGATTAATTCCTCCTGCTGCGGTTCGTGTCCAGTTACATCGAGTGGATGCAACGGTGGCGCAAACCGCTAAGCACTTTCCGTTTTTCTGCCAACTCGATTTTTTCTCGAAAACCTGGAGGACACAGCCCATTCAGAGCTTGTATTTTGGTACCATCCATAAGTCTGCCCACCCCATTCTTTCAGTAGATGCTCTCATACATCATGGTGGAATTGGCCATATATGAACCCTAAAGCTCTAAGATGCCCTATTCCTAAACTGATTGAGCTTTTGCATCAATCATTGTGTCAAGCAAAGGTATGCAGAGGAGAGATGGCTCGCTGGGCCCTACCACCTTGGTGATAGCTCGCTGGAACCCGAGGTGTACACATGCCTTGAGCTGGACACCAAACCTGTGCTTGCTAAGGCAGCACATATACTAAAATTGGATCGATACAGAGAAGATTAGCATGGCCCCTGCGAAAGGATGACACGCAAATCCGTGAAGCGCTCCATATTTTTGCAGCTGTGATCAAAGCCTGCTTCACTGGACTTGATTCAGCCCCTCCTGCCACTCTTTGTTTTCATTCTTGTTCTCTTGTGTCAAGAACTGGTGCATCTCCAATGTATATAGGGCACTCTCAGTTTTCCTGCCAACTCTTTTTTTTTTTTAACGCTTGTACTCTGGGGCCATCGACGAGTGTGTCCACTCCCTTTCTTCAGCAGATGCCGTTGGGGAACAGGGTTTGACCACAAAGGCGATATCTTTTCCCTTCAAGGTTGAGTCACAGAACATCACTGGAACAGAACAATACATTCACACAGAGCAAACTTGAGCTAAAATAAACTTCTACTTATGATTAGTTTTTACATTTTTATCATACAGTGACCAGCTGTGCTGTAACTACCTAAGGAGTTACATATGCCAAGTAGGCATACGTGTAAATAGCTACATGTGGTGTGATTGAACTTCAAGACCCTAGGCACAGTTGTCTATAAATGCAGCAATCATGAGAACAGCTAAATGAAAATACAAAACAGCAACCCATCAACGTCTACAACTCTTGATTAATTTGATTGCATGATAGCCCAATGAATGAATTACAAAGTGTGTGAATATGTATCCTCTGGAAGGCAGGCTACACTAATAAACAAGTTTTTTTTAAACTGGTGTAATGGCTCGCTGGGCTCTACCACCTTGGTGAGGACTTGCTGGGACCCCAGGGGTTTCATATGCCTCAAATTAGCTGAGCCTTTTTGCTTGTTAAGGCAGCGCCTATGCTGAAAGTAGACCAATTCAGAGAAAAAGTCAAAGAATCAAATAAAAAATCTGTGAAGTCCTTCACGTGACGTGTGTCAGAGGGCCTCAACCTCAAGGTCTCCAGAGGATTAATTCCTCCTGCTGCGGTTCGTGTCCAGTTACATCGAGTGGATGCAACGGTGGCGCAAACCGCTAAGCACTTTCCGTTTTTCTGCCAACTCGATTTTTTCTCGAAAACCTGGAGGACACAGCCCATTCAGAGCTTGTATTTTGGTACCATCCATAAGTCTGCCCACCCCATTCTTTCAGTAGATGCTCTCATACATCATGGTGGAATTGGCCATATATGAACCCTAAAGCTCTAAGATGCCCTATTCCTAAACTGATTGAGCTTTTGCATCAATCATTGTGTCAAGCAAAGGTATGCAGAGGAGAGATGGCTCGCTGGGCCCTACCACCTTGGTGATAGCTCGCTGGAACCCGAGGTGTACACATGCCTTGAGCTGGACACCAAACCTGTGCTTGCTAAGGCAGCACATATACTAAAATTGGATCGATACAGAGAAGATTAGCATGGCCCCTGCGAAAGGATGACACGCAAATCCGTGAAGCGCTCCATATTTTTGCAGCTGTGATCAAAGCCTGCTTCACTGGACTTGATTCAGCCCCTCCTGCCACTCTTTGTTTTCATTCTTGTTCTCTTGTGTCAAGAACTGGTGCATCTCCAATGTATATAGGGCACTCTCAGTTTTCCTGCCAACTCTTTTTTTTTTTAACGCTTGTACTCTGGGGCCATCGACGAGTGTGTCCACTCCCTTTCTTCAGCAGATGCCGTTGGGGAACAGGGTTTGACCACAAAGGCGATATCTTTTCCCTTCAAGGTTGAGTCACAGAACATCACTGGAACAGAACAATACATTCACACAGAGCAAACTTGAGCTAAAATAAACTTCTACTTATGATTAGTTTTTACATTTTTATCATACAGTGACCAGCTATGCTGTAACTACCTAAGGAGTTACATATGCCAAGTAGGCATACGTGTAAATAGCTACATGTGGTGTTATTGAACTTCAAGACCCTAGGCACAGTTGTCTATAAATGCAGCAATCATGAGAACAGCTAAATGAAAATACAAAACAGCAACCCATCAACGTCTACAACTCTTGATTAATTTGATTGCATGATAGCCCAATGAATGAATTACAAAGTGTGTGAATATGTATCCTCTGGAAGGCAGGCTACACTAATAAACAAGTTTTTTTTAAACTGGTGTAATGGCTCGCTGGGCTCTACCACCTTGGTGAGGACTTGCTGGGACCCCAGGGGTACATATGCCTCAAATTAGCTGAGCCTTTTTGCTTGTTAAGGCAGCGCTTATGCTGAAAGTAGACCAATTCAGAGAAAAAGTCAAAGAATCAAATAAAAAATCTGTGAAGTCCTTCACGTCTTTTTTACGACGTGTGTCAGAGGGCCTCAACCTCAAGGTCTCCAGAGGATTAATTCCTCCTGCTGCGGTTCGTGTCCAGTTACATCGAGTGGATGCAACGGTGGCGCAAACCGCTAAGCACTTTCCGTTTTTCTGCCAACTCGATTTTTTCTCGAAAACCTGGAGGACACAGCCCATTCAGAGCTTGTATTTTGGTACCATCCATAAGTCTGCCCACCCCATTCTTTCAGTAGATGCTCTCATACATCATGGTGGAATTGGCCATATATGAACCCTAAAGCTCTAAGATGCCCTATTCCTAAACTGATTGAGCTTTTGCATCAATCATTGTGTCAAGCAAAGGTATGCAGAGGAGAGATGGCTCGCTGGGCCCTACCACCTTGGTGATAGCTCGCTGGAACCCGAGGTGTACACATGCCTTGAGCTGGACACCAAACCTGTGCTTGCTAAGGCAGCACATATACTAAAATTGGATCGATACAGAGAAGATTAGCATGGCCCCTGCGAAAGGATGACACGCAAATCCGTGAAGCGCTCCATATTTTTGCAGCTGTGATCAAAGCCTGCTTCACTGGACTTGATTCAGCCCCTCCTGCCACTCTTTGTTTTCATTCTTGTTCTCTTGTGTCAAGAACTGGTGCATCTCCAATGTATATAGGGCACTCTCAGTTTTCCTGCCAACTCTTTTTTTTTTTTAACGCTTGTACTCTGGGGCCATCGACGAGTGTGTCCACTCCCTTTCTTCAGCAGATGCCGTTGGGGAACAGGGTTTGACCACAAAGGCGATATCTTTTCCCTTCAAGGTTGAGTCACAGAACATCACTGGAACAGAACAATACATTCACACAGAGCAAACTTGAGCTAAAATAAACTTCTACTTATGATTAGTTTTTACATTTTTATCATACAGTGACCAGCTGTGCTGTAACTACCTAAGGAGTTACATATGCCAAGTAGGCATACGTGTAAATAGCTACATGTGGTGTGATTGAACTTCAAGACCCTAGGCACAGTTGTCTATAAATGCAGCAATCATGAGAACAGCTAAATGAAAATACAAAACAGCAACCCATCAACGTCTACAACTCTTGATTAATTTGATTGCATGATAGCCCAATGAATGAATTACAAAGTGTGTGAATATGTATCCTCTGGAAGGCAGGCTACACTAATAAACAAGTTTTTTTTAAACTGGTGTAATGGCTCGCTGGGCTCTACCACCTTGGTGAGGACTTGCTGGGACCCCAGGGGTTTCATATGCCTCAAATTAGCTGAGCCTTTTTGCTTGTTAAGGCAGCGCCTATGCTGAAAGTAGACCAATTCAGAGAAAAAGTCAAAGAATCAAATAAAAAATCTGTGAAGTCCTTCACGTGACGTGTGTCAGAGGGCCTCAACCTCAAGGTCTCCAGAGGATTAATTCCTCCTGCTGCGGTTCGTGTCCAGTTACATCGAGTGGATGCAACGGTGGCGCAAACCGCTAAGCACTTTCCGTTTTTCTGCCAACTCGATTTTTTCTCGAAAACCTGGAGGACACAGCCCATTCAGAGCTTGTATTTTGGTACCATCCATAAGTCTGCCCACCCCATTCTTTCAGTAGATGCTCTCATACATCATGGTGGAATTGGCCATATATGAACCCTAAAGCTCTAAGATGCCCTATTCCTAAACTGATTGAGCTTTTGCATCAATCATTGTGTCAAGCAAAGGTATGCAGAGGAGAGATGGCTCGCTGGGCCCTACCACCTTGGTGATAGCTCGCTGGAACCCGAGGTGTACACATGCCTTGAGCTGGACACCAAACCTGTGCTTGCTAAGGCAGCACATATACTAAAATTGGATCGATACAGAGAAGATTAGCATGGCCCCTGCGAAAGGATGACACGCAAATCCGTGAAGCGCTCCATATTTTTGCAGCTGTGATCAAAGCCTGCTTCACTGGACTTGATTCAGCCCCTCCTGCCACTCTTTGTTTTCATTCTTGTTCTCTTCTGTCAAGAACTGGTGCATCTCCAATGTATATAGGGCACTCTCAGTTTTCCTGCCAACTCTTTTTTTTTTTTAACGCTTGTACTCTGGGGCCATCGACGAGTGTGTCCACTCCCTTTCTTCAGCAGATGCCGTTGGGGAACAGGGTTTGACCACAAAGGCGATATCTTTTCCCTTCAAGGTTGAGTCACAGAACATCACTGGAACAGAACAATACATTCACACAGAGCAAACTTGAGCTAAAATAAACTTCTACTTATGATTAGTTTTTACATTTTTATCATACAGTGACCAGCTGTGCTGTAACTACCTAAGGAGTTACATATGCCAAGTAGGCATACGTGTAAATAGCTACATGTGGTGTGATTGAACTTCAAGACCCTAGGCACAGTTGTCTATAAATGCAGCAATCATGAGAACAGCTAAATGAAAATACAAAACAGCAACCCATCAACGTCTACAACTCTTGATTAATTTGATTGCATGATAGCCCAATGAATGAATTACAAAGTGTGTGAATATGTATCCTCTGGAAGGCAGGCTACACTAATAAACAAGTTTTTTTTAAACTGGTGTAATGGCTCGCTGGGCTCTACCACCTTGGTGAGGACTTGCTGGGACCCCAGGGGTTTCATATGCCTCAAATTAGCTGAGCCTTTTTGCTTGTTAAGGCAGCGCCTATGCTGAAAGTAGACCAATTCAGAGAAAAAGTCAAAGAATCAAATAAAAAATCTGTGAAGTCCTTCACGTGACGTGTGTCAGAGGGCCTCAACCTCAAGGTCTCCAGAGGATTAATTCCTCCTGCTGCGGTTCGTGTCCAGTTACATCGAGTGGATGCAACGGTGGCGCAAACCGCTAAGCACTTTCCGTTTTTCTGCCAACTCGATTTTTTCTCGAAAACCTGGAGGACACAGCCCATTCAGAGCTTGTATTTTGGTACCATCCATAAGTCTGCCCACCCCATTCTTTCAGTAGATGCTCTCATACATCATGGTGGAATTGGCCATATATGAACCCTAAAGCTCTAAGATGCCCTATTCCTAAACTGATTGAGCTTTTGCATCAATCATTGTGTCAAGCAAAGGTATGCAGAGGAGAGATGGCTCGCTGGGCCCTACCACCTTGGTGATAGCTCGCTGGAACCCGAGGTGTACACATGCCTTGAGCTGGACACCAAACCTGTGCTTGCTAAGGCAGCACATATACTAAAATTGGATCGATACAGAGAAGATTAGCATGGCCCCTGCGAAAGGATGACACGCAAATCCGTGAAGCGCTCCATATTTTTGCAGCTGTGATCAAAGCCTGCTTCACTGGACTTGATTCAGCCCCTCCTGCCACTCTTTGTTTTCATTCTTGTTCTCTTGTGTCAAGAACTGGTGCATCTCCAATGTATATAGGGCACTCTCAGTTTTCCTGCCAACTCTTTTTTTTTTTAACGCTTGTACTCTGGGGCCATCGACGAGTGTGTCCACTCCCTTTCTTCAGCAGATGCCGTTGGGGAACAGGGTTTGACCACAAAGGCGATATCTTTTCCCTTCAAGGTTGAGTCACAGAACATCACTGGAACAGAACAATACATTCACACAGAGCAAACTTGAGCTAAAATAAACTTCTACTTATGATTAGTTTTTACATTTTTATCATACAGTGACCAGCTATGCTGTAACTACCTAAGGAGTTACATATGCCAAGTAGGCATACGTGTAAATAGCTACATGTGGTGTTATTGAACTTCAAGACCCTAGGCACAGTTGTCTATAAATGCAGCAATCATGAGAACAGCTAAATGAAAATACAAAACAGCAACCCATCAACGTCTACAACTCTTGATTAATTTGATTGCATGATAGCCCAATGAATGAATTACAAAGTGTGTGAATATGTATCCTCTGGAAGGCAGGCTACACTAATAAACAAGTTTTTTTTAAACTGGTGTAATGGCTCGCTGGGCTCTACCACCTTGGTGAGGACTTGCTGGGACCCCAGGGGTACATATGCCTCAAATTAGCTGAGCCTTTTTGCTTGTTAAGGCAGCGCCTATGCTGAAAGTAGACCAATTCAGAGAAAAAGTCAAAGAATCAAATAAAAAATCTGTGAAGTCCTTCACGTCTTTTTTACGACGTGTGTCAGAGGGCCTCAACCTCAAGGTCTCCAGAGGATTAATTCCTCCTGCTGCGGTTCGTGTCCAGTTACATCGAGTGGATGCAACGGTGGCGCAAACCGCTAAGCACTTTCCGTTTTTCTGCCAACTCGATTTTTTCTCGAAAACCTGGAGGACACAGCCCATTCAGAGCTTGTATTTTGGTACCATCCATAAGTCTGCCCACCCCATTCTTTCAGTAGATGCTCTCATACATCATGGTGGAATTGGCCATATATGAACCCTAAAGCTCTAAGATGCCCTATTCCTAAACTGATTGAGCTTTTGCATCAATCATTGTGTCAAGCAAAGGTATGCAGAGGAGAGATGGCTCGCTGGGCCCTACCACCTTGGTGATAGCTCGCTGGAACCCGAGGTGTACACATGCCTTGAGCTGGACACCAAACCTGTGCTTGCTAAGGCAGCACATATACTAAAATTGGATCGATACAGAGAAGATTAGCATGGCCCCTGCGAAAGGATGACACGCAAATCCGTGAAGCGCTCCATATTTTTGCAGCTGTGATCAAAGCCTGCTTCACTGGACTTGATTCAGCCCCTCCTGCCACTCTTTGTTTTCATTCTTGTTCTCTTGTGTCAAGAACTGGTGCATCTCCAATGTATATAGGGCACTCTCAGTTTTCCTGCCAACTCTTTTTTTTTTTTAACGCTTGTACTCTGGGGCCATCGACGAGTGTGTCCACTCCCTTTCTTCAGCAGATGCCGTTGGGGAACAGGGTTTGACCACAAAGGCGATATCTTTTCCCTTCAAGGTTGAGTCACAGAACATCACTGGAACAGAACAATACATTCACACAGAGCAAACTTGAGCTAAAATAAACTTCTACTTATGATTAGTTTTTACATTTTTATCATACAGTGACCAGCTGTGCTGTAACTACCTAAGGAGTTACATATGCCAAGTAGGCATACGTGTAAATAGCTACATGTGGTGTGATTGAACTTCAAGACCCTAGGCACAGTTGTCTATAAATGCAGCAATCATGAGAACAGCTAAATGAAAATACAAAACAGCAACCCATCAACGTCTACAACTCTTGATTAATTTGATTGCATGATAGCCCAATGAATGAATTACAAAGTGTGTGAATATGTATCCTCTGGAAGGCAGGCTACACTAATAAACAAGTTTTTTTTAAACTGGTGTAATGGCTCGCTGGGCTCTACCACCTTGGTGAGGACTTGCTGGGACCCCAGGGGTTTCATATGCCTCAAATTAGCTGAGCCTTTTTGCTTGTTAAGGCAGCGCCTATGCTGAAAGTAGACCAATTCAGAGAAAAAGTCAAAGAATCAAATAAAAAATCTGTGAAGTCCTTCACGTGACGTGTGTCAGAGGGCCTCAACCTCAAGGTCTCCAGAGGATTAATTCCTCCTGCTGCGGTTCGTGTCCAGTTACATCGAGTGGATGCAACGGTGGCGCAAACCGCTAAGCACTTTCCGTTTTTCTGCCAACTCGATTTTTTCTCGAAAACCTGGAGGACACAGCCCATTCAGAGCTTGTATTTTGGTACCATCCATAAGTCTGCCCACCCCATTCTTTCAGTAGATGCTCTCATACATCATGGTGGAATTGGCCATATATGAACCCTAAAGCTCTAAGATGTCCTATTCCTAAACTGATTGAGCTTTTGCATCAATCATTGTGTCAAGCAAAGGTATGCAGAGGAGAGATGGCTCGCTGGGCCCTACCACCTTGGTGATAGCTCGCTGGAACCCGAGGTGTACACATGCCTTGAGCTGGACACCAAACCTGTGCTTGCTAAGGCAGCACATATACTAAAATTGGATCGATACAGAGAAGATTAGCATGGCCCCTGCGAAAGGATGACAAGCAAATCCGTGAAGCGCTCCATATTTTTGCAGCTGTGATCAAAGCCTGCTTCACTGGACTTGATTCAGCCCCTCCTGCCACTCTTTGTTTTCATTCTTGTTCTCTTGTGTCAAGAACTGGTGCATCTCCAATGTATATAGGGCACTCTCAGTTTTCCTGCCAACTCTTTTTTTTTTTTAACGCTTGTACTCTGGGGCCATCGACGAGTGTGTCCACTCCCTTTCTTCAGCAGATGCCGTTGGGGAACAGGGTTTGACCACAAAGGCGATATCTTTTCCCTTCAAGGTTGAGTCACAGAACATCACTGGAACAGAACAATACATTCACACAGAGCAAACTTGAGCTAAAATAAACTTCTACTTATGATTAGTTTTTACATTTTTATCATACAGTGACCAGCTGTGGTGTAACTACCTAAGGAGTTACATATGCCAAGTAGGCATACGTGTAAATAGCTACATGTGGTGTGATTGAACTTCAAGACCCTAGGCACAGTTGTCTATAAATGCAGCAATCATGAGAACAGCTAAATGAAAATACAAAACAGCAACCCATCAACGTCTACAACTCTTGATTAATTTGATTGCATGATAGCCCAATGAATGAATTACAAAGTGTGTGAATATGTATCCTCTGGAAGGCAGGCTACACTAATAAACAAGTTTTTTTTAAACTGGTGTAATGGCTCGCTGGGCTCTACCACCTTGGTGAGGACTTGCTGGGACCCCAGGGGTACATATGCCTCAAATTAGCTGAGCCTTTTTGCTTGTTAAGGCAGCGCCTATGCTGAAAGTAGACCAATTCAGAGAAAAAGTCAAAGAATCAAATAAAAAATCTGTGAAGTCCTTCACGTCTTTTTTACGACGTGTGTCAGAGGGCCTCAACCTCAAGGTCTCCAGAGGATTAATTCCTCCTGCTGCGGTTCGTGTCCAGTTACATCGAGTGGATGCAACGGTGGCGCAAACCGCTAAGCACTTTCCGTTTTTCTGCCAACTCGATTTTTTCTCGAAAACCTGGAGGACACAGCCCATTCAGAGCTTGTATTTTGGTACCATCCATAAGTCTGCCCACCCCATTCTTTCAGTAGATGCTCTCATACATCATGGTGGAATTGGCCATATATGAACCCTAAAGCTCTAAGATGCCCTATTCCTAAACTGATTGAGCTTTTGCATCAATCATTGTGTCAAGCAAAGGTATGCAGAGGAGAGATGGCTCGATGGGCCCTACCACCTTGGTGATAGCTCGCTGGAACCCGAGGTGTACACATGCCTTGAGCTGGACACCAAACCTGTGCTTGCTAAGGCAGCACATATACTAAAATTGGATCGATACAGAGAAGATTAGCATGGCCCCTGCGAAAGGATGACACGCAAATCCGTGAAGCGCTCCATATTTTTGCAGCTGTGATCAAAGCCTGCTTCACTGGACTTGATTCAGCCCCTCCTGCCACTCTTTGTTTTCATTCTTGTTCTCTTGTGTCAAGAACTGGTGCATCTCCAATGTATATAGGGCACTCTCAGTTTTCCTGCCAACTCTTTTTTTTTTTAACGCTTGTACTCTGGGGCCATTGACGAGTGTGTCCACTCCCTTTCTTCAGCAGATGCCGTTGGGGAACAGGGTTTGACCACAAAGGCGATATCTTTTCCCTTCAAGGTTGAGTCACAGAACATCACTGGAACAGAACAATACATTCACACAGAGCAAACTTGAGCTAAAATAAACTTCTACTTATGATTAGTTTTTACATTTTTATCATACAGTGACCAGCTGTGCTGTAACTACCTAAGGAGTTACATATGCCAAGTAGGCATACGTGTAAATAGCTACATGTGGTGTGATTGAACTTCAAGACCCTAGGCACAGTTGTCTATAAATGCAGCAATCATGAGAACAGCTAAATGAAAATACAAAACAGCAACCCATCAACGTCTACAACTCTTGATTAATTTGATTGCATGATAGCCCAATGAATGAATTACAAAGTGTGTGAATATGTATCCTCTGGAAGGCAGGCTACACTAATAAACAAGTTTTTTTTAAACTGGTGTAATGGCTCGCTGGGCTCTACCACCTTGGTGAGGACTTGCTGGGACCCCAGGGGTACATATGCCTCAAATTAGCTGAGCCTTTTTGCTTGTTAAGGCAGCGCCTATGCTGAAAGTAGACCAATTCAGAGAAAAAGTCAAAGAATAAAATAAAAAATCTGTGAAGTCCTTCACGTCTTTTTTACGACGTGTGTCAGAGGGCCTCAACCTCAAGGTCTCCAGAGGATTAATTCCTCCTGCTGCGGTTCGTGTCCAGTTACATCGAGTGGATGCAACGGTGGCGCAAACCGCTAAGCACTTTCCGTTTTTCTGCCAACTCGATTTTTTCTCGAAAACCTGGAGGACACAGCCCATTCAGAGCTTGTATTTTGGTACCATCCATAAGTCTGCCCACCCCATTCTTTCAGTAGATGCTCTCATACATCATGGTGGAATTGGCCATATATGAACCCTAAAGCTCTAAGATGCCCTATTCCTAAACTGATTGAGCTTTTGCATCAATCATTGTGTCAAGCAAAGGTATGCAGAGGAGAGATGGCTCGCTGGGCCCTACCACCTTGGTGATAGCTCGCTGGAACCCGAGGTGTACACATGCCTTGAGCTGGACACCAAGCCTGTGCTTGCTAAGGCAGCACATATACTAAAATTGGATCGATACAGAGAAGATTAGCATGGCCCCTGCGAAAGGATGACACGCAAATCCGTGAAGCGCTCCATATTTTTGCAGCTGTGATCAAAGCCTGCTTCACTGGACTTGATTCAGCCCCTCCTGCCACTCTTTGTTTTCATTCTTGTTCTCTTGTGTCAAGAACTGGTGCATCTCCAATGTATATAGGGCACTCTCAGTTTTCCTGCCAACTCTTTTTTTTTAACGCTTGTACTCTGGGGCCATCGACGAGTGTGTCCACTCCCTTTCTTCAGCAGATGCCGTTGGGGAACAGGGTTTGACCACAAAGGCGATATCTTTTCCCTTCAAGGTTGAGTCACAGAACATCACTGGAACAGAACAATACATTCACACAGAGCAAACTTGAGCTAAAATAAACTTCTACTTATGATTAGTTTTTACATTTTTATCATACAGTGACCAGCTATGCTGTAACTACCTAAGGAGTTACATATGCCAAGTAGGCATACGTGTAAATAGCTACATGTGGTGTGATTGAACTTCAAGACCCTAGGCACAGTTGTCTATAAATGCAGCAATCATGAGAACAGCTAAATGAAAATACAAAACAGCAACCCATCAACGTCTACAACTCTTGATTAATTTGATTGCATGATAGCCCAATGAATGAATTACAAAGTGTGTGAATATGTATCCTCTGGAAGGCAGTCTACACTAATAAACAAGTTTTTTTTAAACTGGTGTAATGGCTCGCTGGGCTCTACCACCTTGGTGAGGACTTGCTGGGACCCCAGGGGTACATATGCCTCAAATTAGCTGAGCCTTTTTGCTTGTTAAGGCAGCGCCTATGCTGAAAGTAGACCAATTCAGAGAAAAAGTCAAAGAATCAAATAAAAAATCTGTGAAGTCCTTCACGTCTTTTTTACGACGTGTGTCAGAGGGCCTCAACCTCAAGGTCTCCAGAGGATTAATTCCTCCTGCTGCGGTTCGTGTCCAGTTACATCGAGTGGATCCAACGGTGGCGCAAACCGCTAAGCACTTTCCGTTTTTCTGCCAACTCGATTTTTTCTCGAAAACCTGGAGGACACAGCCCATTCAGAGCTTGTATTTTGGTACCATCCATAAGTCTGCCCACCCCATTCTTTCAGTAGATGCTCTCATACATCATGGTGGAATTGGCCATATATGAACCCTAAAGCTCTAAGATGCCCTATTCCTAAACTGATTGAGCTTTTGCATCAATCATTGTGTCAAGCAAAGGTATGCAGAGGAGAGATGGCTCGCTGGGCCCTACCACCTTGGTGATAGCTCGCTGGAACCCGAGGTGTACACATGCCTTGAGCTGGACACCAAACCTGTGCTTGCTAAGGCAGCACATATACTAAAATTGGATCGATACAGAGAAGATTAGCATGGCCCCTGCGAAAGGATGACACGCAAATCCGTGAAGCGCTCCATATTTTTGCAGCTGTGATCAAAGCCTGCTTCACTGGACTTGATTCAGCCCCTCCTGCCACTCTTTGTTTTCATTCTTGTTCTCTTCTGTCAAGAACTGGTGCATCTCCAATGTATATAGGGCACTCTCAGTTTTCCTGCCAACTCTTTTTTTTTTTTAACGCTTGTACTCTGGGGCCATCGACGAGTGTGTCCACTCCCTTTCTTCAGCAGATGCCGTTGGGGAACAGGGTTTGACCACAAAGGCGATATCTTTTCCCTTCAAGGTTGAGTCACAGAACATCACTGGAACAGAACAATACATTCACACAGAGCAAACTTGAGCTAAAATAAACTTCTACTTATGATTAGTTTTTACATTTTTATCATACAGTGACCAGCTGTGCTGTAACTACCTAAGGAGTTACATATGCCAAGTAGGCATACGTGTAAATAGCTACATGTGGTGTGATTGAACTTCAAGACCCTAGGCACAGTTGTCTATAAATGCAGCAATCATGAGAACAGCTAAATGAAAATACAAAACAGCAACCCATCAACGTCTACAACTCTTGATTAATTTGATTGCATGATAGCCCAATGAATGAATTACAAAGTGTGTGAATATGTATCCTCTGGAAGGCAGGCTACACTAATAAACAAGTTTTTTTTAAACTGGTGTAATGGCTCGCTGGGCTCTACCACCTTGGTGAGGACTTGCTGGGACCCCAGGGGTTTCATATGCCTCAAATTAGCTGAGCCTTTTTGCTTGTTAAGGCAGCGCCTATGCTGAAAGTAGACCAATTCAGAGAAAAAGTCAAAGAATCAAATAAAAGATCTGTGAAGTCCTTCACGTGACGTGTGTCAGAGGGCCTCAACCTCAAGGTCTCCAGAGGATTAATTCCTCCTGCTGCGGTTCGTGTCCAGTTACATCGAGTGGATGCAACGGTGGCGCAAACCGCTAAGCACTTTCCGTTTTTCTGCCAACTCGATTTTTTCTCGAAAACCTGGAGGACACAGCCCATTCAGAGCTTGTATTTTGGTACCATCCATAAGTCTGCCCACCCCATTCTTTCAGTAGATGCTCTCATACATCATGGTGGAATTGGCCATATATGAACCCTAAAGCTCTAAGATGCCCTATTCCTAAACTGATTGAGCTTTTGCATCAATCATTGTGTCAAGCAAAGGTATGCAGAGGAGAGATGGCTCGCTGGGCCCTACCACCTTGGTGATAGCTCGCTGGAACCCGAGGTGTACACATGCCTTGAGCTGGACACCAAACCTGTGCTTGCTAAGGCAGCACATATACTAAAATTGGATCGATACAGAGAAGATTAGCATGGCCCCTGCGAAAGGATGACACGCAAATCCGTGAAGCGCTCCATATTTTTGCAGCTGTGATCAAAGCCTGCTTCACTGGACTTGATTCAGCCCCTCCTGCCACTCTTTGTTTTCATTCTTGTTCTCTTGTGTCAAGAACTGGTGCATCTCCAATGTATATAGGGCACTCTCAGTTTTCCTGCCAACTCTTTTTTTTTTTAACGCTTGTACTCTGGGGCCATCGACGAGTGTGTCCACTCCCTTTCTTCAGCAGATGCCGTTGGGGAACAGGGTTTGACCACAAAGGCGATATCTTTTCCCTTCAAGGTTGAGTCACAGAACATCACTGGAACAGAACAATACATTCACACAGAGCAAACTTGAGCTAAAATAAACTTCTACTTATGATTAGTTTTTACATTTTTATCATACAGTGACCAGCTGTGCTGTAACTACCTAAGGAGTTACATATGCCAAGTAGGCATACGTGTAAATAGCTACATGTGGTGTGATTGAACTTCAAGACCCTAGGCACAGTTGTCTATAAATGCAGCAATCATGAGAACAGCTAAATGAAAATACAAAACAGCAACCCATCAACGTCTACAACTCTTGATTAATTTGATTGCATGATAGCCCAATGAATGAATTACAAAGTGTGTGAATATGTATCCTCTGGAAGGCAGGCTACACTAATAAACAAGTTTTTTTTAAACTGGTGTAATGGCTCGCTGGGCTCTACCACCTTGGTGAGGACTTGCTGGGACCCCAGGGGTTTCATATGCCTCAAATTAGCTGAGCCTTTTTGCTTGTTAAGGCAGCGCCTATGCTGAAAGTAGACCAATTCAGAGAAAAAGTCAAAGAATCAAATAAAAAATCTGTGAAGTCCTTCACGTCTTTTTCACGACGTGTGTCAGAGGGCCTCAACCTCAAGGTCTCCAGAGGATTAATTCCTCCTGCTGCGGTTCGTGTCCAGTTACATCGAGTGGATGCAACGGTGGCGCAAACCGCTAAGCACTTTCCGTTTTTCTGCCAACTCGATTTTTTCTCGAAAACCTGGAGGACACAGCCCATTCAGAGCTTGTATTTTGGTACCATCCATAAGTCTGCCCACCCCATTCTTTCAGTAGATGCTCTCATACATCATGGTGGAATTGGCCATATATGAACCCTAAAGCTCTAAGATGCCCTATTCCTAAACTGATTGAGCTTTTGCATCAATCATTGTGTCAAGCAAAGGTATGCAGAGGAGAGATGGCTCGCTGGGCCCTACCACCTTGGTGATAGCTCGCTGGAACCCGAGGTGTACACATGCCTTGAGCTGGACACCAAACCTGTGCTTGCTAAGGCAGCACATATACTAAAATTGGATCGATACAGAGAAGATTAGCATGGCCCCTGCGAAAGGATGACACGCAAATCCGTGAAGCGCTCCATATTTTTGCAGCTGTGATCAAAGCCTGCTTCACTGGACTTGATTCAGCCCCTCCTGCCACTCTTTGTTTTCATTCTTGTTCTCTTGTGTCAAGAACTGGTGCATCTCCAATGTATATAGGGCACTCTCAGTTTTCCTGCCAACTCTTTTTTTTTTAACGCTTGTACTCTGGGGCCATCGACGAGTGTGTCCACTCCCTTTCTTCAGCAGATGCCGTTGGGGAACAGGGTTTGACCACAAAGGCGATATCTTTTCCCTTCAAGGTTGAGTCACAGAACATCACTGGAACAGAACAATACATTCACACAGAGCAAACTTGAGCTAAAATAAACTTCTACTTATGATTAGTTTTTACATTTTTATCATACAGTGACCAGCTATGCTGTAACTACCTAAGGAGTTACATATGCCAAGTAGGCATACGTGTAAATAGCTACATGTGGTGTGATTGAACTTCAAGACCCTAGGCACAGTTGTCTATAAATGCAGCAATCATGAGAACAGCTAAATGAAAATACAAAACAGCAACCCATCAACGTCTACAACTCTTGATTAATTTGATTGCATGATAGCCCAATGAATGAATTACAAAGTGTGTGAATATGTATCCTCTGGAAGGCAGTCTACACTAATAAACAAGTTTTTTTTAAACTGGTGTAATGGCTCGCTGGGCTCTACCACCTTGGTGAGGACTTGCTGGGACCCCAGGGGTACATATGCCTCAAATTAGCTGAGCCTTTTTGCTTGTTAAGGCAGCGCCTATGCTGAAAGTAGACCAATTCAGAGAAAAAGTCAAAGAATCAAATAAAAAATCTGTGAAGTCCTTCACGTCTTTTTTACGACGTGTGTCAGAGGGCCTCAACCTCAAGGTCTCCAGAGGATTAATTCCTCCTGCTGCGGTTCGTGTCCAGTTACATCGAGTGGATCCAACGGTGGCGCAAACCGCTAAGCACTTTCCGTTTTTCTGCCAACTCGATTTTTTCTCGAAAACCTGGAGGACACAGCCCATTCAGAGCTTGTATTTTGGTACCATCCATAAGTCTGCCCACCCCATTCTTTCAGTAGATGCTCTCATACATCATGGTGGAATTGGCCATATATGAACCCTAAAGCTCTAAGATGCCCTATTCCTAAACTGATTGAGCTTTTGCATCAATCATTGTGTCAAGCAAAGGTATGCAGAGGAGAGATGGCTCGCTGGGCCCTACCACCTTGGTGATAGCTCGCTGGAACCCGAGGTGTACACATGCCTTGAGCTGGACACCAAACCTGTGCTTGCTAAGGCAGCACATATACTAAAATTGGATCGATACAGAGAAGATTAGCATGGCCCCTGCGAAAGGATGACACGCAAATCCGTGAAGCGCTCCATATTTTTGCAGCTGTGATCAAAGCCTGCTTCACTGGACTTGATTCAGCCCCTCCTGCCACTCTTTGTTTTCATTCTTGTTCTCTTCTGTCAAGAACTGGTGCATCTCCAATGTATATAGGGCACTCTCAGTTTTCCTGCCAACTCTTTTTTTTTTTTAACGCTTGTACTCTGGGGCCATCGACGAGTGTGTCCACTCCCTTTCTTCAGCAGATGCCGTTGGGGAACAGGGTTTGACCACAAAGGCGATATCTTTTCCCTTCAAGGTTGAGTCACAGAACATCACTGGAACAGAACAATACATTCACACAGAGCAAACTTGAGCTAAAATAAACTTCTACTTATGATTAGTTTTTACATTTTTATCATACAGTGACCAGCTGTGCTGTAACTACCTAAGGAGTTACATATGCCAAGTAGGCATACGTGTAAATAGCTACATGTGGTGTGATTGAACTTCAAGACCCTAGGCACAGTTGTCTATAAATGCAGCAATCATGAGAACAGCTAAATGAAAATACAAAACAGCAACCCATCAACGTCTACAACTCTTGATTAATTTGATTGCATGATAGCCCAATGAATGAATTACAAAGTGTGTGAATATGTATCCTCTGGAAGGCAGGCTACACTAATAAACAAGTTTTTTTTAAACTGGTGTAATGGCTCGCTGGGCTCTACCACCTTGGTGAGGACTTGCTGGGACCCCAGGGGTTTCATATGCCTCAAATTAGCTGAGCCTTTTTGCTTGTTAAGGCAGCGCCTATGCTGAAAGTAGACCAATTCAGAGAAAAAGTCAAAGAATCAAATAAAAGATCTGTGAAGTCCTTCACGTGACGTGTGTCAGAGGGCCTCAACCTCAAGGTCTCCAGAGGATTAATTCCTCCTGCTGCGGTTCGTGTCCAGTTACATCGAGTGGATGCAACGGTGGCGCAAACCGCTAAGCACTTTCCGTTTTTCTGCCAACTCGATTTTTTCTCGAAAACCTGGAGGACACAGCCCATTCAGAGCTTGTATTTTGGTACCATCCATAAGTCTGCCCACCCCATTCTTTCAGTAGATGCTCTCATACATCATGGTGGAATTGGCCATATATGAACCCTAAAGCTCTAAGATGCCCTATTCCTAAACTGATTGAGCTTTTGCATCAATCATTGTGTCAAGCAAAGGTATGCAGAGGAGAGATGGCTCGCTGGGCCCTACCACCTTGGTGATAGCTCGCTGGAACCCGAGGTGTACACATGCCTTGAGCTGGACACCAAACCTGTGCTTGCTAAGGCAGCACATATACTAAAATTGGATCGATACAGAGAAGATTAGCATGGCCCCTGCGAAAGGATGACACGCAAATCCGTGTAGCGCTCCATATTTTTGCAGCTGTGATCAAAGCCTGCTTCACTGGACTTGATTCAGCCCCTCCTGCCACTCTTTGTTTTCATTCTTGTTCTCTTGTGTCAAGAACTGGTGCATCTCCAATGTATATAGGGCACTCTCAGTTTTCCTGCCAACTCTTTTTTTTTTTAACGCTTGTACTCTGGGGCCATCGACGAGTGTGTCCACTCCCTTTCTTCAGCAGATGCCGTTGGGGAACAGGGTTTGACCACAAAGGCGATATCTTTTCCCTTCAAGGTTGAGTCACAGAACATCACTGGAACAGAACAATACATTCACACAGAGCAAACTTGAGCTAAAATAAACTTCTACTTATGATTAGTTTTTACATTTTTATCATACAGTGACCAGCTGTGCTGTAACTACCTAAGGAGTTACATATGCCAAGTAGGCATACGTGTAAATAGCTACATGTGGTGTGATTGAACTTCAAGACCCTAGGCACAGTTGTCTATAAATGCAGCAATCATGAGAACAGCTAAATGAAAATACAAAACAGCAACCCATCAACGTCTACAACTCTTGATTAATTTGATTGCATGATAGCCCAATGAATGAATTACAAAGTGTGTGAATATGTATCCTCTGGAAGGCAGGCTACACTAATAAACAAGTTTTTTTTAAACTGGTGTAATGGCTCGCTGGGCTCTACCACCTTGGTGAGGACTTGCTGGGACCCCAGGGGTTTCATATGCCTCAAATTAGCTGAGCCTTTTTGCTTGTTAAGGCAGCGCCTATGCTGAAAGTAGACCAATTCAGAGAAAAAGTCAAAGAATCAAATAAAAAATCTGTGAAGTCCTTCACGTCTTTTTCACGACGTGTGTCAGAGGGCCTCAACCTCAAGGTCTCCAGAGGATTAATTCCTCCTGCTGCGGTTCGTGTCCAGTTACATCGAGTGGATGCAACGGTGGCGCAAACCGCTAAGCACTTTCCGTTTTTCTGCCAACTCGATTTTTTCTCGAAAACCTGGAGGACACAGCCCATTCAGAGCTTGTATTTTGGTACCATCCATAAGTCTGCCCACCCCATTCTTTCAGTAGATGCTCTCATACATCATGGTGGAATTGGCCATATATGAACCCTAAAGCTCTAAGATGCCCTATTCCTAAACTGATTGAGCTTTTGCATCAATCATTGTGTCAAGCAAAGGTATGCAGAGGAGAGATGGCTCGCTGGGCCCTACCACCTTGGTGATAGCTCGCTGGAACCCGAGGTGTACACATGCCTTGAGCTGGACACCAAACCTGTGCTTGCTAAGGCAGCACATATACTAAAATTGGATCGATACAGAGAAGATTAGCATGGCCCCTGCGAAAGGATGACACGCAAATCCGTGAAGCGCTCCATATTTTTGCAGCTGTGATCAAAGCCTGCTTCACTGGACTTGATTCAGCCCCTCCTGCCACTCTTTGTTTTCATTCTTGTTCTCTTGTGTCAAGAACTGGTGCATCTCCAATGTATATAGGGCACTCTCAGTTTTCCTGCCAACTCTTTTTTTTTTAACGCTTGTACTCTGGGGCCATCGACGAGTGTGTCCACTCCCTTTCTTCAGCAGATGCCGTTGGGGAACAGGGTTTGACCACAAAGGCGATATCTTTTCCCTTCAAGGTTGAGTCACAGAACATCACTGGAACAGAACAATACATTCACACAGAGCAAACTTGAGCTAAAATAAACTTCTACTTATGATTAGTTTTTACATTTTTATCATACAGTGACCAGCTATGCTGTAACTACCTAAGGAGTTACATATGCCAAGTAGGCATACGTGTAAATAGCTACATGTGGTGTTATTGAACTTCAAGACCCTAGGCACAGTTGTCTATAAATGCAGCAATCATGAGAACAGCTAAATGAAAATACAAAACAGCAACCCATCAACGTCTACAACTCTTGATTAATTTGATTGCATGATAGCCCAATGAATGAATTACAAAGTGTGTGAATATGTATCCTCTGGAAGGCAGGCTACACTAATAAACAAGTTTTTTTTAAACTGGTGTAATGGCTCGCTGGGCTCTACCACCTTGGTGAGGACTTGCTGGGACCCCAGGGGTACATATGCCTCAAATTAGCTGAGCCTTTTTGCTTGTTAAGGCAGCGCCTATGCTGAAAGTAGACCAATTCAGAGAAAAAGTCAAAGAATCAAATAAAAAATCTGTGAAGTCCTTCACGTCTTTTTTACGACGTGTGTCAGAGGGCCTCAACCTCAAGGTCTCCAGAGGATTAATTCCTCCTGCTGCGGTTCGTGTCCAGTTACATCGAGTGGATGCAACGGTGGCGCAAACCGCTAAGCACTTTCCGTTTTTCTGCCAACTCGATTTTTTCTCGAAAACCTGGAGGACACAGCCCATTCAGAGCTTGTATTTTGGTACCATCCATAAGTCTGCCCACCCCATTCTTTCAGTAGATGCTCTCATACATCATGGTGGAATTGGCCATATATGAACCCTAAAGCTCTAAGATGCCCTATTCCTAAACTGATTGAGCTTTTGCATCAATCATTGTGTCAAGCAAAGGTATGCAGAGGAGAGATGGCTCGCTGGGCCCTACCACCTTGGTGATAGCTCGCTGGAACCCGAGGTGTACACATGCCTTGAGCTGGACACCAAACCTGTGCTTGCTAAGGCAGCACATATACTAAAATTGGATCGATACAGAGAAGATTAGCATGGCCCCTGCGAAAGGATGACACGCAAATCCGTGAAGCGCTCCATATTTTTGCAGCTGTGATCAAAGCCTGCTTCACTGGACTTGATTCAGCCCCTCCTGCCACTCTTTGTTTTCATTCTTGTTCTCTTCTGTCAAGAACTGGTGCATCTCCAATGTATATAGGGCACTCTCAGTTTTCCTGCCAACTCTTTTTTTTTTTTAACGCTTGTACTCTGGGGCCATCGACGAGTGTGTCCACTCCCTTTCTTCAGCAGATGCCGTTGGGGAACAGGGTTTGACCACAAAGGCGATATCTTTTCCCTTCAAGGTTGAGTCACAGAACATCACTGGAACAGAACAATACATTCACACAGAGCAAACTTGAGCTAAAATAAACTTCTACTTATGATTAGTTTTTACATTTTTATCATACAGTGACCAGCTGTGCTGTAACTACCTAAGGAGTTACATATGCCAAGTAGGCATACGTGTAAATAGCTACATGTGGTGTGATTGAACTTCAAGACCCTAGGCACAGTTGTCTATAAATGCAGCAATCATGAGAACAGCTAAATGAAAATACAAAACAGCAACCCATCAACGTCTACAACTCTTGATTAATTTGATTGCATGATAGCCCAATGAATGAATTACAAAGTGTGTGAATATGTATCCTCTGGAAGGCAGGCTACACTAATAAACAAGTTTTTTTTAAACTGGTGTAATGGCTCGCTGGGCTCTACCACCTTGGTGAGGACTTGCTGGGACCCCAGGGGTACATATGCCTCAAATTAGCTGAGCCTTTTTGCTTGTTAAGGCAGCGCCTATGCTGAAAGTAGACCAATTCAGAGAAAAAGTCAAAGAATCAAATAAAAAATCTGTGAAGTCCTTCACGTCTTTTTTACGACGTGTGTCAGAGGGCCTCAACCTCAAGGTCTCCAGAGGATTAATTCCTCCTGCTGCGGTTCGTGTCCAGTTACATCGAGTGGATGCAACGGTGGCGCAAACCGCTAAGCACTTTCCGTTTTTCTGCCAACTCGATTTTTTCTCGAAAACCTGGAGGACACAGCCCATTCAGAGCTTGTATTTTGGTACCATCCATAAGTCTGCCCACCCCATTCTTTCAGTAGATGCTCTCATACATCATGGTGGAATTGGCCATATATGAACCCTAAAGCTCTAAGATGCCCTATTCCTAAACTGATTGAGCTTTTGCATCAATCATTGTGTCAAGCAAAGGTATGCAGAGGAGAGATGGCTCGCTGGGCCCTACCACCTTGGTGATAGCTCGCTGGAACCCGAGGTGTACACATGCCTTGAGCTGGACACCAAACCTGTGCTTGCTAAGGCAGTACATATACTAAAATTGGATCGATACAGAGAAGATTAGCATGGCCCCTGCGAAAGGATGACACGCAAATCCGTGAAGCGCTCCATATTTTTGCAGCTGTGATCAAAGCCTGCTTCACTGGACTTGATTCAGCCCCTCCTGCCACTCTTTGTTTTCATTCTTTTTCTCTTGTGTCAAGAACTGGTGCATCTCCAATGTATATAGGGCACTCTCAGTTTTCCTGCCAACTCTTTTTTTTTTTTAACGCTTGTACTCTGGGGCCATCGACGAGTGTGTCCACTCCCTTTCTTCAGCAGATGCCGTTGGGGAACAGGGTTTGACCACAAAGGCGATATCTTTTCCCTTCAAGGTTGAGTCACAGAACATCACTGGAACAGAACAATACATTCACACAGAGCAAACTTGAGCTAAAATAAACTTCTACTTATGATTAGTTTTTACATTTTTATCATACAGTGACCAGCTGTGCTGTAACTACCTAAGGAGTTACATATGCCAAGTAGGCATACGTGTAAATAGCTACATGTGGTGTGATTGAACTTCAAGACCCTAGGCACAGTTGTCTATAAATGCAGCAATCATGAGAACAGCTAAATGAAAATACAAAACAGCAACCCATCAACGTCTACAACTCTTGATTAATTTGATTGCATGATAGCCCAATGAATGAATTACAAAGTGTGTGAATATGTATCCTCTGGAAGGCAGGCTACACTAATAAACAAGTTTTTTTTAAACTGGTGTAATGGCTCGCTGGGCTCTACCACCTTGGTGAGGACTTGCTGGGACCCCAGGGGTTTCATATGCCTCAAATTAGCTGAGCCTTTTTGCTTGTTAAGGCAGCGCCTATGCTGAAAGTAGACCAATTCAGAGAAAAAGTCAAAGAATCAAATAAAAAATCTGTGAAGTCCTTCACGTCTTTTTCACGACGTGTGTCAGAGGGCCTCAACCTCAAGGTCTCCAGAGGATTAATTCCTCCTGCTGCGGTTTGTGTCCAGTTACATCGAGTGGATGCAACGGTGGCGCAAACCGCTAAGCACTTTCCGTTTTTCTGCCAACTCGATTTTTTCTCGAAAACCTGGAGGACACAGCCCATTCAGAGCTTGTATTTTGGTACCATCCATAAGTCTGCCCACCCCATTCTTTCAGTAGATGCTCTCATACATCATGGTGGAATTGGCCATATATGAACCCTAAAGCTCTAAGATGCCCTATTCCTAAACTGATTGAGCTTTTGCATCAATCATTGTGTCAAGCAAAGGTATGCAGAGGAGAGATGGCTCGCTGGGCCCTACCACCTTGGTGATAGCTCGCTGGAACCCGAGGTGTACACATGCCTTGAGCTGGACACCAAACCTGTGCTTGCTAAGGCAGCACATATACTAAAATTGGATCGATACAGAGAAGATTAGCATGGCCCCTGCGAAAGGATGACACGCAAATCCGTGAAGCGCTCCACATTTTTGCAGCTGTGATCAAAGCCTGCTTCACTGGACTTGATTCAGCCCCTCCTGCCACTCTTTGTTTTCATTCTTGTTCTCTTGTGTCAAGAACTGGTGCATCTCCAATGTATATAGGGCACTCTCAGTTTTCCTGCCAACTCTTTTTTTTTTTAACGCTTGTACTCTGGGGCCATCGACGAGTGTGTCCACTCCCTTTCTTCAGCAGATGCCGTTGGGGAACAGGGTTTGACCACAAAGGCGATATCTTTTCCCTTCAAGGTTGAGTCACAGAACATCACTGGAACAGAACAATACATTCACACAGAGCAAACTTGAGCTAAAATAAACTTCTACTTATGATTAGTTTTTACATTTTTATCATACAGTGACCAGCTGTGCTGTAACTACCTAAGGAGTTACATATGCCAAGTAGGCATACGTGTAAATAGCTACATGTGGTGTGATTGAACTTCAAGACCCTAGGCACAGTTGTCTATAAATGCAGCAATCATGAGAACAGCTAAATGAAAATACAAAACAGCAACCCATCAACGTCTACAACTCTTGATTAATTTGATTGCATGATAGCCCAATGAATGAATTACAAAGTGTGTGAATATGTATCCTCTGGAAGGCAGGCTACACTAATAAACAAGTTTTTTTTAAACTGGTGTAATGGCTCGCTGGGCTCTACCACCTTGGTGAGGACTTGCTGGGACCCCAGGGGTTTCATATGCCTCAAATTAGCTGAGCCTTTTTGCTTGTTAAGGCAGCGCCTATGCTGAAAGTAGACCAATTCAGAGAAAAAGTCAAAGAATCAAATAAAAAATCTGTGAAGTCCTTCACGTCTTTTTCACGACGTGTGTCAGAGGGCCTCAACCTCAAGGTCTCCAGAGGATTAATTCCTCCTGCTGCGGTTCGTGTCCAGTTACATCGAGTGGATGCAACGGTGGCGCAAACCGCTAAGCACTTTCCGTTTTTCTGCCAACTCGATTTTTTCTCGAAAACCTGGAGGACACAGCCCATTCAGAGCTTGTATTTTGGTACCATCCATAAGTCTGCCCACCCCATTCTTTCAGTAGATGCTCTCATACATCATGGTGGAATTGGCCATATATGAACCCTAAAGCTCTAAGATGCCCTATTCCTAAACTGATTGAGCTTTTGCATCAATCATTGTGTCAAGCAAAGGTATGCAGAGGAGAGATGGCTCGCTGGGCCCTACCACCTTGGTGATAGCTCGCTGGAACCCGAGGTGTACACATGCCTTGAGCTGGACACCAAACCTGTGCTTGCTAAGGCAGCACATATACTAAAATTGGATCGATACAGAGAAGATTAGCATGGCCCCTGCGAAAGGATGACACGCAAATCCGTGAAGCGCTCCATATTTTTGCAGCTGTGATCAAAGCCTGCTTCACTGGACTTGATTCAGCCCCTCCTGCCACTCTTTGTTTTCATTCTTGTTCTCTTGTGTCAAGAACTGGTGCATCTCCAATGTATATAGGGCACTCTCAGTTTTCCTGCCAACTCTTTTTTTTTTTAACGCTTGTACTCTGGGGCCATCGACGAGTGTGTCCACTCCCTTTCTTCAGCAGATGCCGTTGGGGAACAGGGTTTGACCACAAAGGCGATATCTTTTCCCTTCAAGGTTGAGTCACAGAACATCACTGGAACAGAACAATACATTCACACAGAGCAAACTTGAGCTAAAATAAACTTCTACTTATGATTAGTTTTTACATTTTTATCATACAGTGACCAGCTGTGCTGTAACTACCTAAGGAGTTACATATGCCAAGTAGGCATACGTGTAAATAGCTACATGTGGTGTGATTGAACTTCAAGACCCTAGGCACAGTTGTCTATAAATGCAGCAATCATGAGAACAGCTAAATGAAAATACAAAACAGCAACCCATCAACGTCTACAACTCTTGATTAATTTGATTGCATGATAGCCCAATGAATGAATTACAAAGTGTGTGAATATGTATCCTCTGGAAGGCAGGCTACACTAATAAACAAGTTTTTTTTAAACTGGTGTAATGGCTCGCTGGGCTCTACCACCTTGGTGAGGACTTGCTGGGACCCCAGGGGTACATATGCCTCAAATTAGCTGAGCCTTTTTGCTTGTTAAGGCAGCGCCTATGCTGAAAGTAGACCAATTCAGAGAAAAAGTCAAAGAATCAAATAAAAAATCTGTGAAGTCCTTCACGTCTTTTTTACGACGTGTGTCAGAGGGCCTCAACCTCAAGGTCTCCAGAGGATTAATTCCTCCTGCTGCGGTTCGTGTCCAGTTACATCGAGTGGATGCAACGGTGGCGCAAACCGCTAAGCACTTTCCGTTTTTCTGCCAACTCGATTTTTTCTCGAAAACCTGGAGGACACAGCCCATTCAGAGCTTGTATTTTGGTACCATCCATAAGTCTGCCCACCCCATTCTTTCAGTAGATGCTCTCATACATCATGGTGGAATTGGCCATATATGAACCCTAAAGCTCTAAGATGCCCTATTCCTAAACTGATTGAGCTTTTGCATCAATCATTGTGTCAAGCAAAGGTATGCAGAGGAGAGATGGCTCGCTGGGCCCTACCACCTTGGTGATAGCTCGCTGGAACCCGAGGTGTACACATGCCTTGAGCTGGACACCAAACCTGTGCTTGCTAAGGCAGTACATATACTAAAATTGGATCGATACAGAGAAGATTAGCATGGCCCCTGCGAAAGGATGACACGCAAATCCGTGAAGCGCTCCATATTTTTGCAGCTGTGATCAAAGCCTGCTTCACTGGACTTGATTCAGCCCCTCCTGCCACTCTTTGTTTTCATTCTTTTTCTCTTGTGTCAAGAACTGGTGCATCTCCAATGTATATAGGGCACTCTCAGTTTTCCTGCCAACTCTTTTTTTTTTAACGCTTGTACTCTGGGGCCATCGACGAGTGTGTCCACTCCCTTTCTTCAGCAGATGCCGTTGGGGAACAGGGTTTGACCACAAAGGCGATATCTTTTCCCTTCAAGGTTGAGTCACAGAACATCACTGGAACAGAACAATACATTCACACAGAGCAAACTTGAGCTAAAATAAACTTCTACTTATGATTAGTTTTTACATTTTTATCATACAGTGACCAGCTGTGCTGTAACTACCTAAGGAGTTACATATGCCAAGTAGGCATACGTGTAAATAGCTACATGTGGTGTGATTGAACTTCAAGACCCTAGGCACAGTTGTCTATAAATGCAGCAATCATGAGAACAGCTAAATGAAAATACAAAACAGCAACCCATCAACGTCTACAACTCTTGATTAATTTGATTGCATGATAGCCCAATGAATGAATTACAAAGTGTGTGAATATGTATCCTCTGGAAGGCAGGCTACACTAATAAACAAGTTTTTTTTAAACTGGTGTAATGGCTCGCTGGGCTCTACCACCTTGGTGAGGACTTGCTGGGACCCCAGGGGTTTCATATGCCTCAAATTAGCTGAGCCTTTTTGCTTGTTAAGGCAGCGCCTATGCTGAAAGTAGACCAATTCAGAGAAAAAGTCAAAGAATCAAATAAAAAATCTGTGAAGTCCTTCACGTCTTTTTCACGACGTGTGTCAGAGGGCCTCAACCTCAAGGTCTCCAGAGGATTAATTCCTCCTGCTGCGGTTCGTGTCCAGTTACATCGAGTGGATGCAACGGTGGCGCAAACCGCTAAGCACTTTCCGTTTTTCTGCCAACTCGATTTTTTCTCGAAAACCTGGAGGACACAGCCCATTCAGAGCTTGTATTTTGGTACCATCCATAAGTCTGCCCACCCCATTCTTTCAGTAGATGCTCTCATACATCATGGTGGAATTGGCCATATATGAACCCTAAAGCTCTAAGATGCCCTATTCCTAAACTGATTGAGCTTTTGCATCAATCATTGTGTCAAGCAAAGGTATGCAGAGGAGAGATGGCTCGCTGGGCCCTACCACCTTGGTGATAGCTCGCTGGAACCCGAGGTGTACACATGCCTTGAGCTGGACACCAAACCTGTGCTTGCTAAGGCAGCACATATACTAAAATTGGATCGATACAGAGAAGATTAGCATGGCCCCTGCGAAAGGATGACACGCAAATCCGTGAAGCGCTCCATATTTTTGCAGCTGTGATCAAAGCCTGCTTCACTGGACTTGATTCAGCCCCTCCTGCCACTCTTTGTTTTCATTCTTGTTCTCTTGTGTCAAGAACTGGTGCATCTCCAATGTATATAGGGCACTCTCAGTTTTCCTGCCAACTCTTTTTTTTTTAACGCTTGTACTCTGGGGCCATCGACGAGTGTGTCCACTCCCTTTCTTCAGCAGATGCCGTTGGGGAACAGGGTTTGACCACAAAGGCGATATCTTTTCCCTTCAAGGTTGAGTCACAGAACATCACTGGAACAGAACAATACATTCACACAGAGCAAACTTGAGCTAAAATAAACTTCTACTTATGATTAGTTTTTACATTTTTATCATACAGTGACCAGCTATGCTGTAACTACCTAAGGAGTTACATATGCCAAGTAGGCATACGTGTAAATAGCTACATGTGGTGTTATTGAACTTCAAGACCCTAGGCACAGTTGTCTATAAATGCAGCAATCATGAGAACAGCTAAATGAAAATACAAAACAGCAACCCATCAACGTCTACAACTCTTGATTAATTTGATTGCATGATAGCCCAATGAATGAATTACAAAGTGTGTGAATATGTATCCTCTGGAAGGCAGGCTACACTAATAAACAAGTTTTTTTTAAACTGGTGTAATGGCTCGCTGGGCTCTACCACCTTGGTGAGGACTTGCTGGGACCCCAGGGGTACATATGCCTCAAATTAGCTGAGCCTTTTTGCTTGTTAAGGCAGCGCCTATGCTGAAAGTAGACCAATTCAGAGAAAAAGTCAAAGAATCAAATAAAAAATCTGTGAAGTCCTTCACGTCTTTTTTACGACGTGTGTCAGAGGGCCTCAACCTCAAGGTCTCCAGAGGATTAATTCCTCCTGCTGCGGTTCGTGTCCAGTTACATCGAGTGGATGCAACGGTGGCGCAAACCGCTAAGCACTTTCCGTTTTTCTGCCAACTCGATTTTTTCTCGAAAACCTGGAGGACACAGCCCATTCAGAGCTTGTATTTTGGTACCATCCATAAGTCTGCCCACCCCATTCTTTCAGTAGATGCTCTCATACATCATGGTGGAATTGGCCATATATGAACCCTAAAGCTCTAAGATGCCCTATTCCTAAACTGATTGAGCTTTTGCATCAATCATTGTGTCAAGCAAAGGTATGCAGAGGAGAGATGGCTCGCTGGGCCCTACCACCTTGGTGATAGCTCGCTGGAACCCGAGGTGTACACATGCCTTGAGCTGGACACCAAACCTGTGCTTGCTAAGGCAGCACATATACTAAAATTGGATCGATACAGAGAAGATTAGCATGGCCCCTGCGAAAGGATGACACGCAAATCCGTGAAGCGCTCCATATTTTTGCAGCTGTGATCAAAGCCTGCTTCACTGCACTTGATTCAGCCCCTCCTGCCACTCTTTGTTTTCATTCTTGTTCTCTTGTGTCAAGAACTGGTGCATCTCCAATGTATATAGGGCACTCTCAGTTTTCCTGCCAACTCTTTTTTTTTTTAACGCTTGTACTCTGGGGCCATCGACGAGTGTGTCCACTCCCTTTCTTCAGCAGATGCCGTTGGGGAACAGGGTTTGACCACAAAGGCGATATCTTTTCCCTTCAAGGTTGAGTCACAGAACATCACTGGAACAGAACAATACATTCACACAGAGCAAACTTGAGCTAAAATAAACTTCTACTTATGATTAGTTTTTACATTTTTATCATACAGTGACCAGCTGTGCTGTAACTACCTAAGGAGTTACATATGCCAAGTAGGCATACGTGTAAATAGCTACATGTGGTGTGATTGAACTTCAAGACCCTAGGCACAGTTGTCTATAAATGCAGCAATCATGAGAACAGCTAAATGAAAATACAAAACAGCAACCCATCAACGTCTACAACTCTTGATTAATTTGATTGCATGATAGCCCAATGAATGAATTACAAAGTGTGTGAATATGTATCCTCTGGAAGGCAGGCTACACTAATAAACAAGTTTTTTTTAAACTGGTGTAATGGCTCGCTGGGCTCTACCACCTTGGTGAGGACTTGCTGGGACCCCAGGGGTTTCATATGCCTCAAATTAGCTGAGCCTTTTTGCTTGTTAAGGCAGCGCCTATGCTGAAAGTAGACCAATTCAGAGAAAAAGTCAAAGAATCAAATAAAAAATCTGTGAAGTCCTTCACGTCTTTTTCACGACGTGTGTCAGAGGGCCTCAACCTCAAGGTCTCCAGAGGATTAATTCCTCCTGCTGCGGTTCGTGTCCAGTTACATCGAGTGGATGCAACGGTGGCGCAAACCGCTAAGCACTTTCCGTTTTTCTGCCAACTCGATTTTTTCTCGAAAACCTGGAGGACACAGCCCATTCAGAGCTTGTATTTTGGTACCATCCATAAGTCTGCCCACCCCATTCTTTCAGTAGATGCTCTCATACATCATGGTGGAATTGGCCATATATGAACCCTAAAGCTCTAAGATGCCCTATTCCTAAACTGATTGAGCTTTTGCATCAATCATTGTGTCAAGCAAAGGTATGCAGAGGAGAGATGGCTCGCTGGGCCCTACCACCTTGGTGATAGCTCGCTGGAACCCGAGGTGTACACATGCCTTGAGCTGGACACCAAACCTGTGCTTGCTAAGGCAGCACATATACTAAAATTGGATCGATACAGAGAAGATTAGCATGGCCCCTGCGAAAGGATGACACGCAAATCCGTGAAGCGCTCCATATTTTTGCAGCTGTGATCAAAGCCTGCTTCACTGGACTTGATTCAGCCCCTCCTGCCACTCTTTGTTTTCATTCTTGTTCTCTTGTGTCAAGAACTGGTGCATCTCCAATGTATATAGGGCACTCTCAGTTTTCCTGCCAACTCTTTTTTTTTTAACGCTTGTACTCTGGGGCCATCGACGAGTGTGTCCACTCCCTTTCTTCAGCAGATGCCGTTGGGGAACAGGGTTTGACCACAAAGGCGATATCTTTTCCCTTCAAGGTTGAGTCACAGAACATCACTGGAACAGAACAATACATTCACACAGAGCAAACTTGAGCTAAAATAAACTTCTACTTATGATTAGTTTTTACATTTTTATCATACAGTGACCAGCTATGCTGTAACTACCTAAGGAGTTACATATGCCAAGTAGGCATACGTGTAAATAGCTACATGTGGTGTTATTGAACTTCAAGACCCTAGGCACAGTTGTCTATAAATGCAGCAATCATGAGAACAGCTAAATGAAAATACAAAACAGCAACCCATCAACGTCTACAACTCTTGATTAATTTGATTGCATGATAGCCCAATGAATGAATTACAAAGTGTGTGAATATGTATCCTCTGGAAGGCAGGCTACACTAATAAACAAGTTTTTTTTAAACTGGTGTAATGGCTCGCTGGGCTCTACCACCTTGGTGAGGACTTGCTGGGACCCCAGGGGTACATATGCCTCAAATTAGCTGAGCCTTTTTGCTTGTTAAGGCAGCGCCTATGCTGAAAGTAGACCAATTCAGAGAAAAAGTCAAAGAATCAAATAAAAAATCTGTGAAGTCCTTCACGTCTTTTTTACGACGTGTGTCAGAGGGCCTCAACCTCAAGGTCTCCAGAGGATTAATTCCTCCTGCTGCGGTTCGTGTCCAGTTACATCGAGTGGATGCAACGGTGGCGCAAACCGCTAAGCACTTTCCGTTTTTCTGCCAACTCGATTTTTTCTCGAAAACCTGGAGGACACAGCCCATTCAGAGCTTGTATTTTGGTACCATCCATAAGTCTGCCCACCCCATTCTTTCAGTAGATGCTCTCATACATCATGGTGGAATTGGCCATATATGAACCCTAAAGCTCTAAGATGCCCTATTCCTAAACTGATTGAGCTTTTGCATCAATCATTGTGTCAAGCAAAGGTATGCAGAGGAGAGATGGCTCGCTGGGCCCTACCACCTTGGTGATAGCTCGCTGGAACCCGAGGTGTACACATGCCTTGAGCTGGACACCAAACCTGTGCTTGCTAAGGCAGCACATATACTAAAATTGGATCGATACAGAGAAGATTAGCATGGCCCCTGCGAAAGGATGACACGCAAATCCGTGAAGCGCTCCATATTTTTGCAGCTGTGATCAAAGCCTGCTTCACTGGACTTGATTCAGCCCCTCCTGCCACTCTTTGTTTTCATTCTTGTTCTCTTCTGTCAAGAACTGGTGCATCTCCAATGTATATAGGGCACTCTCAGTTTTCCTGCCAACTCTTTTTTTTTTTTAACGCTTGTACTCTGGGGCCATCGACGAGTGTGTCCACTCCCTTTCTTCAGCAGATGCCGTTGGGGAACAGGGTTTGACCACAAAGGCGATATCTTTTCCCTTCAAGGTTGAGTCACAGAACATCACTGGAACAGAACAATACATTCACACAGAGCAAACTTGAGCTAAAATAAACTTCTACTTATGATTAGTTTTTACATTTTTATCATACAGTGACCAGCTGTGCTGTAACTACCTAAGGAGTTACATATGCCAAGTAGGCATACGTGTAAATAGCTACATGTGGTGTGATTGAACTTCAAGACCCTAGGCACAGTTGTCTATAAATGCAGCAATCATGAGAACAGCTAAATGAAAATACAAAACAGCAACCCATCAACGTCTACAACTCTTGATTAATTTGATTGCATGATAGCCCAATGAATGAATTACAAAGTGTGTGAATATGTATCCTCTGGAAGGCAGGCTACACTAATAAACAAGTTTTTTTTAAACTGGTGTAATGGCTCGCTGGGCTCTACCACCTTGGTGAGGACTTGCTGGGACCCCAGGGGTACATATGCCTCAAATTAGCTGAGCCTTTTTGCTTGTTAAGGCAGCGCCTATGCTGAAAGTAGACCAATTCAGAGAAAAAGTCAAAGAATCAAATAAAAAATCTGTGAAGTCCTTCACGTCTTTTTTACGACGTGTGTCAGAGGGCCTCAACCTCAAGGTCTCCAGAGGATTAATTCCTCCTGCTGCGGTTCGTGTCCAGTTACATCGAGTGGATGCAACGGTGGCGCAAACCGCTAAGCACTTTCCGTTTTTCTGCCAACTCGATTTTTTCTCGAAAACCTGGAGGACACAGCCCATTCAGAGCTTGTATTTTGGTACCATCCATAAGTCTGCCCACCCCATTCTTTCAGTAGATGCTCTCATACATCATGGTGGAATTGGCCATATATGAACCCTAAAGCTCTAAGATGCCCTATTCCTAAACTGATTGAGCTTTTGCATCAATCATTGTGTCAAGCAAAGGTATGCAGAGGAGAGATGGCTCGCTGGGCCCTACCACCTTGGTGATAGCTCGCTGGAACCCGAGGTGTACACATGCCTTGAGCTGGACACCAAACCTGTGCTTGCTAAGGCAGTACATATACTAAAATTGGATCGATACAGAGAAGATTAGCATGGCCCCTGCGAAAAGATTACACGCAAATCCGTGAAGCGCTCCATATTTTTGCAGCTGTGATCAAAGCCTGCTTCACTGGACTTGATTCAGCCCCTCCTGCCACTCTTTGTTTTCATTCTTTTTCTCTTGTGTCAAGAACTGGTGCATCTCCAATGTATATAGGGCACTCTCAGTTTTCCTGCCAACTCTTTTTTTTTTTTAACGCTTGTACTCTGGGGCCATCGACGAGTGTGTCCACTCCCTTTCTTCAGCAGATGCCGTTGGGGAACAGGGTTTGACCACAAAGGCGATATCTTTTCCCTTCAAGGTTGAGTCACAGAACATCACTGGAACAGAACAATACATTCACACAGAGCAAACTTGAGCTAAAATAAACTTCTACTTATGATTAGTTTTTACATTTTTATCATACAGTGACCAGCTGTGCTGTAACTACCTAAGGAGTTACATATGCCAAGTAGGCATACGTGTAAATAGCTACATGTGGTGTGATTGAACTTCAAGACCCTAGGCACAGTTGTCTATAAATGCAGCAATCATGAGAACAGCTAAATGAAAATACAAAACAGCAACCCATCAACGTCTACAACTCTTGATTAATTTGATTGCATGATAGCCCAATGAATGAATTCCAAAGTGTGTGAATATGTATCCTCTGGAAGGCAGGCTACACTAATAAACAAGTTTTTTTTAAACTGGTGTAATGGCTCGCTGGGCTCTACCACCTTGGTGAGGACTTGCTGGGACCCCAGGGGTTTCATATGCCTCAAATTAGCTGAACCTTTTTGCTTGTTAAGGCAGCGCCTATGCTGAAAGTAGACCAATTCAGAGAAAAAGTCAAAGAATCAAATAAAAAATCTGTGAAGTCCTTCACGTCTTTTTCACGACGTGTGTCAGAGGGCCTCAACCTCAAGGTCTCCAGAGGATTAATTCCTCCTGCTGCGGTTCGTGTCCAGTTACATCGAGTGGATGCAACGGTGGCGCAAACCGCTAAGCACTTTCCGTTTTTCTGCCAACTCGATTTTTTCTCGAAAACCTGGAGGACACAGCCCATTCAGAGCTTGTATTTTGGTACCATCCATAAGTCTGCCCACCCCATTCTTTCAGTAGATGCTCTCATACATCATGGTGGAATTGGCCATATATGAACCCTAAAGCTCTAAGATGCCCTATTCCTAAACTGATTGAGCTTTTGCATCAATCATTGTGTCAAGCAAAGGTATGCAGAGGAGAGATGGCTCGCTGGGCCCTACCACCTTGGTGATAGCTCGCTGGAACCCGAGGTGTACACATGCCTTGAGCTGGACACCAAACCTGTGCTTGCTAAGGCAGCACATATACTAAAATTGGATCGATACAGAGAAGATTAGCATGGCCCCTGCGAAAGGATGACACGCAAATCCGTGAAGCGCTCCACATTTTTGCAGCTGTGATCAAAGCCTGCTTCACTGGACTTGATTCAGCCCCTCCTGCCACTCTTTGTTTTCATTCTTGTTCTCTTGTGTCAAGAACTGGTGCATCTCCAATGTATATAGGGCACTCTCAGTTTTCCTGCCAACTCTTTTTTTTTTTAACGCTTGTACTCTGGGGCCATCGACGAGTGTGTCCACTCCCTTTCTTCAGCAGATGCCGTTGGGGAACAGGGTTTGACCACAAAGGCGATATCTTTTCCCTTCAAGGTTGAGTCACAGAACATCACTGGAACAGAACAATACATTCACACAGAGCAAACTTGAGCTAAAATAAACTTCTACTTATGATTAGTTTTTACATTTTTATCATACAGTGACCAGCTGTGCTGTAACTACCTAAGGAGTTACATATGCCAAGTAGGCATACGTGTAAATAGCTACATGTGGTGTGATTGAACTTCAAGACCCTAGGCACAGTTGTCTATAAATGCAGCAATCATGAGAACAGCTAAATGAAAATACAAAACAGCAACCCATCAACGTCTACAACTCTTGATTAATTTGATTGCATGATAGCCCAATGAATGAATTACAAAGTGTGTGAATATGTATCCTCTGGAAGGCAGGCTACACTAATAAACAAGTTTTTTTTAAACTGGTGTAATGGCTCGCTGGGCTCTACCACCTTGGTGAGGACTTGCTGGGACCCCAGGGGTTTCATATGCCTCAAATTAGCTGAGCCTTTTTGCTTGTTAAGGCAGCGCCTATGCTGAAAGTAGACCAATTCAGAGAAAAAGTCAAAGAATCAAATAAAAAATCTGTGAAGTCCTTCACGTCTTTTTCACGACGTGTGTCAGAGGGCCTCAACCTCAAGGTCTCCAGAGGATTAATTCCTCCTGCTGCGGTTCGTGTCCAGTTACATCGAGTGGATGCAACGGTGGCGCAAACCGCTAAGCACTTTCCGTTTTTCTGCCAACTCGATTTTTTCTCGAAAACCTGGAGGACACAGCCCATTCAGAGCTTGTATTTTGGTACCATCCATAAGTCTGCCCACCCCATTCTTTCAGTAGATGCTCTCATACATCATGGTGGAATTGGCCATATATGAACCCTAAAGCTCTAAGATGCCCTATTCCTAAACTGATTGAGCTTTTGCATCAATCATTGTGTCAAGCAAAGGTATGCAGAGGAGAGATGGCTCGCTGGGCCCTACCACCTTGGTGATAGCTCGCTGGAACCCGAGGTGTACACATGCCTTGAGCTGGACACCAAACCTGTGCTTGCTAAGGCAGCACATATACTAAAATTGGATCGATACAGAGAAGATTAGCATGGCCCCTGCGAAAGGATGACACGCAAATCCGTGAAGCGCTCCATATTTTTGCAGCTGTGATCAAAGCCTGCTTCACTGGACTTGATTCAGCCCCTCCTGCCACTCTTTGTTTTCATTCTTGTTCTCTTGTGTCAAGAACTGGTGCATCTCCAATGTATATAGGGCACTCTCAGTTTTCCTGCCAACTCTTTTTTTTTTTAACGCTTGTACTCTGGGGCCATCGACGAGTGTGTCCACTCCCTTTCTTCAGCAGATGCCGTTGGGGAACAGGGTTTGACCACAAAGGCGATATCTTTTCCCTTCAAGGTTGAGTCACAGAACATCACTGGAACAGAACAATACATTCACACAGAGCAAACTTGAGCTAAAATAAACTTCTACTTATGATTAGTTTTTACATTTTTATCATACAGTGACCAGCTGTGCTGTAACTACCTAAGGAGTTACATATGCCAAGTAGGCATACGTGTAAATAGCTACATGTGGTGTGATTGAACTTCAAGACCCTAGGCACAGTTGTCTATAAATGCAGCAATCATGAGAACAGCTAAATGAAAATACAAAACAGCAACCCATCAACGTCTACAACTCTTGATTAATTTGATTGCATGATAGCCCAATGAATGAATTACAAAGTGTGTGAATATGTATCCTCTGGAAGGCAGGCTACACTAATAAACAAGTTTTTTTTAAACTGGTGTAATGGCTCGCTGGGCTCTACCACCTTGGTGAGGACTTGCTGGGACCCCAGGGGTACATATGCCTCAAATTAGCTGAGCCTTTTTGCTTGTTAAGGCAGCGCCTATGCTGAAAGTAGACCAATTCAGAGAAAAAGTCAAAGAATCAAATAAAAAATCTGTGAAGTCCTTCACGTCTTTTTTACGACGTGTGTCAGAGGGCCTCAACCTCAAGGTCTCCAGAGGATTAATTCCTCCTGCTGCGGTTCGTGTCCAGTTACATCGAGTGGATGCAACGGTGGCGCAAACCGCTAAGCACTTTCCGTTTTTCTGCCAACTCGATTTTTTCTCGAAAACCTGGAGGACACAGCCCATTCAGAGCTTGTATTTTGGTACCATCCATAAGTCTGCCCACCCCATTCTTTCAGTAGATGCTCTCATACATCATGGTGGAATTGGCCATATATGAACCCTAAAGCTCTAAGATGCCCTATTCCTAAACTGATTGAGCTTTTGCATCAATCATTGTGTCAAGCAAAGGTATGCAGAGGAGAGATGGCTCGCTGGGCCCTACCACCTTGGTGATAGCTCGCTGGAACCCGAGGTGTACACATGCCTTGAGCTGGACACCAAACCTGTGCTTGCTAAGGCAGTACATATACTAAAATTGGATCGATACAGAGAAGATTAGCATGGCCCCTGCGAAAGGATGACACGCAAATCCGTGAAGCGCTCCATATTTTTGCAGCTGTGATCAAAGCCTGCTTCACTGGACTTGATTCAGCCCCTCCTGCCACTCTTTGTTTTCATTCTTTTTCTCTTGTGTCAAGAACTGGTGCATCTCCAATGTATATAGGGCACTCTCAGTTTTCCTGCCAACTCTTTTTTTTTTTAACGCTTGTACTCTGGGGCCATCGACGAGTGTGTCCACTCCCTTTCTTCAGCAGATGCCGTTGGGGAACAGGGTTTGACCACAAAGGCGATATCTTTTCCCTTCAAGGTTGAGTCACAGAACATCACTGGAACAGAACAATACATTCACACAGAGCAAACTTGAGCTAAAATAAACTTCTACTTATGATTAGTTTTTACATTTTTATCATACAGTGACCAGCTGTGCTGTAACTACCTAAGGAGTTACATATGCCAAGTAGGCATACGTGTAAATAGCTACATGTGGTGTGATTGAACTTCAAGACCCTAGGCACAGTTGTCTATAAATGCAGCAATCATGAGAACAGCTAAATGAAAATACAAAACAGCAACCCATCAACGTCTACAACTCTTGATTAATTTGATTGCATGATAGCCCAATGAATGAATTACAAAGTGTGTGAATATGTATCCTCTGGAAGGCAGGCTACACTAATAAACAAGTTTTTTTTAAACTGGTGTAATGGCTCGCTGGGCTCTACCACCTTGGTGAGGACTTGCTGGGACCCCAGGGGTTTCATATGCCTCAAATTAGCTGAGCCTTTTTGCTTGTTAAGGCAGCGCCTATGCTGAAAGTAGACCAATTCAGAGAAAAAGTCAAAGAATCAAATAAAAAATCTGTGAAGTCCTTCACGTCTTTTTCACGACGTGTGTCAGAGGGCCTCAACCTCAAGGTCTCCAGAGGATTAATTCCTCCTGCTGCGGTTCGTGTCCAGTTACATCGAGTGGATGCAACGGTGGCGCAAACCGCTAAGCACTTTCCGTTTTTCTGCCAACTCGATTTTTTCTCGAAAACCTGGAGGACACAGCCCATTCAGAGCTTGTATTTTGGTACCATCCATAAGTCTGCCCACCCCATTCTTTCAGTAGATGCTCTCATACATCATGGTGGAATTGGCCATATATGAACCCTAAAGCTCTAAGATGCCCTATTCCTAAACTGATTGAGCTTTTGCATCAATCATTGTGTCAAGCAAAGGTATGCAGAGGAGAGATGGCTCGCTGGGCCCTACCACCTTGGTGATAGCTCGCTGGAACCCGAGGTGTACACATGCCTTGAGCTGGACACCAAACCTGTGCTTGCTAAGGCAGCACATATACTAAAATTGGATCGATACAGAGAAGATTAGCATGGCCCCTGCGAAAGGATGAAACGCAAATCCGTGAAGCGCTCCATATTTTTGCAGCTGTGATCAAAGCCTGCTTCACTGGACTTGATTCAGCCCCTCCTGCCACTCTTTGTTTTCATTCTTGTTCTCTTGTGTCAAGAACTGGTGCATCTCCAATGTATATAGGGCACTCTCAGTTTTCCTGCCAACTCTTTTTTTTTTAACGCTTGTACTCTGGGGCCATCGACGAGTGTGTCCACTCCCTTTCTTCAGCAGATGCCGTTGGGGAACAGGGTTTGACCACAAAGGCGATATCTTTTCCCTTCAAGGTTGAGTCACAGAACATCACTGGAACAGAACAATACATTCACACAGAGCAAACTTGAGCTAAAATAAACTTCTACTTATGATTAGTTTTTACATTTTTATCATACAGTGACCAGCTATGCTGTAACTACCTAAGGAGTTACATATGCCAAGTAGGCATACGTGTAAATAGCTACATGTGGTGTTATTGAACTTCAAGACCCTAGGCACAGTTGTCTATAAATGCAGCAATCATGAGAACAGCTAAATGAAAATACAAAACAGCAACCCATCAACGTCTACAACTCTTGATTAATTTGATTGCATGATAGCCCAATGAATGAATTACAAAGTGTGTGAATATGTATCCTCTGGAAGGCAGGCTACACTAATAAACAAGTTTTTTTTAAACTGGTGTAATGGCTCGCTGGGCTCTACCACCTTGGTGAGGACTTGCTGGGACCCCAGGGGTACATATGCCTCAAATTAGCTGAGCCTTTTTGCTTGTTAAGGCAGCGCCTATGCTGAAAGTAGACCAATTCAGAGAAAAAGTCAAAGAATCAAATAAAAAATCTGTGAAGTCCTTCACGTCTTTTTTACGACGTGTGTCAGAGGGCCTCAACCTCAAGGTCTCCAGAGGATTAATTCCTCCTGCTGCGGTTCGTGTCCAGTTACATCGAGTGGATGCAACGGTGGCGCAAACCGCTAAGCACTTTCCGTTTTTCTGCCAACTCGATTTTTTCTCGAAAACCTGGAGGACACAGCCCATTCAGAGCTTGTATTTTGGTACCATCCATAAGTCTGCCCACCCCATTCTTTCAGTAGATGCTCTCATACATCATGGTGGAATTGGCCATATATGAACCCTAAAGCTCTAAGATGCCCTATTCCTAAACTGATTGAGCTTTTGCATCAATCATTGTGTCAAGCAAAGGTATGCAGAGGAGAGATGGCTCGCTGGGCCCTACCACCTTGGTGATAGCTCGCTGGAACCCGAGGTGTACACATGCCTTGAGCTGGACACCAAACCTGTGCTTGCTAAGGCAGCACATATACTAAAATTGGATTGATACAGAGAAGATTAGCATGGCCCCTGCGAAAGGATGACACGCAAATCCGTGAAGCGCTCCATATTTTTGCAGCTGTGATCAAAGCCTGCTTCACTGGACTTGATTCAGCCCCTCCTGCCACTCTTTGTTTTCATTCTTGTTCTCTTCTGTCAAGAACTGGTGCATCTCCAATGTATATAGGGCACTCTCAGTTTTCCTGCCAACTCTTTTTTTTTTTTAACGCTTGTACTCTGGGGCCATCGACGAGTGTGTCCACTCCCTTTCTTCAGCAGATGCCGTTGGGGAACAGGGTTTGACCACAAAGGCGATATCTTTTCCCTTCAAGGTTGAGTCACAGAACATCACTGGAACAGAACAATACATTCACACAGAGCAAACTTGAGCTAAAATAAACTTCTACTTATGATTAGTTTTTACATTTTTATCATACAGTGACCAGCTGTGCTGTAACTACCTAAGGAGTTACATATGCCAAGTAGGCATACGTGTAAATAGCTACATGTGGTGTGATTGAACTTCAAGACCCTAGGCACAGTTGTCTATAAATGCAGCAATCATGAGAACAGCTAAATGAAAATACAAAACAGCAACCCATCAACGTCTACAACTCTTGATTAATTTGATTGCATGATAGCCCAATGAATGAATTACAAAGTGTGTGAATATGTATCCTCTGGAAGGCAGGCTACACTAATAAACAAGTTTTTTTTAAACTGGTGTAATGGCTCGCTGGGCTCTACCACCTTGGTGAGGACTTGCTGGGACCCCAGGGGTACATATGCCTCAAATTAGCTGAGCCTTTTTGCTTGTTAAGGCAGCGCCTATGCTGAAAGTAGACCAATTCAGAGAAAAAGTCAAAGAATCAAATAAAAAATCTGTGAAGTCCTTCACGTATTTTTTACGACGTGTGTCAGAGGGCCTCAACCTCAAGGTCTCCAGAGGATTAATTCCTCCTGCTGCGGTTCGTGTCCAGTTACATCGAGTGGATGCAACGGTGGCGCAAACCGCTAAGCACTTTCCGTTTTTCTGCCAACTCGATTTTTTCTCGAAAACCTGGAGGACACAGCCCATTCAGAGCTTGTATTTTGGTACCATCCATAAGTCTGCCCACCCCATTCTTTCAGTAGATGCTCTCATACATCATGGTGGAATTGGCCATATATGAACCCTAAAGCTCTAAGATGCCCTATTCCTAAACTGATTGAGCTTTTGCATCAATCATTGTGTCAAGCAAAGGTATGCAGAGGAGAGATGGCTCGCTGGGCCCTACCACCTTGGTGATAGCTCGCTGGAACCCGAGGTGTACACATGCCTTGAGCTGGACACCAAACCTGTGCTTGCTAAGGCAGTACATATACTAAAATTGGATCGATACAGAGAAGATTAGCATGGCCCCTGCGAAAGGATGACACGCAAATCCGTGAAGCGCTCCATATTTTTGCAGCTGTGATCAAAGCCTGCTTCACTGGACTTGATTCAGCCCCTCCTGCCACTCTTTGTTTTCATTCTTTTTCTCTTGTGTCAAGAACTGGTGCATCTCCAATGTATATAGGGCACTCTCAGTTTTCCTGCCAACTCTTTTTTTTTTTTAACGCTTGTACTCTGGGGCCATCGACGAGTGTGTCCACTCCCTTTCTTCAGCAGATGCCGTTGGGGAACAGGGTTTGACCACAAAGGCGATATCTTTTCCCTTCAAGGTTGAGTCACAGAACATCACTGGAACAGAACAATACATTCACACAGAGCAAACTTGAGCTAAAATAAACTTCTACTTATGATTAGTTTTTACATTTTTATCATACAGTGACCAGCTGTGCTGTAACTACCTAAGGAGTTACATATGCCAAGTAGGCATACGTGTAAATAGCTACATGTGGTGTGATTGAACTTCAAGACCCTAGGCACAGTTGTCTATAAATGCAGCAATCATGAGAACAGCTAAATGAAAATACAAAACAGCAACCCATCAACGTCTACAACTCTTGATTAATTTGATTGCATGATAGCCCAATGAATGAATTACAAAGTGTGTGAATATGTATCCTCTGGAAGGCAGGCTACACTAATAAACAAGTTTTTTTTAAACTGGTGTAATGGCTCGCTGGGCTCTACCACCTTGGTGAGGACTTGCTGGGACCCCAGGGGTTTCATATGCCTCAAATTAGCTGAGCCTTTTTGCTTGTTAAGGCAGCGCCTATGCTGAAAGTAGACCAATTCAGAGAAAAAGTCAAAGAATCAAATAAAAAATCTGTGAAGTCCTTCACGTCTTTTTCACGACGTGTGTCAGAGGGCCTCAACCTCAAGGTCTCCAGAGGATTAATTCCTCCTGCTGCGGTTCGTGTCCAGTTACATCGAGTGGATGCAACGGTGGCGCAAACCGCTAAGCACTTTCCGTTTTTCTGCCAACTCGATTTTTTCTCGAAAACCTGGAGGACACAGCCCATTCAGAGCTTGTATTTTGGTACCATCCATAAGTCTGCCCACCCCATTCTTTCAGTAGATGCTCTCATACATCATGGTGGAATTGGCCATATATGAACCCTAAAGCTCTAAGATGCCCTATTCCTAAACTGATTGAGCTTTTGCATCAATCATTGTGTCAAGCAAAGGTATGCAGAGGAGAGATGGCTCGCTGGGCCCTACCACCTTGGTGATAGCTCGCTGGAACCCGAGGTGTACACATGCCTTGAGCTGGACACCAAACCTGTGCTTGCTAAGGCAGCACATATACTAAAATTGGATCGATACAGAGAAGATTAGCATGGCCCCTGCGAAAGGATGACACGCAAATCCGTGAAGCGCTCCACATTTTTGCAGCTGTGATCAAAGCCTGCTTCACTGGACTTGATTCAGCCCCTCCTGCCACTCTTTGTTTTCATTCTTGTTCTCTTGTGTCAAGAACTGGTGCATCTCCAATGTATATAGGGCATTCTCAGTTTTCCTGCCAACTCTTTTTTTTTTTAACGCTTGTACTCTGGGGCCATCGACGAGTGTGTCCACTCCCTTTCTTCAGCAGATGCCGTTGGGGAACAGGGTTTGACCACAAAGGCGATATCTTTTCCCTTCAAGGTTGAGTCACAGAACATCACTGGAACAGAACAATACATTCACACAGAGCAAACTTGAGCTAAAATAAACTTCTACTTATGATTAGTTTTTACATTTTTATCATACAGTGACCAGCTGTGCTGTAACTACCTAAGGAGTTACATATGCCAAGTAGGCATACGTGTAAATAGCTACATGTGGTGTGATTGAACTTCAAGACCCTAGGCACAGTTGTCTATAAATGCAGCAATCATGAGAACAGCTAAATGAAAATACAAAACAGCAACCCATCAACGTCTACAACTCTTGATTAATTTGATTGCATGATAGCCCAATGAATGAATTACAAAGTGTGTGAATATGTATCCTCTGGAAGGCAGGCTACACTAATAAACAAGTTTTTTTTAAACTGGTGTAATGGCTCGCTGGGCTCTACCACCTTGGTGAGGACTTGCTGGGACCCCAGGGGTTTCATATGCCTCAAATTAGCTGAGCCTTTTTGCTTGTTAAGGCAGCGCCTATGCTGAAAGTAGACCAATTCAGAGAAAAAGTCAAAGAATCAAATAAAAAATCTGTGAAGTCCTTCACGTCTTTTTCACGACGTGTGTCAGAGGGCCTCAACCTCAAGGTCTCCAGAGGATTAATTCCTCCTGCTGCGGTTCGTGTCCAGTTACATCGAGTGGATGCAACGGTGGCGCAAACCGCTAAGCACTTTCCGTTTTTCTGCCAACTCGATTTTTTCTCGAAAACCTGGAGGACACAGCCCATTCAGAGCTTGTATTTTGGTACCATCCATAAGTCTGCCCACCCCATTCTTTCAGTAGATGCTCTCATACATCATGGTGGAATTGGCCATATATGAACCCTAAAGCTCTAAGATGCCCTATTCCTAAACTGATTGAGCTTTTGCATCAATCATTGTGTCAAGCAAAGGTATGCAGAGGAGAGATGGCTCGCTGGGCCCTACCACCTTGGTGATAGCTCGCTGGAACCCGAGGTGTACACATGCCTTGAGCTGGACACCAAACCTGTGCTTGCTAAGGCAGCACATATACTAAAATTGGATCGATACAGAGAAGATTAGCATGGCCCCTGCGAAAGGATGACACGCAAATCCGTGAAGCGCTCCATATTTTTGCAGCTGTGATCAAAGCCTGCTTCACTGGACTTGATTCAGCCCCTCCTGCCACTCTTTGTTTTCATTCTTGTTCTCTTGTGTCAAGAACTGGTGCATCTCCAATGTATATAGGGCACTCTCAGTTTTCCTGCCAACTCTTTTTTTTTTTAACGCTTGTACTCTGGGGCCATCGACGAGTGTGTCCACTCCCTTTCTTCAGCAGATGCCGTTGGGGAACAGGTTTGACCACAAAGGCGATATCTTTTCCCTTCAAGGTTGAGTCACAGAACATCACTGGAACAGAACAATACATTCACACAGAGCAAACTTGAGCTAAAATAAACTTCTACTTATGATTAGTTTTTACATTTTTATCATACAGTGACCAGCTGTGCTGTAACTACCTAAGGAGTTACATATGCCAAGTAGGCATACGTGTAAATAGCTACATGTGGTGTGATTGAACTTCAAGACCCTAGGCACAGTTGTCTATAAATGCAGCAATCATGAGAACAGCTAAATGAAAATACAAAACAGCAACCCATCAACGTCTACAACTCTTGATTAATTTGATTGCATGATAGCCCAATGAATGAATTACAAAGTGTGTGAATATGTATCCTCTGGAAGGCAGGCTACACTAATAAACAAGTTTTTTTTAAACTGGTGTAATGGCTCGCTGGGCTCTACCACCTTGGTGAGGACTTGCTGGGACCCCAGGGGTTTCATATGCCTCAAATTAGCTGAGCCTTTTTGCTTGTTAAGGCAGCGCCTATGCTGAAAGTAGACCAATTCAGAGAAAAAGTCAAAGAATCAAATAAAAAATCTGTGAAGTCCTTCACGTCTTTTTCACGACGTGTGTCAGAGGGCCTCAACCTCAAGGTCTCCAGAGGATTAATTCCTCCTGCTGCGGTTCGTGTCCAGTTACATCGAGTGGATGCAACGGTGGCGCAAACCGCTAAGCACTTTCCGTTTTTCTGCCAACTCGATTTTTTCTCGAAAACCTGGAGGACACAGCCCATTCAGAGCTTGTATTTTGGTACCATCCATAAGTCTGCCCACCCCATTCTTTCAGTAGATGCTCTCATACATCATGGTGGAATTGGCCATATATGAACCCTAAAGCTCTAAGATGCCCTATTCCTAAACTGATTGAGCTTTTGCATCAATCATTGTGTCAAGCAAAGGTATGCAGAGGAGAGATGGCTCGCTGGGCCCTACCACCTTGGTGATAGCTCGCTGGAACCCGAGGTGTACACATGCCTTGAGCTGGACACCAAACCTGTGCTTGCTAAGGCAGCACATATACTAAAATTGGATCGATACAGAGAAGATTAGCATGGCCCCTGCGAAAGGATGACACGCAAATCCGTGAAGCGCTCCACATTTTTGCAGCTGTGATCAAAGCCTGCTTCACTGGACTTGATTCAGCCCCTCCTGCCACTCTTTGTTTTCATTCTTGTTCTCTTGTGTCAAGAACTGGTGCATCTCCAATGTATATAGGGCACTCTCAGTTTTCCTGCCAACTCTTTTTTTTTTTAACGCTTGTACTCTGGGGCCATCGACGAGTGTGTCCACTCCCTTTCTTCAGCAGATGCCGTTGGGGAACAGGGTTTGACCACAAAGGCGATATCTTTTCCCTTCAAGGTTGAGTCACAGAACATCACTGGAACAGAACAATACATTCACACAGAGCAAACTTGAGCTAAAATAAACTTCTACTTATGATTAGTTTTTACATTTTTATCATACAGTGACCAGCTGTGCTGTAACTACCTAAGGAGTTACATATGCCAAGTAGGCATACGTGTAAATAGCTACATGTGGTGTGATTGAACTTCAAGACCCTAGGCACAGTTGTCTATAAATGCAGCAATCATGAGAACAGCTAAATGAAAATACAAAACAGCAACCCATCAACGTCTACAACTCTTGATTAATTTGATTGCATGATAGCCCAATGAATGAATTACAAAGTGTGTGAATATGTATCCTCTGGAAGGCAGGCTACACTAATAAACAAGTTTTTTTTAAACTGGTGTAATGGCTCGCTGGGCTCTACCACCTTGGTGAGGACTTGCTGGGACCCCAGGGGTACATATGCCTCAAATTAGCTGAGCCTTTTTGCTTGTTAAGGCAGCGCCTATGCTGAAAGTAGACCAATTCAGAGAAAAAGTCAAAGAATCAAATAAAAAATCTGTGAAGTCCTTCACGTCTTTTTTACGACGTGTGTCAGAGGGCCTCAACCTCAAGGTCTCCAGAGGATTAATTCCTCCTGCTGCGGTTCGTGTCCAGTTACATCGAGTGGATGCAACGGTGGCGCAAACCGCTAAGCACTTTCCGTTTTTCTGCCAACTCGATTTTTTCTCGAAAACCTGGAGGACACAGCCCATTCAGAGCTTGTATTTTGGTACCATCCATAAGTCTGCCCACCCCATTCTTTCAGTAGATGCTCTCATACATCATGGTGGAATTGGCCATATATGAACCCTAAAGCTCTAAGATGCCCTATTCCTAAACTGATTGAGCTTTTGCATCAATCATTGTGTCAAGCAAAGGTATGCAGAGGAGAGATGGCTCGCTGGGCCCTACCACCTTGGTGATAGCTCGCTGGAACCCGAGGTGTACACATGCCTTGAGCTGGACACCAAACCTGTGCTTGCTAAGGCAGCACATATACTAAAATTGGATCGATACAGAGAAGATTAGCATGGCCCCTGCGAAAGGATGACACGCAAATCCGTGAAGCGCTCCACATTTTTGCAGCTGTGATCAAAGCCTGCTTCACTGGACTTGATTCAGCCCCTCCTGCCACTCTTTGTTTTCATTCTTGTTCTCTTGTGTCAAGAACTGGTGCATCTCCAATGTATATAGGGCACTCTCAGTTTTCCTGCCAACTCTTTTTTTTTTTAACGCTTGTACTCTGGGGCCATCGACGAGTGTGTCCACTCCCTTTCTTCAGCAGATGCCGTTGGGGAACAGGGTTTGACCACAAAGGCGATATCTTTTCCCTTCAAGGTTGAGTCACAGAACATCACTGGAACAGAACAATACATTCACACAGAGCAAACTTGAGCTAAAATAAACTTCTACTTATGATTAGTTTTTACATTTTTATCATACAGTGACCAGCTGTGCTGTAACTACCTAAGGAGTTACATATGCCAAGTAGGCATACGTGTAAATAGCTACATGTGGTGTGATTGAACTTCAAGACCCTAGGCACAGTTGTCTATAAATGCAGCAATCATGAGAACAGCTAAATGAAAATACAAAACAGCAACCCATCAACGTCTACAACTCTTGATTAATTTGATTGCATGATAGCCCAATGAATGAATTACAAAGTGTGTGAATATGTATCCTCTGGAAGGCAGGCTACACTAATAAACAAGTTTTTTTTAAACTGGTGTAATGGCTCGCTGGGCTCTACCACCTTGGTGAGGACTTGCTGGGACCCCAGGGGTACATATGCCTCAAATTAGCTGAGCCTTTTTGCTTGTTAAGGCAGCGCCTATGCTGAAAGTAGACCAATTCAGAGAAAAAGTCAAAGAATCAAATAAAAAATCTGTGAAGTCCTTCACGTCTTTTTTACGACGTGTGTCAGAGGGCCTCAACCTCAAGGTCTCCAGAGGATTAATTCCTCCTGCTGCGGTTCGTGTCCAGTTACATCGAGTGGATGCAACGGTGGCGCAAACCGCTAAGCACTTTCCGTTTTTCTGCCAACTCGATTTTTTCTCGAAAACCTGGAGGACACAGCCCATTCAGAGCTTGTATTTTGGTACCATCCATAAGTCTGCCCACCCCATTCTTTCAGTAGATGCTCTCATACATCATGGTGGAATTGGCCATATATGAACCCTAAAGCTCTAAGATGCCCTATTCCTAAACTGATTGAGCTTTTGCATCAATCATTGTGTCAAGCAAAGGTATGCAGATGAGAGATGGCTCGCTGGGCCCTACCACCTTGGTGATAGCTCGCTGGAACCCGAGGTGTACACATGCCTTGAGCTGGACACCAAACCTGTGCTTGCTAAGGCAGTACATATACTAAAATTGGATCGATACAGAGAAGATTAGCATGGCCCTTGCGAAAGGATGACACGCAAATCCGTGAAGCGCTCCATATTTTTGCAGCTGTGATCAAAGCCTGCTTCACTGGACTTGATTCAGCCCCTCCTGCCACTCTTTGTTTTCATTCTTTTTCTCTTGTGTCAAGAACTGGTGCATCTCCAATGTATATAGGGCACTCTCAGTTTTCCTGCCAACTCTTTTTTTTTTTTAACGCTTGTACTCTGGGGCCATCGACGAGTGTGTCCACTCCCTTTCTTCAGCAGATGCCGTTGGGGAGCAGGGTTTGACCACAAAGGCGATATCTTTTCCCTTCAAGGTTGAGTCACAGAACATCACTGGAACAGAACAATACATTCACACAGAGCAAACTTGAGCTAAAATAAACTTCTACTTATGATTAGTTTTTACATTTTTATCATACAGTGACCAGCTGTGCTGTAACTACCTAAGGAGTTACATATGCCAAGTAGGCATACGTGTAAATAGCTACATGTGGTGTGATTGAACTTCAAGACCCTAGGCACAGTTGTCTATAAATGCAGCAATCATGAGAACAGCTAAATGAAAATACAAAACAGCAACCCATCAACGTCTACAACTCTTGATTAATTTGATTGCATGATAGCCCAATGAATGAATTACAAAGTGTGTGAATATGTATCCTCTGGAAGGCAGGCTACACTAATAAACAAGTTTTTTTTAAACTGGTGTAATGGCTCGCTGGGCTCTACCACCTTGGTGAGGACTTGCTGGGACCCCAGGGGTTTCATATGCCTCAAATTAGCTGAGCCTTTTTGCTTGTTAAGGCAGCGCCTATGCTGAAAGTAGACCAATTCAGAGAAAAAGTCAAAGAATCAAATAAAAAATCTGTGAAGTCCTTCACGTCTTTTTCACGACGTGTGTCAGAGGGCCTCAACCTCAAGGTCTCCAGAGGATTAATTCCTCCTGCTGCGGTTCGTGTCCAGTTACATCGAGTGGATGCAACGGTGGCGCAAACCGCTAAGCACTTTCCGTTTTTCTGCCAACTCGATTTTTTCTCGAAAACCTGGAGGACACAGCCCATTCAGAGCTTGTATTTTGGTACCATCCATAAGTCTGCCCACCCCATTCTTTCAGTAGATGCTCTCATACATCATGGTGGAATTGGCCATATATGAACCCTAAAGCTCTAAGATGCCCTATTCCTAAACTGATTGAGCTTTTGCATCAATCATTGTGTCAAGCAAAGGTATGCAGAGGAGAGATGGCTCGCTGGGCCCTACCACCTTGGTGATAGCTCGCTGGAACCCGAGGTGTACACATGCCTTGAGCTGGACACCAAACCTGTGCTTGCTAAGGCAGCACATATACTAAAATTGGATCGATACAGAGAAGATTAGCATGGCCCCTGCGAAAGGATGACACGCAAATCCGTGAAGCGCTCCACATTTTTGCAGCTGTGATCAAAGCCTGCTTCACTGGACTTGATTCAGCCCCTCCTGCCACTCTTTGTTTTCATTCTTGTTCTCTTGTGTCAAGAACTGGTGCATCTCCAATGTATATAGGGCACTCTCAGTTTTCCTGCCAACTCTTTTTTTTTTTAACGCTTGTACTCTGGGGCCATCGACGAGTGTGTCCACTCCCTTTCTTCAGCAGATGCCGTTGGGGAACAGGGTTTGACCACAAAGGCGATATCTTTTCCCTTCAAGGTTGAGTCACAGAACATCACTGGAACAGAACAATACATTCACACAGAGCAAACTTGAGCTAAAATAAACTTCTACTTATGATTAGTTTTTACATTTTTATCATACAGTGACCAGCTGTGCTGTAACTACCTAAGGAGTTACATATGCCAAGTAGGCATACGTGTAAATAGCTACATGTGGTGTGATTGAACTTCAAGACCCTAGGCACAGTTGTCTATAAATGCAGCAATCATGAGAACAGCTAAATGAAAATACAAAACAGCAACCCATCAACGTCTACAACTCTTGATTAATTTGATTGCATGATAGCCCAATGAATGAATTACAAAGTGTGTGAATATGTATCCTCTGGAAGGCAGGCTACACTAATAAACAAGTTTTTTTTAAACTGGTGTAATGGCTCGCTGGGCTCTACCACCTTGGTGAGGACTTGCTGGGACCCCAGGGGTTTCATATGCCTCAAATTAGCTGAGCCTTTTTGCTTGTTAAGGCAGCGCCTATGCTGAAAGTAGACCAATTCAGAGAAAAAGTCAAAGAATCAAATAAAAAATCTGTGAAGTCCTTCACGTCTTTTTCACGACGTGTGTCAGAGGGCCTCAACCTCAAGGTCTCCAGAGGATTAATTCCTCCTGCTGCGGTTCGTGTCCAGTTACATCGAGTGGATGCAACGGTGGCGCAAACCGCTAAGCACTTTCCGTTTTTCTGCCAACTCGATTTTTTCTCGAAAACCTGGAGGACACAGCCCATTCAGAGCTTGTATTTTGGTACCATCCATAAGTCTGCCCACCCCATTCTTTCAGTAGATGCTCTCATACATCATGGTGGAATTGGCCATATATGAACCCTAAAGCTCTAAGATGCCCTATTCCTAAACTGATTGAGCTTTTGCATCAATCATTGTGTCAAGCAAAGGTATGCAGAGGAGAGATGGCTCGCTGGGCCCTACCACCTTGGTGATAGCTCGCTGGAACCCGAGGTGTACACATGCCTTGAGCTGGACACCAAACCTGTGCTTGCTAAGGCAGCACATATACTAAAATTGGATCGATACAGAGAAGATTAGCATGGCCCCTGCAAAAGGATGACACGCAAATCCGTGAAGCGCTCCACATTTTTGCAGCTGTGATCAAAGCCTGCTTCACTGGACTTGATTCAGCCCCTCCTGCCACTCTTTGTTTTCATTCTTGTTCTCTTGTGTCAAGAACTGGTGCATCTCCAATGTATATAGGGCACTCTCAGTTTTCCTGCCAACTCTTTTTTTTTTTTAACGCTTGTACTCTGGGGCCATCGACGAGTGTGTCCACTCCCTTTCTTCAGCAGATGCCGTTGGGGAACAGGGTTTGACCACAAAGGCGATATCTTTTCCCTTCAAGGTTGAGTCACAGAACATCACTGGAACAGAACAATACATTCACACAGAGCAAACTTGAGCTAAAATAAACTTCTACTTATGATTAGTTTTTACATTTTTATCATACAGTGACCAGCTGTGCTGTAACTACCTAAGGAGTTACATATGCCAAGTAGGCATACGTGTAAATAGCTACATGTGGTGTGATTGAACTTCAAGACCCTAGGCACAGTTGTCTATAAATGCAGCAATCATGAGAACAGCTAAATGAAAATACAAAACAGCAACCCATCAACGTCTACAACTCTTGATTAATTTGATTGCATGATAGCCCAATGAATGAATTACAAAGTGTGTGAATATGTATCCTCTGGAAGGCAGGCTACACTAATAAACAAGTTTTTTTTAAACTGGTGTAATGGCTCGCTGGGCTCTACCACCTTGGTGAGGACTTGCTGGGACCCCAGGGGTTTCATATGCCTCAAATTAGCTGAGCCTTTTTGCTTGTTAAGGCAGCGCCTATGCTGAAAGTAGACCAATTCAGAGAAAAAGTCAAAGAATCAAATAAAAAATCTGTGAAGTCCTTCACGTCTTTTTCACGACGTGTGTCAGAGGGCCTCAACCTCAAGGTCTCCAGAGGATTAATTCCTCCTGCTGCGGTTCGTGTCCAGTTACATCGAGTGGATGCAACGGTGGCGCAAACCGCTAAGCACTTTCCGTTTTTCTGCCAACTCGATTTTTTCTCGAAAACCTGGAGGACACAGCCCATTCAGAGCTTGTATTTTGGTACCATCCATAAGTCTGCCCACCCCATTCTTTCAGTAGATGCTCTCATACATCATGGTGGAATTGGCCATATATGAACCCTAAAGCTCTAAGATGCCCTATTCCTAAACTGATTGAGCTTTTGCATCAATCATTGTGTCAAGCAAAGGTATGCAGAGGAGAGATGGCTCGCTGGGCCCTACCACCTTGGTGATAGCTCGCTGGAACCCGAGGTGTACACATGCCTTGAGCTGGACACCAAACCTGTGCTTGCTAAGGCAGCACATATACTAAAATTGGATCGATACAGAGAAGATTAGCATGGCCCCTGCGAAAGGATGACACGCAAATCCGTGAAGCGCTCCACATTTTTGCAGCTGTGATCAAAGCCTGCTTCACTGGACTTGATTCAGCCCCTCCTGCCACTCTTTGTTTTCATTCTTGTTCTCTTGTGTCAAGAACTGGTGCATCTCCAATGTATATAGGGCACTCTCAGTTTTCCTGCCAACTCTTTTTTTTTTTAACGCTTGTACTCTGGGGCCATCGACGAGTGTGTCCACTCCCTTTCTTCAGCAGATGCCGTTGGGGAACAGGGTTTGACCACAAAGGCGATATCTTTTCCCTTCAAGGTTGAGTCACAGAACATCACTGGAACAGAACAATACATTCACACAGAGCAAACTTGAGCTAAAATAAACTTCTACTTATGATTAGTTTTTACATTTTTATCATACAGTGACCAGCTGTGCTGTAACTACCTAAGGAGTTACATATGCCAAGTAGGCATACGTGTAAATAGCTACATGTGGTGTGATTGAACTTCAAGACCCTAGGCACAGTTGTCTATAAATGCAGCAATCATGAGAACAGCTAAATGAAAATACAAAACAGCAACCCATCAACGTCTACAACTCTTGATTAATTTGATTGCATGATAGCCCAATGAATGAATTACAAAGTGTGTGAATATGTATCCTCTGGAAGGCAGGCTACACTAATAAACAAGTTTTTTTTAAACTGGTGTAATGGCTCGCTGGGCTCTACCACCTTGGTGAGGACTTGCTGGGACCCCAGGGGTTTCATATGCCTCAAATTAGCTGAGCCTTTTTGCTTGTTAAGGCAGCGCCTATGCTGAAAGTAGACCAATTCAGAGAAAAAGTCAAAGAATCAAATAAAAAATCTGTGAAGTCCTTCACGTCTTTTTCACGACGTGTGTCAGAGGGCCTCAACCTCAAGGTCTCCAGAGGATTAATTCCTCCTGCTGCGGTTCGTGTCCAGTTACATCGAGTGGATGCAACGGTGGCGCAAACCGCTAAGCACTTTCCGTTTTTCTGCCAACTCGATTTTTTCTCGAAAACCTGGAGGACACAGCCCATTCAGAGCTTGTATTTTGGTACCATCCATAAGTCTGCCCACCCCATTCTTTCAGTAGATGCTCTCATACATCATGGTGGAATTGGCCATATATGAACCCTAAAGCTCTAAGATGCCCTATTCCTAAACTGATTGAGCTTTTGCATCAATCATTGTGTCAAGCAAAGGTATGCAGAGGAGAGATGGCTCGCTGGGCCCTACCACCTTGGTGATAGCTCGCTGGAACCCGAGGTGTACACATGCCTTGAGCTGGACACCAAACCTGTGCTTGCTAAGGCAGCACATATACTAAAATTGGATCGATACAGAGAAGATTAGCATGGCCCCTGCGAAAGGATGACACGCAAATCCGTGAAGCGCTCCACATTTTTGCAGCTGTGATCAAAGCCTGCTTCACTGGACTTGATTCAGCCCCTCCTGCCACTCTTTGTTTTCATTCTTGTTCTCTTGTGTCAAGAACTGGTGCATCTCCAATGTATATAGGGCACTCTCAGTTTTCCTGCCAACTCTTTTTTTTTTTAACGCTTGTACTCTGGGGCCATCGACGAGTGTGTCCACTCCCTTTCTTCAGCAGATGCCGTTGGGGAACAGGGTTTGACCACAAAGGCGATATCTTTTCCCTTCAAGGTTGAGTCACAGAACATCACTGGAACAGAACAATACATTCACACAGAGCAAACTTGAGCTAAAATAAACTTCTACTTATGATTAGTTTTTACATTTTTATCATACAGTGACCAGCTGTGCTGTAACTACCTAAGGAGTTACATATGCCAAGTAGGCATACGTGTAAATAGCTACATGTGGTGTGATTGAACTTCAAGACCCTAGGCACAGTTGTCTATAAATGCAGCAATCATGAGAACAGCTAAATGAAAATACAAAACAGCAACCCATCAACGTCTACAACTCTTGATTAATTTGATTGCATGATAGCCCAATGAATGAATTACAAAGTGTGTGAATATGTATCCTCTGGAAGGCAGGCTACACTAATAAACAAGTTTTTTTTAAACTGGTGTAATGGCTCGCTGGGCTCTACCACCTTGGTGAGGACTTGCTGGGACCCCAGGGGTTTCATATGCCTCAAATTAGCTGAGCCTTTTTGCTTGTTAAGGCAGCGCCTATGCTGAAAGTAGACCAATTCAGAGAAAAAGTCAAAGAATCAAATAAAAAATCTGTGAAGTCCTTCACGTCTTTTTCACGACGTGTGTCAGAGGGCCTCAACCTCAAGGTCTCCAGAGGATTAATTCCTCCTGCTGCGGTTCGTGTCCAGTTACATCGAGTGGATGCAACGGTGGCGCAAACCGCTAAGCACTTTCCGTTTTTCTGCCAACTCGATTTTTTCTCGAAAACCTGGAGGACACAGCCCATTCAGAGCTTGTATTTTGGTACCATCCATAAGTCTGCCCACCCCATTCTTTCAGTAGATGCTCTCATACATCATGGTGGAATTGGCCATATATGAACCCTAAAGCTCTAAGATGCCCTATTCCTAAACTGATTGAGCTTTTGCATCAATCATTGTGTCAAGCAAAGGTATGCAGAGGAGAGATGGCTCGCTGGGCCCTACCACCTTGGTGATAGCTCGCTGGAACCCGAGGTGTACACATGCCTTGAGCTGGACACCAGACCTGTGCTTGCTAAGGCAGCACATATACTAAAATTGGATCGATACAGAGAAGATTAGCATGGCCCCTGCGAAAGGATGACACGCAAATCCGTGAAGCGCTCCATATTTTTGCAGCTGTGATCAAAGCCTGCTTCACTGGACTTGATTCAGCCCCTCCTGCCACTCTTTGTTTTCATTCTTGTTCTCTTGTGTCAAGAACTGGTGCATCTCCAATGTATATAGGGCACTCTCAGTTTTCCTGCCAACTCTTTTTTTTTTTAACGCTTGTACTCTGGGGCCATCGACGAGTGTGTCCACTCCCTTTCTTCAGCAGATGCCGTTGGGGAACAGGGTTTGACCACAAAGGCGATATCTTTTCCCTTCAAGGTTGAGTCACAGAACATCACTGGAACAGAACAATACATTCACACAGAGCAAACTTGAGCTAAAATAAACTTCTACTTATGATTAGTTTTTACATTTTTATCATACAGTGACCAGCTATGCTGTAACTACCTAAGGAGTTACATATGCCAAGTAGGCATACGTGTAAATAGCTACATGTGGTGTTATTGAACTTCAAGACCCTAGGCACAGTTGTCTATAAATGCAGCAATCATGAGAACAGCTAAATGAAAATACAAAACAGCAACCCATCAACGTCTACAACTCTTGATTAATTTGATTGCATGATAGCCCAATGAATGAATTACAAAGTGTGTGAATATGTATCCTCTGGAAGGCAGGCTACACTAATAAACAAGTTTTTTTTAAACTGGTGTAATGGCTCGCTGGGCTCTACCACCTTGGTGAGGACTTGCTGGGACCCCAGGGGTACATATGCCTCAAATTAGCTGAGCCTTTTTGCTTGTTAAGGCAGCGCCTATGCTGAAAGTAGACCAATTCAGAGAAAAAGTCAAAGAATCAAATAAAAAATCTGTGAAGTCCTTCACGTCTTTTTTACGACGTGTGTCAGAGGGCCTCAACCTCAAGGTCTCCAGAGGATTAATTCCTCCTGCTGCGGTTCGTGTCCAGTTACATCGAGTGGATGCAACGGTGGCGCAAACCGCTAAGCACTTTCCGTTTTTCTGCCAACTCGATTTTTTCTCGAAAACCTGGAGGACACAGCCCATTCAGAGCTTGTATTTTGGTACCATCCATAAGTCTGCCCACCCCATTCTTTCAGTAGATGCTCTCATACATCATGGTGGAATTGGCCATATATGAACCCTAAAGCTCTAAGATGCCCTATTCCTAAACTGATTGAGCTTTTGCATCAATCATTGTGTCAAGCAAAGGTATGCAGAGGAGAGATGGCTCGCTGGGCCCTACCACCTTGGTGATAGCTCGCTGGAACCCGAGGTGTACACATGCCTTGAGCTGGACACCAAACCTGTGCTTGCTAAGTCAGTACATATACTAAAATTGGATCGATACAGAGAAGATTAGCATGGCCCCTGCGAAAGGATGACACGCAAATCCGTGAAGCGCTCCATATTTTTGCAGCTGTGATCAAAGCCTGCTTCACTGGACTTGATTCAGCCCCTCCTGCCACTCTTTGTTTTCATTCTTGTTCTCTTCTGTCAAGAACTGGTGCATCTCCAATGTATATAAGGCACTCTCAGTTTTCCTGCCAACTCTTTTTTTTTTTTAACGCTTGTACTCTGGGGCCATCGACGAGTGTGTCCACTCCCTTTCTTCAGCAGATGCCGTTGGGGAACAGGGTTTGACCACAAAGGCGATATATTTTCCCTTCAAGGTTGAGTCACAGAACATCACTGGAACAGAACAATACATTCACACAGAGCAAACTTGAGCTAAAATAAACTTCTACTTATGATTAGTTTTTACATTTTTATCATACAGTGACCAGCTGTGCTGTAACTACCTAAGGAGTTACATATGCCAAGTAGGCATACGTGTAAATAGCTACATGTGGTGTGATTGAACTTCAAGACCCTAGGCACAGTTGTCTATAAATGCAGCAATCATGAGAACAGCTAAATGAAAATACAAAACAGCAACCCATCAACGTCTACAACTCTTGATTAATTTGATTGCATGATAGCCCAATGAATGAATTACAAAGTGTGTGAATATGTATCCTCTGGAAGGCAGGCTACACTAATAAACAAGTTTTTTTTAAACTGGTGTAATGGCTCGCTGGGCTCTACCACCTTGGTGAGGACTTGCTGGGACCCCAGGGGTACATATGCCTCAAATTAGCTGAGCCTTTTTGCTTGTTAAGGCAGCGCCTATGCTGAAAGTAGACCAATTCAGAGAAAAAGTCAAAGAATCAAATAAAAAATCTGTGAAGTCCTTCACGTCTTTTTTACGACGTGTGCCAGAGGGCCTCAACCTCAAGGTCTCCAGAGGATTAATTCCTCCTGCTGCGGTTCGTGTCCAGTTACATCGAGTGGATGCAACGGTGGCGCAAACCGCTAAGCACTTTCCGTTTTTCTGCCAACTCGATTTTTTCTCGAAAACCTGGAGGACACAGCCCATTCAGAGCTTGTATTTTGGTACCATCCATAAGTCTGCCCACCCCATTCTTTCAGTAGATGCTCTCATACATCATGGTGGAATTGGCCATATATGAACCCTAAAGCTCTAAGATGCCCTATTCCTAAACTGATTGAGCTTTTGCATCAATCATTGTGTCAAGCAAAGGTATGCAGAGGAGAGATGGCTCGCTGGGCCCTACCACCTTGGTGATAGCTCGCTGGAACCCGAGGTGTACACATGCCTTGAGCTGGACACCAAACCTGTGCTTGCTAAGGCAGCACATATACTAAAATTGGATCGATACAGAGAAGATTAGCATGGCCCCTGCGAAAGGATGACACGCAAATCCGTGAAGCGCTCCATATTTTTGCAGCTGTGATCAAAGCCTGCTTCACTGGACTTGATTCAGCCCCTCCTGCCACTCTTTGTTTTCATTCTTGTTCTCTTGTGTCAAGAACTGGTGCATCTCCAATGTATATAGGGCACTCTCAGTTTTCCTGCCAACTCTTTTTTTTTTTAACGCTTGTACTCTGGGGCCATCGACGAGTGTGTCCACTCCCTTTCTTCAGCAGATGCCGTTGGGGAACAGGGTTTGACCACAAAGGCGATATCTTTTCCCTTCAAGGTTGAGTCACAGAACATCACTGGAACAGAACAATACATTCACACAGAGCAAACTTGAGCTAAAATAAACTTCTACTTATGATTAGTTTTTACATTTTTATCATACAGTGACCAGCTGTGCTGTAACTACCTAAGGAGTTACATATGCCAAGTAGGCATACGTGTAAATAGCTACATGTGGTGTGATTGAACTTCAAGACCCTAGGCACAGTTGTCTATAAATGCAGCAATCATGAGAACAGCTAAATGAAAATACAAAACAGCAACCCATCAACGTCTACAACTCTTGATTAATTTGATTGCATGATAGCCCAATGAATGAATTACAAAGTGTGTGAATATGTATCCTCTGGAAGGCAGGCTACACTAATAAACAAGTTTTTTTTAAACTGGTGTAATGGCTCGCTGGGCTCTACCACCTTGGTGAGGACTTGCTGGGACCCCAGGGGTACATATGCCTCAAATTAGCTGAGCCTTTTTGCTTGTTAAGGCAGCGCCTATGCTGAAAGTAGACCAATTCAGAGAAAAAGTCAAAGAATCAAATAAAAAATCTGTGAAGTCCTTCACGTCTTTTTTACGACGTGTGCCAGAGGGCCTCAACCTCAAGGTCTCCAGAGGATTAATTCCTCCTGCTGCGGTTCGTGTCCAGTTACATCGAGTGGATGCAACGGTGGCGCAAACCGCTAAGCACTTTCCGTTTTTCTGCCAACTCGATTTTTTCTCGAAAACCTGGAGGACACAGCCCATTCAGAGCTTGTATTTTGGTACCATCCATAAGTCTGCCCACCCCATTCTTTCAGTAGATGCTCTCATACATCATGGTGGAATTGGCCATATATGAACCCTAAAGCTCTAAGATGCCCTATTCCTAAACTGATTGAGCTTTTGCATCAATCATTGTGTCAAGCAAAGGTATGCAGAGGAGAGATGGCTCGCTGGGCCCTACCACCTTGGTGATAGCTCGCTGGAACCCGAGGTGTACACATGCCTTGAGCTGGACACCAAACCTGTGCTTGCTAAGGCAGCACATATACTAAAATTGGATCGATACAGAGAAGATTAGCATGGCCCCTGCGAAAGGATGACACGCAAATCCGTGAAGCGCTCCATATTTTTGCAGCTGTGATCAAAGCCTGCTTCACTGGACTTGATTCAGCCCCTCCTGCCACTCTTTGTTTTCATTCTTGTTCTCTTGTGTCAAGAACTGGTGCATCTCCAATGTATATAGGGCACTCTCAGTTTTCCTGCCAACTCTTTTTTTTTTTAACGCTTGTACTCTGGGGCCATCGACGAGTGTGTCCACTCCCTTTCTTCAGCAGATGCCGTTGGGGAACAGGGTTTGACCACAAAGGCGATATCTTTTCCCTTCAAGGTTGAGTCACAGAACATCACTGGAACAGAACAATACATTCACACAGAGCAAACTTGAGCTAAAATAAACTTCTACTTATGATTAGTTTTTACATTTTTATCATACAGTGACCAGCTGTGCTGTAACTACCTAAGGAGTTACATATGCCAAGTAGGCATACGTGTAAATAGCTACATGTGGTGTGATTGAACTTCAAGACCCTAGGCACAGTTGTCTATAAATGCAGCAATCATGAGAACAGCTAAATGAAAATACAAAACAGCAACCCATCAACGTCTACAACTCTTGATTAATTTGATTGCATGATAGCCCAATGAATGAATTACAAAGTGTGTGAATATGTATCCTCTGGAAGGCAGGCTACACTAATAAACAAGTTTTTTTTAAACTGGTGTAATGGCTCGCTGGGCTCTACCACCTTGGTGAGGACTTGCTGGGACCCCAGGGGTTTCATATGCCTCAAATTAGCTGAGCCTTTTTGCTTGTTAAGGCAGCGCCTATGCTGAAAGTAGACCAATTCAGAGAAAAAGTCAAAGAATCAAATAAAAAATCTGTGAAGTCCTTCACGTCTTTTTCACGACGTGTGTCAGAGGGCCTCAACCTCAAGGTCTCCAGAGGATTAATTCCTCCTGCTGCGGTTCGTGTCCAGTTACATCGAGTGGATGCAACGGTGGCGCAAACCGCTAAGCACTTTCCGTTTTTCTGCCAACTCGATTTTTTCTCGAAAACCTGGAGGACACAGCCCATTCAGAGCTTGTATTTTGGTACCATCCATAAGTCTGCCCACCCCATTCTTTCAGTAGATGCTCTCATACATCATGGTGGAATTGGCCATATATGAACCCTAAAGCTCTAAGATGCCCTATTCCTAAACTGATTGAGCTTTTGCATCAATCATTGTGTCAAGCAAAGGTATGCAGAGGAGAGATGGCTCGCTGGGCCCTACCACCTTGGTGATAGCTCGCTGGAACCCGAGGTGTACACATGCCTTGAGCTGGACACCAAACCTGTGCTTGCTAAGGCAGCACATATACTAAAATTGGATCGATACAGAGAAGATTAGCATGGCCCCTGCGAAAGGATGACACGCAAATCCGTGAAGCGCTCCATATTTTTGCAGCTGTGATCAAAGCCTGCTTCACTGGACTTGATTCAGCCCCTCCTGCCACTCTTTGTTTTCATTCTTGTTCTCTTGTGTCAAGAACTGGTGCATCTCCAATGTATATAGGGCACTCTCAGTTTTCCTGCCAACTCTTTTTTTTTTTAACGCTTGTACTCTGGGGCCATCGACGAGTGTGTCCACTCCCTTTCTTCAGCAGATGCCGTTGGGGAACAGGGTTTGACCACAAAGGCGATATCTTTTCCCTTCAAGGTTGAGTCACAGAACATCACTGGAACAGAACAATACATTCACACAGAGCAAACTTGAGCTAAAATAAACTTCTACTTATGATTAGTTTTTACATTTTTATCATACAGTGACCAGCTATGCTGTAACTACCTAAGGAGTTACATATGCCAAGTAGGCATACGTGTAAATAGCTACATGTGGTGTTATTGAACTTCAAGACCCTAGGCACAGTTGTCTATAAATGCAGCAATCATGAGAACAGCTAAATGAAAATACAAAACAGCAACCCATCAACGTCTACAACTCTTGATTAATTTGATTGCATGATAGCCCAATGAATGAATTACAAAGTGTGTGAATATGTATCCTCTGGAAGGCAGGCTACACTAATAAACAAGTTTTTTTTAAACTGGTGTAATGGCTCGCTGGGCTCTACCACCTTGGTGAGGACTTGCTGGGACCCCAGGGGTACATATGCCTCAAATTAGCTGAGCCTTTTTGCTTGTTAAGGCAGCGCCTATGCTGAAAGTAGACCAATTCAGAGAAAAAGTCAAAGAATCAAATAAAAAATCTGTGAAGTCCTTCACGTCTTTTTTACGACGTGTGTCAGAGGGCCTCAACCTCAAGGTCTCCAGAGGATTAATTCCTCCTGCTGCGGTTCGTGTCCAGTTACATCGAGTGGATGCAACGGTGGCGCAAACCGCTAAGCACTTTCCGTTTTTCTGCCAACTCGATTTTTTCTCGAAAACCTGGAGGACACAGCCCATTCAGAGCTTGTATTTTGGTACCATCCATAAGTCTGCCCACCCCATTCTTTCAGTAGATGCTCTCATACATCATGGTGGAATTGGCCATATATGAACCCTAAAGCTCTAAGATGCCCTATTCCTAAACTGATTGAGCTTTTGCATCAATCATTGTGTCAAGCAAAGGTATGCAGAGGAGAGATGGCTCGCTGGGCCCTACCACCTTGGTGATAGCTCGCTGGAACCCGAGGTGTACACATGCCTTGAGCTGGACACCAAACCTGTGCTTGCTAAGGCAGCACATATACTAAAATTGGATCGATACAGAGAAGATTAGCATGGCCCCTGCGAAAGGATGACACGCAAATCCGTGAAGCGCTCCATATTTTTGCAGCTGTGATCAAAGCCTGCTTCACTGGACTTGATTCAGCCCCTCCTGCCACTCTTTGTTTTCATTCTTGTTCTCTTCTGTCAAGAACTGGTGCATCTCCAATGTATATAGGGCACTCTCAGTTTTCCTGCCAACTCTTTTTTTTTTTTAACGCTTGTACTCTGGGGCCATCGACGAGTGTGTCCACTCCCTTTCTTCAGCAGATGCCGTTGGGGAACAGGGTTTGACCACAAAGGCGATATCTTTTCCCTTCAAGGTTGAGTCACAGAACATCACTGGAACAGAACAATACATTCACACAGAGCAAACTTGAGCTAAAATAAACTTCTACTTATGATTAGTTTTTACATTTTTATCATACAGTGACCAGCTGTGCTGTAACTACCTAAGGAGTTACATATGCCAAGTAGGCATACGTGTAAATAGCTACATGTGGTGTGATTGAACTTCAAGACCCTAGGCACAGTTGTCTATAAATGCAGCAATCATGAGAACAGCTAAATGAAAATACAAAACAGCAACCCATCAACGTCTACAACTCTTGATTAATTTGATTGCATGATAGCCCAATGAATGAATTACAAAGTGTGTGAATATGTATCCTCTGGAAGGCAGGCTACACTAATAAACAAGTTTTTTTTAAACTGGTGTAATGGCTCGCTGGGCTCTACCACCTTGGTGAGGACTTGCTGGGACCCCAGGGGTACATATGCCTCAAATTAGCTGAGCCTTTTTGCTTGTTAAGGCAGCGCCTATGCTGAAAGTAGACCAATTCAGAGAAAAAGTCAAAGAATCAAATAAAAAATCTGTGAAGTCCTTCACGTCTTTTTTACGACGTGTGTCAGAGGGCCTCAACCTCAAGGTCTCCAGAGGATTAATTCCTCCTGCTGCGGTTCGTGTCCAGTTACATCGAGTGGATGCAACGGTGGCGCAAACCGCTAAGCACTTTCCGTTTTTCTGCCAACTCGATTTTTTCTCGAAAACCTGGAGGACACAGCCCATTCAGAGCTTGTATTTTGGTACCATCCATAAGTCTGCCCACCCCATTCTTTCAGTAGATGCTCTCATACATCATGGTGGAATTGGCCATATATGAACCCTAAAGCTCTAAGATGCCCTATTCCTAAACTGATTGAGCTTTTGCATCAATCATTGTGTCAAGCAAAGGTATGCAGAGGAGAGATGGCTCGCTGGGCCCTACCACCTTGGTGATAGCTCGCTGGAACCCGAGGTGTACACATGCCTTGAGCTGGACACCAAACCTGTGCTTGCTAAGGCAGTACATATACTAAAATTGGATCGATACAGAGAAGATTAGCATGGCCCCTGCGAAAGGATGACACGCAAATCCGTGAAGCGCTCCATATTTTTGCAGCTGTGATCAAAGCCTGCTTCACTGGACTTGATTCAGCCCCTCCTGCCACTCTTTGTTTTCATTCTTTTTCTCTTGTGTCAAGAACTGGTGCATCTCCAATGTATATAGGGCACTCTCAGTTTTCCTGCCAACTCTTTTTTTTTTTAACGCTTGTACTCTGGGGCCATCGACGAGTGTGTCCACTCCCTTTCTTCAGCAGATGCCGTTGGGGAACAGGGTTTGACCACAAAGGCGATATCTTTTCCCTTCAAGGTTGAGTCACAGAACATCACTGGAACAGAACAATACATTCACACAGAGCAAACTTGAGCTAAAATAAACTTCTACTTCTGATTAGTTTTTACATTTTTATCATACAGTGACCAGCTGTGCTGTAACTACCTAAGGAGTTACATATGCCAAGTAGGCATACGTGTAAATAGCTACATGTGGTGTGATTGAACTTCAAGACCCTAGGCACAGTTGTCTATAAATGCAGCAATCATGAGAACAGCTAAATGAAAATACAAAACAGCAACCCATCAACGTCTACAACTCTTGATTAATTTGATTGCATGATAGCCCAATGAATGAATTACAAAGTGTGTGAATATGTATCCTCTGGAAGGCAGGCTACACTAATAAACAAGTTTTTTTTAAACTGGTGTAATGGCTCGCTGGGCTCTACCACCTTGGTGAGGACTTGCTGGGACCCCAGGGGTTTCATATGCCTCAAATTAGCTGAGCCTTTTTGCTTGTTAAGGCAGCGCCTATGCTGAAAGTAGACCAATTCAGAGAAAAAGTCAAAGAATCAAATAAAAAATCTGTGAAGTCCTTCACGTCTTTTTTACGACGTGTGTCAGAGGGCCTCAACCTCAAGGTCTCCAGAGGATTAATTCCTCCTGCTGCGGTTCGTGTCCAGTTACATCGAGTGGATGCAACGGTGGCGCAAACCGCTAAGCACTTTCCGTTTTTCTGCCAACTCGATTTTTTCTCGAAAACCTGGAGGACACAGCCCATTCAGAGCTTGTATTTTGGTACCATCCATAAGTCTGCCCACCCCATTCTTTCAGTAGATGCTCTCATACATCATGGTGGAATTGGCCATATATGAACCCTAAAGCTCTAAGATGCCCTATTCCTAAACTGATTGAGCTTTTGCATCAATCATTGTGTCAAGCAAAGGTATGCAGAGGAGAGATGGCTCGCTGGGCCCTACCACCTTGGTGATAGCTCGCTGGAACCCGAGGTGTACACATGCCTTGAGCTGGACACCAAACCTGTGCTTGCTAAGGCAGCACATATACTAAAATTGGATCGATACAGAGAAGATTAGCATGGCCCCTGCGAAAGGATGACACGCAAATCCGTGAAGCGCTCCATATTTTTGCAGCTGTGATCAAAGCCTGCTTCACTGGACTTGATTCAGCCCCTCCTGCCACTCTTTGTTTTCATTCTTGTTCTCTTGTGTCAAGAACTGGTGCATCTCCAATGTATATAGGGCACTCTCAGTTTTCCTGCCAACTCTTTTTTTTTTTTAACGCTTGTACTCTGGGGCCATCGACGAGTGTGTCCACTCCCTTTCTTCAGCAGATGCCGTTGGGGAACAGGGTTTGACCACAAAGGCGATATCTTTTCCCTTCAAGGTTGAGTCACAGAACATCACTGGAACAGAACAATACATTCACACAGAGCAAACTTGAGCTAAAATAAACTTCTACTTATGATTAGTTTTTACATTTTTATCATACAGTGACCAGCTGTGCTGTAACTACCTAAGGAGTTACATATGCCAAGTAGGCATACGTGTAAATAGCTACATGTGGTGTGATTGAACTTCAAGACCCTAGGCACAGTTGTCTATAAATGCAGCAATCATGAGAACAGCTAAATGAAAATACAAAACAGCAACCCATCAACGTCTACAACTCTTGATTAATTTGATTGCATGATAGCCCAATGAATGAATTACAAAGTGTGTGAATATGTATCCTCTGGAAGGCAGGCTACATTAATAAACAAGTTTTTTTTAAACTGGTGTAATGGCTCGCTGGGCTCTACCACCTTGGTGAGGACTTGCTGGGACCCCAGGGGTACATATGCCTCAAATTAGCTGAGCCTTTTTGCTTGTTAAGGCAGCGCCTATGCTGAAAGTAGACCAATTCAGAGAAAAAGTCAAAGAATAAAATAAAAAATCTGTGAAGTCCTTCAGGTCTTTTTTACGACGTGTGTCAGCGGGCCTCAACCTCAAGGTCTCCAGAGGATTAATTCCTCCTGCTGCGGTTCGTGTCCAGTTACATCGAGTGGATGCAACGGTGGCGCAAACCGCTAAGCACTTTCCGTTTTTCTGCCAACTCGATTTTTTCTCGAAAACCTGGAGGACACAGCCCATTCAGAGCTTGTATTTTGGTACCATCCATAAGTCTGCCCACCCCATTCTTTCAGTAGATGCTCTCATACATCATGGTGGAATTGGCCATATATGAACCCTAAAGCTCTAAGATGCCCTATTCCTAAACTGATTGAGCTTTTGCATCAATCATTGTGTCAAGCAAAGGTATGCAGAAGAGAGATGGCTCGCTGGGCCCTACCACCTTGGTGATAGCTCGCTGGAACCCGAGGTGTACACATGCCTTGAGCTGGACACCAAACCTGTGCTTGCTAAGGCAGCACATATACTAAAATTGGATCGATACAGAGAAGATTAGCATGGCCCCTGCGAAAGGATGACACGCAAATCCGTGAAGCGCTCCATATTTTTGCAGCTGTGATCAAAGCCTGCTTCACTGGACTTGATTCAGCCCCTCCTGCCACTCTTTGTTTTCATTCTTGTTCTCTTGTGTCAAGAACTGGTGCATCTCCAATGTATATAGGGCACTCTCAGTTTTCCTGCCAACTCTTTTTTTTTTTTTTAACGCTTGTACTCTGGGGCCATCGACGAGTGTGTCCACTCCCTTTCTTCAGCAGATGCCGTTGGGGAACAGGGTTTGACCACAAAGGCGATATCTTTTCCCTTCAAGGTTGAGTCACAGAACATCACTGGAACAGAACAATACATTCACACAGAGCAAACTTGAGCTAAAATAAACTTCTACTTATGATTAGTTTTTACATTTTTATCATACAGTGACCAGCTGTGCTGTAACTACCTAAGGAGTTACATATGCCAAGTAGGCATACGTGTAAATAGCTACATGTGGTGTGATTGAACTTCAAGACCCTAGGCACAGTTGTCTATAAATGCAGCAATCATGAGAACAGCTAAATGAAAATACAAAACAGCAACCCATCAACGTCTACAACTCTTGATTAATTTGATTGCATGATAGCCCAATGAATGAATTACAAAGTGTGTGAATATGTATCCTCTGGAAGGCAGGCTACACTAATAAACAAGTTTTTTTTAAACTGGTGTAATGGCTCGCTGGGCTCTACCACCTTGGTGAGGACTTGCTGGGACCCCAGGGGTACATATGCCTCAAATTAGCTGAGCCTTTTTGCTTGTTAAGGCAGCGCCTATGCTGAAAGTAGACCAATTCAGAGAAAAAGTCAAAGAATAAAATAAAAAATCTGTGAAGTCCTTCAGGTCTTTTTTACGACGTGTGTCAGCGGGCCTCAACCTCAAGGTCTCCAGAGGATTAATTCCTCCTGCTGCGGTTCGTGTCCAGTTACATCGAGTGGATGCAACGGTGGCGCAAACCGCTAAGCACTTTCCGTTTTTCTGCCAACTCGATTTTTTCTCGAAAACCTGGAGGACACAGCCCATTCAGAGCTTGTATTTTGGTACCATCCATAAGTCTGCCCACCCCATTCTTTCAGTAGATGCTCTCATACATCATGGTGGAATTGGCCATATATGAACCCTAAAGCTCTAAGATGCCCTATTCCTAAACTGATTGAGCTTTTGCATCAATCATTGTGTCAAGCAAAGGTATGCAGAGGAGAGATGGCTCGCTGGGCCCTACCACCTTGGTGATAGCTCGCTGGAACCCGAGGTGTACACATGCCTTGAGCTGGACACCAAACCTGTGCTTGCTAAGGCAGCACATATACTAAAATTGGATCGATACAGAGAAGATTAGCATGGCCCCTGCGAAAGGATGACACGCAAATCCGTGAAGCGCTCCATATTTTTGCAGCTGTGATCAAAGCCTGCTTCACTGGACTTGATTCAGCCCCTCCTGCCACTCTTTGTTTTCATTCTTGTTCTCTTGTGTCAAGAACTGGTGCATCTCCAATGTATATAGGGCACTCTCAGTTTTCCTGCCAACTCTTTTTTTTTTTAACGCTTGTACTCTGGGGCCATCGACGAGTGTGTCCACTCCCTTTCTTCAGCAGATGCCGTTGGGGAACAGGGTTTGACCACAAAGGCGATATCTTTTCCCTTCAAGGTTGAGTCACAGAACATCACTGGAACAGAACAATACATTCACACAGAGCAAACTTGAGCTAAAATAAACTTCTACTTATGATTAGTTTTTACATTTTTATCATACAGTGACCAGCTGTGCTGTAACTACCTAAGGAGTTACATATGCCAAGTAGGCATACGTGTAAATAGCTACATGTGGTGTGATTGAACTTCAAGACCCTAGGCACAGTTGTCTATAAATGCAGCAATCATGAGAACAGCTAAATGAAAATACAAAACAGCAACCCATCAACGTCTACAACTCTTGATTAATTTGATTGCATGATAGCCCAATGAATGAATTACAAAGTGTGTGAATATGTATCCTCTGGAAGGCAGGCTACACTAATAAACAAGTTTTTTTTAAACTGGTGTAATGGCTCGCTGGGCTCTACCACCTTGGTGAGGACTTGCTGGGACCCCAGGGGTACATATGCCTCAAATTAGCTGAGCCTTTTTGCTTGTTAAGGCAGCGCCTATGCTGAAAGTAGACCAATTCAGAGAAAAAGTCAAAGAATAAAATAAAAAATCTGTGAAGTCCTTCACGTCTTTTTTACGACGTGTGTCAGAGGGCCTCAACCTCAAGGTCTCCAGAGGATTAATTCCTCCTGCTGCGGTTCGTGTCCAGTTACATCGAGTGGATGCAACGGTGGCGCAAACCGCTAAGCACTTTCCGTTTTTCTGCCAACTCGATTTTTTCTCGAAAACCTGGAGGACACAGCCCATTCAGAGCTTGTATTTTGGTACCATCCATAAGTCTGCCCACCCCATTCTTTCAGTAGATGCTCTCATACATCATGGTGGAATTGGCCATATATGAACCCTAAAGCTCTAAGATGCCCTATTCCTAAACTGATTGAGCTTTTGCATCAATCATTGTGTCAAGCAAAGGTATGCAGAGGAGAGATGGCTCGCTGGGCCCTACCACCTTGGTGATAGCTCGCTGGAACCCGAGGTGTACACATGCCTTGAGCTGGACACCAAACCTGTGCTTGCTAAGGCAGCACATATACTAAAATTGGATCGATACAGAGAAGATTAGCATGGCCCCTGCGAAAGGATGACACGCAAATCCGTGAAGCGCTCCATATTTTTGCAGCTGTGATCAAAGCCTGCTTCACTGGACTTGATTCAGCCCCTCCTGCCACTCTTTGTTTTCATTCTTGTTCTCTTGTGTCAAGAACTGGTGCATCTCCAATGTATATAGGGCACTCTCAGTTTTCCTGCCAACTCTTTTTTTTTTTTAACGCTTGTACTCTGGGGCCATCGACGAGTGTGTCCACTCCCTTTCTTCAGCAGATGCCGTTGGGGAACAGGGTTTGACCACAAAGGCGATATCTTTTCCCTTCAAGGTTGAGTCACAGAACATCACTGGAACAGAACAATACATTCACACAGAGCAAACTTGAGCTAAAATAAACTTCTACTTATGATTAGTTTTTACATTTTTATCATACAGTGACCAGCTGTGCTGTAACTACCTAAGGAGTTACATATGCCAAGTAGGCATACGTGTAAATAGCTACATGTGGTGTGATTGAACTTCAAGACCCTAGGCACAGTTGTCTATAAATGCAGCAATCATGAGAACAGCTAAATGAAAATACAAAACAGCAACCCATCAACGTCTACAACTCTTGATTAATTTGATTGCATGATAGCCCAATGAATGAATTACAAAGTGTGTGAATATGTATCCTCTGGAAGGCAGGCTACACTAATAAACAAGTTTTTTTAAAACTGGTGTAATGGCTCGCTGGGCTCTACCACCTTGGTGAGGACTTGCTGGGACCCCAGGGGTTTCATATGCCTCAAATTAGCTGAGCCTTTTTGCTTGTTAAGGCAGCGCCTATGCTGAAAGTAGACCAATTCAGAGAAAAAGTCAAAGAATCAAATAAAAAATCTGTGAAGTCCTTCACGTCTTTTTCACGACGTGTGTCAGAGGGCCTCAACCTCAAGGTCTCCAGAGGATTAATTCCTCCTGCTGCGGTTCGTGTCCAGTTACATCGAGTGGATGCAACGGTGGCGCAAACCGCTAAGCACTTTCCGTTTTTCTGCCAACTCGATTTTTTCTCGAAAACCTGGAGGACACAGCCCATTCAGAGCTTGTATTTTGGTACCATCCATAAGTCTGCCCACCCCATTCTTTCAGTAGATGCTCTCATACATCATGGTGGAATTGGCCATATATGAACCCTAAAGCTCTAAGATGCCCTATTCCTAAACTGATTGAGCTTTTGCATCAATCATTGTGTCAAGCAAAGGTATGCAGAGGAGAGATGGCTCGATGGGCCCTACCACCTTGGTGATAGCTCGCTGGAACCCGAGGTGTACACATGCCTTGAGCTGGACACCAAACCTGTGCTTGCTAAGACAGCACATATACTAAAATTGGATCGATACAGAGAAGATTAGCATGGCCCCTGCGAAAGGATGACACGCAAATCCGTGAAGCGCTCCACATTTTTGCAGCTGTGATCAAAGCCTGCTTCACTGGACTTGATTCAGCCCCTCCTGCCACTCTTTGTTTTCATTCTTGTTCTCTTGTGTCAAGAACTGGTGCATCTCCAATGTATATAGGGCACTCTCAGTTTTCCTGCCAACTCTTTTTTTTTTTAACGCTTGTACTCTGGGGCCATCGACGAGTGTGTCCACTCCCTTTCTTCAGCAGATGCCGTTGGGGAACAGGGTTTGACCACAAAGGCGATATCTTTTCCCTTCAAGGTTGAGTCACAGAACATCACTGGAACAGAACAATACATTCACACAGAGCAAACTTGAGCTAAAATAAACTTCTACTTATGATTAGTTTTTACATTTTTATCATACAGTGACCAGCTGTGCTGTAACTACCTAAGGAGTTACATATGCCAAGTAGGCATACGTGTAAATAGCTACATGTGGTGTGATTGAACTTCAAGACCCTAGGCACAGTTGTCTATAAATGCAGCAATCATGAGAACAGCTAAATGAAAATACAAAACAGCAACCCATCAACGTCTACAACTCTTGATTAATTTGATTGCATGATAGCCCAATGAATGAATTACAAAGTGTGTGAATATGTATCCTCTGGAAGGCAGGCTACATTAATAAACAAGTTTTTTTTAAACTGGTGTAATGGCTCGCTGGGCTCTACCACCTTGGTGAGGACTTGCTGGGACCCCAGGGGTACATATGCCTCAAATTAGCTGAGCCTTTTTGCTTGTTAAGGCAGCGCCTATGCTGAAAGTAGACCAATTCAGAGAAAAAGTCAAAGAATAAAATAAAAAATCTGTGAAGTCCTTCAGGTCTTTTTTACGACGTGTGTCAGCGGGCCTCAACCTCAAGGTCTCCAGAGGATTAATTCCTCCTGCTGCGGTTCGTGTCCAGTTACATCGAGTGGATGCAACGGTGGCGCAAACCGCTAAGCACTTTCCGTTTTTCTGCCAACTCGATTTTTTCTCGAAAACCTGGAGGACACAGCCCATTCAGAGCTTGTATTTTGGTACCATCCATAAGTCTGCCCACCCCATTCTTTCAGTAGATGCTCTCATACATCATGGTGGAATTGGCCATATATGAACCATAAAGCTCTAAGATGCCCTATTCCTAAACTGATTGAGCTTTTGCATCAATCATTGTGTCAAGCAAAGGTATGCAGAAGAGAGATGGCTCGCTGGGCCCTACCACCTTGGTGATAGCTCGCTGGAACCCGAGGTGTACACATGCCTTGAGCTGGACACCAAACCTGTGCTTGCTAAGGCAGCACATATACTAAAATTGGATCGATACAGAGAAGATTAGCATGGCCCCTGCGAAAGGATGACACGCAAATCCGTGAAGCGCTCCATATTTTTGCAGCTGTGATCAAAGCCTGCTTCACTGGACTTGATTCAGCCCCTCCTGCCACTCTTTGTTTTCATTCTTGTTCTCTTGTGTCAAGAACTGGTGCATCTCCAATGTATATAGGGCACTCTCAGTTTTCCTGCCAACTCTTTTTTTTTTTAACGCTTGTACTCTGGGGCCATCGACGAGTGTGTCCACTCCCTTTCTTCAGCAGATGCCGTTGGGGAACAGGGTTTGACCACAAAGGCGATATCTTTTCCCTTCAAGGTTGAGTCACAGAACATCACTGGAACAGAACAATACATTCACACAGAGCAAACTTGAGCTAAAATAAACTTCTACTTATGATTAGTTTTTACATTTTTATCATACAGTGACCAGCTGTGCTGTAACTACCTAAGGAGTTACATATGCCAAGTAGGCATACGTGTAAATAGCTACATGTGGTGTGATTGAACTTCAAGACCCTAGGCACAGTTGTCTATAAATGCAGCAATCATGAGAACAGCTAAATGAAAATACAAAACAGCAACCCATCAACGTCTACAACTCTTGATTAATTTGATTGCATGATAGCCCAATGAATGAATTACAAAGTGTGTGAATATGTATCCTCTGGAAGGCAGGCTACACTAATAAACAAGTTTTTTTTAAACTGGTGTAATGGCTCGCTGGGCTCTACCACCTTGGTGAGGACTTGCTGGGACCCCAGGGGTACATATGCCTCAAATTAGCTGAGCCTTTTTGCTTGTTAAGGCAGCGCCTATGCTGAAAGTAGACCAATTCAGAGAAAAAGTCAAAGAATAAAATAAAAAATCTGTGAAGTCCTTCAGGTCTTTTTTACGACGTGTGTCAGCGGGCCTCAACCTCAAGGTCTCCAGAGGATTAATTCCTCCTGCTGCGGTTCGTGTCCAGTTACATCGAGTGGATGCAACGGTGGCGCAAACCGCTAAGCACTTTCCGTTTTTCTGCCAACTCGATTTTTTCTCGAAAACCTGGAGGACACAGCCCATTCAGAGCTTGTATTTTGGTACCATCCATAAGTCTGCCCACCCCATTCTTTCAGTAGATGCTCTCATACATCATGGTGGAATTGGCCATATATGAACCCTAAAGCTCTAAGATGCCCTATTCCTAAACTGATTGAGCTTTTGCATCAATCATTGTGTCAAGCAAAGGTATGCAGAGGAGAGATGGCTCGCTGGGCCCTACCACCTTGGTGATAGCTCGCTGGAACCCGAGGTGTACACATGCCTTGAGCTGGACACCAAACCTGTGCTTGCTAAGGCAGCACATATACTAAAATTGGATCGATACAGAGAAGATTAGCATGGCCCCTGCGAAAGGATGACACGCAAATCCGTGAAGCGCTCCATATTTTTGCAGCTGTGATCAAAGCCTGCTTCACTGGACTTGATTCAGCCCCTCCTGCCACTCTTTGTTTTCATTCTTGTTCTCTTGTGTCAAGAACTGGTGCATCTCCAATGTATATAGGGCACTCTCAGTTTTCCTGCCAACTCTTTTTTTTTTTAACGCTTGTACTCTGGGGCCATCGACGAGTGTGTCCACTCCCTTTCTTCAGCAGATGCCGTTGGGGAACAGGGTTTGACCACAAAGGCGATATCTTTTCCCTTCAAGGTTGAGTCACAGAACATCACTGGAACAGAACAATACATTCACACAGAGCAAACTTGAGCTAAAATAAACTTCTACTTATGATTAGTTTTTACATTTTTATCATACAGTGACCAGCTGTGCTGTAACTACCTAAGGAGTTACATATGCCAAGTAGGCATACGTGTAAATAGCTACATGTGGTGTGATTGAACTTCAAGACCCTAGGCACAGTTGTCTATAAATGCAGCAATCATGAGAACAGCTAAATGAAAATACAAAACAGCAACCCATCAACGTCTACAACTCTTGATTAATTTGATTGCATGATAGCCCAATGAATGAATTACAAAGTGTGTGAATATGTATCCTCTGGAAGGCAGGCTACACTAATAAACAAGTTTTTTTTAAACTGGTGTAATGGCTCGCTGGGCTCTACCACCTTGGTGAGGACTTGCTGGGACCCCAGGGGTACATATGCCTCAAATTAGCTGAGCCTTTTTGCTTGTTAAGGCAGCGCCTATGCTGAAAGTAGACCAATTCAGAGAAAAAGTCAAAGAATAAAATAAAAAATCTGTGAAGTCCTTCACGTCTTTTTTACGACGTGTGTCAGAGGGCCTCAACCTCAAGGTCTCCAGAGGATTAATTCCTCCTGCTGCGGTTCGTGTCCAGTTACATCGAGTGGATGCAACGGTGGCGCAAACCGCTAAGCACTTTCCGTTTTTCTGCCAACTCGATTTTTTCTCGAAAACCTGGAGGACACAGCCCATTCAGAGCTTGTATTTTGGTACCATCCATAAGTCTGCCCACCCCATTCTTTCAGTAGATGCTCTCATACATCATGGTGGAATTGGCCATATATGAACCCTAAAGCTCTAAGATGCCCTATTCCTAAACTGATTGAGCTTTTGCATCAATCATTGTGTCAAGCAAAGGTATGCAGAGGAGAGATGGCTCGCTGGGCCCTACCACCTTGGTGATAGCTCGCTGGAACCCGAGGTGTACACATGCCTTGAGCTGGACACCAAACCTGTGCTTGCTAAGGCAGCACATATACTAAAATTGGATCGATACAGAGAAGATTAGCATGGCCCCTGCGAAAGGATGACACGCAAATCCGTGAAGCGCTCCATATTTTTGCAGCTGTGATCAAAGCCTGCTTCACTGGACTTGATTCAGCCCCTCCTGCCACTCTTTGTTTTCATTCTTGTTCTCTTGTGTCAAGAACTGGTGCATCTCCAATGTATATAGGGCACTCTCAGTTTTCCTGCCAACTCTTTTTTTTTTTTAACGCTTGTACTCTGGGGCCATCGACGAGTGTGTCCACTCCCTTTCTTCAGCAGATGCCGTTGGGGAACAGGGTTTGACCACAAAGGCGATATCTTTTCCCTTCAAGGTTGAGTCACAGAACATCACTGGAACAGAACAATACATTCACACAGAGCAAACTTGAGCTAAAATAAACTTCTACTTATGATTAGTTTTTACATTTTTATCATACAGTGACCAGCTGTGCTGTAACTACCTAAGGAGTTACATATGCCAAGTAGGCATACGTGTAAATAGCTACATGTGGTGTGATTGAACTTCAAGACCCTAGGCACAGTTGTCTATAAATGCAGCAATCATGAGAACAGCTAAATGAAAATACAAAACAGCAACCCATCAACGTCTACAACTCTTGATTAATTTGATTGCATGATAGCCCAATGAATGAATTACAAAGTGTGTGAATATGTATCCTCTGGAAGGCAGGCTACACTAATAAACAAGTTTTTTTAAAACTGGTGTAATGGCTCGCTGGGCTCTACCACCTTGGTGAGGACTTGCTGGGACCCCAGGGGTTTCATATGCCTCAAATTAGCTGAGCCTTTTTGCTTGTTAAGGCAGCGCCTATGCTGAAAGTAGACCAATTCAGAGAAAAAGTCAAAGAATCAAATAAAAAATCTGTGAAGTCCTTCACGTCTTTTTCACGACGTGTGTCAGAGGGCCTCAACCTCAAGGTCTCCAGAGGATTAATTCCTCCTGCTGCGGTTCGTGTCCAGTTACATCGAGTGGATGCAACGGTGGCGCAAACCGCTAAGCACTTTCCGTTTTTCTGCCAACTCGATTTTTTCTCGAAAACCTGGAGGACACAGCCCATTCAGAGCTTGTATTTTGGTACCATCCATAAGTCTGCCCACCCCATTCTTTCAGTAGATGCTCTCATACATCATGGTGGAATTGGCCATATATGAACCCTAAAGCTCTAAGATGCCCTATTCCTAAACTGATTGAGCTTTTGCATCAATCATTGTGTCAAGCAAAGGTATGCAGAGGAGAGATGGCTCGATGGGCCCTACCACCTTGGTGATAGCTCGCTGGAACCCGAGGTGTACACATGCCTTGAGCTGGACACCAAACCTGTGCTTGCTAAGACAGCACATATACTAAAATTGGATCGATACAGAGAAGATTAGCATGGCCCCTGCGAAAGGATGACACGCAAATCCGTGAAGCGCTCCACATTTTTGCAGCTGTGATCAAAGCCTGCTTCACTGGACTTGATTCAGCCCCTCCTGCCACTCTTTGTTTTCATTCTTGTTCTCTTGTGTCAAGAACTGGTGCATCTCCAATGTATATAGGGCACTCTCAGTTTTCCTGCCAACTCTTTTTTTTTTTAACGCTTGTACTCTGGGGCCATCGACGAGTGTGTCCACTCCCTTTCTTCAGCAGATGCCGTTGGGGAACAGGGTTTGACCACAAAGGCGATATCTTTTCCCTTCAAGGTTGAGTCACAGAACATCACTGGAACAGAACAATACATTCACACAGAGCAAACTTGAGCTAAAATAAACTTCTACTTATGATTAGTTTTTACATTTTTATCATACAGTGACCAGCTGTGCTGTAACTACCTAAGGAGTTACATATGCCAAGTAGGCATACGTGTAAATAGCTACATGTGGTGTGATTGAACTTCAAGACCCTAGGCACAGTTGTCTATAAATGCAGCAATCATGAGAACAGCTAAATGAAAATACAAAACAGCAACCCATCAACGTCTACAACTCTTGATTAATTTGATTGCATGATAGCCCAATGAATGAATTACAAAGTGTGTGAATATGTATCCTCTGGAAGGCAGGCTACACTAATAAACAAGTTTTTTTTAAACTGGTGTAATGGCTCGCTGGGCTCTACCACCTTGGTGAGGACTTGCTGGGACCCCAGGGGTTTCATATGCCTCAAATTAGCTGAGCCTTTTTGCTTGTTAAGGCAGCGCCTATGCTGAAAGTAGACCAATTCAGAGAAAAAGTCAAAGAATCAAATAAAAAATCTGTGAAGTCCTTCACGTCTTTTTCACGACGTGTGTCAGAGGGCCTCAACCTCAAGGTCTCCAGAGGATTAATTCCTCCTGCTGCGGTTCGTGTCCAGTTACATCGAGTGGATGCAACGGTGGCGCAAACCGCTAAGCACTTTCCGTTTTTCTGCCAACTCGATTTTTTCTCGAAAACCTGGAGGACACAGCCCATTCAGAGCTTGTATTTTGGTACCATCCATAAGTCTGCCCACCCCATTCTTTCAGTAGATGCTCTCATACATCATGGTGGAATTGGCCATATATGAACCCTAAAGCTCTAAGATGCCCTATTCCTAAACTGATTGAGCTTTTGCATCAATCATTGTGTCAAGCAAAGGTATGCAGAGGAGAGATGGCTCGATGGGCCCTACCACCTTGGTGATAGCTCGCTGGAACCCGAGGTGTACACATGCCTTGAGCTGGACACCAAACCTGTGCTTGCTAAGGCAGCACATATACTAAAATTGGATCGATACAGAGAAGATTAGCATGGCCCCTGCGAAAGGATGACACGCAAATCCGTGAAGCGCTCCATATTTTTGCAGCTGTGATCAAAGCCTGCTTCACTGGACTTGATTCAGCCCCTCCTGCCACTCTTTGTTTTCATTCTTGTTCTCTTGTGTCAAGAACTGGTGCATCTCCAATGTATATAGGGCACTCTCAGTTTTCCTGCCAACTCTTTTTTTTTTTAACGCTTGTACTCTGGGGCCATCGACGAGTGTGTCCACTCCCTTTCTTCAGCAGATGCCGTTGGGGAACAGGGTTTGACCACAAAGGCGATATCTTTTCCCTTCAAGGTTGAGTCACAGAACATCACTGGAACAGAACAATACATTCACACAGAGCAAACTTGAGCTAAAATAAACTTCTACTTATGATTAGTTTTTACATTTTTATCATACAGTGACCAGCTGTGCTGTAACTACCTAAGGAGTTACATATGCCAAGTAGGCATACGTGTAAATAGCTACATGTGGTGTGATTGAACTTCAAGACCCTAGGCACAGTTGTCTATAAATGCAGCAATCATGAGAACAGCTAAATGAAAATACAAAACAGCAACCCATCAACGTCTACAACTCTTGATTAATTTGATTGCATGATAGCCCAATGAATGAATTACAAAGTGTGTGAATATGTATCCTCTGGAAGGCAGGCTACACTAATAAACAAGTTTTTTTTAAACTGGTGTAATGGCTCGCTGGGCTCTACCACCTTGGTGAGGACTTGCTGGGACCCCAGGGGTACATATGCCTCAAATTAGCTGAGCCTTTTTGCTTGTTAAGGCAGCGCCTATGCTGAAAGTAGACCAATTCAGAGAAAAAGTCAAAGAATAAAATAAAAAATCTGTGAAGTCCTTCACGTCTTTTTTACGACGTGTGTCAGAGGGCCTCAACCTCAAGGTCTCCAGAGGATTAATTCCTCCTGCTGCGGTTCGTGTCCAGTTACATCGAGTGGATGCAACGGTGGCGCAAACCGCTAAGCACTTTCCGTTTTTCTGCCAACTCGATTTTTTCTCGAAAACCTGGAGGACACAGCCCATTCAGAGCTTGTATTTTGGTACCATCCATAAGTCTGCCCACCCCATTCTTTCAGTAGATGCTCTCATACATCATGGTGGAATTGGCCATATATGAACCCTAAAGCTCTAAGATGCCCTATTCCTAAACTGATTGAGCTTTTGCATCAATCATTGTGTCAAGCAAAGGTATGCAGAGGAGAGATGGCTCGCTGGGCCCTACCACCTTGGTGATAGCTCGCTGGAACCCGAGGTGTACACATGCCTTGAGCTGGACACCAAACCTGTGCTTGCTAAGGCAGCACATATACTAAAATTGGATCGATACAGAGAAGATTAGCATGGCCCCTGCGAAAGGATGACACGCAAATCCGTGAAGCGCTCCATATTTTTGCAGCTGTGATCAAAGCCTGCTTCACTGGACTTGATTCAGCCCCTCCTGCCACTCTTTGTTTTCATTCTTGTTCTCTTGTGTCAAGAACTGGTGCATCTCCAATGTATATAGGGCACTCTCAGTTTTCCTGCCAACTCTTTTTTTTTTTTAACGCTTGTACTCTGGGGCCATCGACGAGTGTGTCCACTCCCTTTCTTCAGCAGATGCCGTTGGGGAACAGGGTTTGACCACAAAGGCGATATCTTTTCCCTTCAAGGTTGAGTCACAGAACATCACTGGAACAGAACAATACATTCACACAGAGCAAACTTGAGCTAAAATAAACTTCTACTTATGATTAGTTTTTACATTTTTATCATACAGTGACCAGCTGTGCTGTAACTACCTAAGGAGTTACATATGCCAAGTAGGCATACGTGTAAATAGCTACATGTGGTGTGATTGAACTTCAAGACCCTAGGCACAGTTGTCTATAAATGCAGCAATCATGAGAACAGCTAAATGAAAATACAAAACAGCAACCCATCAACGTCTACAACTCTTGATTAATTTGATTGCATGATAGCCCAATGAATGAATTACAAAGTGTGTGAATATGTATCCTCTGGAAGGCAGGCTACACTAATAAACAAGTTTTTTTAAAACTGGTGTAATGGCTCGCTGGGCTCTACCACCTTGGTGAGGACTTGCTGGGACCCCAGGGGTTTCATATGCCTCAAATTAGCTGAGCCTTTTTGCTTGTTAAGGCAGCGCCTATGCTGAAAGTAGACCAATTCAGAGAAAAAGTCAAAGAATCAAATAAAAAATCTGTGAAGTCCTTCACGTCTTTTTCACGACGTGTGTCAGAGGGCCTCAACCTCAAGGTCTCCAGAGGATTAATTCCTCCTGCTGCGGTTCGTGTCCAGTTACATCGAGTGGATGCAACGGTGGCGCAAACCGCTAAGCACTTTCCGTTTTTCTGCCAACTCGATTTTTTCTCGAAAACCTGGAGGACACAGCCCATTCAGAGCTTGTATTTTGGTACCATCCATAAGTCTGCCCACCCCATTCTTTCAGTAGATGCTCTCATACATCATGGTGGAATTGGCCATATATGAACCCTAAAGCTCTAAGATGCCCTATTCCTAAACTGATTGAGCTTTTGCATCAATCATTGTGTCAAGCAAAGGTATGCAGAGGAGAGATGGCTCGATGGGCCCTACCACCTTGGTGATAGCTCGCTGGAACCCGAGGTGTACACATGCCTTGAGCTGGACACCAAACCTGTGCTTGCTAAGGCAGCACATATACTAAAATTGGATCGATACAGAGAAGATTAGCATGGCCCCTGCGAAAGGATGACACGCAAATCCGTGAAGCGCTCCATATTTTTGCAGCTGTGATCAAAGCCTGCTTCACTGGACTTGATTCAGCCCCTCCTGCCACTCTTTGTTTTCATTCTTGTTCTCTTGTGTCAAGAACTGGTGCATCTCCAATGTATATAGGGCACTCTCAGTTTTCCTGCCAACTCTTTTTTTTTTTAACGCTTGTACTCTGGGGCCATCGACGAGTGTGTCCACTCCCTTTCTTCAGCAGATGCCGTTGGGGAACAGGGTTTGACCACAAAGGCGATATCTTTTCCCTTCAAGGTTGAGTCACAGAACATCACTGGAACAGAACAATACATTCACACAGAGCAAACTTGAGCTAAAATAAACTTCTACTTATGATTAGTTTTTACATTTTTATCATACAGTGACCAGCTGTGCTGTAACTACCTAAGGAGTTACATATGCCAAGTAGGCATACGTGTAAATAGCTACATGTGGTGTGATTGAACTTCAAGACCCTAGGCACAGTTGTCTATAAATGCAGCAATCATGAGAACAGCTAAATGAAAATACAAAACAGCAACCCATCAACGTCTACAACTCTTGATTAATTTGATTGCATGATAGCCCAATGAATGAATTACAAAGTGTGTGAATATGTATCCTCTGGAAGGCAGGCTACACTAATAAACAAGTTTTTTTTAAACTGGTGTAATGGCTCGCTGGGCTCTACCACCTTGGTGAGGACTTGCTGGGACCCCAGGGGTTTCATATGCCTCAAATTAGCTGAGCCTTTTTGCTTGTTAAGGCAGCGCCTATGCTGAAAGTAGACCAATTCAGAGAAAAAGTCAAAGAATCAAATAAAAAATCTGTGAAGTCCTTCACGTCTTTTTCACGACGTGTGTCAGAGGGCCTCAACCTCAAGGTCTCCAGAGGATTAATTCCTCCTGCTGCGGTTCGTGTCCAGTTACATCGAGTGGATGCAACGGTGGCGCAAACCGCTAAGCACTTTCCGTTTTTCTGCCAACTCGATTTTTTCTCGAAAACCTGGAGGACACAGCCCATTCAGAGCTTGTATTTTGGTACCATCCATAAGTCTGCCCACCCCATTCTTTCAGTAGATGCTCTCATACATCATGGTGGAATTGGCCATATATGAACCCTAAAGCTCTAAGATGCCCTATTCCTAAACTGATTGAGCTTTTGCATCAATCATTGTGTCAAGCAAAGGTATGCAGAGGAGAGATGGCTCGATGGGCCCTACCACCTTGGTGATAGCTCGCTGGAACCCGAGGTGTACACATGCCTTGAGCTGGACACCAAACCTGTGCTTGCTAAGGCAGCACATATACTAAAATTGGATCGATACAGAGAAGATTAGCATGGCCCCTGCGAAAGGATGACACGCAAATCCGTGAAGCGCTCCATATTTTTGCAGCTGTGATCAAAGCCTGCTTCACTGGACTTGATTCAGCCCCTCCTGCCACTCTTTGTTTTCATTCTTGTTCTCTTGTGTCAAGAACTGGTGCATCTCCAATGTATATAGGGCACTCTCAGTTTTCCTGCCAACTCTTTTTTTTTTAACGCTTGTACTCTGGGGCCATCGACGAGTGTGTCCACTCCCTTTCTTCAGCAGATGCCGTTGGGGAACAGGGTTTGACCACAAAGGCGATATCTTTTCCCTTCAAGGTTGAGTCACAGAACATCACTGGAACAGAACAATACATTCACACAGAGCAAACTTGAGCTAAAATAAACTTCTACTTATGATTAGTTTTTACATTTTTATCATACAGTGACCAGCTGTGCTGTAACTACCTAAGGAGTTACATATGCCAAGTAGGCATACGTGTAAATAGCTACATGTGGTGTGATTGAACTTCAAGACCCTAGGCACAGTTGTCTATAAATGCAGCAATCATGAGAACAGCTAAATGAAAATACAAAACAGCAACCCATCAACGTCTACAACTCTTGATTAATTTGATTGCATGATAGCCCAATGAATGAATTACAAAGTGTGTGAATATGTATCCTCTGGAAGGCAGGCTACACTAATAAACAAGTTTTTTTTAAACTGGTGTAATGGCTCGCTGGGCTCTACCACCTTGGTGAGGACTTGCTGGGACCCCAGGGGTACATATGCCTCAAATTAGCTGAGCCTTTTTGCTTGTTAAGGCAGCGCCTATGCTGAAAGTAGACCAATTCAGAGAAAAAGTCAAAGAATAAAATAAAAAATCTGTGAAGTCCTTCACGTCTTTTTTACGACGTGTGTCAGAGGGCCTCAACCTCAAGGTCTCCAGAGGATTAATTCCTCCTGCTGCGGTTCGTGTCCAGTTACATCGAGTGGATGCAACGGTGGCGCAAACCGCTAAGCACTTTCCGTTTTTCTGCCAACTCGATTTTTTCTCGAAAACCTGGAGGACACAGCCCATTCAGAGCTTGTATTTTGGTACCATCCATAAGTCTGCCCACCCCATTCTTTCAGTAGATGCTCTCATACATCATGGTGGAATTGGCCATATATGAACCCTAAAGCTCTAAGATGCCCTATTCCTAAACTGATTGAGCTTTTGCATCAATCATTGTGTCAAGCAAAGGTATGCAGAGGAGAGATGGCTCGCTGGGCCCTACCACCTTGGTGATAGCTCGCTGGAACCCGAGGTGTACACATGCCTTGAGCTGGACACCAAACCTGTGCTTGCTAAGGCAGCACATATACTAAAATTGGATCGATACAGAGAAGATTAGCATGGCCCCTGCGAAAGGATGACACGCAAATCCGTGAAGCGCTCCATATTTTTGCAGCTGTGATCAAAGCCTGCTTCACTGGACTTGATTCAGCCCCTCCTGCCACTCTTTGTTTTCATTCTTGTTCTCTTGTGTCAAGAACTGGTGCATCTCCAATGTATATAGGGCACTCTCAGTTTTCCTGCCAACTCTTTTTTTTTTTTAACGCTTGTACTCTGGGGCCATCGACGAGTGTGTCCACTCCCTTTCTTCAGCAGATGCCGTTGGGGAACAGGGTTTGACCACAAAGGCGATATCTTTTCCCTTCAAGGTTGAGTCACAGAACATCACTGGAACAGAACAATACATTCACACAGAGCAAACTTGAGCTAAAATAAACTTCTACTTATGATTAGTTTTTACATTTTTATCATACAGTGACCAGCTGTGCTGTAACTACCTAAGGAGTTACATATGCCAAGTAGGCATACGTGTAAATAGCTACATGTGGTGTGATTGAACTTCAAAACCCTAGGCACAGTTGTCTATAAATGCAGCAATCATGAGAACAGCTAAATGAAAATACAAAACAGCAACCCATCAACGTCTACAACTCTTGATTAATTTGATTGCATGATAGCCCAATGAATGAATTACAAAGTGTGTGAATATGTATCCTCTGGAAGGCAGGCTACACTAATAAACAAGTTTTTTTTAAACTGGTGTAATGGCTGGGCTCTACCACCTTGGTGAGGACTTGCTGGGACCCCAGGGGTTTCATATGCCTCAAATTAGCTGAGCCTTTTTGCTTGTTAAGGCAGCGCCTATGCTGAAAGTAGACCAATTCAGAGAAAAAGTCAAAGAATCAAATAAAAAATCTGTGAAGTCCTTCACGTCTTTTTCACGACGTGTGTCAGAGGGCCTCAACCTCAAGGTCTCCAGAGGATTAATTCCTCCTGCTGCGGTTTGTGTCCAGTTACATCGAGTGGATGCAACGGTGGCGCAAACCGCTAAGCACTTTCCGTTTTTCTGCCAACTCGATTTTTTCTCGAAAACCTGGAGGACACAGCCCATTCAGAGCTTGTATTTTGGTACCATCCATAAGTCTGCCCACCCCATTCTTTCAGTAGATGCTCTCATACATCATGGTGGAATTGGCCATATATGAACCCTAAAGCTCTAAGATGCCCTATTCCTAAACTGATTGAGCTTTTGCATCAATCATTGTGTCAAGCAAAGGTATGCAGAGGAGAGATGGCTCGATGGGCCCTACCACCTTGGTGATAGCTCGCTGGAACCCGAGGTGTACACATGCCTTGAGCTGGACACCAAACCTGTGCTTGCTAAGGCAGCACATATACTAAAATTGGATCGATACAGAGAAGATTAGCATGGCCCCTGCGAAAGGATGACACGCAAATCCGTGAAGCGCTCCATATTTTTGCAGCTGTGATCAAAGCCTGCTTCACTGGACTTGATTCAGCCCCTCCTGCCACTCTTTGTTTTCATTCTTGTTCTCTTGTGTCAAGAACTGGTGCATCTCCAATGTATATAGGGCACTCTCAGTTTTCCTGCCAACTCTTTTTTTTTTAACGCTTGTACTCTGGGGCCATCGACGAGTGTGTCCACTCCCTTTCTTCAGCAGATGCCGTTGGGGAACAGGGTTTGACCACAAAGGCGATATCTTTTCCCTTCAAGGTTGAGTCACAGAACATCACTGGAACAGAACAATACATTCACACAGAGCAAACTTGAGCTAAAATAAACTTCTACTTATGATTAGTTTTTACATTTTTATCATACAGTGACCAGCTGTGCTGTAACTACCTAAGGAGTTACATATGCCAAGTAGGCATACGTGTAAATAGCTACATGTGGTGTGATTGAACTTCAAGACCCTAGGCACAGTTGTCTATAAATGCAGCAATCATGAGAACAGCTAAATGAAAATACAAAACAGCAACCCATCAACGTCTACAACTCTTGATTAATTTGATTGCATGATAGCCCAATGAATGAATTACAAAGTGTGTGAATATGTATCCTCTGGAAGGCAGGCTACACTAATAAACAAGTTTTTTTTAAACTGGTGTAATGGCTCGCTGGGCTCTACCACCTTGGTGAGGACTTGCTGGGACCCCAGGGGTTTCATATGCCTCAAATTAGCTGAGCCTTTTTGCTTGTTAAGGCAGCGCCTATGCTGAAAGTAGACCAATTCAGAGAAAAAGTCAAAGAATCAAATAAAAAATCTGTGAAGTCCTTCACGTCTTTTTCACGACGTGTGTCAGAGGGCCTCAACCTCAAGGTCTCCAGAGGATTAATTCCTCCTGCTGCGGTTCGTGTCCAGTTACATCGAGTGGATGCAACGGTGGCGCAAACCGCTAAGCACTTTCCGTTTTTCTGCCAACTCGATTTTTTCTCGAAAACCTGGAGGACACAGCCCATTCAGAGCTTGTATTTTGGTACCATCCATAAGTCTGCCCACCCCATTCTTTCAGTAGATGCTCTCATACATCATGGTGGAATTGGCCATATATGAACCCTAAAGCTCTAAGATGCCCTATTCCTAAACTGATTGAGCTTTTGCATCAATCATTGTGTCAAGCAAAGGTATGCAGAGGAGAGATGGCTCGATGGGCCCTACCACCTTGGTGATAGCTCGCTGGAACCCGAGGTGTACACATGCCTTGAGCTGGACACCAAACCTGTGCTTGCTAAGGCAGCACATATACTAAAATTGGATCGATACAGAGAAGATTAGCATGGCCCCTGCGAAAGGATGACACGCAAATCCGTGAAGCGCTCCATATTTTTGCAGCTGTGATCAAAGCCTGCTTCACTGCACTTGATTCAGCCCCTCCTGCCACTCTTTGTTTTCATTCTTGTTCTCTTGTGTCAAGAACTGGTGCATCTCCAATGTATATAGGGCACTCTCAGTTTTCCTGCCAACTCTTTTTTTTTTTAACGCTTGTACTCTGGGGCCATCGACGAGTGTGTCCACTCCCTTTCTTCAGCAGATGCCGTTGGGGAACAGGGTTTGACCACAAAGGCGATATCTTTTCCCTTCAAGGTTGAGTCACAGAACATCACTGGAACAGAACAATACATTCACACAGAGCAAACTTGAGCTAAAATAAACTTCTACTTATGATTAGTTTTTACATTTTTATCATACAGTGACCAGCTGTGCTGTAACTACCTAAGGAGTTACATATGCCAAGTAGGCATACGTGTAAATAGCTACATGTGGTGTGATTGAACTTCAAGACCCTAGGCACAGTTGTCTATAAATGCAGCAATCATGAGAACAGCTAAATGAAAATACAAAACAGCAACCCATCAACGTCTACAACTCTTGATTAATTTGATTGCATGATAGCCCAATGAATGAATTACAAAGTGTGTGAATATGTATCCTCTGGAAGGCAGGCTACACTAATAAACAAGTTTTTTTTAAACTGGTGTAATGGCTCGCTGGGCTCTACCACCTTGGTGAGGACTTGCTGGGACCCCAGGGGTTTCATATGCCTCAAATTAGCTGAGCCTTTTTGCTTGTTAAGGCAGCGCCTATGCTGAAAGTAGACCAATTCAGAGAAAAAGTCAAAGAATCAAATAAAAAATCTGTGAAGTCCTTCACGTCTTTTTCACGACGTGTGTCAGAGGGCCTCAACCTCAAGGTCTCCAGAGGATTAATTCCTCCTGCTGCGGTTCGTGTCCAGTTACATCGAGTGGATGCAACGGTGGCGCAAACCGCTAAGCACTTTCCGTTTTTCTGCCAACTCGATTTTTTCTCGAAAACCTGGAGGACACAGCCCATTCAGAGCTTGTATTTTGGTACCATCCATAAGTCTGCCCACCCCATTCTTTCAGTAGATGCTCTCATACATCATGGTGGAATTGGCCATATATGAACCCTAAAGCTCTAAGATGCCCTATTCCTAAACTGATTGAGCTTTTGCATCAATCATTGTGTCAAGCAAAGGTATGCAGAGGAGAGATGGCTCGATGGGCCCTACCACCTTGGTGATAGCTCGCTGGAACCCGAGGTGTACACATGCCTTGAGCTGGACACCAAACCTGTGCTTGCTAAGGCAGCACATATACTAAAATTGGATCGATACAGAGAAGATTAGCATGGCCCCTGCGAAAGGATGACACGCAAATCCGTGAAGCGCTCCATATTTTTGCAGCTGTGATCAAAGCCTGCTTCACTGCACTTGATTCAGCCCCTCCTGCCACTCTTTGTTTTCATTCTTGTTCTCTTGTGTCAAGAACTGGTGCATCTCCAATGTATATAGGGCACTCTCAGTTTTCCTGCCAACTCTTTTTTTTTTTAACGCTTGTACTCTGGGGCCATCGACGAGTGTGTCCACTCCCTTTCTTCAGCAGATGCCGTTGGGGAACAGGGTTTGACCACAAAGGCGATATCTTTTCCCTTCAAGGTTGAGTCACAGAACATCACTGGAACAGAACAATACATTCACACAGAGCAAACTTGAGCTAAAATAAACTTCTACTTATGATTAGTTTTTACATTTTTATCATACAGTGACCAGCTGTGCTGTAACTACCTAAGGAGTTACATATGCCAAGTAGGCATACGTGTAAATAGCTACATGTGGTGTGATTGAACTTCAAGACCCTAGGCACAGTTGTCTATAAATGCAGCAATCATGAGAACAGCTAAATGAAAATACAAAACAGCAACCCATCAACGTCTACAACTCTTGATTAATTTGATTGCATGATAGCCCAATGAATGAATTACAAAGTGTGTGAATATGTATCCTCTGGAAGGCAGGCTACACTAATAAACAAGTTTTTTTTAAACTGGTGTAATGGCTCGCTGGGCTCTACCACCTTGGTGAGGACTTGCTGGGACCCCAGGGGTTTCATATGCCTCAAATTAGCTGAGCCTTTTTGCTTGTTAAGGCAGCGCCTATGCTGAAAGTAGACCAATTCAGAGAAAAAGTCAAAGAATCAAATAAAAAATCTGTGAAGTCCTTCACGTCTTTTTCACGACGTGTGTCAGAGGGCCTCAACCTCAAGGTCTCCAGAGGATTAATTCCTCCTGCTGCGGTTCGTGTCCAGTTACATCGAGTGGATGCAACGGTGGCGCAAACCGCTAAGCACTTTCCGTTTTTCTGCCAACTCGATTTTTTCTCGAAAACCTGGAGGACACAGCCCATTCAGAGCTTGTATTTTGGTACCATCCATAAGTCTGCCCACCCCATTCTTTCAGTAGATGCTCTCATACATCATGGTGGAATTGGCCATATATGAACCCTAAAGCTCTAAGATGCCCTATTCCTAAACTGATTGAGCTTTTGCATCAATCATTGTGTCAAGCAAAGGTATGCAGAGGAGAGATGGCTCGCTGGGCCCTACCACCTTGGTGATAGCTCGCTGGAACCCGAGGTGTACACATGCCTTGAGCTGGACACCAAACCTGTGCTTGCTAAGGCAGCACATATACTAAAATTGGATCGATACAGAGAAGATTAGCATGGCCCCTGCGAAAGGATGACACGCAAATCCGTGAAGCGCTCCATATTTTTGCAGCTGTGATCAAAGCCTGCTTCACTGGACTTGATTCAGCCCCTCCTGCCACTCTTTGTTTTCATTCTTGTTCTCTTGTGTCAAGAACTGGTGCATCTCCAATGTATATAGGGCACTCTCAGTTTTCCTGCCAACTCTTTTTTTTTTTAACGCTTGTACTCTGGGGCCATCGACGAGTGTGTCCACTCCCTTTCTTCAGCAGATGCCGTTGGGGAACAGGGTTTGACCACAAAGGCGATATCTTTTCCCTTCAAGGTTGAGTCACAGAACATCACTGGAACAGAACAATACATTCACACAGAGCAAACTTGAGCTAAAATAAACTTCTACTTATGATTAGTTTTTACATTTTTATCATACAGTGACCAGCTGTGCTGTAACTACCTAAGGAGTTACATATGCCAAGTAGGCATACGTGTAAATAGCTACATGTGGTGTGATTGAACTTCAAGACCCTAGGCACAGTTGTCTATAAATGCAGCAATCATGAGAACAGCTAAATGAAAATACAAAACAGCAACCCATCAACGTCTACAACTCTTGATTAATTTGATTGCATGATAGCCCAATGAATGAATTACAAAGTGTGTGAATATGTATCCTCTGGAAGGCAGGCTACACTAATAAACAAGTTTTTTTTAAACTGGTGTAATGGCTCGCTGGGCTCTACCACCTTGGTGAGGACTTGCTGGGACCCCAGGGGTACATATGCCTCAAATTAGCTGAGCCTTTTTGCTTGTTAAGGCAGCGCCTATGCTGAAAGTAGACCAATTCAGAGAAAAAGTCAAAGAATAAAATAAAAAATCTGTGAAGTCCTTCACGTCTTTTTTACGACGTGTGTCAGAGGGCCTCAACCTCAAGGTCTCCAGAGGATTAATTCCTCCTGCTGCGGTTCGTGTCCAGTTACATCGAGTGGATGCAACGGTGGCGCAAACCGCTAAGCACTTTCCGTTTTTCTGCCAACTCGATTTTTTCTCGAAAACCTGGAGGACACAGCCCATTCAGAGCTTGTATTTTGGTACCATCCATAAGTCTGCCCACCCCATTCTTTCAGTAGATGCTCTCATACATCATGGTGGAATTGGCCATATATGAACCCTAAAGCTCTAAGATGCCCTATTCCTAAACTGATTGAGCTTTTGCATCAATCATTGTGTCAAGCAAAGGTATGCAGAGGAGAGATGGCTCGCTGGGCCCTACCACCTTGGTGATAGCTCGCTGGAACCCGAGGTGTACACATGCCTTGAGCTGGACACCAAACCTGTGCTTGCTAAGGCAGCACATATACTAAAATTGGATCGATACAGAGAAGATTAGCATGGCCCCTGCGAAAGGATGACACGCAAATCCGTGAAGCGCTCCATATTTTTGCAGCTGTGATCAAAGCCTGCTTCACTGGACTTGATTCAGCCCCTCCTGCCACTCTTTGTTTTCATTCTTGTTCTCTTGTGTCAAGAACTGGTGCATCTCCAATGTATATAGGGCACTCTCAGTTTTCCTGCCAACTCTTTTTTTTTTTTAACGCTTGTACTCTGGGGCCATCGACGAGTGTGTCCACTCCCTTTCTTCAGCAGATGCCGTTGGGGAACAGGGTTTGACCACAAAGGCGATATCTTTTCCCTTCAAGGTTGAGTCACAGAACATCACTGGAACAGAACAATACATTCACACAGAGCAAACTTGAGCTAAAATAAACTTCTACTTATGATTAGTTTTTACATTTTTATCATACAGTGACCAGCTGTGCTGTAACTACCTAAGGAGTTACATATGCCAAGTAGGCATACGTGTAAATAGCTACATGTGGTGTGATTGAACTTCAAAACCCTAGGCACAGTTGTCTATAAATGCAGCAATCATGAGAACAGCTAAATGAAAATACAAAACAGCAACCCATCAACGTCTACAACTCTTGATTAATTTGATTGCATGATAGCCCAATGAATGAATTACAAAGTGTGTGAATATGTATCCTCTGGAAGGCAGGCTACACTAATAAACAAGTTTTTTTTAAACTGGTGTAATGGCTCGCTGGGCTCTACCACCTTGGTGAGGACTTGCTGGGACCCCAGGGGTTTCATATGCCTCAAATTAGCTGAGCCTTTTTGCTTGTTAAGGCAGCGCCTATGCTGAAAGTAGACCAATTCAGAGAAAAAGTCAAAGAATCAAATAAAAAATCTGTGAAGTCCTTCACGTCTTTTTCACGACGTGTGTCAGAGGGCCTCAACCTCAAGGTCTCCAGAGGATTAATTCCTCCTGCTGCGGTTCGTGTCCAGTTACATCGAGTGGATGCAACGGTGGCGCAAACCGCTAAGCACTTTCCGTTTTTCTGCCAACTCGATTTTTTCTCGAAAACCTGGAGGACACAGCCCATTCAGAGCTTGTATTTTGGTACCATCCATAAGTCTGCCCACCCCATTCTTTCAGTAGATGCTCTCATACATCATGGTGGAATTGGCCATATATGAACCCTAAAGCTCTAAGATGCCCTATTCCTAAACTGATTGAGCTTTTGCATCAATCATTGTGTCAAGCAAAGGTATGCAGAGGAGAGATGGCTCGATGGGCCCTACCACCTTGGTGATAGCTCGCTGGAACCCGAGGTGTACACATGCCTTGAGCTGGACACCAAACCTGTGCTTGCTAAGGCAGCACATATACTAAAATTGGATCGATACAGAGAAGATTAGCATGGCCCCTGCGAAAGGATGACACGCAAATCCGTGAAGCGCTCCATATTTTTGCAGCTGTGATCAAAGCCTGCTTCACTGCACTTGATTCAGCCCCTCCTGCCACTCTTTGTTTTCATTCTTGTTCTCTTGTGTCAAGAACTGGTGCATCTCCAATGTATATAGGGCACTCTCAGTTTTCCTGCCAACTCTTTTTTTTTTAACGCTTGTACTCTGGGGCCATCGACGAGTGTGTCCACTCCCTTTCTTCAGCAGATGCCGTTGGGGAACAGGGTTTGACCACAAAGGCGATATCTTTTCCCTTCAAGGTTGAGTCACAGAACATCACTGGAACAGAACAATACATTCACACAGAGCAAACTTGAGCTAAAATAAACTTCTACTTATGATTAGTTTTTACATTTTTATCATACAGTGACCAGCTGTGCTGTAACTACCTAAGGAGTTACATATGCCAAGTAGGCATACGTGTAAATAGCTACATGTGGTGTGATTGAACTTCAAGACCCTAGGCACAGTTGTCTATAAATGCAGCAATCATGAGAACAGCTAAATGAAAATACAAAACAGCAACCCATCAACGTCTACAACTCTTGATTAATTTGATTGCATGATAGCCCAATGAATGAATTACAAAGTGTGTGAATATGTATCCTCTGGAAGGCAGGCTACACTAATAAACAAGTTTTTTTTAAACTGGTGTAATGGCTAGCTGGGCTTTACCACCTTGGTGAGGACTTGCTGGGACCCCAGGGGTACATATGCCTCAAATTAGCTGAGCCTTTTTGCTTGTTAAGGCAGCGCCTATGCTGAAAGTAGACCAATTCAGAGAAAAAGTCAAAGAATCAAATAAAAAATCTGTGAAGTCCTTCACGTCTTTTTATGACGTGTGTCAGAGGGCCTCAACCTCAAGGTCTCCAGAGGATTAATTCCTCCTGCTGCGGTTCGTGTCCAGTTACATCGAGTGGATGCAACGGTGGCGCAAACCGCTAAGCACTTTCCGTTTTTCTGCCAACTCGATTTTTTCTCGAAAACCTGGAGGACACAGCCCATTCAGAGCTTGTATTTTGGTACCATCCATAAGTCTGCCCACCCCATTCTTTCAGTAGATGCTCTCATACATCATGGTGGAATTGGCCATATATGAACCCTAAAGCTCTAAGATGCCCTATTCCTAAACTGATTGAGCTTTTGCATCAATCATTGTGTCAAGCAAAGGTATGCAGAGGAGAGATGGCTCGCTGGGCCCTACCACCTTGGTGATAGCTCGCTGGAACCCGAGGTGTACACATGCCTTGAGCTGGACACCAAACCTGTGCTTGCTAAGGCAGCACATATACTAAAATTGGATCGATACAGAGAAGATTAGCATGGCCCCTGCGAAAGGATGACACGCAAATCCGTGAAGCGCTCCATATTTTTGCAGCTGTGATCAAAGCCTGCTTCACTGGACTTGATTCAGCCCCTCCTGCCACTCTTTGTTTTCATTCTTGTTCTCTTGTGTCAAGAACTGGTGCATCTCCAATGTATATAGGGCACTCTCAGTTTTCCTGCCAACTCTTTTTTTTTTTTAACGCTTGTACTCTGGGGCCATCGACGAGTGTGTCCACTCCCTTTCTTCAGCAGATGCCGTTGGGGAACAGGGTTTGACCACAAAGGCGATATCTTTTCCCTTCAAGGTTGAGTCACAGAACATCACTGGAACAGAACAATACATTCACACAGAGCAAACTTGAGCTAAAATAAACTTCTACTTATGATTAGTTTTTACATTTTTATCATACAGTGACCAGCTGTGCTGTAACTACCTAAGGAGTTACATATGCCAAGTAGGCATACGTGTAAATAGCTACATGTGGTGTGATTGAACTTCAAGACCCTAGGCACAGTTGTCTATAAATGCAGCAATCATGAGAACAGCTAAATGAAAATACAAAACAGCAACCCATCAACGTCTACAACTCTTGATTAATTTGATTGCATGATAGCCCAATGAATGAATTACAAAGTGTGTGAATATGTATCCTCTGGAAGGCAGGCTACACTAATAAACAAGTTTTTTTTAAACTGGTGTAATGGCTCGCTGGGCTCTACCACCTTGGTGAGGACTTGCTGGGACCCCAGGGGTTTCATATGCCTCAAATTAGCTGAGCCTTTTTGCTTGTTAAGGCAGCGCCTATGCTGAAAGTAGACCAATTCAGAGAAAAAGTCAAAGAATCAAATAAAAAATCTGTGAAGTCCTTCACGTCTTTTTCACGACGTGTGTCAGAGGGCCTCAACCTCAAGGTCTCCAGAGGATTAATTCCTCCTGCTGCGGTTCGTGTCCAGTTACATCGAGTGGATGCAACGGTGGCGCAAACCGCTAAGCACTTTCCGTTTTTCTGCCAACTCGATTTTTTCTCGAAAACCTGGAGGACACAGCCCATTCAGAGCTTGTATTTTGGTACCATCCATAAGTCTGCCCACCCCATTCTTTCAGTAGATGCTCTCATACATCATGGTGGAATTGGCCATATATGAACCCTAAAGCTCTAAGATGCCCTATTCCTAAACTGATTGAGCTTTTGCATCAATCATTGTGTCAAGCAAAGGTATGCAGAGGAGAGATGGCTCGATGGGCCCTACCACCTTGGTGATAGCTCGCTGGAACCCGAGGTGTACACATGCCTTGAGCTGGACACCAAACCTGTGCTTGCTAAGGCAGCACATATACTAAAATTGGATCGATACAGAGAAGATTAGCATGGCCCCTGCGAAAGGATGACACGCAAATCCGTGAAGCGCTCCATATTTTTGCAGCTGTGATCAAAGCCTGCTTCACTGCACTTGATTCAGCCCCTCCTGCCACTCTTTGTTTTCATTCTTGTTCTCTTGTGTCAAGAACTGGTGCATCTCCAATGTATATAGGGCACTCTCAGTTTTCCTGCCAACTCTTTTTTTTTTTAACGCTTGTACTCTGGGGCCATCGACGAGTGTGTCCACTCCCTTTCTTCAGCAGATGCCGTTGGGGAACAGGGTTTGACCACAAAGGCGATATCTTTTCCCTTCAAGGTTGAGTCACAGAACATCACTGGAACAGAACAATACATTCACACAGAGCAAACTTGAGCTAAAATAAACTTCTACTTATGATTAGTTTTTACATTTTTATCATACAGTGACCAGCTGTGCTGTAACTACCTAAGGAGTTACATATGCCAAGTAGGCATACGTGTAAATAGCTACATGTGGTGTGATTGAACTTCAAAACCCTAGGCACAGTTGTCTATAAATGCAGCAATCATGAGAACAGCTAAATGAAAATACAAAACAGCAACCCATCAACGTCTACAACTCTTGATTAATTTGATTGCATGATAGCCCAATGAATGAATTACAAAGTGTGTGAATATGTATCCTCTGGAAGGCAGGCTACACTAATAAACAAGTTTTTTTTAAACTGGTGTAATGGCTGGGCTCTACCACCTTGGTGAGGACTTGCTGGGACCCCAGGGGTTTCATATGCCTCAAATTAGCTGAGCCTTTTTGCTTGTTAAGGCAGCGCCTATGCTGAAAGTAGACCAATTCAGAGAAAAAGTCAAAGAATCAAATAAAAAATCTGTGAAGTCCTTCACGTCTTTTTCACGACGTGTGTCAGAGGGCCTCAACCTCAAGGTCTCCAGAGGATTAATTCCTCCTGCTGCGGTTCGTGTCCAGTTACATCGAGTGGATGCAACGGTGGCGCAAACCGCTAAGCACTTTCCGTTTTTCTGCCAACTCGATTTTTTCTCGAAAACCTGGAGGACACAGCCCATTCAGAGCTTGTATTTTGGTACCATCCATAAGTCTGCCCACCCCATTCTTTCAGTAGATGCTCTCATACATCATGGTGGAATTGGCCATATATGAACCCTAAAGCTCTAAGATGCCCTATTCCTAAACTGATTGAGCTTTTGCATCAATCATTGTGTCAAGCAAAGGTATGCAGAGGAGAGATGGCTCGATGGGCCCTACCACCTTGGTGATAGCTCGCTGGAACCCGAGGTGTACACATGCCTTGAGCTGGACACCAAACCTGTGCTTGCTAAGGCAGCACATATACTAAAATTGGATCGATACAGAGAAGATTAGCATGGCCCCTGCGAAAGGATGACACGCAAATCCGTGAAGCGCTCCATATTTTTGCAGCTGTGATCAAAGCCTGCTTCACTGGACTTGATTCAGCCCCTCCTGCCACTCTTTGTTTTCATTCTTGTTCTCTTGTGTCAAGAACTGGTGCATCTCCAATGTATATAGGGCACTCTCAGTTTTCCTGCCAACTCTTTTTTTTTTAACGCTTGTACTCTGGGGCCATCGACGAGTGTGTCCACTCCCTTTCTTCAGCAGATGCCGTTGGGGAACAGGGTTTGACCACAAAGGCGATATCTTTTCCCTTCAAGGTTGAGTCACAGAACATCACTGGAACAGAACAATACATTCACACAGAGCAAACTTGAGCTAAAATAAACTTCTACTTATGATTAGTTTTTACATTTTTATCATACAGTGACCAGCTGTGCTGTAACTACCTAAGGAGTTACATATGCCAAGTAGGCATACGTGTAAATAGCTACATGTGGTGTGATTGAACTTCAAGACCCTAGGCACAGTTGTCTATAAATGCAGCAATCATGAGAACAGCTAAATGAAAATACAAAACAGCAACCCATCAACGTCTACAACTCTTGATTAATTTGATTGCATGATAGCCCAATGAATGAATTACAAAGTGTGTGAATATGTATCCTCTGGAAGGCAGGCTACACTAATAAACAAGTTTTTTTTAAACTGGTGTAATGGCTCGCTGGGCTCTACCACCTTGGTGAGGACTTGCTGGGACCCCAGGGGTTTCATATGCCTCAAATTAGCTGAGCCTTTTTGCTTGTTAAGGCAGCGCCTATGCTGAAAGTAGACCAATTCAGAGAAAAAGTCAAAGAATCAAATAAAAAATCTGTGAAGTCCTTCACGTCTTTTTCACGACGTGTGTCAGAGGGCCTCAACCTCAAGGTCTCCAGAGGATTAATTCCTCCTGCTGCGGTTCGTGTCCAGTTACATCGAGTGGATGCAACGGTGGCGCAAACCGCTAAGCACTTTCCGTTTTTCTGCCAACTCGATTTTTTCTCGAAAACCTGGAGGACACAGCCCATTCAGAGCTTGTATTTTGGTACCATCCATAAGTCTGCCCACCCCATTCTTTCAGTAGATGCTCTCATACATCATGGTGGAATTGGCCATATATGAACCCTAAAGCTCTAAGATGCCCTATTCCTAAACTGATTGAGCTTTTGCATCAATCATTGTGTCAAGCAAAGGTATGCAGAGGAGAGATGGCTCGATGGGCCCTACCACCTTGGTGATAGCTCGCTGGAACCCGAGGTGTACACATGCCTTGAGCTGGACACCAAACCTGTGCTTGCTAAGGCAGCACATATACTAAAATTGGATCGATACAGAGAAGATTAGCATGGCCCCTGCGAAAGGATGACACGCAAATCCGTGAAGCGCTCCATATTTTTGCAGCTGTGATCAAAGCCTGCTTCACTGCACTTGATTCAGCCCCTCCTGCCACTCTTTGTTTTCATTCTTGTTCTCTTGTGTCAAGAACTGGTGCATCTCCAATGTATATAGGGCACTCTCAGTTTTCCTGCCAACTCTTTTTTTTTTTAACGCTTGTACTCTGGGGCCATCGACGAGTGTGTCCACTCCCTTTCTTCAGCAGATGCCGTTGGGGAACAGGGTTTGACCACAAAGGCGATATCTTTTCCCTTCAAGGTTGAGTCACAGAACATCACTGGAACAGAACAATACATTCACACAGAGCAAACTTGAGCTAAAATAAACTTCTACTTATGATTAGTTTTTACATTTTTATCATACAGTGACCAGCTGTGCTGTAACTACCTAAGGAGTTACATATGCCAAGTAGGCATACGTGTAAATAGCTACATGTGGTGTGATTGAACTTCAAGACCCTAGGCACAGTTGTCTATAAATGCAGCAATCATGAGAACAGCTAAATGAAAATACAAAACAGCAACCCATCAACGTCTACAACTCTTGATTAATTTGATTGCATGATAGCCCAATGAATGAATTACAAAGTGTGTGAATATGTATCCTCTGGAAGGCAGGCTACACTAATAAACAAGTTTTTTTTAAACTGGTGTAATGGCTAGCTGGGCTTTACCACCTTGGTGAGGACTTGCTGGGACCCCAGGGGTACATATGCCTCAAATTAGCTGAGCCTTTTTGCTTGTTAAGGCAGCGCCTATGCTGAAAGTAGACCAATTCAGAGAAAAAGTCAAAGAATCAAATAAAAAATCTGTGAAGTCCTTCACGTCTTTTTATGACGTGTGTCAGAGGGCCTCAACCTCAAGGTCTCCAGAGGATTAATTCCTCCTGCTGCGGTTCGTGTCCAGTTACATCGAGTGGATGCAACGGTGGCGCAAACCGCTAAGCACTTTCCGTTTTTCTGCCAACTCGATTTTTTCTCGAAAACCTGGAGGACACAGCCCATTCAGAGCTTGTATTTTGGTACCATCCATAAGTCTGCCCACCCCATTCTTTCAGTAGATGCTCTCATACATCATGGTGGAATTGGCCATATATGAACCCTAAAGCTCTAAGATGCCCTATTCCTAAACTGATTGAGCTTTTGCATCAATCATTGTGTCAAGCAAAGGTATGCAGAGGAGAGATGGCTCGCTGGGCCCTACCACCTTGGTGATAGCTCGCTGGAACCCGAGGTGTACACATGCCTTGAGCTGGACACCAAACCTGTGCTTGCTAAGGCAGCACATATACTAAAATTGGATCGATACAGAGAAGATTAGCATGGCCCCTGCGAAAGGATGACACGCAAATCCGTGAAGCGCTCCATATTTTTGCAGCTGTGATCAAAGCCTGCTTCACTGGACTTGATTCAGCCCCTCCTGCCACTCTTTGTTTTCATTCTTGTTCTCTTGTGTCAAGAACTGGTGCATCTCCAATGTATATAGGGCACTCTCAGTTTTCCTGCCAACTCTTTTTTTTTTTTAACGCTTGTACTCTGGGGCCATCGACGAGTGTGTCCACTCCCTTTCTTCAGCAGATGCCGTTGGGGAACAGGGTTTGACCACAAAGGCGATATCTTTTCCCTTCAAGGTTGAGTCACAGAACATCACTGGAACAGAACAATACATTCACACAGAGCAAACTTGAGCTAAAATAAACTTCTACTTATGATTAGTTTTTACATTTTTATCATACAGTGACCAGCTGTGCTGTAACTACCTAAGGAGTTACATATGCCAAGTAGGCATACGTGTAAATAGCTACATGTGGTGTGATTGAACTTCAAGACCCTAGGCACAGTTGTCTATAAATGCAGCAATCATGAGAACAGCTAAATGAAAATACAAAACAGCAACCCATCAACGTCTACAACTCTTGATTAATTTGATTGCATGATAGCCCAATGAATGAATTACAAAGTGTGTGAATATGTATCCTCTGGAAGGCAGGCTACACTAATAAACAAGTTTTTTTTAAACTGGTGTAATGGCTCGCTGGGCTCTACCACCTTGGTGAGGACTTGCTGGGACCCCAGGGGTTTCATATGCCTCAAATTAGCTGAGCCTTTTTGCTTGTTAAGGCAGCGCCTATGCTGAAAGTAGACCAATTCAGAGAAAAAGTCAAAGAATCAAATAAAAAATCTGTGAAGTCCTTCACGTCTTTTTCACGACGTGTGTCAGAGGGCCTCAACCTCAAGGTCTCCAGAGGATTAATTCCTCCTGCTGCGGTTCGTGTCCAGTTACATCGAGTGGATGCAACGGTGGCGCAAACCGCTAAGCACTTTCCGTTTTTCTGCCAACTCGATTTTTTCTCGAAAACCTGGAGGACACAGCCCATTCAGAGCTTGTATTTTGGTACCATCCATAAGTCTGCCCACCCCATTCTTTCAGTAGATGCTCTCATACATCATGGTGGAATTGGCCATATATGAACCCTAAAGCTCTAAGATGCCCTATTCCTAAACTGATTGAGCTTTTGCATCAATCATTGTGTCAAGCAAAGGTATGCAGAGGAGAGATGGCTCGATGGGCCCTACCACCTTGGTGATAGCTCGCTGGAACCCGAGGTGTACACATGCCTTGAGCTGGACACCAAACCTGTGCTTGCTAAGGCAGCACATATACTAAAATTGGATCGATACAGAGAAGATTAGCATGGCCCCTGCGAAAGGATGACACGCAAATCCGTGAAGCGCTCCATATTTTTGCAGCTGTGATCAAAGCCTGCTTCACTGCACTTGATTCAGCCCCTCCTGCCACTCTTTGTTTTCATTCTTGTTCTCTTGTGTCAAGAACTGGTGCATCTCCAATGTATATAGGGCACTCTCAGTTTTCCTGCCAACTCTTTTTTTTTTTAACGCTTGTACTCTGGGGCCATCGACGAGTGTGTCCACTCCCTTTCTTCAGCAGATGCCGTTGGGGAACAGGGTTTGACCACAAAGGCGATATCTTTTCCCTTCAAGGTTGAGTCACAGAACATCACTGGAACAGAACAATACATTCACACAGAGCAAACTTGAGCTAAAATAAACTTCTACTTATGATTAGTTTTTACATTTTTATCATACAGTGACCAGCTGTGCTGTAACTACCTAAGGAGTTACATATGCCAAGTAGGCATACGTGTAAATAGCTACATGTGGTGTGATTGAACTTCAAGACCCTAGGCACAGTTGTCTATAAATGCAGCAATCATGAGAACAGCTAAATGAAAATACAAAACAGCAACCCATCAACGTCTACAACTCTTGATTAATTTGATTGCATGATAGCCCAATGAATGAATTACAAAGTGTGTGAATATGTATCCTCTGGAAGGCAGGCTACACTAATAAACAAGTTTTTTTTAAACTGGTGTAATGGCTAGCTGGGCTTTACCACCTTGGTGAGGACTTGCTGGGACCCCAGGGGTACATATGCCTCAAATTAGCTGAGCCTTTTTGCTTGTTAAGGCAGCGCCTATGCTGAAAGTAGACCAATTCAGAGAAAAAGTCAAAGAATCAAATAAAAAATCTGTGAAGTCCTTCACGTCTTTTTATGACGTGTGTCAGAGGGCCTCAACCTCAAGGTCTCCAGAGGATTAATTCCTCCTGCTGCGGTTCGTGTCCAGTTACATCGAGTGGATGCAACGGTGGCGCAAACCGCTAAGCACTTTCCGTTTTTCTGCCAACTCGATTTTTTCTCGAAAACCTGGAGGACACAGCCCATTCAGAGCTTGTATTTTGGTACCATCCATAAGTCTGCCCACCCCATTCTTTCAGTAGATGCTCTCATACATCATGGTGGAATTGGCCATATATGAACCCTAAAGCTCTAAGATGCCCTATTCCTAAACTGATTGAGCTTTTGCATCAATCATTGTGTCAAGCAAAGGTATGCAGAGGAGAGATGGCTCGCTGGGCCCTACCACCTTGGTGATAGCTCGCTGGAACCCGAGGTGTACACATGCCTTGAGCTGGACACCAAACCTGTGCTTGCTAAGGCAGCACATATACTAAAATTGGATCGATACAGAGAAGATTAGCATGGCCCCTGCGAAAGGATGACACGCAAATCCGTGAAGCGCTCCATATTTTTGCAGCTGTGATCAAAGCCTGCTTCACTGGACTTGATTCAGCCCCTCCTGCCACTCTTTGTTTTCATTCTTGTTCTCTTGTGTCAAGAACTGGTGCATCTCCAATGTATATAGGGCACTCTCAGTTTTCCTGCCAACTCTTTTTTTTTTTTAACGCTTGTACTCTGGGGCCATCGACGAGTGTGTCCACTCCCTTTCTTCAGCAGATGCCGTTGGGGAACAGGGTTTGACCACAAAGGCGATATCTTTTCCCTTCAAGGTTGAGTCACAGAACATCACTGGAACAGAACAATACATTCACACAGAGCAAACTTGAGCTAAAATAAACTTCTACTTATGATTAGTTTTTACATTTTTATCATACAGTGACCAGCTGTGCTGTAACTACCTAAGGAGTTACATATGCCAAGTAGGCATACGTGTAAATAGCTACATGTGGTGTGATTGAACTTCAAGACCCTAGGCACAGTTGTCTATAAATGCAGCAATCATGAGAACAGCTAAATGAAAATACAAAACAGCAACCCATCAACGTCTACAACTCTTGATTAATTTGATTGCATGATAGCCCAATGAATGAATTACAAAGTGTGTGAATATGTATCCTCTGGAAGGCAGGCTACACTAATAAACAAGTTTTTTTTAAACTGGTGTAATGGCTCGCTGGGCTCTACCACCTTGGTGAGGACTTGCTGGGACCCCAGGGGTACATATGCCTCAAATTAGCTGAGCCTTTTTGCTTGTTAAGGCAGCGCCTATGCTGAAAGTAGACCAATTCAGAGAAAAAGTCAAAGAATAAAATAAAAAATCTGTGAAGTCCTTCACGTCTTTTTTACGACGTGTGTCAGAGGGCCTCAACCTCAAGGTCTCCAGAGGATTAATTCCTCCTGCTGCGGTTCGTGTCCAGTTACATCGAGTGGATGCAACGGTGGCGCAAACCGCTAAGCACTTTCCGTTTTTCTGCCAACTCGATTTTTTCTCGAAAACCTGGAGGACACAGCCCATTCAGAGCTTGTATTTTGGTACCATCCATAAGTCTGCCCACCCCATTCTTTCAGTAGATGCTCTCATACATCATGGTGGAATTGGCCATATATGAACCCTAAAGCTCTAAGATGCCCTATTCCTAAACTGATTGAGCTTTTGCATCAATCATTGTGTCAAGCAAAGGTATGCAGAGGAGAGATGGCTCGCTGGGCCCTACCACCTTGGTGATAGCTCGCTGGAACCCGAGGTGTACACATGCCTTGAGCTGGACACCAAACCTGTGCTTGCTAAGGCAGCACATATACTAAAATTGGATCGATACAGAGAAGATTAGCATGGCCCCTGCGAAAGGATGACACGCAAATCCGTGAAGCGCTCCATATTTTTGCAGCTGTGATCAAAGCCTGCTTCACTGGACTTGATTCAGCCCCTCCTGCCACTCTTTGTTTTCATTCTTGTTCTCTTGTGTCAAGAACTGGTGCATCTCCAATGTATATAGGGCACTCTCAGTTTTCCTGCCAACTCTTTTTTTTTTTAACGCTTGTACTCTGGGGCCATCGACGAGTGTGTCCACTCCCTTTCTTCAGCAGATGCCGTTGGGGAACAGGGTTTGACCACAAAGGCGATATCTTTTCCCTTCAAGGTTGAGTCACAGAACATCACTGGAACAGAACAATACATTCACACAGAGCAAACTTGAGCTAAAATAAACTTCTACTTATGATTAGTTTTTACATTTTTATCATACAGTGACCAGCTGTGCTGTAACTACCTAAGGAGTTACATATGCCAAGTAGGCATACGTGTAAATAGCTACATGTGGTGTGATTGAACTTCAAGACCCTAGGCACAGTTGTCTATAAATGCAGCAATCATGAGAACAGCTAAATGAAAATACAAAACAGCAACCCATCAACGTCTACAACTCTTGATTAATTTGATTGCATGATAGCCCAATGAATGAATTACAAAGTGTGTGAATATGTATCCTCTGGAAGGCAGGCTACACTAATAAACAAGTTTTTTTTAAACTGGTGTAATGGCTCGCTGGGCTCTACCACCTTGGTGAGGACTTGCTGGGACCCCAGGGGTACATATGCCTCAAATTAGCTGAGCCTTTTTGCTTGTTAAGGCAGCGCCTATGCTGAAAGTAGACCAATTCAGAGAAAAAGTCAAAGAATAAAATAAAAAATCTGTGAAGTCCTTCACGTCTTTTTTACGACGTGTGTCAGAGGGCCTCAACCTCAAGGTCTCCAGAGGATTAATTCCTCCTGCTGCGGTTCGTGTCCAGTTACATCGAGTGGATGCAACGGTGGCGCAAACCGCTAAGCACTTTCCGTTTTTCTGCCAACTCGATTTTTTCTCGAAAACCTGGAGGACACAGCCCATTCAGAGCTTGTATTTTGGTACCATCCATAAGTCTGCCCACCCCATTCTTTCAGTAGATGCTCTCATACATCATGGTGGAATTGGCCATATATGAACCCTAAAGCTCTAAGATGCCCTATTCCTAAACTGATTGAGCTTTTGCATCAATCATTGTGTCAAGCAAAGGTATGCAGAGGAGAGATGGCTCGCTGGGCCCTACCACCTTGGTGATAGCTCGCTGGAACCCGAGGTGTACACATGCCTTGAGCTGGACACCAAACCTGTGCTTGCTAAGGCAGCACATATACTAAAATTGGATCGATACAGAGAAGATTAGCATGGCCCCTGCGAAAGGATGACACGCAAATCCGTGAAGCGCTCCATATTTTTGCAGCTGTGATCAAAGCCTGCTTCACTGGACTTGATTCAGCCCCTCCTGCCACTCTTTGTTTTCATTCTTGTTCTCTTGTGTCAAGAACTGGTGCATCTCCAATGTATATAGGGCACTCTCAGTTTTCCTGCCAACTCTTTTTTTTTTTTAACGCTTGTACTCTGGGGCCATCGACGAGTGTGTCCACTCCCTTTCTTCAGCAGATGCCGTTGGGGAACAGGGTTTGACCACAAAGGCGATATCTTTTCCCTTCAAGGTTGAGTCACAGAACATCACTGGAACAGAACAATACATTCACACAGAGCAAACTTGAGCTAAAATAAACTTCTACTTATGATTAGTTTTTACATTTTTATCATACAGTGACCAGCTGTGCTGTAACTACCTAAGGAGTTACATATGCCAAGTAGGCATACGTGTAAATAGCTACATGTGGTGTGATTGAACTTCAAGACCCTAGGCACAGTTGTCTATAAATGCAGCAATCATGAGAACAGCTAAATGAAAATACAAAACAGCAACCCATCAACGTCTACAACTCTTGATTAATTTGATTGCATGATAGCCCAATGAATGAATTACAAAGTGTGTGAATATGTATCCTCTGGAAGGCAGGCTACACTAATAAACAAGTTTTTTTAAAACTGGTGTAATGGCTCGCTGGGCTCTACCACCTTGGTGAGGACTTGCTGGGACCCCAGGGGTTTCATATGCCTCAAATTAGCTGAGCCTTTTTGCTTGTTAAGGCAGCGCCTATGCTGAAAGTAGACCAATTCAGAGAAAAAGTCAAAGAATCAAATAAAAAATCTGTGAAGTCCTTCACGTCTTTTTCACGACGTGTGTCAGAGGGCCTCAACCTCAAGGTCTCCAGAGGATTAATTCCTCCTGCTGCGGTTCGTGTCCAGTTACATCGAGTGGATGCAACGGTGGCGCAAACCGCTAAGCACTTTCCGTTTTTCTGCCAACTCGATTTTTTCTCGAACACCTGGAGGACACAGCCCATTCAGAGCTTGTATTTTGGTACCATCCATAAGTCTGCCCACCCCATTCTTTCAGTAGATGCTCTCATACATCATGGTGGAATTGGCCATATATGAACCCTAAAGCTCTAAGATGCCCTATTCCTAAACTGATTGAGCTTTTGCATCAATCATTGTGTCAAGCAAAGGTATGCAGAGGAGAGATGGCTCGATGGGCCCTACCACCTTGGTGATAGCTCGCTGGAACCCGAGGTGTACACATGCCTTGAGCTGGACACCAAACCTGTGCTTGCTAAGGCAGCACATATACTAAAATTGGATCGATACAGAGAAGATTAGCATGGCCCCTGCGAAAGGATGACACGCAAATCCGTGAAGCGCTCCATATTTTTGCAGCTGTGATCAAAGCCTGCTTCACTGGACTTGATTCAGCCCCTCCTGCCACTCTTTGTTTTCATTCTTGTTCTCTTGTGTCAAGAACTGGTGCATCTCCAATGTATATAGGGCACTCTCAGTTTTCCTGCCAACTCTTTTTTTTTTTAACGCTTGTACTCTGGGGCCATCGACGAGTGTGTCCACTCCCTTTCTTCAGCAGATGCCGTTGGGGAACAGGGTTTGACCACAAAGGCGATATCTTTTCCCTTCAAGGTTGAGTCACAGAACATCACTGGAACAGAACAATACATTCACACAGAGCAAACTTGAGCTAAAATAAACTTCTACTTATGATTAGTTTTTACATTTTTATCATACAGTGACCAGCTGTGCTGTAACTACCTAAGGAGTTACATATGCCAAGTAGGCATACGTGTAAATAGCTACATGTGGTGTGATTGAACTTCAAGACCCTAGGCACAGTTGTCTATAAATGCAGCAATCATGAGAACAGCTAAATGAAAATACAAAACAGCAACCCATCAACGTCTACAACTCTTGATTAATTTGATTGCATGATAGCCCAATGAATGAATTACAAAGTGTGTGAATATGTATCCTCTGGAAGGCAGGCTACACTAATAAACAAGTTTTTTTTAAACTGGTGTAATGGCTCGCTGGGCTCTACCACCTTGGTGAGGACTTGCTGGGACCCCAGGGGTACATATGCCTCAAATTAGCTGAGCCTTTTTGCTTGTTAAGGCAGCGCCTATGCTGAAAGTAGACCAATTCAGAGAAAAAGTCAAAGAATAAAATAAAAAATCTGTGAAGTCCTTCACGTCTTTTTTACGACGTGTGTCAGAGGGCCTCAACCTCAAGGTCTCCAGAGGATTAATTCCTCCTGCTGCGGTTCGTGTCCAGTTACATCGAGTGGATGCAACGGTGGCGCAAACCGCTAAGCACTTTCCGTTTTTCTGCCAACTCGATTTTTTCTCGAAAACCTGGAGGACACAGCCCATTCAGAGCTTGTATTTTGGTACCATCCATAAGTCTGCCCACCCCATTCTTTCAGTAGATGCTCTCATACATCATGGTGGAATTGGCCATATATGAACCCTAAAGCTCTAAGATGCCCTATTCCTAAACTGATTGAGCTTTTGCATCAATCATTGTGTCAAGCAAAGGTATGCAGAGGAGAGATGGCTCGCTGGGCCCTACCACCTTGGTGATAGCTCGCTGGAACCCGAGGTGTACACATGCCTTGAGCTGGACACCAAACCTGTGCTTGCTAAGGCAGCACATATACTAAAATTGGATCGATACAGAGAAGATTAGCATGGCCCCTGCGAAAGGATGACACGCAAATCCGTGAAGCGCTCCATATTTTTGCAGCTGTGATCAAAGCCTGCTTCACTGGACTTGATTCAGCCCCTCCTGCCACTCTTTGTTTTCATTCTTGTTCTCTTGTGTCAAGAACTGGTGCATCTCCAATGTATATAGGGCACTCTCAGTTTTCCTGCCAACTCTTTTTTTTTTTAACGCTTGTACTCTGGGGCCATCGACGAGTGTGTCCACTCCCTTTCTTCAGCAGATGCCGTTGGGGAACAGGGTTTGACCACAAAGGCGATATCTTTTCCCTTCAAGGTTGAGTCACAGAACATCACTGGAACAGAACAATACATTCACACAGAGCAAACTTGAGCTAAAATAAACTTCTACTTATGATTAGTTTTTACATTTTTATCATACAGTGACCAGCTGTGCTGTAACTACCTAAGGAGTTACATATGCCAAGTAGGCATACGTGTAAATAGCTACATGTGGTGTGATTGAACTTCAAGACCCTAGGCACAGTTGTCTATAAATGCAGCAATCATGAGAACAGCTAAATGAAAATACAAAACAGCAACCCATCAACGTCTACAACTCTTGATTAATTTGATTGCATGATAGCCCAATGAATGAATTACAAAGTGTGTGAATATGTATCCTCTGGAAGGCAGGCTACACTAATAAACAAGTTTTTTTTAAACTGGTGTAATGGCTCGCTGGGCTCTACCACCTTGGTGAGGACTTGCTGGGACCCCAGGGGTACATATGCCTCAAATTAGCTGAGCCTTTTTGCTTGTTAAGGCAGCGCCTATGCTGAAAGTAGACCAATTCAGAGAAAAAGTCAAAGAATAAAATAAAAAATCTGTGAAGTCCTTCACGTCTTTTTTACGACGTGTGTCAGAGGGCCTCAACCTCAAGGTCTCCAGAGGATTAATTCCTCCTGCTGCGGTTCGTGTCCAGTTACATCGAGTGGATGCAACGGTGGCGCAAACCGCTAAGCACTTTCCGTTTTTCTGCCAACTCGATTTTTTCTCGAAAACCTGGAGGACACAGCCCATTCAGAGCTTGTATTTTGGTACCATCCATAAGTCTGCCCACCCCATTCTTTCAGTAGATGCTCTCATACATCATGGTGGAATTGGCCATATATGAACCCTAAAGCTCTAAGATGCCCTATTCCTAAACTGATTGAGCTTTTGCATCAATCATTGTGTCAAGCAAAGGTATGCAGAGGAGAGATGGCTCGCTGGGCCCTACCACCTTGGTGATAGCTCGCTGGAACCCGAGGTGTACACATGCCTTGAGCTGGACACCAAACCTGTGCTTGCTAAGGCAGCACATATACTAAAATTGGATCGATACAGAGAAGATTAGCATGGCCCCTGCGAAAGGATGACACGCAAATCCGTGAAGCGCTCCATATTTTTGCAGCTGTGATCAAAGCCTGCTTCACTGGACTTGATTCAGCCCCTCCTGCCACTCTTTGTTTTCATTCTTGTTCTCTTGTGTCTAGAACTGGTGCATCTCCAATGTATATAGGGCACTCTCAGTTTTCCTGCCAACTCTTTTTTTTTTTTAACGCTTGTACTCTGGGGCCATCGACGAGTGTGTCCACTCCCTTTCTTCAGCAGATGCCGTTGGGGAACAGGGTTTGACCACAAAGGCGATATCTTTTCCCTTCAAGGTTGAGTCACAGAACATCACTGGAACAGAACAATACATTCACACAGAGCAAACTTGAGCTAAAATAAACTTCTACTTATGATTAGTTTTTACATTTTTATCATACAGTGACCAGCTGTGCTGTAACTACCTAAGGAGTTACATATGCCAAGTAGGCATACGTGTAAATAGCTACATGTGGTGTGATTGAACTTCAAGACCCTAGGCACAGTTGTCTATAAATGCAGCAATCATGAGAACAGCTAAATGAAAATACAAAACAGCAACCCATCAACGTCTACAACTCTTGATTAATTTGATTGCATGATAGCCCAATGAATGAATTACAAAGTGTGTGAATATGTATCCTCTGGAAGGCAGGCTACACTAATAAACAAGTTTTTTTAAAACTGGTGTAATGGCTCGCTGGGCTCTACCACCTTGGTGAGGACTTGCTGGGACCCCAGGGGTTTCATATGCCTCAAATTAGCTGAGCCTTTTTGCTTGTTAAGGCAGCGCCTATGCTGAAAGTAGACCAATTCAGAGAAAAAGTCAAAGAATCAAATAAAAAATCTGTGAAGTCCTTCACGTCTTTTTCACGACGTGTGTCAGAGGGCCTCAACCTCAAGGTCTCCAGAGGATTAATTCCTCCTGCTGCGGTTCGTGTCCAGTTACATCGAGTGGATGCAACGGTGGCGCAAACCGCTAAGCACTTTCCGTTTTTCTGCCAACTCGATTTTTTCTCGAAAACCTGGAGGACACAGCCCATTCAGAGCTTGTATTTTGGTACCATCCATAAGTCTGCCCACCCCATTCTTTCAGTAGATGCTCTCATACATCATGGTGGAATTGGCCATATATGAACCCTAAAGCTCTAAGATGCCCTATTCCTAAACTGATTGAGCTTTTGCATCAATCATTGTGTCAAGCAAAGGTATGCAGAGGAGAGATGGCTCGATGGGCCCTACCACCTTGGTGATAGCTCGCTGGAACCCGAGGTGTACACATGCCTTGAGCTGGACACCAAACCTGTGCTTGCTAAGGCAGCACATATACTAAAATTGGATCGATACAGAGAAGATTAGCATGGCCCCTGCGAAAGGATGACACGCAAATCCGTGAAGCGCTCCATATTTTTGCAGCTGTGATCAAAGCCTGCTTCACTGGACTTGATTCAGCCCCTCCTGCCACTCTTTGTTTTCATTCTTGTTCTCTTGTGTCAAGAACTAGTGCATCTCCAATGTATATAGGGCACTCTCAGTTTTCCTGCCAACTCTTTTTTTTTTTAACGCTTGTACTCTGGGGCCATCGACGAGTGTGTCCACTCCCTTTCTTCAGCAGATGCCGTTGGGGAACAGGGTTTGACCACAAAGGCGATATCTTTTCCCTTCAAGGTTGAGTCACAGAACATCACTGGAACAGAACAATACATTCACACAGAGCAAACTTGAGCTAAAATAAACTTCTACTTATGATTAGTTTTTACATTTTTATCATACAGTGACCAGCTGTGCTGTAACTACCTAAGGAGTTACATATGCCAAGTAGGCATACGTGTAAATAGCTACATGTGGTGTGATTGAACTTCAAGACCCTAGGCACAGTTGTCTATAAATGCAGCAATCATGAGAACAGCTAAATGAAAATACAAAACAGCAACCCATCAACGTCTACAACTCTTGATTAATTTGATTGCATGATAGCCCAATGAATGAATTACAAAGTGTGTGAATATGTATCCTCTGGAAGGCAGGCTACACTAATAAACAAGTTTTTTTTAAACTGGTGTAATGGCTCGCTGGGCTCTACCACCTTGGTGAGGACTTGCTGGGACCCCAGGGGTACATATGCCTCAAATTAGCTGAGCCTTTTTGCTTGTTAAGGCAGCGCCTATGCTGAAAGTAGACCAATTCAGAGAAAAAGTCAAAGAATAAAATAAAAAATCTGTGAAGTCCTTCACGTCTTTTTTACGACGTGTGTCAGAGGGCCTCAACCTCAAGGTCTCCAGAGGATTAATTCCTCCTGCTGCGGTTCGTGTCCAGTTACATCGAGTGGATGCAACGGTGGCGCAAACCGCTAAGCACTTTCCGTTTTTCTGCCAACTCGATTTTTTCTCGAAAACCTGGAGGACACAGCCCATTCAGAGCTTGTATTTTGGTACCATCCATAAGTCTGCCCACCCCATTCTTTCAGTAGATGCTCTCATACATCATGGTGGAATTGGCCATATATGAACCCTAAAGCTCTAAGATGCCCTATTCCTAAACTGATTGAGCTTTTGCATCAATCATTGTGTCAAGCAAAGGTATGCAGAGGAGAGATGGCTCGCTGGGCCCTACCACCTTGGTGATAGCTCGCTGGAACCCGAGGTGTACACATGCCTTGAGCTGGACACCAAACCTGTGCTTGCTAAGGCAGCACATATACTAAAATTGGATCGATACAGAGAAGATTAGCATGGCCCCTGCGAAAGGATGACACGCAAATCCGTGAAGCGCTCCATATTTTTGCAGCTGTGATCAAAGCCTGCTTCACTGGACTTGATTCAGCCCCTCCTGCCACTCTTTGTTTTCATTCTTGTTCTCTTGTGTCAAGAACTGGTGCATCTCCAATGTATATAGGGCACTCTCAGTTTTCCTGCCAACTCTTTTTTTTTTTTAACGCTTGTACTCTGGGGCCATCGACGAGTGTGTCCACTCCCTTTCTTCAGCAGATGCCGTTGGGGAACAGGGTTTGACCACAAAGGCGATATCTTTTCCCTTCAAGGTTGAGTCACAGAACATCACTGGAACAGAACAATACATTCACACAGAGCAAACTTGAGCTAAAATAAACTTCTACTTATGATTAGTTTTTACATTTTTATCATACAGTGACCAGCTGTGCTGTAACTACCTAAGGAGTTACATATGCCAAGTAGGCATACGTGTAAATAGCTACATGTGGTGTGATTGAACTTCAAGACCCTAGGCACAGTTGTCTATAAATGCAGCAATCATGAGAACAGCTAAATGAAAATACAAAACAGCAACCCATCAACGTCTACAACTCTTGATTAATTTGATTGCATGATAGCCCAATGAATGAATTACAAAGTGTGTGAATATGTATCCTCTGGAAGGCAGGCTACACTAATAAACAAGTTTTTTTAAAACTGGTGTAATGGCTCGCTGGGCTCTACCACCTTGGTGAGGACTTGCTGGGACCCCAGGGGTTTCATATGCCTCAAATTAGCTGAGCCTTTTTGCTTGTTAAGGCAGCGCCTATGCTGAAAGTAGACCAATTCAGAGAAAAAGTCAAAGAATCAAATAAAAAATCTGTGAAGTCCTTCACGTCTTTTTCACGACGTGTGTCAGAGGGCCTCAACCTCAAGGTCTCCAGAGGATTAATTCCTCCTGCTGCGGTTCGTGTCCAGTTACATCGAGTGGATGCAACGGTGGCGCAAACCGCTAAGCACTTTCCGTTTTTCTGCCAACTCGATTTTTTCTCGAAAACCTGGAGGACACAGCCCATTCAGAGCTTGTATTTTGGTACCATCCATAAGTCTGCCCACCCCATTCTTTCAGTAGATGCTCTCATACATCATGGTGGAATTGGCCATATATGAACCCTAAAGCTCTAAGATGCCCTATTCCTAAACTGATTGAGCTTTTGCATCAATCATTGTGTCAAGCAAAGGTATGCAGAGGAGAGATGGCTCGATGGGCCCTACCACCTTGGTGATAGCTCGCTGGAACCCGAGGTGTACACATGCCTTGAGCTGGACACCAAACCTGTGCTTGCTAAGGCAGCACATATACTAAAATTGGATCGATACAGAGAAGATTAGCATGGCCCCTGCGAAAGGATGACACGCAAATCCGTGAAGCGCTCCATATTTTTGCAGCTGTGATCAAAGCCTGCTTCACTGGACTTGATTCAGCCCCTCCTGCCACTCTTTGTTTTCATTCTTGTTCTCTTGTGTCAAGAACTGGTGCATCTCCAATGTATATAGGGCACTCTCAGTTTTCCTGCCAACTCTTTTTTTTTTTAACGCTTGTACTCTGGGGCCATCGACGAGTGTGTCCACTCCCTTTCTTCAGCAGATGCCGTTGGGGAACAGGGTTTGACCACAAAGGCGATATCTTTTCCCTTCAAGGTTGAGTCACAGAACATCACTGGAACAGAACAATACATTCACACAGAGCAAACTTGAGCTAAAATAAACTTCTACTTATGATTAGTTTTTACATTTTTATCATACAGTGACCAGCTGTGCTGTAACTACCTAAGGAGTTACATATGCCAAGTAGGCATACGTGTAAATAGCTACATGTGGTGTGATTGAACTTCAAGACCCTAGGCACAGTTGTCTATAAATGCAGCAATCATGAGAACAGCTAAATGAAAATACAAAACAGCAACCCATCAACGTCTACAACTCTTGATTAATTTGATTGCATGATAGCCCAATGAATGAATTACAAAGTGTGTGAATATGTATCCTCTGGAAGGCAGGCTACACTAATAAACAAGTTTTTTTTAAACTGGTGTAATGGCTCGCTGGGCTCTACCACCTTGGTGAGGACTTGCTGGGACCCCAGGGGTTTCATATGCCTCAAATTAGCTGAGCCTTTTTGCTTGTTAAGGCAGCGCCTATGCTGAAAGTAGACCAATTCAGAGAAAAAGTCAAAGAATCAAATAAAAAATCTGTGAAGTCCTTCACGTCTTTTTCACGACGTGTGTCAGAGGGCCTCAACCTCAAGGTCTCCAGAGGATTAATTCCTCCTGCTGCGGTTCGTGTCCAGTTACATCGAGTGGATGCAACGGTGGCGCAAACCGCTAAGCACTTTCCGTTTTTCTGCCAACTCGATTTTTTCTCGAAAACCTGGAGGACACAGCCCATTCAGAGCTTGTATTTTGGTACCATCCATAAGTCTGCCCACCCCATTCTTTCAGTAGATGCTCTCATACATCATGGTGGAATTGGCCATATATGAACCCTAAAGCTCTAAGATGCCCTATTCCTAAACTGATTGAGCTTTTGCATCAATCATTGTGTCAAGCAAAGGTATGCAGAGGAGAGATGGCTCGATGGGCCCTACCACCTTGGTGATAGCTCGCTGGAACCCGAGGTGTACACATGCCTTGAGCTGGACACCAAACCTGTGCTTGCTAAGGCAGCACATATACTAAAATTGGATCGATACAGAGAAGATTAGCATGGCCCCTGCGAAAGGATGACACGCAAATCCGTGAAGCGCTCCATATTTTTGCAGCTGTGATCAAAGCCTGCTTCACTGGACTTGATTCAGCCCCTCCTGCCACTCTTTGTTTTCATTCTTGTTCTCTTGTGTCAAGAACTGGTGCATCTCCAATGTATATAGGGCACTCTCAGTTTTCCTGCCAACTCTTTTTTTTTTTAACGCTTGTACTCTGGGGCCATCGACGAGTGTGTCCACTCCCTTTCTTCAGCAGATGCCGTTGGGGAACAGGGTTTGACCACAAAGGCGATATCTTTTCCCTTCAAGGTTGAGTCACAGAACATCACTGGAACAGAACAATACATTCACACAGAGCAAACTTGAGCTAAAATAAACTTCTACTTATGATTAGTTTTTACATTTTTATCATACAGTGACCAGCTGTGCTGTAACTACCTAAGGAGTTACATATGCCAAGTAGGCATACGTGTAAATAGCTACATGTGGTGTGATTGAACTTCAAGACCCTAGGCACAGTTGTCTATAAATGCAGCAATCATGAGAACAGCTAAATGAAAATACAAAACAGCAACCCATCAACGTCTACAACTCTTGATTAATTTGATTGCATGATAGCCCAATGAATGAATTACAAAGTGTGTGAATATGTATCCTCTGGAAGGCAGGCTACACTAATAAACAAGTTTTTTTTAAACTGGTGTAATGGCTCGCTGGGCTCTACCACCTTGGTGAGGACTTGCTGGGACCCCAGGGGTACATATGCCTCAAATTAGCTGAGCCTTTTTGCTTGTTAAGGCAGCGCCTATGCTGAAAGTAGACCAATTCAGAGAAAAAGTCAAAGAATAAAATAAAAAATCTGTGAAGTCCTTCACGTCTTTTTTACGACGTGTGTCAGAGGGCCTCAACCTCAAGGTCTCCAGAGGATTAATTCCTCCTGCTGCGGTTCGTGTCCAGTTACATCGAGTGGATGCAACGGTGGCGCAAACCGCTAAGCACTTTCCGTTTTTCTGCCAACTCGATTTTTTCTCGAAAACCTGGAGGACACAGCCCATTCAGAGCTTGTATTTTGGTACCATCCATAAGTCTGCCCACCCCATTCTTTCAGTAGATGCTCTCATACATCATGGTGGAATTGGCCATATATGAACCCTAAAGCTCTAAGATGCCCTATTCCTAAACTGATTGAGCTTTTGCATCAATCATTGTGTCAAGCAAAGGTATGCAGAGGAGAGATGGCTCGCTGGGCCCTACCACCTTGGTGATAGCTCGCTGGAACCCGAGGTGTACACATGCCTTGAGCTGGACACCAAACCTGTGCTTGCTAAGGCAGCACATATACTAAAATTGGATCGATACAGAGAAGATTAGCATGGCCCCTGCGAAAGGATGACACGCAAATCCGTGAAGCGCTCCATATTTTTGCAGCTGTGATCAAAGCCTGCTTCACTGGACTTGATTCAGCCCCTCCTGCCACTCTTTGTTTTCATTCTTGTTCTCTTGTGTCAAGAACTGGTGCATCTCCAATGTATATAGGGCACTCTCAGTTTTCCTGCCAACTCTTTTTTTTTTTTAACGCTTGTACTCTGGGGCCATCGACGAGTGTGTCCACTCCCTTTCTTCAGCAGATGCCGTTGGGGAACAGGGTTTGACCACAAAGGCGATATCTTTTCCCTTCAAGGTTGAGTCACAGAACATCACTGGAACAGAACAATACATTCACACAGAGCAAACTTGAGCTAAAATAAACTTCTACTTATGATTAGTTTTTACATTTTTATCATACAGTGACCAGCTGTGCTGTAACTACCTAAGGAGTTACATATGCCAAGTAGGCATACGTGTAAATAGCTACATGTGGTGTGATTGAACTTCAAAACCCTAGGCACAGTTGTCTATAAATGCAGCAATCATGAGAACAGCTAAATGAAAATACAAAACAGCAACCCATCAACGTCTACAACTCTTGATTAATTTGATTGCATGATAGCCCAATGAATGAATTACAAAGTGTGTGAATATGTATCCTCTGGAAGGCAGGCTACACTAATAAACAAGTTTTTTTAAAACTGGTGTAATGGCTCGCTGGGCTCTACCACCTTGGTGAGGACTTGCTGGGACCCCAGGGGTTTCATATGCCTCAAATTAGCTGAGCCTTTTTGCTTGTTAAGGCAGCGCCTATGCTGAAAGTAGACCAATTCAGAGAAAAAGTCAAAGAATCAAATAAAAAATATGTGAAGTCCTTCACGTCTTTTTCACGACGTGTGTCAGAGGGCCTCAACCTCAAGGTCTCCAGAGGATTAATTCCTCCTGCTGCGGTTCGTGTCCAGTTACATCGAGTGGATGCAACGGTGGCGCAAACCGCTAAGCACTTTCCGTTTTTCTGCCAACTCGATTTTTTCTCGAAAACCTGGAGGACACAGCCCATTCAGAGCTTGTATTTTGGTACCATCCATAAGTCTGCCCACCCCATTCTTTCAGTAGATGCTCTCATACATCATGGTGGAATTGGCCATATATGAACCCTAAAGCTCTAAGATGCCCTATTCCTAAACTGATTGAGCTTTTGCATCAATCATTGTGTCAAGCAAAGGTATGCAGAGGAGAGATGGCTCGATGGGCCCTACCACCTTGGTGATAGCTCGCTGGAACCCGAGGTGTACACATGCCTTGAGCTGGACACCAAACCTGTGCTTGCTAAGGCAGCACATATACTAAAATTGGATCGATACAGAGAAGATTAGCATGGCCCCTGCGAAAGGATGACACGCAAATCCGTGAAGCGCTCCATATTTTTGCAGCTGTGATCAAAGCCTGCTTCACTGGACTTGATTCAGCCCCTCCTGCCACTCTTTGTTTTCATTCTTGTTCTCTTGTGTCAAGAACTGGTGCATCTCCAATGTATATAGGGCACTCTCAGTTTTCCTGCCAACTCTTTTTTTTTTAACGCTTGTACTCTGGGGCCATCGACGAGTGTGTCCACTCCCTTTCTTCAGCAGATGCCGTTGGGGAACAGGGTTTGACCACAAAGGCGATATCTTTTCCCTTCAAGGTTGAGTCACAGAACATCACTGGAACAGAACAATACATTCACACAGAGCAAACTTGAGCTAAAATAAACTTCTACTTATGATTAGTTTTTACATTTTTATCATACAGTGACCAGCTGTGCTGTAACTACCTAAGGAGTTACATATGCCAAGTAGGCATACGTGTAAATAGCTACATGTGGTGTGATTGAACTTCAAGACCCTAGGCACAGTTGTCTATAAATGCAGCAATCATGAGAACAGCTAAATGAAAATACAAAACAGCAACCCATCAACGTCTACAACTCTTGATTAATTTGATTGCATGATAGCCCAATGAATGAATTACAAAGTGTGTGAATATGTATCCTCTGGAAGGCAGGCTACACTAATAAACAAGTTTTTTTTAAACTGGTGTAATGGCTCGCTGGGCTCTACCACCTTGGTGAGGACTTGCTGGGACCCCAGGGGTTTCATATGCCTCAAATTAGCTGAGCCTTTTTGCTTGTTAAGGCAGCGCCTATGCTGAAAGTAGACCAATTCAGAGAAAAAGTCAAAGAATCAAATAAAAAATCTGTGAAGTCCTTCACGTCTTTTTCACGACGTGTGTCAGAGGGCCTCAACCTCAAGGTCTCCAGAGGATTAATTCCTCCTGCTGCGGTTCGTGTCCAGTTACATCGAGTGGATGCAACGGTGGCGCAAACCGCTAAGCACTTTCCGTTTTTCTGCCAACTCGATTTTTTCTCGAAAACCTGGAGGACACAGCCCATTCAGAGCTTGTATTTTGGTACCATCCATAAGTCTGCCCACCCCATTCTTTCAGTAGATGCTCTCATACATCATGGTGGAATTGGCCATATATGAACCCTAAAGCTCTAAGATGCCCTATTCCTAAACTGATTGAGCTTTTGCATCAATCATTGTGTCAAGCAAAGGTATGCAGAGGAGAGATGGCTCGATGGGCCCTACCACCTTGGTGATAGCTCGCTGGAACCCGAGGTGTACACATGCCTTGAGCTGGACACCAAACCTGTGCTTGCTAAGGCAGCACATATACTAAAATTGGATCGATACAGAGAAGATTAGCATGGCCCCTGCGAAAGGATGACACGCAAATCCGTGAAGCGCTCCATATTTTTGCAGCTGTGATCAAAGCCTGCTTCACTGCACTTGATTCAGCCCCTCCTGCCACTCTTTGTTTTCATTCTTGTTCTCTTGTGTCAAGAACTGGTGCATCTCCAATGTATATAGGGCACTCTCAGTTTTCCTGCCAACTCTTTTTTTTTTTAACGCTTGTACTCTGGGGCCATCGACGAGTGTGTCCACTCCCTTTCTTCAGCAGATGCCGTTGGGGAACAGGGTTTGACCACAAAGGCGATATCTTTTCCCTTCAAGGTTGAGTCACAGAACATCACTGGAACAGAACAATACATTCACACAGAGCAAACTTGAGCTAAAATAAACTTCTACTTATGATTAGTTTTTACATTTTTATCATACAGTGACCAGCTGTGCTGTAACTACCTAAGGAGTTACATATGCCAAGTAGGCATACGTGTAAATAGCTACATGTGGTGTGATTGAACTTCAAGACCCTAGGCACAGTTGTCTATAAATGCAGCAATCATGAGAACAGCTAAATGAAAATACAAAACAGCAACCCATCAACGTCTACAACTCTTGATTAATTTGATTGCATGATAGCCCAATGAATGAATTACAAAGTGTGTGAATATGTATCCTCTGGAAGGCAGGCTACACTAATAAACAAGTTTTTTTTAAACTGGTGTAATGGCTAGCTGGGCTTTACCACCTTGGTGAGGACTTGCTGGGACCCCAGGGGTACATATGCCTCAAATTAGCTGAGCCTTTTTGCTTGTTAAGGCAGCGCCTATGCTGAAAGTAGACCAATTCAGAGAAAAAGTCAAAGAATCAAATAAAAAATCTGTGAAGTCCTTCACGTCTTTTTATGACGTGTGTCAGAGGGCCTCAACCTCAAGGTCTCCAGAGGATTAATTCCTCCTGCTGCGGTTCGTGTCCAGTTACATCGAGTGGATGCAACGGTGGCGCAAACCGCTAAGCACTTTCCGTTTTTCTGCCAACTCGATTTTTTCTCGAAAACCTGGAGGACACAGCCCATTCAGAGCTTGTATTTTGGTACCATCCATAAGTCTGCCCACCCCATTCTTTCAGTAGATGCTCTCATACATCATGGTGGAATTGGCCATATATGAACCCTAAAGCTCTAAGATGCCCTATTCCTAAACTGATTGAGCTTTTGCATCAATCATTGTGTCAAGCAAAGGTATGCAGAGGAGAGATGGCTCGCTGGGCCCTACCACCTTGGTGATAGCTCGCTGGAACCCGAGGTGTACACATGCCTTGAGCTGGACACCAAACCTGTGCTTGCTAAGGCAGCACATATACTAAAATTGGATCGATACAGAGAAGATTAGCATGGCCCCTGCGAAAGGATGACACGCAAATCCGTGAAGCGCTCCATATTTTTGCAGCTGTGATCAAAGCCTGCTTCACTGGACTTGATTCAGCCCCTCCTGCCACTCTTTGTTTTCATTCTTGTTCTCTTGTGTCAAGAACTGGTGCATCTCCAATGTATATAGGGCACTCTCAGTTTTCCTGCCAACTCTTTTTTTTTTTTAACGCTTGTACTCTGGGGCCATCGACGAGTGTGTCCACTCCCTTTCTTCAGCAGATGCCGTTGGGGAACAGGGTTTGACCACAAAGGCGATATCTTTTCCCTTCAAGGTTGAGTCACAGAACATCACTGGAACAGAACAATACATTCACACAGAGCAAACTTGAGCTAAAATAAACTTCTACTTATGATTAGTTTTTACATTTTTATCATACAGTGACCAGCTGTGCTGTAACTACCTAAGGAGTTACATATGCCAAGTAGGCATACGTGTAAATAGCTACATGTGGTGTGATTGAACTTCAAGACCCTAGGCACAGTTGTCTATAAATGCAGCAATCATGAGAACAGCTAAATGAAAATACAAAACAGCAACCCATCAACGTCTACAACTCTTGATTAATTTGATTGCATGATAGCCCAATGAATGAATTACAAAGTGTGTGAATATGTATCCTCTGGAAGGCAGGCTACACTAATAAACAAGTTTTTTTTAAACTGGTGTAATGGCTCGCTGGGCTCTACCACCTTGGTGAGGACTTGCTGGGACCCCAGGGGTTTCATATGCCTCAAATTAGCTGAGCCTTTTTGCTTGTTAAGGCAGCGCCTATGCTGAAAGTAGACCAATTCAGAGAAAAAGTCAAAGAATCAAATAAAAAATCTGTGAAGTCCTTCACGTCTTTTTCACGACGTGTGTCAGAGGGCCTCAACCTCAAGGTCTCCAGAGGATTAATTCCTCCTGCTGCGGTTCGTGTCCAGTTACATCGAGTGGATGCAACGGTGGCGCAAACCGCTAAGCACTTTCCGTTTTTCTGCCAACTCGATTTTTTCTCGAAAACCTGGAGGACACAGCCCATTCAGAGCTTGTATTTTGGTACCATCCATAAGTCTGCCCACCCCATTCTTTCAGTAGATGCTCTCATACATCATGGTGGAATTGGCCATATATGAACCCTAAAGCTCTAAGATGCCCTATTCCTAAACTGATTGAGCTTTTGCATCAATCATTGTGTCAAGCAAAGGTATGCAGAGGAGAGATGGCTCGATGGGCCCTACCACCTTGGTGATAGCTCGCTGGAACCCGAGGTGTACACATGCCTTGAGCTGGACACCAAACCTGTGCTTGCTAAGGCAGCACATATACTAAAATTGGATCGATACAGAGAAGATTAGCATGGCCCCTGCGAAAGGATGACACGCAAATCCGTGAAGCGCTCCATATTTTTGCAGCTGTGATCAAAGCCTGCTTCACTGCACTTGATTCAGCCCCTCCTGCCACTCTTTGTTTTCATTCTTGTTCTCTTGTGTCAAGAACTGGTGCATCTCCAATGTATATAGGGCACTCTCAGTTTTCCTGCCAACTCTTTTTTTTTTTAACGCTTGTACTCTGGGGCCATCGACGAGTGTGTCCACTCCCTTTCTTCAGCAGATGCCGTTGGGGAACAGGGTTTGACCACAAAGGCGATATCTTTTCCCTTCAAGGTTGAGTCACAGAACATCACTGGAACAGAACAATACATTCACACAGAGCAAACTTGAGCTAAAATAAACTTCTACTTATGATTAGTTTTTACATTTTTATCATACAGTGACCAGCTGTGCTGTAACTACCTAAGGAGTTACATATGCCAAGTAGGCATACGTGTAAATAGCTACATGTGGTGTGATTGAACTTCAAGACCCTAGGCACAGTTGTCTATAAATGCAGCAATCATGAGAACAGCTAAATGAAAATACAAAACAGCAACCCATCAACGTCTACAACTCTTGATTAATTTGATTGCATGATAGCCCAATGAATGAATTACAAAGTGTGTGAATATGTATCCTCTGGAAGGCAGGCTACACTAATAAACAAGTTTTTTTTAAACTGGTGTAATGGCTCGCTGGGCTCTACCACCTTGGTGAGGACTTGCTGGGACCCCAGGGGTACATATGCCTCAAATTAGCTGAGCCTTTTTGCTTGTTAAGGCAGCGCCTATGCTGAAAGTAGACCAATTCAGAGAAAAAGTCAAAGAATCAAATAAAAAATCTGTGAAGTCCTTCACGTCTTTTTTACGACGTGTGTCAGAGGGCCTCAACCTCAAGGTCTCCAGAGGATTAATTCCTCCTGCTGCGGTTCGTGTCCAGTTACATCGAGTGGATGCAACGGTGGCGCAAACCGCTAAGCACTTTCCGTTTTTCTGCCAACTCGATTTTTTCTCGAAAACCTGGAGGACACAGCCCATTCAGAGCTTGTATTTTGGTACCATCCATAAGTCTGCCCACCCCATTCTTTCAGTAGATGCTCTCATACATCATGGTGGAATTGGCCATATATGAACCCTAAAGCTCTAAGATGCCCTATTCCTAAACTGATTGAGCTTTTGCATCAATCATTGTGTCAAGCAAAGGTATGCAGAAGAGAGATGGCTCGCTGGGCCCTACCACCTTGGTGATAGCTCGCTGGAACCCGAGGTGTACACATGCCTTGAGCTGGACACCAAACCTGTGCTTGCTAAGGCAGCACATATACTAAAATTGGATCGATACAGAGAAGATTAGCATGGCCCCTGCGAAAGGATGACACGCAAATCCGTGAAGCGCTCCATATTTTTGCAGCTGTGATCAAAGCCTGCTTCACTGGACTTGATTCAGCCCCTCCTGCCACTCTTTGTTTTCATTCTTGTTATCTTGTGTCAAGAACTGGTGCATCTCCAATGTATATAGGGCACTCTCAGTTTTCCTGCCAACTCTTTTTTTTTTAACGCTTGTACTCTGGGGCCATCGACGAGTGTGTCCACTCCCTTTCTTCAGCAGATGCCGTTGGGGAACAGGGTTTGACCACAAAGGCGATATCTTTTCCCTTCAAGGTTGAGTCACAGAACATCACTGGAACAGAACAATACATTCACACAGAGCAAACTTGAGCTAAAATAAACTTCTACTTATGATTAGTTTTTACATTTTTATCATACAGTGACCAGCTGTGCTGTAACTACCTAAGGAGTTACATATGCCAAGTAGGCATACGTGTAAATAGCTACATGTGGTGTGATTGAACTTCAAGACCCTAGGCACAGTTGTCTATAAATGCAGCAATCATGAGAACAGCTAAATGAAAATACAAAACAGCAACCCATCAACGTCTACAACTCTTGATTAATTTGATTGCATGATAGCCCAATGAATGAATTACAAAGTGTGTGAATATGTATCCTCTGGAAGGCAGGCTACACTAATAAACAAGTTTTTTTTAAACTGGTGTAATGGCTCGCTGGGCTCTACCACCTTGGTGAGGACTTGCTGGGACCCCAGGGGTACATATGCCTCAAATTAGCTGAGCCTTTTTGCTTGTTAAGGCAGCGCCTATGCTGAAAGTAGACCAATTCAGAGAAAAAGTCAAAGAATAAAATAAAAAATCTGTGAAGTCCTTCACGTCTTTTTTACGACGTGTGTCAGAGGGCCTCAACCTCAAGGTCTCCAGAGGATTAATTCCTCCTGCTGCGGTTCGTGTCCAGTTACATCGAGTGGATGCAACGGTGGCGCAAACCGCTAAGCACTTTCCGTTTTTCTGCCAACTCGATTTTTTCTCGAAAACCTGGAGGACACAGCCCATTCAGAGCTTGTATTTTGGTACCATCCATAAGTCTGCCCACCCCATTCTTTCAGTAGATGCTCTCATACATCATGGTGGAATTGGCCATATATGAACCCTAAAGCTCTAAGATGCCCTATTCCTAAACTGATTGAGCTTTTGCATCAATCATTGTGTCAAGCAAAGGTATGCAGAGGAGAGATGGCTCGCTGGGCCCTACCACCTTGGTGATAGCTCGCTGGAACCCGAGGTGTACACATGCCTTGAGCTGGACACCAAACCTGTGCTTGCTAAGGCAGCACATATACTAAAATTGGATCGATACAGAGAAGATTAGCATGGCCCCTGCGAAAGGATGACACGCAAATCCGTGAAGCGCTCCATATTTTTGCAGCTGTGATCAAAGCCTGCTTCACTGGACTTGATTCAGCCCCTCCTGCCACTCTTTGTTTTCATTCTTGTTCTCTTGTGTCAAGAACTGGTGCATCTCCAATGTATATAGGGCACTCTCAGTTTTCCTGCCAACTCTTTTTTTTTTTTTAACGCTTGTACTCTGGGGCCATCGACGAGTGTGTCCACTCCCTTTCTTCAGCAGATGCCGTTGGGGAACAGGGTTTGACCACAAAGGCGATATCTTTTCCCTTCAAGGTTGAGTCACAGAACATCACTGGAACAGAACAATACATTCACACAGAGCAAACTTGAGCTAAAATAAACTTCTACTTATGATTAGTTTTTACATTTTTATCATACAGTGACCAGCTGTGCTGTAACTACCTAAGGAGTTACATATGCCAAGTAGGCATACGTGTAAATAGCTACATGTGGTGTGATTGAACTTCAAGACCCTAGGCACAGTTGTCTATAAATGCAGCAATCATGAGAACAGCTAAATGAAAATACAAAACAGCAACCCATCAACGTCTACAACTCTTGATTAATTTGATTGCATGATAGCCCAATGAATGAATTACAAAGTGTGTGAATATGTATCCTCTGGAAGGCAGGCTACACTAATAAACAAGTTTTTTTTAAACTGGTGTAATGGCTCGCTGGGCTCTACCACCTTGGTGAGGACTTGCTGGGACCCCAGGGGTTTGATAAGCCTCAAATTAGCTGAGCCTTTTTGCTTGTTAAGGCAGCGCCTATGCTGAAAGTAGACCAATTCAGAGAAAAAGTCAAAGAATCAAATAAAAAATCTGTGAAGTCCTTCACGTCTTTTTCACGACGTGTGTCAGAGGGCCTCAACCTCAAGGTCTCCAGAGGATTAATTCCTCCTGCTGCGGTTCGTGTCCAGTTACATCGAGTGGATGCAACGGTGGCGCAAACCGCTAAGCACTTTCCGTTTTTCTGCCAACTCGATTTTTTCTCGAAAACCTGGAGGACACAGCCCATTCAGAGCTTGTATTTTGGTACCATCCATAAGTCTGCCCACCCCATTCTTTCAGTAGATGCTCTCATACATCATGGTGGAATTGGCCATATATGAACCCTAAAGCTCTAAGATGCCCTATTCCTAAACTGATTGAGCTTTTGCATCAATCATTGTGTCAAGCAAAGGTATGCAGAGGAGAGATGGCTCGATGGGCCCTACCACCTTGGTGATAGCTCGCTGGAACCCGAGGTGTACACATGCCTTGAGCTGGACACCAAACCTGTGCTTGCTAAGGCAGCACATATACTAAAATTGGATCGATACAGAGAAGATTAGCATGGCCCCTGCGAAAGGATGACACGCAAATCCGTGAAGCGCTCCATATTTTTGCAGCTGTGATCAAAGCCTGCTTCACTGGACTTGATTCAGCCCCTCCTGCCACTCTTTGTTTTCATTCTTGTTCTCTTGTGTCAAGAACTGGTGCATCTCCAATGTATATAGGGCACTCTCAGTTTTCCTGCCAACTCTTTTTTTTTTTAACGCTTGTACTCTGGGGCCATCGACGAGTGTGTCCACTCCCTTTCTTCAGCAGATGCCGTTGGGGAACAGGGTTTGACCACAAAGGCGATATCTTTTCCCTTCAAGGTTGAGTCACAGAACATCACTGGAACAGAACAATACATTCACACAGAGCAAACTTGAGCTAAAATAAACTTCTACTTATGATTAGTTTTTACATTTTTATCATACAGTGACCAGCTGTGCTGTAACTACCTAAGGAGTTACATATGCCAAGTAGGCATACGTGTAAATAGCTACATGTGGTGTGATTGAACTTCAAGACCCTAGGCACAGTTGTCTATAAATGCAGCAATCATGAGAACAGCTAAATGAAAATACAAAACAGCAACCCATCAACGTCTACAACTCTTGATTAATTTGATTGCATGATAGCCCAATGAATGAATTACAAAGTGTGTGAATATGTATCCTCTGGAAGGCAGGCTACACTAATAAACAAGTTTTTTTTAAACTGGTGTAATGGCTCGCTGGGCTCTACCACCTTGGTGAGGACTTGCTGGGACCCCAGGGGTTTCATATGCCTCAAATTAGCTGAGCCTTTTTGCTTGTTAAGGCAGCGCCTATGCTGAAAGTAGACCAATTCAGAGAAAAAGTCAAAGAATCAAATAAAAAATCTGTGAAGTCCTTCACGTCTTTTTCACGACGTGTGTCAGAGGGCCTCAACCTCAAGGTCTCCAGAGGATTAATTCCTCCTGCTGCGGTTCGTGTCCAGTTACATCGAGTGGATGCAACGGTGGCGCAAACCGCTAAGCACTTTCCGTTTTTCTGCCAACTCGATTTTTTCTCGAAAACCTGGAGGACACAGCCCATTCAGAGCTTGTATTTTGGTACCATCCATAAGTCTGCCCACCCCATTCTTTCAGTAGATGCTCTCATACATCATGGTGGAATTGGCCATATATGAACCCTAAAGCTCTAAGATGCCCTATTCCTAAACTGATTGAGCTTTTGCATCAATCATTGTGTCAAGCAAAGGTATGCAGAGGAGAGATGGCTCGATGGGCCCTACCACCTTGGTGATAGCTCGCTGGAACCCGAGGTGTACACATGCCTTGAGCTGGACACCAAACCTGTGCTTGCTAAGGCAGCACATATACTAAAATTGGATCGATACAGAGAAGATTAGCATGGCCCCTGCGAAAGGATGACACGCAAATCCGTGAAGCGCTCCATATTTTTGCAGCTGTGATCAAAGCCTGCTTCACTGGACTTGATTCAGCCCCTCCTGCCACTCTTTGTTTTCATTCTTGTTCTCTTGTGTCAAGAACTGGTGCATCTCCAATGTATATAGGGCACTCTCAGTTTTCCTGCCAACTCTTTTTTTTTTTAACGCTTGTACTCTGGAGCCATCGACGAGTGTGTCCACTCCCTTTCTTCAGCAGATGCCGTTGGGGAACAGGGTTTGACCACAAAGGCGATATCTTTTCCCTTCAAGGTTGAGTCACAGAACATCACTGGAACAGAACAATACATTCACACAGAGCAAACTTGAGCTAAAATAAACTTCTACTTATGATTAGTTTTTACATTTTTATCATACAGTGACCAGCTGTGCTGTAACTACCTAAGGAGTTACATATGCCAAGTAGGCATACGTGTAAATAGCTACATGTGGTGTGATTGAACTTCAAGACCCTAGGCACAGTTGTCTATAAATGCAGCAATCATGAGAACAGCTAAATGAAAATACAAAACAGCAACCCATCAACGTCTACAACTCTTGATTAATTTGATTGCATGATAGCCCAATGAATGAATTACAAAGTGTGTGAATATGTATCCTCTGGAAGGCAGGCTACACTAATAAACAAGTTTTTTTTAAACTGGTGTAATGGCTCGCTGGGCTCTACCACCTTGGTGAGGACTTGCTGGGACCCCAGGGGTACATATGCCTCAAATTAGCTGAGCCTTTTTGCTTGTTAAGGCAGCGCCTATGCTGAAACTAGACCAATTCAGAGAAAAAGTCAAAGAATCAAATAAAAAATCTGTGAAGTCCTTCACGTCTTTTTATGACGTGTGTCAGAGGGCCTCAACCTCAAGGTCTCCAGAGGATTAATTCCTCCTGCTGCGGTTCGTGTCCAGTTACATCGAGTGGATGCAACGGTGGCGCAAACCGCTAAGCACTTTCCGTTTTTCTGCCAACTCGATTTTTTCTCGAAAACCTGGAGGACACAGCCCATTCAGAGCTTGTATTTTGGTACCATCCATAAGTCTGCCCACCCCATTCTTTCAGTAGATGCTCTCATACATCATGGTGGAATTGGCCATATATGAACCCTAAAGCTCTAAGATGCCCTATTCCTAAACTGATTGAGCTTTTGCATCAATCATTGTGTCAAGCAAAGGTATGCAGAGGAGAGATGGCTCGCTGGGCCCTACCACCTTGGTGATAGCTCGCTGGAACCCGAGGTGTACAAATGCCTTGAGCTGGACACCAAACCTGTGCTTGCTAAGGCAGCACATATACTAAAATTGGATCGATACAGAGAAGATTAGCATGGCCCCTGCGAAAGGATGACACGCAAATCCGTGAAGCGCTCCATATTTTTGCAGCTGTGATCAAAGCCTGCTTCACTGGACTTGATTCAGCCCCTCCTGCCACTCTTTGTTTTCATTCTTGTTCTCTTGTGTCAAGAACTGGTGCATCTCCAATGTATATAGGGCACTCTCAGTTTTCCTGCCAACTCTTTTTTTTTTTTAACGCTTGTACTCTGGGGCCATCGACGAGTGTGTCCACTCCCTTTCTTCAGCAGATGCCGTTGGGGAACAGGGTTTGACCACAAAGGCGATATCTTTTCCCTTCAAGGTTGAGTCACAGAACATCACTGGAACAGAACAATACATTCACACAGAGCAAACTTGAGCTAAAATAAACTTCTACTTATGATTAGTTTTTACATTTTTATCATACAGTGACCAGCTGTGCTGTAACTACCTAAGGAGTTACATATGCCAAGTAGGCATACGTGTAAATAGCTACATGTGGTGTGATTGAACTTCAAGACCCTAGGCACAGTTGTCTATAAATGCAGCAATCATGAGAACAGCTAAATGAAAATACAAAACAGCAACCCATCAACGTCTACAACTCTTGATTAATTTGATTGCATGATAGCCCAATGAATGAATTACAAAGTGTGTGAATATGTATCCTCTGGAAGGCAGGCTACACTAATAAACAAGTTTTTTTTAAACTGGTGTAATGGCTCGCTGGGCTCTACCACCTTGGTGAGGACTTGCTGGGACCCCAGGGGTACATATGCCTCAAATTAGCTGAGCCTTTTTGCTTGTTAAGGCAGCGCCTATGCTGAAAGTAGACCAATTCAGAGAAAAAGTCAAAGAATCAAATAAAAAATCTGTGAAGTCCTTCACGTCTTTTTTACGACGTGTGTCAGAGGGCCTCAACCTCAAGGTCTCCAGAGGATTAATTCCTCCTGCTGCGGTTCGTGTCCAGTTACATCGAGTGGATGCAACGGTGGCGCAAACCGCTAAGCACTTTCCGTTTTTCTGCCAACTCGATTTTTTCTCGAAAACCTGGAGGACACAGCCCATTCAGAGCTTGTATTTTGGTACCATCCATAAGTCTGCCCACCCCATTCTTTCAGTAGATGCTCTCATACATCATGGTGGAATTGGCCATATATGAACCCTAAAGCTCTAAGATGCCCTATTCCTAAACTGATTGAGCTTTTGCATCAATCATTGTGTCAAGCAAAGGTATGCAGAAGAGAGATGGCTCGCTGGGCCCTACCACCTTGGTGATAGCTCGCTGGAACCCGAGGTGTACACATGCCTTGAGCTGGACACCAAACCTGTGCTTGCTAAGGCAGCACATATACTAAAATTGGATCGATACAGAGAAGATTAGCATGGCCCCTGCAAAAGGATGACACGCAAATCCGTGAAGCGCTCCATATTTTTGCAGCTGTGATCAAAGCCTGCTTCACTGGACTTGATTCAGCCCCTCCTGCCACTCTTTGTTTTCATTCTTGTTCTCTTGTGTCAAGAACTGGTGCATCTCCAATGTATATAGGGCACTCTCAGTTTTCCTGCCAACTCTTTTTTTTTTTAACGCTTGTACTCTGGGGCCATCGACGAGTGTGTCCACTCCCTTTCTTCAGCAGATGCCGTTGGGGAACAGGGTTTGACCACAAAGGCGATATCTTTTCCCTTCAAGGTTGAGTCACAGAACATCACTGGAACAGAACAATACATTCACACAGAGCAAACTTGAGCTAAAATAAACTTCTACTTATGATTAGTTTTTACATTTTTATCATACAGTGACCAGCTGTGCTGTAACTACCTAAGGAGTTACATATGCCAAGTAGGCATACGTGTAAATAGCTACATGTGGTGTGATTGAACTTCAAGACCCTAGGCACAGTTGTCTATAAATGCAGCAATCATGAGAACAGCTAAATGAAAATACAAAACAGCAACCCATCAACGTCTACAACTCTTGATTAATTTGATTGCATGATAGCCCAATGAATGAATTACAAAGTGTGTGAATATGTATCCTCTGGAAGGCAGGCTACACTAATAAACAAGTTTTTTTTAAACTGGTGTAATGGCTCGCTGGGCTCTACCACCTTGGTGAGGACTTGCTGGGACCCCAGGGCTACATATGCCTCAAATTAGCTGAGCCTTTTTGCTTGTTAAGGCAGCGCCTATGCTGAAAGTAGACCAATTCAGAGAAAAAGTCAAAGAATAAAATAAAAAATCTGTGAAGTCCTTCACGTCTTTTTTACGACGTGTGTCAGAGGGCCTCAACCTCAAGGTCTCCAGAGGATTAATTCCTCCTGCTGCGGTTCGTGTCCAGTTACATCGAGTGGATGCAACGGTGGCGCAAACCGCTAAGCACTTTCCGTTTTTCTGCCAACTCGATTTTTTCTCGAAAACCTGGAGGACACAGCCCATTCAGAGCTTGTATTTTGGTACCATCCATAAGTCTGCCCACCCCATTCTTTCAGTAGATGCTCTCATACATCATGGTGGAATTGGCCATATATGAACCCTAAAGCTCTAAGATGCCCTATTCCTAAACTGATTGAGCTTTTGCATCAATCATTGTGTCAAGCAAAGGTATGCAGAGGAGAGATGGCTCGCTGGGCCCTACCACCTTGGTGATAGCTCGCTGGAACCCGAGGTGTACACATGCCTTGAGCTGGACACCAAACCTGTGCTTGCTAAGGCAGCACATATACTAAAATTGGATCGATACAGAGAAGATTAGCATGGCCCCTGCGAAAGGATGACACGCAAATCCGTGAAGCGCTCCATATTTTTGCAGCTGTGATCAAAGCCTGCTTCACTGGACTTGATTCAGCCCCTCCTGCCACTCTTTGTTTTCATTCTTGTTCTCTTGTGTCAAGAACTGGTGCATCTCCAATGTATATAGGGCACTCTCAGTTTTCCTGCCAACTCTTTTTTTTTTTTAACGCTTGTACTCTGGGGCCATCGACGAGTGTGTCCACTCCCTTTCTTCAGCAGATGCCGTTGGGGAACAGGGTTTGACCACAAAGGCGATATCTTTTCCCTTCAAGGTTGAGTCACAGAACATCACTGGAACAGAACAATACATTCACACAGAGCAAACTTGAGCTAAAATAAACTTCTACTTATGATTAGTTTTTACATTTTTATCATACAGTGACCAGCTGTGCTGTAACTACCTAAGGAGTTACATATGCCAAGTAGGCATACGTGTAAATAGCTACATGTGGTGTGATTGAACTTTAAGACCCTAGGCACAGTTGTCTATAAATGCAGCAATCATGAGAACAGCTAAATGAAAATACAAAACAGCAACCCATCAACGTCTACAACTCTTGATTAATTTGATTGCATGATAGCCCAATGAATGAATTACAAAGTGTGTGAATATGTATCCTCTGGAAGGCAGGCTACACTAATAAACAAGTTTTTTTTAAACTGGTGTAATGGCTCGCTGGGCTCTACCACCTTGGTGAGGACTTGCTGGGACCCCAGGGGTTTCATATGCCTCAAATTAGCTGAGCCTTTTTGCTTGTTAAGGTAGCGCCTATGCTGAAAGTAGACCAATTCAGAGAAAAAGTCAAAGAATCAAATAAAAAATCTGTGAAGTCCTTCACGTCTTTTTCACGACGTGTGTCAGAGGGCCTCAACCTCAAGGTCTCCAGAGGATTAATTCCTCCTGCTGCGGTTCGTGTCCAGTTACATCGAGTGGATGCAACGGTGGCGCAAACCGCTAAGCACTTTCCGTTTTTCTGCCAACTCGATTTTTTCTCGAAAACCTGGAGGACACAGCCCATTCAGAGCTTGTATTTTGGTACCATCCATAAGTATGCCCACCCCATTCTTTCAGTAGATGCTCTCATACATCATGGTGGAATTGGCCATATATGAACCCTAAAGCTCTAAGATGCCCTATTCCTAAACTGATTGAGCTTTTGCATCAATCATTGTGTCAAGCAAAGGTATGCAGAGGAGAGATGGCTCGATGGGCCCTACCACCTTGGTGATAGCTCGCTGGAACCCGAGGTGTACACATGCCTTGAGCTGGACACCAAACCTGTGCTTGCTAAGGCAGCACATATACTAAAATTGGATCGATACAGAGAAGATTAGCATGGCCCCTGCGAAAGGATGACACGCAAATCCGTGAAGCGCTCCATATTTTTGCAGCTGTGATCAAAGCCTGCTTCACTGGACTTGATTCAGCCCCTCCTGCCACTCTTTGTTTTCATTCTTGTTCTCTTGTGTCAAGAACTGGTGCATCTCCAATGTATATAGGGCACTCTCAGTTTTCCTGCCAACTCTTTTTTTTTTTAACGCTTGTACTCTGGGGCCATCGACGAGTGTGTCCACTCCCTTTCTTCAGCAGATGCCGTTGGGGAACAGGGTTTGACCACAAAGGCGATATCTTTTCCCTTCAAGGTTGAGTCACAGAACATCACTGGAACAGAACAATACATTCACACAGAGCAAACTTGAGCTAAAATAAACTTCTACTTATGATTAGTTTTTACATTTTTATCATACAGTGACCAGCTGTGCTGTAACTACCTAAGGAGTTACATATGCCAAGTAGGCATACGTGTAAATAGCTACATGTGGTGTGATTGAACTTCAAGACCCTAGGCACAGTTGTCTATAAATGCAGCAATCATGAGAACAGCTAAATGAAAATACAAAACAGCAACCCATCAACGTCTACAACTCTTGATTAATTTGATTGCATGATAGCCCAATGAATGAATTACAAAGTGTGTGAATATGTATCCTCTGGAAGGCAGGCTACACTAATAAACAAGTTTTTTTTAAACTGGTGTAATGGCTCGCTGGGCTCTACCACCTTGGTGAGGACTTGCTGGGACCCCAGGGGTACATATGCCTCAAATTAGCTGAGCCTTTTTGCTTGTTAAGGCAGCGCCTATGCTGAAAGTAGACCAATTCAGAGAAAAAGTCAAAGAATCAAATAAAAAATCTGTGAAGTCCTTCACGTCTTTTTATGACGTGTGTCAGAGGGCCTCAACCTCAAGGTCTCCAGAGGATTAATTCCTCCTGCTGCGGTTCGTGTCCAGTTACATCGAGTGGATGCAACGGTGGCGCAAACCGCTAAGCACTTTCCGTTTTTCTGCCAACTCGATTTTTTCTCGAAAACCTGGAGGACACAGCCCATTCAGAGCTTGTATTTTGGTACCATCCATAAGTCTGCCCACCCCATTCTTTCAGTAGATGCTCTCATACATCATGGTGGAATTGGCCATATATGAACCCTAAAGCTCTAAGATGCCCTATTCCTAAACTGATTGAGCTTTTGCATCAATCATTGTGTCAAGCAAAGGTATGCAGAGGAGAGATGGCTCGCTGGGCCCTACCACCTTGGTGATAGCTCGCTGGAACCCAAGGTGTACACATGCCTTGAGCTGGACACCAAACCTGTGCTTGCTAAGGCAGCACATATACTAAAATTGGATAGATACAGAGAAGATTAGCATGGCCCCTGCGAAAGGATGACACGCAAATCCGTGAAGCGCTCCATATTTTTGCAGCTGTGATCAAAGCCTGCTTCACTGGACTTGATTCAGCCCCTCCTGCCACTCTTTGTTTTCATTCTTGTTCTCTTGTGTCAAGAACTGGTGCATCTCCAATGTATATAGGGCACTCTCAGTTTTCCTGCCAACTCTTTTTTTTTTTTTTAACGCTTGTACTCTGGGGCCATCGACGAGTGTGTCCACTCCCTTTCTTCAGCAGATGCCGTTGGGGAACAGGGTTTGACCACAAAGGCGATATCTTTTCCCTTCAAGGTTGAGTCACAGAACATCACTGGAACAGAACAATACATTCACACAGAGCAAACTTGAGCTAAAATAAACTTCTACTTATGATTAGTTTTTACATTTTTATCATACAGTGACCAGCTGTGCTGTAACTACCTAAGGAGTTACATATGCCAAGTAGGCATACGTGTAAATAGCTACATGTGGTGTGATTGAACTTCAAGACCCTAGGCACAGTTGTCTATAAATGCAGCAATCATGAGAACAGCTAAATGAAAATACAAAACAGCAACCCATCAACGTCTACAACTCTTGATTAATTTGATTGCATGATAGCCCAATGAATGAATTACAAAGTGTGTGAATATGTATCCTCTGGAAGGCAGGCTACACTAATAAACAAGTTTTTTTTAAACTGGTGTAATGGCTCGCTGGGCTCTACCACCTTGGTGAGGACTTGCTGGGACCCCAGGGGTACATATGCCTCAAATTAGCTGAGCCTTTTTGCTTGTTAAGGCAGCGCCTATGCTGAAAGTAGACCAATTCAGAGAAAAAGTCAAAGAATAAAATAAAAAATCTGTGAAGTCCTTCACGTCTTTTTTACGACGTGTGTCAGAGGGCCTCAACCTCAAGGTCTCCAGAGGATTAATTCCTCCTGCTGCGGTTCGTGTCCAGTTACATCGAGTGGATGCAACGGTGGCGCAAACCGCTAAGCACTTTCCGTTTTTCTGCCAACTCGATTTTTTCTCGAAAACCTGGAGGACACAGCCCATTCAGAGCTTGTATTTTGGTACCATCCATAAGTCTGCCCACCCCATTCTTTCAGTAGATGCTCTCATACATCATGGTGGAATTGGCCATATATGAACCCTAAAGCTCTAAGATGTCCTATTCCTAAACTGATTGAGCTTTTGCATCAATCATTGTGTCAAGCAAAGGTATGCAGAAGAGAGATGGCTCGCTGGGCCCTACCACCTTGGTGATAGCTCGCTGGAACCCGAGGTGTACACATGCCTTGAGCTGGACACCAAACCTGTGCTTGCTAAGGCAGCACATATACTAAAATTGGATCGATACAGAGAAGATTAGCATGGCCCCTGCGAAAGGATGACACGCAAATCCGTGAAGCGCTCCATATTTTTGCAGCTGTGATCAAAGCCTGCTTCACTGGACTTGATTCAGCCCCTCCTGCCACTCTTTGTTTTCATTCTTGTTCTCTTGTGTCAAGAACTGGTGCATCTCCAATGTATATAGGGCACTCTCAGTTTTCCTGCCAACTCTTTTTTTTTTTAACGCTTGTACTCTGGGGCCATCGACGAGTGTGTCCACTCCCTTTCTTCAGCAGATGCCGTTGGGGAACAGGGTTTGACCACAAAGGCGATATCTTTTCCCTTCAAGGTTGAGTCACAGAACATCACTGGAACAGAACAATACATTCACACAGAGCAAACTTGAGCTAAAATAAACTTCTACTTATGATTAGTTTTTACATTTTTATCATACAGTGACCAGCTGTGCTGTAACTACCTAAGGAGTTACATATCCCAAGTAGGCATACGTGTAAATAGCTACATGTGGTGTGATTGAACTTCAAGACCCTAGGCACAGTTGTCTATAAATGCAGCAATCATGAGAACAGCTAAATGAAAATACAAAACAGCAACCCATCAACGTCTACAACTCTTGATTAATTTGATTGCATGATAGCCCAATGAATGAATTACAAAGTGTGTGAATATGTATCCTCTGGAAGGCAGGCTACACTAATAAACAAGTTTTTTTTAAACTGGTGTAATGGCTCGCTGGGCTCTACCAACTTGGTGAGGACTTGCTGGGACCCCAGGGCTACATATGCCTCAAATTAGCTGAGCCTTTTTGCTTGTTAAGGCAGCGCCTATGCTGAAAGTAGACCAATTCAGAGAAAAAGTCAAAGAATAAAATAAAAAATCTGTGAAGTCCTTCACGTCTTTTTTACGACGTGTGTCAGAGGGCCTCAACCTCAAGGTCTCCAGAGGATTAATTCCTCCTGCTGCGGTTCGTGTCCAGTTACATCGAGTGGATGCAACGGTGGCGCAAACCGCTAAGCACTTTCCGTTTTTCTGCCAACTCGATTTTTTCTCGAAAACCTGGAGGACACAGCCCATTCAGAGCTTGTATTTTGGTACCATCCATAAGTCTGCCCACCCCATTCTTTCAGTAGATGCTCTCATTCATCATGGTGGAATTGGCCATATATGAACCCTAAAGCTCTAAGATGCCCTATTCCTAAACTGATTGAGCTTTTGCATCAATCATTGTGTCAAGCAAAGGTATGCAGAGGAGAGATGGCTCGCTGGGCCCTACCACCTTGGTGATAGCTCGCTGGAACCCGAGGTGTACACATGCCTTGAGCTGGACACCAAACCTGTGCTTGCTAAGGCAGCACATATACTAAAATTGGATCGATACAGAGAAGATTAGCATGGCCCCTGCGAAAGGATGACACGCAAATCCGTGAAGCGCTCCATATTTTTGCAGCTGTGATCAAAGCCTGCTTCACTGGACTTGATTCAGCCCCTCCTGCCACTCTTTGTTTTCATTCTTGTTCTCTTGTGTCAAGAACTGGTGCATCTCCAATGTATATAGGGCACTCTCAGTTTTCCTGCCAACTCTTTTTTTTTTTTAACGCTTGTACTCTGGGGCCATCGACGAGTGTGTCCACTCCCTTTCTTCAGCAGATGCCGTTGGGGAACAGGGTTTGACCACAAAGGCGATATCTTTTCCCTTCAAGGTTGAGTCACAGAACATCACTGGAACAGAACAATACATTCACACAGAGCAAACTTGAGCTAAAATAAACTTCTACTTATGATTAGTTTTTACATTTTTATCATACAGTGACCAGCTGTACTGTAACTACCTAAGGAGTTACATATGCCAAGTAGGCATACGTGTAAATAGCTACATGTGGTGTGATTGAACTTCAAGACCCTAGGCACAGTTGTCTATAAATGCAGCAATCATGAGAACAGCTAAATGAAAATACAAAACAGCAACCCATCAACGTCTACAACTCTTGATTAATTTGATTGCATGATAGCCCAATGAATGAATTACAAAGTGTGTGAATATGTATCCTCTGGAAGGCAGGCTACACTAATAAACAAGTTTTTTTTAAACTGGTGTAATGGCTCGCTGGGCTCTACCACCTTGGTGAGGACTTGCTGGGACCCCAGGGGTACATATGCCTCAAATTAGCTGAGCCTTTTTGCTTGTTAAGGCAGTGCCTATGCTGAAAGTAGACCAATTCAGAGAAAAAGTCAAAGAATCAAATAAAAAATCTGTGAAGTCCTTCACGTCTTTTTATGACGTGTGTCAGAGGGCCTCAACCTCAAGGTCTCCAGAGGATTAATTCCTCCTGCTGCGGTTCGTGTCCAGTTACATCGAGTGGATGCAACGGTGGCGCAAACCGCTAAGCACTTTCCGTTTTTCTGCCAACTCGATTTTTTCTCGAAAACCTGGAGGACACAGCCCATTCAGAGCTTGTATTTTGGTACCATCCATAAGTCTGCCCACCCCATTCTTTCAGTAGATGCTCTCATACATCATGGTGGAATTGGCCATATATGAACCCTAAAGCTCTAAGATGCCCTATTCCTAAACTGATTGAGCTTTTGCATCAATCATTGTGTCAAGCAAAGGTATGCAGAGGAGAGATGGCTCGCTGGGCCCTACCACCTTGGTGATAGCTCGCTGGAACCCGAGGTGTACACATGCCTTGAGCTGGACACCAAACCTGTGCTTGCTAAGGCAGCACATAAACTAAAATTGGATCGATACAGAGAAGATTAGCATGGCCCCTGCGAAAGGATGACACGCAAATCCGTGAAGCGCTCCATATTTTTGCAGCTGTGATCAAAGCCTGCTTCACTGGACTTGATTCAGCCCCTCCTGCCACTCTTTGTTTTCATTCTTGTTCTCTTGTGTCAAGAACTGGTGCATCTCCAATGTATATAGGGCACTCTCAGTTTTCCTGCCAACTCTTTTTTTTTTTTAACGCTTGTACTCTGGGGCCATCGACGAGTGTGTCCACTCCCTTTCTTCAGCAGATGCCGTTGGGGAACAGGGTTTGACCACAAAGGCGATATCTTTTCCCTTCAAGGTTGAGTCACAGAACATCACTGGAACAGAACAATACATTCACACAGAGCAAACTTGAGCTAAAATAAACTTCTACTTATGATTAGTTTTTACATTTTTATCATACAGTGACCAGCTGTGCTGTAACTACCTAAGGAGTTACATATGCCAAGTAGGCATACGTGTAAATAGCTACATGTGGTGTGATTGAACTTCAAGACCCTAGGCACAGTTGTCTATAAATGCAGCAATCATGAGAACAGCTAAATGAAAATACAAAACAGCAACCCATCAACGTCTACAACTCTTGATTAATTTGATTGCATGATAGCCCAATGAATGAATTACAAAGTGTGTGAATATGTATCCTCTGGAAGGCAGGCTACACTAATAAACAAGTTTTTTTTAAACTGGTGTAATGGCTCGCTGGGCTCTACCACCTTGGTGAGGACTTGCTGGGACCCCAGGGGTACATATGCCTCAAATTAGCTGAGCCTTTTTGCTTGTTAAGGCAGCGCCTATGCTGAAAGTAGACCAATTCAGAGAAAAAGTCAAAGAATAAAATAAAAAATCTGTGAAGTCCTTCACGTCTTTTTTACGACGTGTGTCAGAGGGCCTCAACCTCAAGGTCTCCAGAGGATTAATTCCTCCTGCTGCGGTTCGTGTCCAGTTACATCGAGTGGATGCAACGGTGGCGCAAACCGCTAAGCACTTTCCGTTTTTCTGCCAACTCGATTTTTTCTCGAAAACCTGGAGGACACAGCCCATTCAGAGCTTGTATTTTGGTACCATCCATAAGTCTGCCCACCCCATTCTTTCAGTAGATGCTCTCATACATCATGGTGGAATTGGCCATATATGAACCCTAAAGCTCTAAGATGCCCTATTCCTAAACTGATTGAGCTTTTGCATCAATCATTGTGTCAAGCAAAGGTATGCAGAAGAGAGATGGCTCGCTGGGCCCTACCACCTTGGTGATAGCTCGCTGGAACCCGAGGTGTACACATGCCTTGAGCTGGACACCAAACCTGTGCTTGCTAAGGCAGCACATATACTAAAATTGGATCGATACAGAGAAGATTAGCATGGCCCCTGCGAAAGGATGACACGCAAATCCGTGAAGCGCTCCATATTTTTGCAGCTGTGATCAAAGCCTGCTTCACTGGACTTGATTCAGCCCCTCCTGCCACTCTTTGTTTTCATTCTTGTTCTCTTGTGTCAAGAACTGGTGCATCTCCAATGTATATAGGGCACTCTCAGTTTTCCTGCCAACTCTTTTTTTTTTTAACGCTTGTACTCTGGGGCCATCGACGAGTGTGTCCACTCCCTTTCTTCAGCAGATGCCGTTGGGGAACAGGGTTTGACCACAAAGGCGATATCTTTTCCCTTCAAGGTTGAGTCACAGAACATCACTGGAACAGAACAATACATTCACACAGAGCAAACTTGAGCTAAAATAAACTTCTACTTATGATTAGTTTTTACATTTTTATCATACAGTGACCAGCTGTGCTGTAACTACCTAAGGAGTTACATATGCCAAGTAGGCATACGTGTAAATAGCTACATGTGGTGTGATTGAACTTCAAGACCCTAGGCACAGTTGTCTATAAATGCAGCAATCATGAGAACAGCTAAATGAAAATACAAAACAGCAACCCATCAACGTCTACAACTCTTGATTAATTTGATTGCATGATAGCCCAATGAATGAATTACAAAGTGTGTGAATATGTATCCTCTGGAAGGCAGGCTACACTAATAAACAAGTTTTTTTTTAAACTGGTGTAATGGCTCGCTGGGCTCTACCACCTTGGTGAGGACTTGCTGGGACCCCAGGGGTACATATGCCTCAAATTGGCTGAGCCTTTTTGCTTGTTAAGGCAGCGCCTATGCTGAAAGTAGACCAATTCAGAGAAAAAGTCAAAGAATAAAATAAAAAATCTGTGAAGTCCTTCACGTCTTTTTTACGACGTGTGTCAGAGGGCCTCAACCTCAAGGTCTCCAGAGGATTAATTCCTCCTGCTGCGGTTCGTGTCCAGTTACATCGAGTGGATGCAACGGTGGCGCAAACCGCTAAGCACTTTCCGTTTTTCTGCCAACTCGATTTTTTCTCGAAAACCTGGAGGACACAGCCCATTCAGAGCTTGTATTTTGGTACCATCCATAAGTCTGCCCACCCCATTCTTTCAGTAGATGCTCTCATACATCATGGTGGAATTGGCCATATATGAACCCTAAAGCTCTAAGATGCCCTATTCCTAAACTGATTGAGCTTTTGCATCAATCATTGTGTCAAGCAAAGGTATGCAGAAGAGAGATGGCTCGCTGGGCCCTACCACCTTGGTGATAGCTCGCTGGAACCCGAGGTGTACACATGCCTTGAGCTGGACACCAAACCTGTGCTTGCTAAGGCAGCACATATACTAAAATTGGATCGATACAGAGAAGATTAGCATGGCCCCTGCGAAAGGATGACACGCAAATCCGTGAAGCGCTCCATATTTTTGCAGCTGTGATCAAAGCCTGCTTCACTGGACTTGATTCAGCCCCTCCTGCCACTCTTTGTTTTCATTCTTGTTCTCTTGTGTCAAGAACTGGTGCATCTCCAATGTATATAGGGCACTCTCAGTTTTCCTGCCAACTCTTTTTTTTTTTAACGCTTGTACTCTGGGGCCATCGACGAGTGTGTCCACTCCCTTTCTTCAGCAGATGCCGTTGGGGAACAGGGTTTGACCACAAAGGCGATATCTTTTCCCTTCAAGGTTGAGTCACAGAACATCACTGGAACAGAACAATACATTCACACAGAGCAAACTTGAGCTAAAATAAACTTCTACTTATGATTAGTTTTTACATTTTTATCATACAGTGACTAGCTGTGCTGTAAATAGGGCATCTTAGATCTTTAGGGTTCATATATGGCCAATTCCACCATGATGTATGAGAGCATCTACTGAAAGAATGGGGTGGGCAGACTTATGGATGGTACCAAAATACAAGCTCTGAATGGGCTGTGTCCTCCAGGTTTTCGAGAAAAAATCGAGTTGGCAGAAAAACGGAAAGTGCTTAGCGGTTTGCGCCACCGTTGCATCCCTACTTGGCATATGTAACTCCTTAGGTAGTTACAGCACAGCTGGTCACTGTATGATAAAAATGTAAAAACTAATCATAGGTAGAAGTTTATTTTAGCTCAAGTTTGCTCTGTATGAATGTATTGTTCTGTTCCAGTGATGTTCTGTGACTCAACCTTGAAGGGAAAAGATATCGCCTTTGTGGTCAAACCCTGTTCCCCAACGGCATCTGCTGAAGAAAGGGAGTGGACACACTCGTCGATGGCCCCAGAGTACAAGCGTTTAAAAAAAAAAAGAGTTGGCAGGAAAACTGAGAGTGCCCTATATACATTGGAGATGCACCAGTTCTTGACACAAGAGAACAAGAATTAAAATAAAGAGTGGCAGGAGGGGCTGAATCAAGTCCAGTGAAGCAGGCTTTGATCACAGCTGCAAAAATATGGAGCGCTTCACGGATTTGCGTGTCATCCTTTCGCAGGGGCTATGCTAATCTTCTCTGTATCGATCCAATTTTAGTATATGTGCTGCCTTAGCAAGCACAGGTTTGGTGTCCAGCTCAAGGCATGTGTACACCTCGGGTTCCAGCGAGCTATCACCAAGGTGGTAGGGCCCAGCGAGCCATCTCTCCTCTGCATACCTTTGCTTGACACAATGATTGATGCAAAAGCTCAATCAGTTTAGGAATAGGGCATCTTAGAGCTTTAGGGTTCATATATGGCCAATTCCACCATGATGTATGAGAGCATCTACTGAAAGAATGGGGTGGGCAGACTTATGGATGGTACCAAAATACAAGCTCTGAATGGGCTGTGTCCTCCAGGTTTTCGAGAAAAAATCGAGTTGGCAGAAAAACGGAAAGTGCTTAGCGGTTTGCGCCACCGTTGCATCCACTCGATGTAACTGGACACGAACCGCAGCAGGAGGAATTAATCCTCTGGAGACCTTGAGGTTGAGGCCCTCTGACACACATCGTAAAAAAGACGTGAAGGACTTCACAGATTTTTTATTTGATTCTTTGATTTTTTCTCTGAATTGGTCTACTTTCAGCATAGGCGCTGCCTTAACAAGCAAAAAGGCTCAGCTAATTTGAGGCATATGTACCCCTGGGGTCCCAGCAAGTCCTCACCAAGGTGGTAGAGCCCAGCGAGCCATTACACCAGTTTAAAAAAAACTTGTTTATTAGTGTAGCCTGCCTTCCAGAGGATACATATTCACACACTTTGTAATTCATTCATTGGGCTATCATGCAATCAAACTAATCAAGAGTTGTAGACGTTGATGGGTTGCTGTTGTGTATTTTCATTTAGCTGTTCTCATGATTGCTGCATTTATAGACAACTGTGCCTAGGGTCTTGAAGTTCAATCACACCACATGTAGCTATTTACACGTATGCCTACTTGGCATATATAACTCCTTAGGTAGTTACAGCACAGCTGGTCACTGTATGATAAAAATGTAAAAACTAATCATAAGTAGAAGTTTATTTTAGCTCAAGTTTGCTCTGTGTGATTGTATTGTTCTGTTCCGGTATGTTCTGTGACTCAACCTTGAAGGGAAAAGATATCGCCTTTGTGGTCAAACCCTGTTCCCCAACGGCATCTGCTGAAGAAAGGGAGTGGACACACTCGTCGATGGCCCCAGAGTACAAGCGTTAAAAAAAAAAAAAGAGTTGGCAGGAAAACTGAGAGTGCCCTATATACATTGGAGATGCACCAGTTCTTGACACAAGAGAACAAGAATTAAAATAAAGAGTGGCAGGAGGGGCTGAATCAAGTCCAGTGAAGCAGGCTTTGATCACAGCTGCAAAAATATGGAGCGCTTCACGGATTTGCGTGTCATCCTTTCGCAGGGGCCATGCTAATCTTCTCTGTATCGATCCAATTTTAGTATATGTGCTGCCTTAGCAAGCACAGGTTTGGTGTCCAGCTCAAGGCATGTGTACACCTCGGGTTCCAGCGAGCTATCACCAAGGTGGTAGGGCCCAGCGAGCCATCTCTCCTCTGCATACCTTTGCTTGACACAATGATTGATGCAAAAGCTCAATCAGTTTAGGAATAGGGCATCTTAGAGCTTTAGGGTTCATATATGGCCAATTCCACCATGATGTATGAGAGCATCTACTGAAAGAATGGGGTGGGCAGACTTATGGATGGTACCAAAATACAAGCTCTGAATGGGCTGTGTCCTCCAGGTTTTCGAGAAAAAATCGAATTGGCAGAAAAACGGAAAGTGCTTAGCGATTTGCGCCACCGTTGCATCCACTCGATGTAACTGGACACGAACCGCAGCAGGAGGAATTAATCCTCTGGAGACCTTGAGGTTGAGGCCCTCTGACACACATCGTAAAAAAGACGTGAAGGACTTCACAGATTTTTTATTTGATTCTTTGATTTTTTCTCTGAATTGGTCTACTTTCAGCATAGGCGCTGCCTTAACAAGCAAAAAGGCTCAGCTAATTTGAGGCATATGTACCCCCGGGGGCCCAGCAAGTCCTCACCAAGGTGGTAGAGCCCAGCGAGCCATTACACCAGTTTAAAAAAAACTTGTTTATTAGTGTAGCCTGCCTTCCAGAGGATACATATTCACACACTTTGTAATTCATTTAGCTGTTCTCATGATTGCTGCATTTATAGACAACTGTGCCTAGGGTCTTGAAGTTCAATCACACCACATGTAGCTATTTACACGTATGCCTACTTGGCATATATAACTCCTTAGGTAGTTACAGCACAGCTGGTCACTGTATGATAAAAATGTAAAAACTAATCATAAGTAGAAGTTTATTTTAGCTCAAGTTTGCTCTGTGTGATTGTATTGTTCTGTTCCGGTATGTTCTGTGACTCAACCTTGAAGGGAAAAGATATCGCCTTTGTGGTCAAACCCTGTTCCCCAACGGCATCTGCTGAAGAAAGGGAGTGGACACACTCGTCGATGGCCCCAGAGTACAAGCGTTAAAAAAAAAAAAAAGAGTTGGCAGGAAAACTGAGAGTGCCCTATATACATTGGAGATGCACCAGTTCTTGACACAAGAGAACAAGAATTAAAATAAAGAGTGGCAGGAGGGGCTGAATCAAGTCCAGTGAAGCAGGCTTTGATCACAGCTGCAAAAATATGGAGCGCTTCACGGATTTGCGTGTCATCCTTTTGCAGGGGCCATGCTAATCTTCTCTGTATCGATCCAATTTTAGTATATGTGCTGCCTTAGCAAGCACAGGTTTGGTGTCCAGCTCAAGGCATGTGTACACCTCGGGTTCCAGCGAGCTATCACCAAGGTGGTAGGGCCCAGCGAGCCATCTCTCCTCTGCATACCTTTGCTTGACACAATGATTGATGCAAAAGCTCAATCAGTTTAGGAATAGGGCATCTTAGAGCTTTAGGGTTCATATATGGCCAATTCCACCATGATGTATGAGAGCATCTACTGAAAGAATGGGGTGGGCAGACTTATGGATGGTACCAAAATACAAGCTCTGAATGGGCTGTGTCCTCCAGGTTTTCGAGAAAAAATCGAGTTGGCAGAAAAACGGAAAGTGCTTAGCGATTTGCGCCACCGTTGCATCCACTCGATGTAACTGGACACGAACCGCAGCAGGAGGAATTAATCCTCTGGAGACCTTGAGGTTGAGGCCCTCTGACACACGTCGTAAAAAAGACGTGAAGGACTTCACAGATTTTTTATTTGATTCTTTGACTTTTTCTCTGAATTTGTCTAATTTCAGCATAGGCGCTGCCTTAACAAGCAAAAAGGCTCAGCTAATTTGAGGCATATGTACCCCTGGGGTCCCAGCAAGTCCTCACCAAGGTGGTAGAGCCCAGCGAGCCATTACACCAGTTTAAAAAAAACTTGTTTATTAGTGTAGCCTGCCTTCCAGAGGATACATATTCACACACTTTGTAATTCATTTAGCTGTTCTCATGATTGCTGCATTTATAGACAACTGTGCCTAGGGTCTTGAAGTTCAATCACACCACATGTAGCTATTTACACGTATGCCTACTTGGCATATGTAACTCCTTAGGTAGTTACAGCACAGCTGGTCACTGTATGATAAAAATGTAAAAACTAATCATAAGTAGAAGTTTATTTTAGCTCAAGTTTGCTCTGTGTGAATGTATTGTTCTGTTCCAGTGATGTTCTGTGACTCAACCTTGAAGGGAAAAGATATCGCCTTTGTGGTCAAACCCTGTTCCCCAACGGCATCTGCTGAAGAAAGGGAGTGGACACACTCGTTGATGGCCCCAGAGTACAAGCGTTAAAAAAAAAAAGAGTTGGCAGGAAAACTGAGAGTGCCCTATATACATTGGAGATGCACCAGTTCTTGACACAAGAGAACAAGAATGAAAACAAAGAGTGGCAGGAGGGGCTGAATCAAGTCCAGTGAAGCAGGCTTTGATCACAGCTGCAAAAATATGGAGCGCTTCACGGATTTGCGTGTCATCCTTTCGCAGGGGCCATGCTAATCTTCTTTGTATCGATCCAATTTTAGTATATGTGCTGCCTTAGCAAGCACAGGTTTGGTGTCCAGCTCAAGGCATGTGTACACCTCGGGTTCCAGCGAGCTATCACCAAGGTGGTAGGGCCCAGCGAGCCATCTCTCCTCTGCATACCTTTGCTTGACACAATGATTGATGCAAAAGCTCAATCAGTTTAGGAATAGGGCATCTTAGAGCTTTAGGGTTCATATATGGCCAATTCCACCATGATGTATGAGAGCATCTACTGAAAGAATGGGGTGGGCAGACTTATGGATGGTACCAAAATACAAGCTCTGAATGGGCTGTGTCCTCCAGGTTTTCGAGAAAAAATCGAGTTGGCAGAAAAACGGAAAGTGCTTAGCGGTTTGCGCCACCGTTGCATCCACTCGATGTAACTGGACACGAACCGCAGCAGGAGGAATTAATCCTCTGGAGACCTTGAGGTTGAGGCCCTCTGACACACGTCGTAAAAAAGACGTGAAGGACTTCACAGATTTTTTATTTGATTCTTTGACTTTTTCTCTGAATTGGTCTACTTTCAGCATAGGCGCTGCCTTAACAAGCAAAAAGGCTCAGCTAATTTGAGGCATGTGTACCCCTGGGGTCCCAGCAAGTCCTCACCAAGGTGGTAGAGCCCAGCGAGCCATTACACCAGTTTAAAAAAAACTTGTTTATTAGTGTAGCCTGCCTTCCAGAGGATACATATTCACACACTTTGTAATTCATTCATTGGGCTATCATGCAATCAAATTAATCAAGAGTTGTAGACGTTGATGGGTTGCTGTTGTGTATTTTCATTTAGCTGTTCTCATGATTGCTGCATTTATAGACAACTGTGCCTAGGGTCTTGAAGTTCAATCACACCACATGTAGCTATTTACACGTATGCCTACTTGGCATATGTAACTCCTTAGGTAGTTACAGCACAGCTGGTCACTGTATGATAAAAATGTAAAAACTAATCATAAGTAGAAGTTTATTTTAGCTCAAGTTTGCTCTGTGTGAATGTATTGTTCTGTTCCAGTGATGTTCTGTGACTCAACCTTGAAGGGAAAAGATATCGCCTTTGTGGTCAAACCCTGTTCCCCAACGGCATCTGCTGAAGAAAGGGAGTGGACACACTCGTCGATGGCCCCAGAGTACAAGCGTTAAAAAAAAAAAGAGTTGGCAGGAAAACTGAGAGTGCCCTATATACATTGGAGATGCACCAGTTCTTGACACAAGAGAACAAGAATGAAAACAAAGAGTGGCAGGAGGGGCTGAATCAAGTCCAGTGAAGCAGGCTTTGATCACAGCTGCAAAAATATGGAGCGCTTCACGGATTTGCGTGTCATCCTTTCGCAGGGGCCATGCTAATCTTCTTTGTATCGATCCAATTTTAGTATATGTGCTGCCTTAGCAAGCACAGGTTTGGTGTCCAGCTCAAGGCATGTGTACACCTCGGGTTCCAGCGAGCTATCACCAAGGTGGTAGGGCCCAGCGAGCCATCTCTCCTCTGCATACCTTTGCTTGACACAATGATTGATGCAAAAGCTCAATCAGTTTAGGAATAGGGCATCTTAGAGCTTTAGGGTTCATATATGGCCAATTCCACCATGATGTATGAGAGCATCTACTGAAAGAATGGGGTGGGCAGACTTATGGATGGTACCAAAATACAAGCTCTGAATGGGCTGTGTCCTCCAGGTTTTCGAGAAAAAATCGAGTTGGCAGAAAAACGGAAAGTGCTTAGCGGTTTGCGCCACCGTTGCATCCACTCGATGTAACTGGACACGAACCGCAGCAGGAGGAATTAATCCTCTGGAGACCTTGAGGTTGAGGCCCTCTGACACACGTCGTAAAAAAGACGTGAAGGACTTCACAGATTTTTTATTTGATTCTTTGACTTTTTCTCTGAATTGGTCTACTTTCAGCATAGGCGCTGCCTTAACAAGCAAAAAGGCTCAGCTAATTTGAGGCATGTGTACCCCTGGGGTCCCAGCAAGTCCTCACCAAGGTGGTAGAGCCCAGCGAGCCATTACACCAGTTTAAAAAAAACTTGTTTATTAGTGTAGCCTGCCTTCCAGAGGATACATATTCACACACTTTGTAATTCATTCATTGGGCTATCATGCAATCAAATTAATCAAGAGTTGTAGACGTTGATGGGTTGCTGTTGTGTATTTTCATTTAGCTGTTCTCATGATTGCTGCATTTATAGACAACTGTGCCTAGGGTCTTGAAGTTCAATCACACCACATGTAGCTATTTACACGTATGCCTACTTGGCATATGTAACTCCTTAGGTAGTTACAGCACAGCTGGTCACTGTATGATAAAAATGTAAAAACTAATCATAAGTAGAAGTTTATTTTAGCTCAAGTTTGCTCTGTGTGAATGTATTGTTCTGTTCCAGTGATGTTCTGTGACTCAACCTTGAAGGGAAAAGATGTATCGCCTTTGTGGTCAAACCCTGTTCCCCAACGGCATCTGCTGAAGAAAGGGAGTGGACACACTCGTCGATGGCCCCAGAGTACAAGCGTTAAAAAAAAAAAAAGAGTTGGCAGGAAAACTGAGAGTGCCCTATATACATTGGAGATGCACCAGTTCTTGACACAAGAGAACAAGAATGAAAACAAAGAGTGGCAGGAGGGGCTGAATCAAGTCCAGTGAAGCAGGCTTTGATCACAGCTGCAAAAATATGGAGCGCTTCACGGATTTGCGTGTCATCCTTTCGCAGGTGCCATGCTAATCTTCTTTGTATCGATCCAATTTTAGTATATGTGCTGCCTTAGCAAGCACAGGTTTGGTGTCCAGCTCAAGGCATGTCTACACCTCGGGTTCCAGCGAGCTATCACCAAGGTGGTAGGGCCCAGCGAGCCATCTCTCCTCTGCATACCTTTGCTTGACACAATGATTGATGCAAAAGCTCAATCAGTTTAGGAATAGGGCATCTTAGAGCTTTAGGGTTCATATATGGCCAATTCCACCATGATGTATGAGAGCATCTACTGAAAGAATGGGGTGGGCAGACTTATGGATGGTACCAAAATACAAGCTCTGAATGGGCTGTGTCCTCCAGGTTTTCGAGAAAAAATCGAGTTGGCAGAAAAACGGAAAGTGCTTAGCGGTTTGCGCCACCGTTGCATCCACTCGATGTAACTGGACACGAACCGCAGCAGGAGGAATTAATCCTCTGGAGACCTTGAGGTTGAGGCCCTCTGACACACGTCGTAAAAAAGACGTGAAGGACTTCACAGATTTTTTATTTGATTCTTTGACTTTTTCTCTGAATTGGTCTACTTTCAGCATAGGCGCTGCCTTAACAAGCAAAAAGGCTCAGCTAATTTGAGGCATATGTACCCCTGGGGTCCCAGCAAGTCCTCACCAAGGTGGTAGAGCCCAGCGAGCCATTACACCAGTTTAAAAAAAACTTGTTTATTAGTGTAGCCTGCCTTCCAGAGGATACATATTCACACACTTTGTAATTCATTCATTGGGCTATCATGCAATCAAATTAATCAAGAGTTGTAGACGTTGATGGGTTGCTGTTGTGTATTTTCATTTAGCTGTTCTCATGATTGCTGCATTTATAGACAACTGTGCCTAGGGTCTTGAAGTTCAATCACACCACATGTAGCTATTTACACGTATGCCTACTTGGCATATGTAACTCCTTAGGTAGTTACAGCACAGCTGGTCACTGTATGATAAAAATGTAAAAACTAATCATAAGTAGAAGTTTATTTTAGCTCAAGTTTGCTCTGTGTGAATGTATTGTTCTGTTCCAGTGATGTTCTGTGACTCAACCTTGAAGGGAAAAGATATCGCCTTTGTGGTCAAACCCTGTTCCCCAACGGCATCTGCTGAAGAAAGGGAGTGGACACACTCGTCGATGGCCCCAGAGTACAAGCGTTAAAAAAAAAAAGAGTTGGCAGGAAAACTGAGAGTGCCCTATATACATTGGAGATGCACCAGTTCTTGACACAAGAGAACAAGAATGAAAACAAAGAGTGGCAGGAGGGGCTGAATCAAGTCCAGTGAAGCAGGCTTTGATCACAGCTGCAAAAATATGGAGCGCTTCACGGATTTGCGTGTCATCCTTTCGCAGGGGCCATGCTAATCTTCTTTGTATCGATCCAATTTTAGTATATGTGCTGCCTTAGCAAGCACAGGTTTGGTGTCCAGCTCAAGGCATGTGTACACCTCGGGTTCCAGCGAGCTATCACCAAGGTGGTAGGGCCCAGCGAGCCATCTCTCCTCTGCATACCTTTGCTTGACACAATGATTGATGCAAAAGCTCAATCAGTTTAGGAATAGGGCATCTTAGAGCTTTAGGGTTCATATATGGCCAATTCCACCATGATGTATGAGAGCATCTACTGAAAGAATGGGGTGGGCAGACTTATGGATGGTACCAAAATACAAGCTCTGAATGGGCTGTGTCCTCCAGGTTTTCGAGAAAAAATCGAGTTGGCAGAAAAACGGAAAGTGCTTAGCGGTTTGCGCCACCGTTGCATCCACTCGATGTAACTGGACACGAACCGCAGCAGGAGGAATTAATCCTCTGGAGACCTTGAGGTTGAGGCCCTCTGACACACGTCGTAAAAAAGACGTGAAGGACTTCACAGATTTTTTATTTGATTCTTTGACTTTTTCTCTGAATTGGTCTACTTTCAGCATAGGCGCTGCCTTAACAAGCAAAAAGGCTCAGCTAATTTGAGGCATGTGTACCCCTGGGGTCCCAGCAAGTCCTCACCAAGGTGGTAGAGCCCAGCGAGCCATTACACCAGTTTAAAAAAAACTTGTTTATTAGTGTAGCCTGCCTTCCAGAGGATACATATTCACACACTTTGTAATTCATTCATTGGGCTATCATGCAATCAAATTAATCAAGAGTTGTAGACGTTGATGGGTTGCTGTTGTGTATTTTCATTTAGCTGTTCTCATGATTGCTGCATTTATAGACAACTGTGCCTAGGGTCTTGAAGTTCAATCACACCACATGTAGCTATTTACACGTATGCCTACTTGGCATATGTAACTCCTTAGGTAGTTACAGCACAGCTGGTCACTGTATGATAAAAATGTAAAAACTAATCATAAGTAGAAGTTTATTTTAGCTCAAGTTTGCTCTGTGTGAATGTATTGTTCTGTTCCAGTGATGTTCTGTGACTCAACCTTGAAGGGAAAAGATGTATCGCCTTTGTGGTCAAACCCTGTTCCCCAACGGCATCTGCTGAAGAAAGGGAGTGGACACACTCGTCGATGGCCCCAGAGTACAAGCGTTAAAAAAAAAAAAAGAGTTGGCAGGAAAACTGAGAGTGCCCTATATACATTGGAGATGCACCAGTTCTTGACACAAGAGAACAAGAATGAAAACAAAGAGTGGCAGGAGGGGCTGAATCAAGTCCAGTGAAGCAGGCTTTGATCACAGCTGCAAAAATATGGAGCGCTTCACGGATTTGCGTGTCATCCTTTCGCAGGTGCCATGCTAATCTTCTTTGTATCGATCCAATTTTAGTATATGTGCTGCCTTAGCAAGCACAGGTTTGGTGTCCAGCTCAAGGCATGTCTACACCTCGGGTTCCAGCGAGCTATCACCAAGGTGGTAGGGCCCAGCGAGCCATCTCTCCTCTGCATACCTTTGCTTGACACAATGATTGATGCAAAAGCTCAATCAGTTTAGGAATAGGGCATCTTAGAGCTTTAGGGTTCATATATGGCCAATTCCACCATGATGTATGAGAGCATCTACTGAAAGAATGGGGTGGGCAGACTTATGGATGGTACCAAAATACAAGCTCTGAATGGGCTGTGTCCTCCAGGTTTTCGAGAAAAAATCGAGTTGGCAGAAAAACGGAAAGTGCTTAGCGGTTTGCGCCACCGTTGCATCCACTCGATGTAACTGGACACGAACCGCAGCAGGAGGAATTAATCCTCTGGAGACCTTGAGGTTGAGGCCCTCTGACACACGTCGTAAAAAAGACGTGAAGGACTTCACAGATTTTTTATTTGATTCTTTGACTTTTTCTCTGAATTGGTCTACTTTCAGCATAGGCGCTGCCTTAACAAGCAAAAAGGCTCAGCTAATTTGAGGCATATGTACCCCTGGGGTCCCAGCAAGTCCTCACCAAGGTGGTAGAGCCCAGCGAGCCATTACACCAGTTTAAAAAAAACTTGTTTATTAGTGTAGCCTGCCTTCCAGAGGATACATATTCACACACTTTGTAATTCATTCATTGGGCTATCATGCAATCAAATTAATCAAGAGTTGTAGACGTTGATGGGTTGCTGTTGTGTATTTTCATTTAGCTGTTCTCATGATTGCTGCATTTATAGACAACTGTGCCTAGGGTCTTGAAGTTCAATCACACCACATGTAGCTATTTACACGTATGCCTACTTGGCATATGTAACTCCTTAGGTAGTTACAGCACAGCTGGTCACTGTATGATAAAAATGTAAAAACTAATCATAAGTAGAAGTTTATTTTAGCTCAAGTTTGCTCTGTGTGAATGTATTGTTCTGTTCCAGTGATGTTCTGTGACTCAACCTTGAAGGGAAAAGATATCGCCTTTGTGGTCAAACCCTGTTCCCCAACGGCATCTGCTGAAGAAAGGGAGTGGACACACTCGTCGATGGCCCCAGAGTACAAGCGTTAAAAAAAAAAAGAGTTGGCAGGAAAACTGAGAGTGCCCTATATACATTGGAGATGCACCAGTTCTTGACACAAGAGAACAAGAATGAAAACAAAGAGTGGCAGGAGGGGCTGAATCAAGTCCAGTGAAGCAGGCTTTGATCACAGCTGCAAAAATATGGAGCGCTTCACGGATTTGCGTGTCATCCTTTCGCAGGGGCCATGCTAATCTTCTTTGTATCGATCCAATTTTAGTATATGTGCTGCCTTAGCAAGCACAGGTTTGGTGTCCAGCTCAAGGCATGTGTACACCTCGGGTTCCAGCGAGCTATCACCAAGGTGGTAGGGCCCAGCGAGCCATCTCTCCTCTGCATACCTTTGCTTGACACAATGATTGATGCAAAAGCTCAATCAGTTTAGGAATAGGACATCTTAGAGCTTTAGGGTTCATATATGGCCAATTCCACCATGATGTATGAGAGCATCTACTGAAAGAATGGGGTGGGCAGACTTATGGATGGTACCAAAATACAAGCTCTGAATGGGCTGTGTCCTCCAGGTTTTCGAGAAAAAATCGAGTTGGCAGAAAAACGGAAAGTGCTTAGCGGTTTGCGTCACCGTTGCATCCACTCGATGTAACTGGACACGAACCGCAGCAGGAGGAATTAATCCTCTGGAGACCTTGAGGTTGAGGCCCTCTGACACACGTCGTAAAAAAGACGTGAAGGACTTCACAGATTTTTTATTTGATTCTTTGACTTTTTCTCTGAATTGGTCTACTTTCAGCATAGGCGCTGCCTTAACAAGCAAAAAGGCTCAGCTAATTTGAGGCATATGTACCCCTGGGGTCCCAGCAAGTCCTCACCAAGGTGGTAGAGCCCAGCGAGCCATTACACCAGTTTAAAAAAAAACTTGTTTATTAGTGTAGCCTGCCTTCCAGAGGATACATATTCACACACTTTGTAATTCATTCATTGGGCTATCATGCAATCAAATTAATCAAGAGTTGTAGACGTTGATGGGTTGCTGTTGTGTATTTTCATTTAGCTGTTCTCATGATTTCTGCATTTATAGACAACTGTGCCTAGGGTCTTGAAGTTCAATCACACCACATGTAGCTATTTACACGTATGCCTACTTGGCATATGTAACTCCTTAGGTAGTTACAGCACAGCTGGTCACTGTATGATAAAAATGTAAAAACTAATCATAAGTAGAAGTTTATTTTAGCTCAAGTTTGCTCTGTGTGAATGTATTGTTCTGTTCCAGTGATGTTCTGTGACTCAACCTTCAAGGGAAAAGATATCGCCTTTGTGGTCAAACCCTGTTCCCCAACGGCATCTGCTGAAGAAAGGGAGTGGACACACTCGTCGATGGCCCCAGAGTACAAGCGTTAAAAAAAAAAAAGAGTTGGCAGGAAAACTGAGAGTGCCCTATATACATTGGAGATGCACCAGTTCTTGACACAAGAGAACAAGAATGAAAACAAAGAGTGGCAGGAGGGGCTGAATCAAGTCCAGTGAAGCAGGCTTTGATCACAGCTGCAAAAATATGGAGCGCTTCACGGATTTGCGTGTCATCCTTTCGCAGGGGCCATGCTAATCTTCTTTGTATCGATCCAATTTTAGTATATGTGCTGCCTTAGCAAGCACAGGTTTGGTGTCCAGCTCAAGGCATGTGTACACCTCGGGTTCCAGCGAGCTATCACCAAGGTGGTAGGGCCCAGCGAGCCATCTCTCCTCTGCATACCTTTGCTTGACACAATGATTGATGCAAAAGCTCAATCAGTTTAGGAATAGGGCATCTTAGAGCTTTAGGGTTCATATATGGCCAATTCCACCATGATGTATGAGAGCATCTACTGAAAGAATGGGGTGGGCAGACTTATGGATGGTACCAAAATACAAGCTCTGAATGGGCTGTGTCCTCCAGGTTTTCGAGAAAAAATCGAGTTGGCAGAAAAACGGAAAGTGCTTAGCGGTTTGCGCCACCGTTGCATCCACTCGATGTAACTGGACACGAACCGCAGCAGGAGGAATTAATCCTCTGGAGACCTTGAGGTTGAGGCCCTCTGACACACGTCGTAAAAAAGACGTGAAGGACTTCACAGATTTTTTATTTGATTCTTTGACTTTTTCTCTGAATTGGTCTACTTTCAGCATAGGCGCTGCCTTAACAAGCAAAAAGGCTCAGCTAATTTGAGGCATATGTACCCCTGGGGTCCCAGCAAGTCCTCACCAAGGTGGTAGAGCCCAGCGAGCCATTACACCAGTTTAAAAAAAACTTGTTTATTAGTGTAGCCTGCCTTCCAGAGGATACATATTCACACACTTTGTAATTCATTCATTGGGCTATCATGCAATCAAATTAATCAAGAGTTGTAGACGTTGATGGGTTGCTGTTGTGTATTTTCATTTAGCTGTTCTCATGATTGCTGCATTTATAGACAACTGTGCCTAGGGTCTTGAAGTTCAATCACACCACATGTAGCTATTTACACGTATGCCTACTTGGCATATGTAACTCCTTAGGTAGTTACAGCACAGCTGGTCACTGTATGATAAAAATGTAAAAACTAATCATAAGTAGAAGTTTATTTTAGCTCAAGTTTGCTCTGTGTGAATGTATTGTTCTGTTCCAGTGATGTTCTGTGACTCAACCTTGAAGGGAAAAGATATATCGCCTTTGTGGTCAAACCCTGTTCCCCAACGGCATCTGCTGAAGAAAGGGAGTGGACACACTCGTCGATGGCCCCAGAGTACAAGCGTTTAAAAAAAAAAAGAGTTGGCAGGAAAACTGAGAGTGCCCTATATACATTGGAGATGCACCAGTTCTTGACACAAGAGAACAAGAATGAAAACAAAGAGTGGCAGGAGGGGCTGAATCAAGTCCAGTGAAGCAGGCTTTGATCACAGCTGCAAAAATATGGAGCGCTTCACGGATTTGCGTGTCATCCTTTCGCAGGGGCCATGCTAATCTTCTTTGTATCGATCCAATTTTAGTATATGTGCTGCCTTAGCAAGCACAGGTTTGGTGTCCAGCTCAAGGCATGTGTACACCTCGGGTTCCAGCGAGCTATCACCAAGGTGGTAGGGCCCAGCGAGCCATCTCTCCTCTGCATACCTTTGCTTGACACAATGATTGATGCAAAAGCTCAATCAGTTTAGGAATAGGGCATCTTAGAGCTTTAGGGTTCATATATGGCCAATTCCACCATGATGTATGAGAGCATCTACTGAAAGAATGGGGTGGGCAGACTTATGGATGGTACCAAAATACAAGCTCTGAATGGGCTGTGTCCTCCAGGTTTTCGAGAAAAAATCGAGTTGGCAGAAAAACGGAAAGTGCTTAGCGGTTTGCGCCACCGTTGCATCCACTCGATGTAACTGGACACGAACCGCAGCAGGAGGAATTAATCCTCTGGAGACCTTGAGGTTGAGGCCCTCTGACACACGTCGTAAAAAAGACGTGAAGGACTTCACAGATTTTTTATTTGATTCTTTGACTTTTTCTCTGAATTGGTCTACTTTCAGCATAGGCGCTGCCTTAACAAGCAAAAAGGCTCAGCTAATTTGAGGCATATGTACCCCTGGGGTCCCAGCAAGTCCTCACCAAGGTGGTAGAGCCCAGCGAGCCATTACACCAGTTTAAAAAAAACTTGTTTATTAGTGTAGCCTGCCTTCCAGAGGATACATATTCACACACTTTGTAATTCATTCATTGGGCTATCATGCAATCAAATTAATCAAGAGTTGTAGACGTTGATGGGTTGCTGTTGTGTATTTTCATTTAGCTGTTCTCATGATTGCTGCATTTATAGACAACTGTGCCTAGGGTCTTGAAGTTCAATCACACCACATGTAGCTATTTACACGTATGCCTACTTGGCATATGTAACTCCTTAGGTAGTTACAGCACAGCTGGTCACTGTATGATAAAAATGTAAAAACTAATCATAAGTAGAAGTTTATTTTAGCTCAAGTTTGCTCTGTGTGAATGTATTGTTCTGTTCCAGTGATGTTCTGTGACTCAACCTTGAAGGGAAAAGATATCGCCTTTGTGGTCAAACCCTGTTCCCCAACGGCATCTACTGAAGAAAGGGAGTGGACACACTCGTCGATGGCCCCAGAGTACAAGCGTTAAAAAAAAAAAAGAGTTGGCAGGAAAACTGAGAGTGCCCTATATACATTGGAGATGCACCAGTTCTTGACACAAGAGAACAAGAATGAAAACAAAGAGTGGCAGGAGGGGCTGAATCAAGTCCAGTGAAGCAGGCTTTGATCACAGCTGCAAAAATAGGGAGCGCTTCACGGATTTGCGTGTCATCCTTTCGCAGGGGCCATGCTAATCTTCTCTGTATCGATCCAATTTTAGTATATGTGCTGCCTTAGCAAGCACAGGTTTGGTGTCCAGCTCAAGGCATGTGTACACCTCGGGTTCCAGCGAGCTATCACCAAGGTGGTAGGGCCCAGCGAGCCATCTCTCCTCTGCATACCTTTGCTTGACACAATGATTGATGCAAAAGCTCAATCCGTTTAGGAATAGGGCATCTTAGAGCTTTAGGGTTCATATATGGCCAATTCCACCATGATGTATGAGAGCATCTACTGAAAGAATGGGTGGGCAGACTTATGGATGGTACCAAAATACAAGCTCTGAATGGGCTGTGTCCTCCAGGTTTTCGAGAAAAAATCGAGTTGGCAGAAAAACGGAAAGTGCTTAGCGGTTTGCGCCACCGTTGCATCCACTCGATGTAACTGGACACGAACCGCAGCAGGAGGAATTAATCCTCTGGAGACCTTGAGGTTGAGGCCCTCTGACACACGTCGTGAAAAAGACGTGAAGGACTTCACAGATTTTTTATTTGATTCTTTGACTTTTTCTCTGAATTGGTCTACTTTCAGCATAGGCGCTGCCTTAACAAGCAAAAAGGCTCAGCTAATTTGAGGCATATGAAACCCCTGGGGTCCCAGCAAGTCCTCACCAAGGTGGTAGAGCCCAGCGAGCCATTACACCAGTTTAAAAAAACTTGTTTATTAGTGTAGCCTGCCTTCCAGAGGATACATATTCACACACTTTGTAATTCATTCATTGGGCTATCATGCAATCAAATTAATCAAGAGTTGTAGACGTTGATGGGTTGCTGTTGTGTATTTTCATTTAGCTGTTCTCATGATTGCTGCATTTATAGACAACTGTGCCTAGGGTCTTGAAGTTCAATCACACCACATGTAGCTATTTACACGTATGCCTACTTGGCATATGTAACTCCTTAGGTAGTTACAGCACAGCTGGTCACTGTATGATAAAAATGTAAAAACTAATCATAAGTAGAAGTTTATTTTAGCTCAAGTTTGCTCTGTGTGAATGTATTGTTCTGTTCCAGTGATGTTCTGTGACTCAACCTTGAAGGGAAAAGATATATCGCCTTTGTGGTCAAACCCTGTTCCCCAACGGCATCTGCTGAAGAAAGGGAGTGGACACACTCGTCGATGGCCCCAGAGTACAAGCGTTAAAAAAAAAAAGAGTTGGCAGGAAAACTGAGAGTGCCCTATATACATTAGAGATGCACCAGTTCTTGACACAAGAGAACAAGAATGAAAACAAAGAGTGGCAGGAGGGGCTGAATCAAGTCCAGTGAAGCAGGCTTTGATCACAGCTGCAAAAATATGGAGCGCTTCACGGATTTGCGTGTCATCCTTTCGCAGGGGCCATGCTAATCTTCTCTGTATCGATCCAATTTTAGTATATGTGCTGCCTTAGCAAGCACAGGTTTGGTGTCCAGCTCAAGGCATGTGTACACCTCGGGTTCCAGCGAGCTATCACCAAGGTGGTAGGGCCCAGCGAGCCATCTCTCCTCTGCATACCTTTGCTTGACACAATGATTGATGCAAAAGCTCAATCAGTTTAGGAATAGGGCATCTTAGAGCTTTAGGGTTCATATATGGCCAATTCCACCATGATGTATGAGAGCATCTACTGAAAGAATGGGGTGGGCAGACTTATGGATGGTACCAAAATACAAGCTCTGAATGGGCTGTGTCCTCCAGGTTTTCGAGAAAAAATCGAGTTGGCAGAAAAACGGAAAGTGCTTAGCGGTTTGCGTCACCGTTGCATCCACTCGATGTAACTGGACACGAACCGCAGCAGGAGGAATTAATCCTCTGGAGACCTTGAGGTTGAGGCCCTCTGACACACGTCGTAAAAAAGACGTGAAGGACTTCACAGATTTTTTATTTGATTCTTTGACTTTTTCTCTGAATTGGTCTACTTTCAGCATAGGCGCTGCCTTAACAAGCAAAAAGGCTCAGCTAATTTGAGGCATATGTACCCCTGGGGTCCCAGCAAGTCCTCACCAAGGTGGTAGAGCCCAGCGAGCCATTACACCAGTTTAAAAAAAACTTGTTTATTAGTGTAGCCTGCCTTCCAGAGGATACATATTCACACACTTTGTAATTCATTCATTGGGCTATCATGCAATCAAATTAATCAAGAGTTGTAGACGTTGATGGGTTGCTGTTGTGTATTTTCATTTAGCTGTTCTCATGATTGCTGCATTTATAGACAACTGTGCCTAGGGTCTTGAAGTTCAATCACACCACATGTAGCTATTTACACGTATGCCTACTTGGCATATGTAACTCCTTAGGTAGTTACAGCACAGCTGGTCACTGTATGATAAAAATGTAAAAACTAATCATAAGTAGAAGTTTATTTTAGCTCAAGTTTGCTCTGTGTGAATGTATTGTTCTGTTCCAGTGATGTTCTGTGACTCAACCTTGAAGGGAAAAGATATATCGCCTTTGTGGTCAAACCCTGTTCCCCAACGGCATCTGCTGAAGAAAGGGAGTGGACACACTCGTCGATGGCCCCAGAGTACAAGCGTTAAAAAAAAAAAAGAGTTGGCAGGAAAACTGAGAGTGCCCTATATACATTGGAGATGCACCAGTTCTTGACACAAGAGAACAAGAATGAAAACAAAGAGTGGCAGGAGGGGCTGAATCAAGTCCAGTGAAGCAGGCTTTGATCACAGCTGCAAAAATATGGAGCGCTTCACGGATTTGCGTGTCATCCTTTCGCAGGGGCCATGCTAATCTTCTTTGTATCGATCCAATTTTAGTATATGTGCTGCCTTAGCAAGCACAGGTTTGGTGTCCAGCTCAAGGCATGTGTACACCTCGGGTTCCAGCGAGCTATCACCAAGGTGGTAGGGCCCAGCGAGCCATCTCTCCTCTGCATACCTTTGCTTGACACAATGATTGATGCAAAAGCTCAATCAGTTTAGGAATAGGGCATCTTAGAGCTTTAGGGTTCATATATGGCCAATTCCACCATGATGTATGAGAGCATCTACTGAAAGAATGGGGTGGGCAGACTTATGGATGGTACCAAAATACAAGCTCTGAATGGGCTGTGTCCTCCAGGTTTTCGAGAAAAAATCGAGTTGGCAGAAAAACGGAAAGTGCTTAGCGGTTTGCGTCACCGTTGCATCCACTCGATGTAACTGGACACGAACCGCAGCAGGAGGAATTAATCCTCTGGAGACCTTGAGGTTGAGGCCCTCTGACACACGTCGTAAAAAAGACGTGAAGGACTTCACAGATTTTTTATTTGATTCTTTGACTTTTTCTCTGAATTGGTCTACTTTCAGCATAGGCGCTGCCTTAACAAGCAAAAAGGCTCAGCTAATTTGAGGCATATGTACCCCTGGGGTCCCAGCAAGTCCTCACCAAGGTGGTAGAGCCCAGCGAGCCATTACACCAGTTTAAAAAAAACTTGTTTATTAGTGTAGCCTGCCTTCCAGAGGATACATATTCACACACTTTGTAATTCATTCATTGGGCTATCATGCAATCAAATTAATCAAGAGTTGTAGACGTTGATGGGTTGCTGTTGTGTATTTTCATTTAGCTGTTCTCATGATTGCTGCATTTATAGACAACTGTGCCTAGGGTCTTGAAGTTCAATCACACCACATGTAGCTATTTACACGTATGCCTACTTGGCATATGTAACTCCTTAGGTAGTTACAGCACAGCTGGTCACTGTATGATAAAAATGTAAAAACTAATCATAAGTAGAAGTTTATTTTAGCTCAAGTTTGCTCTGTGTGAATGTATTGTTCTGTTCCAGTGATGTTCTGTGACTCAACCTTGAAGGGAAAAGATATATCGCCTTTGTGGTCAAACCCTGTTCCCCAACGGCATCTGCTGAAGAAAGGGAGTGGACACACTCGTCGATGGCCCCAGAGTACAAGCGTTAAAAAAAAAAAAGAGTTGGCAGGAAAACTGAGAGTGCCCTATATACATTGGAGATGCACCAGTTCTTGACACAAGAGAACAAGAATGAAAACAAAGAGTGGCAGGAGGGGCTGAATCAAGTCCAGTGAAGCAGGCTTTGATCACAGCTGCAAAAATATGGAGCGCTTCACGGATTTGCGTGTCATCCTTTCGCAGGGGCCATGCTAATCTTCTTTGTATCGATCCAATTTTAGTATATGTGCTGCCTTAGCAAGCACAGGTTTGGTGTCCAGCTCAAGGCATGTGTACACCTCGGGTTCCAGCGAGCTATCACCAAGGTGGTAGGGCCCAGCGAGCCATCTCTCCTCTGCATACCTTTGCTTGACACAATGATTGATGCAAAAGCTCAATCAGTTTAGGAATAGGGCATCTTAGAGCTTTAGGGTTCATATATGGCCAATTCCACCATGATGTATGAGAGCATCTACTGAAAGAATGGGGTGGGCAGACTTATGGATGGTACCAAAATACAAGCTCTGAATGGGCTGTGTCCTCCAGGTTTTCGAGAAAAAATCGAGTTGGCAGAAAAACGGAAAGTGCTTAGCGGTTTGCGTCACCGTTGCATCCACTCGATGTAACTGGACACGAACCGCAGCAGGAGGAATTAATCCTCTGGAGACCTTGAGGTTGAGGCCCTCTGACACACGTCGTAAAAAAGACGTGAAGGACTTCACAGATTTTTTATTTGATTCTTTGACTTTTTCTCTGAATTGGTCTACTTTCAGCATAGGCGCTGCCTTAACAAGCAAAAAGGCTCAGCTAATTTGAGGCATATGTACCCCTGGGGTCCCAGCAAGTCCTCACCAAGGTGGTAGAGCCCAGCGAGCCATTACACCAGTTTAAAAAAAACTTGTTTATTAGTGTAGCCTGCCTTCCAGAGGATACATATTCACACACTTTGTAATTCATTCATTGGGCTATCATGCAATCAAATTAATCAAGAGTTGTAGACGTTGATGGGTTGCTGTTGTGTATTTTCATTTAGCTGTTCTCATGATTGCTGCATTTATAGACAACTGTGCCTAGGGTCTTGAAGTTCAATCACACCACATGTAGCTATTTACACGTATGCCTACTTGGCATATGTAACTCCTTAGGTAGTTACAGCACAGCTGGTCACTGTATGATAAAAATGTAAAAACTAATCATAAGTAGAAGTTTATTTTAGCTCAAGTTTGCTCTGTGTGAATGTATTGTTCTGTTCCAGTGATGTTCTGTGACTCAACCTTGAAGGGAAAAGATATATCGCCTTTGTGGTCAAACCCTGTTCCCCAACGGCATCTGCTGAAGAAAGGGAGTGGACACACTCGTCGATGGCCCCAGAGTACAAGCGTTAAAAAAAAAAAAGAGTTGGCAGGAAAACTGAGAGTGCCCTATATACATTGGAGATGCACCAGTTCTTGACACAAGAGAACAAGAATGAAAACAAAGAGTGGCAGGAGGGGCTGAATCAAGTCCAGTGAAGCAGGCTTTGATCACAGCTGCAAAAATATGGAGCGCTTCACGGATTTGCGTGTCATCCTTTCGCAGGGGCCATGCTAATCTTCTTTGTATCGATCCAATTTTAGTATATGTGCTGCCTTAGCAAGCACAGGTTTGGTGTCCAGCTCAAGGCATGTGTACACCTCGGGTTCCAGCGAGCTATCACCAAGGTGGTAGGGCCCAGCGAGCCATCTCTCCTCTGCATACCTTTGCTTGACACAATGATTGATGCAAAAGCTCAATCAGTTTAGGAATAGGGCATCTTAGAGCTTTAGGGTTCATATATGGCCAATTCCACCATGATGTATGAGAGCATCTACTGAAAGAATGGGGTGGGCAGACTTATGGATGGTACCAAAATACAAGCTCTGAATGGGCTGTGTCCTCCAGGTTTTCGAGAAAAAATCGAGTTGGCAGAAAAACGGAAAGTGCTTAGCGGTTTGCGTCACCGTTGCATCCACTCGATGTAACTGGACACGAACCGCAGCAGGAGGAATTAATCCTCTGGAGACCTTGAGGTTGAGGCCCTCTGACACACGTCGTAAAAAAGACGTGAAGGACTTCACAGATTTTTTATTTGATTCTTTGACTTTTTCTCTGAATTGGTCTACTTTCAGCATAGGCGCTGCCTTAACAAGCAAAAAGGCTCAGCTAATTTGAGGCATATGTACCCCTGGGGTCCCAGCAAGTCCTCACCAAGGTGGTAGAGCCCAGCGAGCCATTACACCAGTTTAAAAAAAACTTGTTTATTAGTGTAGCCTGCCTTCCAGAGGATACATATTCACACACTTTGTAATTCATTCATTGGGCTATCATGCAATCAAATTAATCAAGAGTTGTAGACGTTGATGGGTTGCTGTTGTGTATTTTCATTTAGCTGTTCTCATGATTGCTGCATTTATAGACAACTGTGCCTAGGGTCTTGAAGTTCAATCACACCACATGTAGCTATTTACACGTATGCCTACTTGGCATATGTAACTCCTTAGGTAGTTACAGCACAGCTGGTCACTGTATGATAAAAATGTAAAAACTAATCATAAGTAGAAGTTTATTTTAGCTCAAGTTTGCTCTGTGTGAATGTATTGTTCTGTTCCAGTGATGTTCTGTGACTCAACCTTGAAGGGAAAAGATATATCGCCTTTGTGGTCAAACCCTGTTCCCCAACGGCATCTGCTGAAGAAAGGGAGTGGACACACTCGTCGATGGCCCCAGAGTACAAGCGTTAAAAAAAAAAAAGAGTTGGCAGGAAAACTGAGAGTGCCCTATATACATTGGAGATGCACCAGTTCTTGACACAAGAGAACAAGAATGAAAACAAAGAGTGGCAGGAGGGGCTGAATCAAGTCCAGTGAAGCAGGCTTTGATCACAGCTGCAAAAATATGGAGCGCTTCACGGATTTGCGTGTCATCCTTTCGCAGGGGCCATGCTAATCTTCTTTGTATCGATCCAATTTTAGTATATGTGCTGCCTTAGCAAGCACAGGTTTGGTGTCCAGCTCAAGGCATGTGTACACCTCGGGTTCCAGCGAGCTATCACCAAGGTGGTAGGGCCCAGCGAGCCATCTCTCCTCTGCATACCTTTGCTTGACACAATGATTGATGCAAAAGCTCAATCAGTTTAGGAATAGGGCATCTTAGAGCTTTAGGGTTCATATATGGCCAATTCCACCATGATGTATGAGAGCATCTACTGAAAGAATGGGGTGGGCAGACTTATGGATGGTACCAAAATACAAGCTCTGAATGGGCTGTGTCCTCCAGGTTTTCGAGAAAAAATCGAGTTGGCAGAAAAACGGAAAGTGCTTAGCGGTTTGCGCCACCGTTGCATCCACTCGATGTAACTGGACACGAACCGCAGCAGGAGGAATTAATCCTCTGGAGACCTTGAGGTTGAGGCCCTCTGACACACGTCGTGAAAAAGACGTGAAGGACTTCACAGATTTTTTATTTGATTCTTTGACTTTTTCTCTGAATTGGTCTACTTTCAGCATAGGCGCTGCCTTAACAAGCAAAAAGGCTCAGCTAATTTGAGGCATATGAAACCCCTGGGGTCCCAGCAAGTCCTCACCAAGGTGGTAGAGCCCAGCGAGCCATTACACCAGTTTAAAAAAACTTGTTTATTAGTGTAGCCTGCCTTCCAGAGGATACATATTCACACACTTTGTAATTCATTCATTGGGCTATCATGCAATCAAATTAATCAAGAGTTGTAGACGTTGATGGGTTGCTGTTGTGTATTTTCATTTAGCTGTTCTCATGATTGCTGCATTTATAGACAACTGTGCCTAGGGTCTTGAAGTTCAATCACACCACATGTAGCTATTTACACGTATGCCTACTTGGCATATGTAACTCCTTAGGTAGTTACAGCACAGCTGGTCACTGTATGATAAAAATGTAAAAACTAATCATAAGTAGAAGTTTATTTTAGCTCAAGTTTGCTCTGTGTGAATGTATTGTTCTGTTCCAGTGATGTTCTGTGACTCAACCTTGAAGGGAAAAGATATATCGCCTTTGTGGTCAAACCCTGTTCCCCAACGGCATCTGCTGAAGAAAGGGAGTGGACACACTCGTCGATGGCCCCAGAGTACAAGCGTTAAAAAAAAAAAGAGTTGGCAGGAAAACTGAGAGTGCCCTATATACATTGGAGATGCACCAGTTCTTGACACAAGAGAACAAGAATGAAAACAAAGAGTGGCAGGAGGGGCTGAATCAAGTCCAGTGAAGCAGGCTTTGATCACAGCTGCAAAAATATGGAGCGCTTCACGGATTTGCGTGTCATCCTTTCGCAGGGGCCATGCTAATCTTCTCTGTATCGATCCAATTTTAGTATATGTGCTGCCTTAGCAAGCACAGGTTTGGTGTCCAGCTCAAGGCATGTGTACACCTCGGGTTCCAGCGAGCTATCACCAAGGTGGTAGGGCCCAGCGAGCCATCTCTCCTCTGCATACCTTTGCTTGACACAATGATTGATGCAAAAGCTCAATCAGTTTAGGAATAGGGCATCTTAGAGCTTTAGGGTTCATATATGGCCAATTCCACCATGATGTATGAGAGCATCTACTGAAAGAATGGGGTGGGCAGACTTATGGATGGTACCAAAATACAAGCTCTGAATGGGCTGTGTCCTCCAGGTTTTCGAGAAAAAATCGAGTTGGCAGAAAAACGGAAAGTGCTTAGCGGTTTGCGTCACCGTTGCATCCACTCGATGTAACTGGACACGAACCGCAGCAGGAGGAATTAATCCTCTGGAGACCTTGAGGTTGAGGCCCTCTGACACACGTCGTAAAAAAGACGTGAAGGACTTCACAGATTTTTTATTTGATTCTTTGACTTTTTCTCTGAATTGGTCTACTTTCAGCATAGGCGCTGCCTTAACAAGCAAAAAGGCTCAGCTAATTTGAGGCATATGTACCCCTGGGGTCCCAGCAAGTCCTCACCAAGGTGGTAGAGCCCAGCGAGCCATTACACCAGTTTAAAAAAAACTTGTTTATTAGTGTAGCCTGCCTTCCAGAGGATACATATTCACACACTTTGTAATTCATTCATTGGGCTATCATGCAATCAAATTAATCAAGAGTTGTAGACGTTGATGGGTTGCTGTTGTGTATTTTCATTTAGCTGTTCTCATGATTGCTGCATTTATAGACAACTGTGCCTAGGGTCTTGAAGTTCAATCACACCACATGTAGCTATTTACACGTATGCCTACTTGGCATATGTAACTCCTTAGGTAGTTACAGCACAGCTGGTCACTGTATGATAAAAATGTAAAAACTAATCATAAGTAGAAGTTTATTTTAGCTCAAGTTTGCTCTGTGTGAATGTATTGTTCTGTTCCAGTGATGTTCTGTGACTCAACCTTGAAGGGAAAAGATATATCGCCTTTGTGGTCAAACCCTGTTCCCCAACGGCATCTGCTGAAGAAAGGGAGTGGACACACTCGTCGATGGCCCCAGAGTACAAGCGTTAAAAAAAAAAAAGAGTTGGCAGGAAAACTGAGAGTGCCCTATATACATTGGAGATGCACCAGTTCTTGACACAAGAGAACAAGAATGAAAACAAAGAGTGGCAGGAGGGGCTGAATCAAGTCCAGTGAAGCAGGCTTTGATCACAGCTGCAAAAATATGGAGCGCTTCACGGATTTGCGTGTCATCCTTTCGCAGGGGCCATGCTAATCTTCTTTGTATCGATCCAATTTTAGTATATGTGCTGCCTTAGCAAGCACAGGTTTGGTGTCCAGCTCAAGGCATGTGTACACCTCGGGTTCCAGCGAGCTATCACCAAGGTGGTAGGGCCCAGCGAGCCATCTCTCCTCTGCATACCTTTGCTTGACACAATGATTGATGCAAAAGCTCAATCAGTTTAGGAATAGGGCATCTTAGAGCTTTAGGGTTCATATATGGCCAATTCCACCATGATGTATGAGAGCATCTACTGAAAGAATGGGGTGGGCAGACTTATGGATGGTACCAAAATACAAGCTCTGAATGGGCTGTGTCCTCCAGGTTTTCGAGAAAAAATCGAGTTGGCAGAAAAACGGAAAGTGCTTAGCGGTTTGCGTCACCGTTGCATCCACTCGATGTAACTGGACACGAACCGCAGCAGGAGGAATTAATCCTCTGGAGACCTTGAGGTTGAGGCCCTCTGACACACGTCGTAAAAAAGACGTGAAGGACTTCACAGATTTTTTATTTGATTCTTTGACTTTTTCTCTGAATTGGTCTACTTTCAGCATAGGCGCTGCCTTAACAAGCAAAAAGGCTCAGCTAATTTGAGGCATATGTACCCCTGGGGTCCCAGCAAGTCCTCACCAAGGTGGTAGAGCCCAGCGAGCCATTACACCAGTTTAAAAAAAACTTGTTTATTAGTGTAGCCTGCCTTCCAGAGGATACATATTCACACACTTTGTAATTCATTCATTGGGCTATCATGCAATCAAATTAATCAAGAGTTGTAGACGTTGATGGGTTGCTGTTGTGTATTTTCATTTAGCTGTTCTCATGATTGCTGCATTTATAGACAACTGTGCCTAGGGTCTTGAAGTTCAATCACACCACATGTAGCTATTTACACGTATGCCTACTTGGCATATGTAACTCCTTAGGTAGTTACAGCACAGCTGGTCACTGTATGATAAAAATGTAAAAACTAATCATAAGTAGAAGTTTATTTTAGCTCAAGTTTGCTCTGTGTGAATGTATTGTTCTGTTCCAGTGATGTTCTGTGACTCAACCTTGAAGGGAAAAGATATATCGCCTTTGTGGTCAAACCCTGTTCCCCAACGGCATCTGCTGAAGAAAGGGAGTGGACACACTCGTCGATGGCCCCAGAGTACAAGCGTTAAAAAAAAAAAAGAGTTGGCAGGAAAACTGAGAGTGCCCTATATACATTGGAGATGCACCAGTTCTTGACACAAGAGAACAAGAATGAAAACAAAGAGTGGCAGGAGGGGCTGAATCAAGTCCAGTGAAGCAGGCTTTGATCACAGCTGCAAAAATATGGAGCGCTTCACGGATTTGCGTGTCATCCTTTCGCAGGGGCCATGCTAATCTTCTTTGTATCGATCCAATTTTAGTATATGTGCTGCCTTAGCAAGCACAGGTTTGGTGTCCAGCTCAAGGCATGTGTACACCTCGGGTTCCAGCGAGCTATCACCAAGGTGGTAGGGCCCAGCGAGCCATCTCTCCTCTGCATACCTTTGCTTGACACAATGATTGATGCAAAAGCTCAATCAGTTTAGGAATAGGGCATCTTAGAGCTTTAGGGTTCATATATGGCCAATTCCACCATGATGTATGAGAGCATCTACTGAAAGAATGGGGTGGGCAGACTTATGGATGGTACCAAAATACAAGCTCTGAATGGGCTGTGTCCTCCAGGTTTTCGAGAAAAAATCGAGTTGGCAGAAAAACGGAAAGTGCTTAGCGGTTTGCGTCACCGTTGCATCCACTCGATGTAACTGGACACGAACCGCAGCAGGAGGAATTAATCCTCTGGAGACCTTGAGGTTGAGGCCCTCTGACACACGTCGTAAAAAAGACGTGAAGGACTTCACAGATTTTTTATTTGATTCTTTGACTTTTTCTCTGAATTGGTCTACTTTCAGCATAGGCGCTGCCTTAACAAGCAAAAAGGCTCAGCTAATTTGAGGCATATGTACCCCTGGGGTCCCAGCAAGTCCTCACCAAGGTGGTAGAGCCCAGCGAGCCATTACACCAGTTTAAAAAAAACTTGTTTATTAGTGTAGCCTGCCTTCCAGAGGATACATATTCACACACTTTGTAATTCATTCATTGGGCTATCATGCAATCAAATTAATCAAGAGTTGTAGACGTTGATGGGTTGCTGTTGTGTATTTTCATTTAGCTGTTCTCATGATTGCTGCATTTATAGACAACTGTGCCTAGGGTCTTGAAGTTCAATCACACCACATGTAGCTATTTACACGTATGCCTACTTGGCATATGTAACTCCTTAGGTAGTTACAGCACAGCTGGTCACTGTATGATAAAAATGTAAAAACTAATCATAAGTAGAAGTTTATTTTAGCTCAAGTTTGCTCTGTGTGAATGTATTGTTCTGTTCCAGTGATGTTCTGTGACTCAACCTTGAAGGGAAAAGATATATCGCCTTTGTGGTCAAACCCTGTTCCCCAACGGCATCTGCTGAAGAAAGGGAGTGGACACACTCGTCGATGGCCCCAGAGTACAAGCGTTAAAAAAAAAAAAGAGTTGGCAGGAAAACTGAGAGTGCCCTATATACATTGGAGATGCACCAGTTCTTGACACAAGAGAACAAGAATGAAAACAAAGAGTGGCAGGAGGGGCTGAATCAAGTCCAGTGAAGCAGGCTTTGATCACAGCTGCAAAAATATGGAGCGCTTCACGGATTTGCGTGTCATCCTTTCGCAGGGGCCATGCTAATCTTCTTTGTATCGATCCAATTTTAGTATATGTGCTGCCTTAGCAAGCACAGGTTTGGTGTCCAGCTCAAGGCATGTGTACACCTCGGGTTCCAGCGAGCTATCACCAAGGTGGTAGGGCCCAGCGAGCCATCTCTCCTCTGCATACCTTTGCTTGACACAATGATTGATGCAAAAGCTCAATCAGTTTAGGAATAGGGCATCTTAGAGCTTTAGGGTTCATATATGGCCAATTCCACCATGATGTATGAGAGCATCTACTGAAAGAATGGGGTGGGCAGACTTATGGATGGTACCAAAATACAAGCTCTGAATGGGCTGTGTCCTCCAGGTTTTCGAGAAAAAATCGAGTTGGCAGAAAAACGGAAAGTGCTTAGCGGTTTGCGTCACCGTTGCATCCACTCGATGTAACTGGACACGAACCGCAGCAGGAGGAATTAATCCTCTGGAGACCTTGAGGTTGAGGCCCTCTGACACACGTCGTAAAAAAGACGTGAAGGACTTCACAGATTTTTTATTTGATTCTTTGACTTTTTCTCTGAATTGGTCTACTTTCAGCATAGGCGCTGCCTTAACAAGCAAAAAGGCTCAGCTAATTTGAGGCATATGTACCCCTGGGGTCCCAGCAAGTCCTCACCAAGGTGGTAGAGCCCAGCGAGCCATTACACCAGTTTAAAAAAAACTTGTTTATTAGTGTAGCCTGCCTTCCAGAGGATACATATTCACACACTTTGTAATTCATTCATTGGGCTATCATGCAATCAAATTAATCAAGAGTTGTAGACGTTGATGGGTTGCTGTTGTGTATTTTCATTTAGCTGTTCTCATGATTGCTGCATTTATAGACAACTGTGCCTAGGGTCTTGAAGTTCAATCACACCACATGTAGCTATTTACACGTATGCCTACTTGGCATATGTAACTCCTTAGGTAGTTACAGCACAGCTGGTCACTGTATGATAAAAATGTAAAAACTAATCATAAGTAGAAGTTTATTTTAGCTCAAGTTTGCTCTGTGTGAATGTATTGTTCTGTTCCAGTGATGTTCTGTGACTCAACCTTGAAGGGAAAAGATATATCGCCTTTGTGGTCAAACCCTGTTCCCCAACGGCATCTGCTGAAGAAAGGGAGTGGACACACTCGTCGATGGCCCCAGAGTACAAGCGTTAAAAAAAAAAAAGAGTTGGCAGGAAAACTGAGAGTGCCCTATATACATTGGAGATGCACCAGTTCTTGACACAAGAGAACAAGAATGAAAACAAAGAGTGGCAGGAGGGGCTGAATCAAGTCCAGTGAAGCAGGCTTTGATCACAGCTGCAAAAATATGGAGCGCTTCACGGATTTGCGTGTCATCCTTTCGCAGGGGCCATGCTAATCTTCTTTGTATCGATCCAATTTTAGTATATGTGCTGCCTTAGCAAGCACAGGTTTGGTGTCCAGCTCAAGGCATGTGTACACCTCGGGTTCCAGCGAGCTATCACCAAGGTGGTAGGGCCCAGCGAGCCATCTCTCCTCTGCATACCTTTGCTTGACACAATGATTGATGCAAAAGCTCAATCAGTTTAGGAATAGGGCATCTTAGAGCTTTAGGGTTCATATATGGCCAATTCCACCATGATGTATGAGAGCATCTACTGAAAGAATGGGGTGGGCAGACTTATGGATGGTACCAAAATACAAGCTCTGAATGGGCTGTGTCCTCCAGGTTTTCGAGAAAAAATCGAGTTGGCAGAAAAACGGAAAGTGCTTAGCGGTTTGCGCCACCGTTGCATCCACTCGATGTAACTGGACACGAACCGCAGCAGGAGGAATTAATCCTCTGGAGACCTTGAGGTTGAGGCCCTCTGACACACGTCGTAAAAAAGACGTGAAGGACTTCACAGATTTTTTATTTGATTCTTTGACTTTTTCTCTGAATTGGTCTACTTTCAGCATAGGCGCTGCCTTAACAAGCAAAAAGGCTCAGCTAATTTGAGGCATATGTACCCCTGGGGTCCCAGCAAGTCCTCACCAAGGTGGTAGAGCCCAGCGAGCCATTACACCAGTTTAAAAAAAACTTGTTTATTAGTGTAGCCTGCCTTCCAGAGGATACATATTCACACACTTTGTAATTCATTCATTGGGCTATCATGCAATCAAATTAATCAAGAGTTGTAGACGTTGATGGGTTGCTGTTGTGTATTTTCATTTAGCTGTTCTCATGATTGCTGCATTTATAGACAACTGTGCCTAGGGTCTTGAAGTTCAATCACACCACATGTAGCTATTTACACGTATGCCTACTTGGCATATGTAACTCCTTAGGTAGTTACAGCACAGCTGGTCACTGTATGATAAAAATGTAAAAACTAATCATAAGTAGAAGTTTATTTTAGCTCAAGTTTGCTCTGTGTGAATGTATTGTTCTGTTCCAGTGATGTTCTGTGACTCAACCTTGAAGGGAAAAGATATCGCCTTTGTGGTCAAACCCTGTTCCCCAACGGCATCTACTGAAGAAAGGGAGTGGACACACTCGTCGATGGCCCCAGAGTACAAGCGTTAAAAAAAAAAAAGAGTTGGCAGGAAAACTGAGAGTGCCCTATATACATTGGAGATGCACCAGTTCTTGACACAAGAGAACAAGAATGAAAACAAAGAGTGGCAGGAGGGGCTGAATCAAGTCCAGTGAAGCAGGCTTTGATCACAGCTGCAAAAATAGGGAGCGCTTCACGGATTTGCGTGTCATCCTTTCGCAGGGGCCATGCTAATCTTCTCTGTATCGATCCAATTTTAGTATATGTGCTGCCTTAGCAAGCACAGGTTTGGTGTCCAGCTCAAGGCATGTGTACACCTCGGGTTCCAGCGAGCTATCACCAAGGTGGTAGGGCCCAGCGAGCCATCTCTCCTCTGCATACCTTTGCTTGACACAATGATTGATGCAAAAGCTCAATCAGTTTAGGAATAGGGCATCTTAGAGCTTTAGGGTTCATATATGGCCAATTCCACCATGATGTATGAGAGCATCTACTGAAAGAATGGGGTGGGCAGACTTATGGATGGTACCAAAATACAAGCTCTGAATGGGCTGTGTCCTCCAGGTTTTCGAGAAAAAATCGAGTTGGCAGAAAAACGGAAAGTGCTTAGCGGTTTGCGCCACCGTTGCATCCACTCGATGTAACTGGACACGAACCGCAGCAGGAGGAATTAATCCTCTGGAGACCTTGAGGTTGAGGCCCTCTGACACACGTCGTGAAAAAGACGTGAAGGACTTCACAGATTTTTTATTTGATTCTTTGACTTTTTCTCTGAATTGGTCTACTTTCAGCATAGGCGCTGCCTTAACAAGCAAAAAGGCTCAGCTAATTTGAGGCATATGAAACCCCTGGGGTCCCAGCAAGTCCTCACCAAGGTGGTAGAGCCCAGCGAGCCATTACACCAGTTTAAAAAAACTTGTTTATTAGTGTAGCCTGCCTTCCAGAGGATACATATTCACACACTTTGTAATTCATTCATTGGGCTATCATGCAATCAAATTAATCAAGAGTTGTAGACGTTGATGGGTTGCTGTTTTGTATTTTCATTTAGCTGTTCTCATGATTGCTGCATTTATAGACAACTGTGCCTAGGGTCTTGAAGTTCAATCACACCACATGTAGCTATTTACACGTATGCCTACTTGGCATATGTAACTCCTTAGGTAGTTACAGCACAGCTGGTCACTGTATGATAAAAATGTAAAAACTAATCATAAGTAGAAGTTTATTTTAGCTCAAGTTTGCTCTGTGTGAATGTATTGTTCTGTTCCAGTGATGTTCTGTGACTCAACCTTGAAGGGAAAAGATATCGCCTTTGTGGTCAAACCCTGTTCCCCAACGGCATCTGCTGAAGAAAGGGAGTGGACACACTCGTCGATGGCCCCAGAGTACAAGCGTTAAAAAAAAAAAGAGTTGGCAGGAAAACTGAGAGTGCCCTATATACATTGGGGATGCACCAGTTCTTGACACAAGAGAACAAGAATGAAAACAAAGAGTGGCAGGAGGGGCTGAATCAAGTCCAGTGAAGCAGGCTTTGATCATAGCTGCAAAAATATGGAGCGCTTCACGGATTTGCGTGTTATCCTTTCGCAGGGGCCATGCTAATCTTCTCTGTATCGATCCAATTTTAGTATATGTGCTGCCTTAGCAAGCACAGGTTTGGTGTCCAGCTCAAGGCATGTGTACACCTCGGGTTCCAGCGAGCTATCACCAAGGTGGTAGGGCCCAGCGAGCCATCTCTCCTCTTCATACCTTTGCTTGACACAATGATTGATGCAAAAGCTCAATCAGTTTAGGAATAGGGCATCTTAGAGCTTTAGGGTTCATATATGGCCAATTCCACCATGATGTATGAGAGCATCTACTGAAAGAATGGGGTGGGCAGACTTATGGATGGTACCAAAATACAAGCTCTGAATGGGCTGTGTCCTCCAGGTTTTCGAGAAAAAATCGAGTTGGCAGAAAAACGGAAAGTGCTTAGCGGTTTGCGCCACCGTTGCATCCACTCGATGTAACTGGACACGAACCGCAGCAGGAGGAATTAATCCTCTGGAGACCTTGAGGTTGAGGCCCTCTGACACACGTCGTAAAAAAGACGTGAAGGACTTCACAGATTTTTTATTTGATTCTTTGACTTTTTCTCTGAATTGGTCTACTTTCAGCATAGGCGCTGCCTTAACAAGCAAAAAGGCTCAGCTAATTTGAGGCATGTGTACCCCTGGGGTCCCAGCAAGTCCTCACCAAGGTGGTAGAGCCCAGCGAGCCATTACACCAGTTTAAAAAAAACTTGTTTATTAGTGTAGCCTGCCTTCCAGAGGATACATATTCACACACTTTGTAATTCATTCATTGGGCTATCATGCAATCAAATTAATCAAGAGTTGTAGACGTTGATGGGTTGCTGTTGTGTATTTTCATTTAGCTGTTCTCATGATTGCTGCATTTATAGACAACTGTGCCTAGGGTCTTGAAGTTCAATCACACCACATGTAGCTATTTACACGTATGCCTACTTGGCATATGTAACTCCTTAGGTAGTTACAGCACAGCTGGTCACTGTATGATAAAAATGTAAAAACTAATCATAAGTAGAAGTTTATTTTAGCTCAAGTTTCTTGAGCCTTCACCTCCCTCAGCCAGTCCTCCACACTCTTACCCGCCGCGGCGGCAGAGCAAAAATGCACATTGCCGTAGCGGGTGTGTCCGGTCTCCCTCCGCTTTGGCTGGCCGTATCTCCTGCACTTTTGTTCTTGTGGCACGCCGGCCCGGGCAGCGACAACTGCTCCTGCCGCTGCCCTCTGCTCAGCCCTCTTCCTCCTCAGCCATTCAGTTTTGTATGCAGTGCGAGGCTGAGGAGGGGGAGCAGGAGGTGCAGGCAGCCGAGGGCCGGCGTGATGTGCGTCAGCCAGCGGCAGAGGGGGGACGTGTGGGGCTGGCGTTGTCCGAGGGAGCGTTGCTATGGGGAGCACCCTCACACTCTGCTGGGGCAGTGAGAGGTCCAGAAAGAGAGGCTGTGTTGCCGGAAAAGGTCCTGTTGCAGCTGCAGCAGCCGGTGGTACAGCCAGGACAACAGCTGAGGGGGCAGGCGGTAAAGGCGCCAGTGGGCGCACTGGCGCTGGCAGAACAGGCACCGGTGCTGCCACAGCCGGTGCTGCTGCCAGAGGTCCCGCCGTCCTTGGCGCTGCTGTCCTCGCCTGGCCTGTTGCTGCTGCCGGAGAACGATCCACCGCTGCTGCTGGGCACGGCGCCGAACCCGCTGCCGCTGCCGCTGGTGGTCATCCCTCTGCTGCAACGCCTGAAGCTAGCACAGTCCTCTCCTTCTCCCGCTGCATCCTGGTGAACCTGAGAACGAATTTCAACGTAGTATTTTAGTTACATGTACAATTTTGAGAGCATGCCATTCAAGCATGTCATTACCATAACACTGCCCAAAGTATCAAACGTACCACAGCGAGAGGGTCCTGGCGTTCAGCTCAAAGAGCTGCATGGGCGCCCGAGCCATCAGCCTCTGGTGGCCCAGCACAAGGTCCCGGATGTGCTGGTACCGAAGCAGTATGCTGTCCCACCGCGACCTCCGGGCACCGCGCGCACGGCTGCCCGAGGGGATCAAGCGGCAGAGCTGGGTGCATACTGCCGGACTGCTGGCAGGTCCAGAGGTCTCTCCGACCAGGCAGCTGTGGACAATGGACAAAAACAATGACAGATATGAGCATGATAATGGGCAACATTACATAAAGCAGCTTGTTTGTACACCAGGGAAATGTATGACGGAAGTGTAGCCTTACCGTCTCAAGCTTTCCACACCAGGTATACTGGTGCGGCTTGGCTTCGCTGCCATGAAGCGCCCCTGAGCTGGCCTGTCCCTGTAGCGGGGATGGTAAACTACTCGGGCCCTGTCGTACGGTGACAGGGCCTCGTAGAGCCTGATAAGCTCATCTACCCTCCCCTCGGACAAGGCTGGGTCGTGACGCAACCCCACCAAGGCCGTGGCCAACTGGACCACGGCCAGGTACCCCGGCTGGTCATCCGGTCCTCTGTAGTCTTGCAGACACACAAGAAGAGATGGAAAACAATAAGTCAGTTGGATGGAACAGAGCGAGCGCAGTTTTTGGTGATGCGAGATGCACTGCAGTCGCAGACCACAAAGAGGTGGCGTGCTTACCTCAGCAGCCTGCTGAGGCTCTGGCGAGGACCGGCCGGGGGAGTGGGGTGCGGGCTCGGGGGCACCGGTCGGACTGGATGGCTCGGGCGCGGGTGCGTCAGCCGGTCGCCCTGACCGCAGGTCCGTCTGAGGAGAGGGGAACTCGCCAGGCACGTGGAGGGTGAGGTCCTCCACCTCCTGCTGGCCGTCGGCGAGCTCGTCATCCTCAACGAGTTGGGGAACGTCCCCCCCCGCGTCCGGAATGTCAGGGTCCAAGCTGACGTCCTGCAGCACTCTGCCCGTCTGGGAGTACAGGTACTCGATGCCGATGAGTTCCCCTGAAGTACAACAACAACAGTCAGTCAGGTACAAATATCATTCAGTGTGGACACGTGTAAGCGCGGTGGCTTGAGTGTTCTTACCAGTGTACTCCCTGGGCTTGGTGTAATCCTTGACCACACTCATGCCAAGCACCCTTTGGCTAAGTTGGTCAAGGGAGTGCTGCAGGGGGCCATTGTAGGAGCGGAGCAGTGGCCGTCCCTCCTGTGCCACGGACGCCGCCACCGCGTTCCACCGCGTCAACCCCTCCAGGAGAAATGCCTGGAAGTGCCAGGGATTGGCACTTTCTCCTGAGGAGGAACACAGATCTGTTTAGCAGTTTATTCAGTGCACACAATGTGAATGACAGCGAGTCCATGACAGTGAAAGATTGACATGACAGTGAAGCATGTGAAACATACCTGGAATGAAGCGGTTGAGATGCAGGTGGAACGACTCCAGGGACGTGGAGCCTCGTGCACAACGGTACACCGGCAGGCTGATCCCCCCCTTGGTCACCCTGCCGGTCTCAGTGTACAGCTCCACGCCCGGCGGGTCCTGGATGCAATGGAGGTGGCGCCGCTGCTCCGTCCAGATCCTCTGGATGCGGTCTTGGTCCAGCAGGGAAATCCCCATGGTGTCTCGTCCGTTGGCACCGCCGAAGGTTTCCAGGAGGTCACCGATCAGCCGCTCCGTCTCCGCCGCTCCACGCGTGTGGCGACGGCAATGGAGAGCCATATTCTTGCGGCTGACGTCGGACGAGAAGGTCATCCCCTGCGCCTCAAGCATCCTCTTCTTCGCCTTGAGCAACCGGGCTGCGTCCTCTGGGTCCCACAGGAAGATGCACGAAGACAGCTGCTGCAGGAAGGACTTGTACAGCTGGTGGCTCTCGGTGGTGACACCTGTTATGGAAAAATGCATGTTATATCAAGTTATGGAACCATGATGTCTCTTACTGTGATGCTGTTTGTTTAATTATTGTTTTTGCCACAACGCACCTGACGCGAACCGCCGCATCAGGTGCCAGATGTCCAGCCGGACCACCAGCTTGTCCCACTTCCCGAACATGTCAGCTGTCTTGGATCCCCCGTGGGACGAACAACAGTCCCGGTCGACGTAGAGGAGCTGAGGCGGCTCCACCCCAGCGTCCCGATACCGCCGCATTAACCCCGCAGCCATGGACAACAGGCCGGCACCCTCGGCGTCCGTGAGCACGGACATGAGCACCTGTCCGTGCTCGTTGCCGACGTTCGTTGCCCACGCTGCGGTCTGGGCGGCAGCACCGGCGAGCTTCCGGGTCACCTGTTTGAAAGAATAAAGCATCCGCGTAAGGCTGCACGCACATAGCCAGAGTATGAGACTCCGCACCACATTTATATACATATATATTTATACATGCATAGCACCACATTTACCTTCTTGGTCGAATCCATCTTCAGGACCGTTCCGAAGACGGAGGTGACCCGGGCCTTCACGTCCTCCAGGCGGGAGAGGATGTCGTGGCAGTACACCATTAACAGCCACGCGTACTGGGGCACGGGTGGCGGTTTTGGTGGTGGGGTGCACATGCGCACGACACCCCGCGACGTGAAGGGCTCCATGACGCTGAGGTAGTGTATGGACCGCCGCATCCAGGCCTCTGTGTGTGCCTCACAGAGTTTTTTGTACAGCTGCGTGGCGCTGTTCCCCCGAGTACGCTCACGCAGCTGGATGATAACCCGCCGGTCGCAGGCAAGCCTACAGAGAGGAGCACATCATGTGTTAAAGAAGAGCCACACACAGACAGAGCGAGGGGCTGCGTGACAGTTTTCAGACAGCTACTTACTTGTAGGTGAGGATTGCAGGGAAGAGGGCGCGATGCCCCTCTCCCAGCTGACCCACGACCTCCTGCGACCAGGCAGCTACCTTCCTCTTACACCGACGGCACTCCAGGTACTCGGTGGCCATCAAGTACCAGCCGTCGATGTCCAGGACCCTCCGGATGGTCCTGTAGAGCCCACACTTGGTGAGGGCCCTATCACAGCATGTCGGCCGGACGCCCCACAGACGCAGGGGCGTCCAGAGGAACAGCCGACACGCGAAGAAGGCAGCTGGTGAGGCGGGTGGCTGAGTGTAACTCGGCCGGGGCTGAGGGGGGTCCCACCACAGCTTGAGGTCTGTGGTGAGTTTGCTCCTCCCCTCGCTGTCTGTCCTAAACAGCTCCCGGCCGATCCACTCCTGCTCTTCCACAGTGAGAGCTGTCCGCCAGCTCTCAGGCAACCGGGACTGTGAGGGGGAAAAAAAACACACAAACAAACAAACTGTCAGGAGGCTGAGAGGAGGTGCTACATGCAGTTTGACAGTCAACTTCACTGAGTTGTGCCGTCCATGAGTAAGGGCACGGTGTGCGTGTGTGTGTGTGCGTGTGTGTGTGTGTGCGCGTGTGTTTGTACCTCAGCCGAAGCAGGAGTGGGTGTTGCAGGCTGCTCCACTTTCCTCTCCTTCCTCTTCCTCTTCGCCGGCGCTGGTGCCAGGGTGGCCTCTCCAGATGGCGTCTCCTCCACGGAGACGCGACGGGGCTCCTCCCTGGTCAACGCCGGAGCCCGAGCCGGAACCGCGAGCGTAGGTGGAGCAGCAGCAACTCAACGTGGTGGCGGCGGTGGGGGGGGATGGAGGACAATGCCGGAGGAGGTGGAGGTGGAGGCCTCACCACCAGCGGGAGAGTCTAAAGGACCTGTACGTGAGCTTCAGACACATTCACACACAACAAAATGGCATCAGCACAATGATAGTCATGGGGCAACACACACAGGCAGGCAAGATTAAGTGAGTCTGAGTGTTGATGACGTGCAGCATGCCAGTGATTAGATGACGTGCAGCATGCCAGTGATTAGATGACGTGCAGAATGCCAGTGATAGGGCAGATGGTTTAGTGCTACAAGGTGAATGTCAAGAGATGCAGCAGGGCCAAGGGAAGTAGACATGTGAAGGTGGTTAAGCAAATCTACATTGCCACTACGTTCTACACATCTACCACCGACAAAGACGGCTACATTACATGCCAAACCTACCTTTGGTCTTCAAGCATCAGCTGTAGAGACCAGTAAATGAAACCATTACAATTAATACAAAAATACCGCCAGAAGAATATATATTGAGGGCAAATGTTACAGTGTGACGTGTCCAGTGTGGTGCCAGTTACCCGTTTCTAAGTCAGTGGCCATCTGGACCAGATCTTCGTCCGTCACCTCTGTGGGGGGGGGGGGGGGGGGGGGCGGCGGCAGAACCAAGGGGCGCTGGTCTCTGACGGATGTAGACACCGCTGTGGGGTGGGAGGGCAATAGTTAGTTAATCCTGTACACCTCTGTTGTGTTAAAGAGAAAGAAAGAGATCTACCTGGAACTCACCTGGGGCCATTGGACGCCTTCCCAGTAGGGCCGAGAACATGGGAGCGATCGGCTTCCGTGGCGGCAGCGCGGTGGAAGCAGCGGCCTTGCTGGGGCCACTGCTGGTGGTGGGGGTGCTGCTGCTGGTGGGAGGTGAGGGGGTAGCAGCCACCTCTGCCGACCGCTCCTTGTCTCGGCCCAGGATGTACTTCCTGGCGGCGTCCATCGAGGACCCAGGCTGCGGTATCTTCCGCCGTAGCCACTTGACAAAGCTGCAAGACAATGATCAAAGATTAACACACATATAAACAAGTCACAGCACCCTGTCAACAGTACACTACCCTTCACCAAAACAGGACTTACGTCTGGTGCTTCTTCTCCGTGGAGTCGTACAGGTCCTTCAGGGTGGCCTCCTTGTAGTCCCCAAAGCCAACAAGTGCCTCGCCCTCACACCCGGGCTGAGTGGCGCGAGCCCGGGCCTCCTCGTGCACCCGGTGGTAACGCAGCTGCTCAGCAAAACCAGGGTGGGCGCACGAGTACCGGGCGAGTGCGTCCTTGTTGGCCATAAGGGGGCTGTCGGAGGCACTTTTCTCCCGCTCCCGCTGGTGGCTGGCAACCAACTGCGTGGTGTAGCCCACGTCGTTCTCCAGGAGCCAACGGAAAGTTTGACCCTGGTACTTGCCAAACTGGATGCTGTGGCAGCCCAGCACCAGCATGGGGTTACCAGGGTCACCGCCCTTGGAGACGACGTGGGCTTGTGCCTCCTTCTCCACCTCCTCTGGCTTCTTGGCCCTCGCAGCAGCGGCGGTCCCGCGTGGCCCCTTGGCGGTGATGAAGGCCGCCGCCTCATCAGAGGCCCGCAGGACAAGCTGCTGCGAGGCCGTGAGCTTTAATTTAGCTAAAGACATAACTTCAACGACAAATGGCACAGCACAGCATTAAACGAGCATTACAGGTTAAACTAGCAGCTATATGTTAATTGCCATATTAACAGGACTATCACACATAAGATTAATGATATAGCTGCTACTAGAACTACACATTCGCTATTGAAATATTAACGTTAACAAATTAATATGACGTGACACAACAGGTAAATAATGACCCCAGGGTGCATTGGCAGCCATTAAACAAACAGGCTTATTCTTAATGCATAAAAGATCCACCTAAACTTTATATTTTGATTTCACGTGGTGATATTATAATCTTAAAGGTCTAAAGATACTAAATGTATAGTCTTTTCATAATTTAATTTTGTTTTCCTCTCAAAATGTATTTAATCTTTGATCAGACTACCTGGTTATCTTCCTTAGATGTAGTTACTACAGTTTGGAGTCGAAATTCAAAGTGTAAATATGGTTTAAATGTGTAAACAGGACGCCTGACGTTCACGTTAATTAACTAACGTTAACGTATCTTTTAAATATCAAAACCAGCGATTGACAGCATAATACATCGACAAATTCCATGTCAGTACATTGTAAAAGTACTCTGGGAAGACACTGTTATGTCAGTACATTCGTAATATTCTATTTATTTTTGTTTTACTCACTGACTCACTCGTTGACTCGTTGTCAGTTGCTATGGTGGTTGCTATGACAAACGCTTGATTATACTAACCGCTGATTGGCCCAAAACGCTCGACAAACGCTTGAGTATACTAACCGTTGATTGGCCCAAAACGCTCGACAAACGCTCGACAATACGAGCGCTGATTGGCCCAAAACCGAAAACGCTCGACAAACGCTCGACAATACGAGCTGCTGATTGGCCCAAAACCGAAAACGCTCGACAAACGCTCGACAGTACGAGCTGCTGATTGGCCGGCATCCAGAGAACATTGCTGGGCATAGAGCGAAAGGATGACACGCAAATCTGTGAAGCGCTCCATATTTTTGCAGCTGTGATCAAAGCCTGCTTCACTGGACTTGATTCAGCCCCTCCTGCCACTCTTTGTTTTCATTCTTGTTCTCTTGTGTCAAGAACTGGTGCATCTCCAATGTCTATAGGGCACTCTCAGTTTTACCTGCCAACTCTTTTTTTTTTTTTTTTACGCTTGTACTCTGGGGCCATCGACGAGTGTGTCCACTCCCTTTCTTCAGCAGATGCCATTGGGGAACAGGGTTTGACCACAAAGGCGACATCTTTTCCCTTCAAGGTTGAGTCACAGAACATCACTGGAACAGAACAATACATTCACACAGAGCAAACTTGAGCTAAAATAAACTTCTACTTATGATTAGTTTTTACATTTTTATCATACAGTGACCAGCGGTGCTGTAACTACCTAAGGAGTTACATATGCAAAGTAGGCATACGTGTAAATAGTGTTGTAAACCTTGTTCTTCCTAAGTGTAGGAGACTTAGAAGCGAAGACCAGGAGACGTTGGGATTGTATCTTTTAAGCAGGATTGTTTATTTGCTGTAGTCTGCTTCATCCAAAATCTTACCCAAGTCTAACTAAGGGAACTTTACATTGCAGTTTATATACATTTCAAGGGGGTGGGATTAATTTCATAGAGAAGGGGACTCTTGATTCAGCTGGTTACCTGATTTCATCAGGTAACAGTGTAACTCAGAGTCTTGAGATGCTAATCCAATCAGCCTGATTAGATCACCAAAAGGCCCAGCTGAACTTTGAGATGTGACAAGAGGTTAATGTCCGAAACCCTGATTGCCTCAAAATGGACAAAACAGTGTGCAACTTTCTCAGTTAAAATACTATAGTATTGGAAGCTCAATTAAACATTTAAATACAATTTGTAATCCTACATTTCCCCCTTTGAGAGTTCTAAATAACTCTCACAAAATACAAATTTAGACACTTAAAAGTTCATTCTTGTAACTTGTGATCGTTACAGGCACATAACGCATGTTCTGTGTTTGCTTTTCTGTAATTGCATGCTGACACAGAAACAAACATGCAATTAGGGTCCGTGAAGTTCTTACGGATAATAATCTTCAGTCATCTGGTGTAATTTTGCTGAAAGATCAAGAATGTCTTGTTGGATTTTGTTCAAGTTCTCTGTTGGGTCCATTAACCCGGTGCAGCACTCAGGTCCGATGATGGTGCAGGCACCTCCTTGCATTGCTAGAATGTAATCCAAGGCCACTCTGTTCTGTAAGATCATTATCTTGTGCGAAGTGAGAGTGTCTGTGATGTTACTGGTACGACAATCTTGATCATGTTGATGGATGACTGAAGGTTTCGTATGTGGGTCTCTGCGTTGTGTATTTTTATTTATTTTTTTCGTGATAGTTGGTTCGGCAGTGGGTCTAGTCGTGTTCTTGAGATTTTCATGTGGCTTCATACGCAGATGACGAGGTCGGTGCATATGGGTCCCGGAACAGTCATCAATGGTATCTGCACAGAGTAAGAAAGAAAAACAAAAGACAGGAGAGCAGTTTTTGTTCAAACACTAGGATTGTGAACTTTTTCCGAGTCTGCTAGGCAGTAGAGCAGTATTTGTTCAAACACTATGGTTGTAAACTTTTTCTGAGTCTGCTATTGTTGTTCCCTCTTTCCCTATTTCTTAAACCCTTTGACACCTAAGGAACAGTGAGGTAATGATGGGAGTCTTCACCCCAGGGTTAACCCCCGACGCCTGTTGCATTCGGTTCTTCCCGGGGCTCCTCACTGGTTCCGTGTCCTAACCTATCCCTGAAGGTGGGGGAACAACTTTACAGTGTGACACGTGAGTCCAGGTTTTCCTTCCCTGACACAATACTGCAGCTGCTGTAATCAACCTCACTTGATGTGGCCCCTGCCACTTAGGCTCTAATGGCTTTTTTTTAAATTACTTTATCATGACCCATTGACCTGGGATGATTGTGTGTCCACCTTCTGGTGGAGTCTGCCAACATGACTCAACTCTCTCTCTCTGGCACTCTGTACCGCCTTTGTTAGGTTTTCACAGTAAGCAATCAGGGCATCTGAGGCAATGTGTACATCAGCATTTCTAAGATCAATCACACCTGGCATCTGCATGGGGCGTCCAGTAATAATCTCATGAGGGCTCAGTCCTACTGTTCTGTTAGGTGATGCTCTCATACTACACAGTACTGCTGGCAGTGCTTCGACCCATGGTACCCCTTCCTGATGCATTTTGCTTAGTCTGGTTTTGATTGTTCTGTTCGATCGTTCAACCTGTCCTGATGCTTGTGGCCTGTATGGGCAGTAAAGATTCCACTTAATCTTCAAAATTCTAGACACTTCCTTGACTACCTGTCCTGTGAAGTGTGTACCTTGATCTGAGTCAATGCAATCTGGTAATCCCCATCTGGGAATGAAATCAGTGACAAGACATTTAGCAGTATGTGCAGCTGTAGCACGCCCTGTTGGATAAGCTTCTACCCATCTTGGGAACTTATCTATTACTACCAAAACATCAGTTTTTCCCTTACAACGACGCAATGATATGTAATCAACTTGAAGGTGACGAAATGGTCCTGGTGGGGCTGGGGTATGTGCTGCTGGTGTAGTGGCTGCTGGTACATCATTATTTTTCTGACATGTGACACACCTCTTGGCTGTTTCTGTGGCTACATTTCAGAATTTTGGATTCCACCACTGATTTGAGAACCTGTGATTCATCGTTGCTGGACCACTGTGACCCAAATTGTGTATTTGTTGAGCCAAATATGGCAACAGTGATTCGGGAGCAACATACTTTCCCACTTTTGTCCAGCAACCGGATGAATCCACGGTGGCTCCTTTGTCTAACCATGTCCATGCTTCATACAGAGGAACATCTTTGTACAGATCAATTATTGATTCAGGAGACATAATTATCTTCTGTGCTGCACTACCTGAACACACTTGTACAGGTGCATAGAAACAAGCCTGTTTAGCTGCCATATCGGCAAGAGCATTACCTTTAGCTTCTGTAGTATTAGTTGTGAGATGTGCTTTTACTTTGATCACTGCTAATTTCTTTGGAAGTTTCATGGAAAACATTAGATCTTTCACTAATTCAGCATGCTTAATGGGGGATCCAGCAGAAGGTAGAAACTGTCTGGTTTGCCAAATGACACCAAAATCATGAATTACCCCAAAAGCATATCTGGAATCTGTGTAGATATTAGCAACTGATCCTGAAGCTAGCGTGCATGCTCTTGTTAGGGCTACTAGTTCTGCAGCTTGAGCTGAAAAATGATCTGGAAGACGTCCTGAAGCTAACACTTCCGTGGTGGACGTTACTGCATAACCTGCTCGTCTGTTACCTTCAATTACTTGAGCTGAACCGTCAACGAACAACTCAAATTCTGAATTCTCTATGGGATTTTCTTTTACTTCACTCGTAGGGGTATATGTAAGCGTAACACAATCGTGTGTCATTTCTCCTTCATCCTCTAACAAAACTTCAGTCATAGCAGACATCATACATGAGGTCGGATTCGTGACAGGTGCACGCTGTAAGACAATATTCGGGGCTGTGAGAGTTGCTAACCAATTTCCCCAGCTAGAGGAAGTGACAGAAGTGACTTTTGCTTGATTCATTAATGCGGACACTGCGTGTGGACATCTTACGTTTACAGACTGTCCTAACACCATTCCTGATGAAGCCTGAAGCGCTAGATGCACTGCCTGTACTGCTCTGAGGCATGGGCCCATACCTTGAGCTACTATGTCAAGTTTACCAGAATAGTAATGAATTGGGCGTAAACTGCCCCCATGATCTTGCATTAGACATGCAGTCATGAAGCTTAAATGTTCATGGACATAAAGCACAAATGGTCTATCAGTTTGGGCAATTCCTAATGCTGGTGCTTGACATAGTGCTCTCTTCAAATCATTGAACGCTTTGAGGTGACATTCTTCCATACAAACAGTATCAGAATCTTTACCATGGCCTTTCAACAAGTCATAGAGCGGCTGTGCAATTGAGGCATAGTCTTCAATCCAAGGTCTACAGTAACCTGCTGTTCCTAAAAATGATCGGAGTGTTTTAATGGTAGTAGGCGGGGGTATGGCTTTGACTGAAGCCGCTCGATCCTGTGTAATGGATTTCCTGCACCAATTGTTTGACCCAGAAATGTGACTTGCTTTTTAGCAATTTGAGCTTTGTGAAAGCTGCATTTGTGTCCTTTCTTATGCAAATAGTCCAACAATGATGCCAATTCAGTTTGATGTACCTCGTGATCTGTTGAGGCAATCAAAATATCATCGACATATTGGATCATAGTGGACTGTTTTACCAGACATTCTGGGTCACACAAATCTTGTCTGACAGCCTGATGGTATATGGTTGGGGAGTTTTGAAATCCCTGTGGCAAACGTGTCCACTGGTATTGCTCATAGTCAACTGTGAAAGCTAACCGTGGCTGGCTGTCAGAGTGCAACGGTACAGAAAAGAATCCATTAGACATATCAATTACTGAAAAAATCTTACTCTCTAATGGTATGCCATTACAAATTGTGGAAGGATCTGCCACTAGAGGGGTGATTTTATCAATATTTTTATTGGCTACTCTGTAGTCTATTGTAAGTCTCCATGTCCCATTGGATTTCTTGATGGGCCATATGCGAGTTACAGGGACTATTGGTTTTAACTAGCACTCCCTGCATCAGCAACTTTTCTACAGGTTTGATCCCCTGTATAGCTTCCTTATTGATCGGATATTGTTTGGTGACCGGGGGTGAAGTCCCCGTCAATTTAATTGGTTCTACACCTGTCAACAAACCACAATCATCCTTGTCTTTAGCCCAAATTGGATGATTCTGTAAGAAAGCATACTCAGGAGGGATCACATTATTGGTAGAAAATTGTGCTGAGGAAATTTTAATGCTAGCAGATTCTGAGGACACGTCTAAAGTTAGATGTATTTGACTCAGGAGATCCATGCCTAAAATTGCACCTGTATTTAATGGAGCACATAACAATTTTGTAGTCAGAGTTTTCAGGCCAAATTGTACATCTATGGGCGGGGTTTCATACAAATCAGAATCTTCACCTATTACGCCAGTTAAAGAAAATTTGGTTTTCTTGTACGGAATGTCTAAACCTTTAGCCAATTTTGTAGGAATTATGGTCATTTCTGCACCTGTATCAAGCAAAAAATCTATTTCTTTCTCTTGTATGCTACCTTTCACAAAAATACTTGTGTCATTATGATGGATTACAGGGGTAAGGTAGCTACTCACAGCCCCAACAATTAGTTTTTTTCCTGGTCTTTTTGTGCTCTTAAAAGAGCCTGAACAAGCTGTCCTAAATTTTCAGTGGACACTTGCGGAACTGCTTCCGGGTTGTAAGCAGGCTGAGAAGGAGCAGAATTATGCATAGCATTTCTTTTTGTATCTTGCAATTTCTTCCTACACTCTTTCTCCCAATGTCCTAATCTTCCGCAATAGTGGCAGCTGCCTTCTTTTTTAGACCACCTGTTTTCTTGTTTTGCTGTGCTAAATGTAGCTGCTGCTGCTACTCTCACTTTGGCTTTAACATCAGCATCTCTTTCCCATGCAGCTAACCTGTCAACGTTACTTCTGAGAGTTCTGTTAGACCAAGTTAGATCTAGGAATGGCAAAGCTCTTCTGTATTCGGCTACAAGGCCATCTGACCAGATACGAATTAGTGGTCCTTTGTGATCGAGCACACTTTCAGAATCATCCACTATTCCACTGTAAGTTATGGCTGACTGACAAAACCGTTCAGTATATTCATTTACCGTTTCTTCTTTCTTTTGTACACAGCTAGTAACTCTAGACCAGTCTATTTTGGGTCCTAAGATAGTCTTTAGGATTTTCAAAACACCTTCTCTCATATCGCCTCTACTGGCATGTTGTAGTTCAGAAGTCACTGCAGATTCCAAACTGTTGAATTCAGAATCAGTTCAAATATGTGACATTAACTGTTTGACTTCTGTTAACGACATGTCATATAGACGAATTTTGCTGATCAATGCCCTTCTAAATTCAGAAAACTGTTTACGAGGTGAGGGTAAACTCTCAGAGAGTCGTTCTATATCCTTAGGTCCAAGGGCTTTTGCGACAGTTTGTATTCGGACTACAGAAGGGTGGGTAGAAACACTTTTATTTTCCTCAGTTCCCTGTGATCTTTTTCTAGCTCCACACACATAAACTGAATTTACAGGCTTATCAGTGACTGATTGGATGGCTACATCTGTTTCAAAGAACACTCGTAAATCAGGGTAAATGTTATCAGGCTGACTTACTTCTTCCACATCAGTTTTTTTTTGCATCTTTGTTGCTGTTCAATTTCTTGGTCAACGCGGAAACTCTAGCACGTAGCTCTTTGTTCTCTTTCTCTAGCTCTGAGTTATGCTGAGACTGTTCTGTAGCTTTTGCTAAAAGAAATTCTCTATGGCAACAAATTATGGCTTTCACATTGTTCTTGCGAATACTTGCTCCTAGTACATTTTTACACTCTTCTACAGACCAAATCTTATCTGGATGAATCTCATATTTCTGTGTTAGTTCTTGTCTAACTTTTTCAGTGACTATTAGATCCATCTGTTCTCCTAACAGTGTTTTAAATTCGCTATCTGACCACAAAGGAGTAGCAAGACCACCTTTTTTAGTTGTGGAGATTAGTCTAGCACTTTTCTTAATCATTTTGTGGATTTCTTTGTTGTCTGTGTGTGTTTGAGAGAGGGAGGGTTTGTGTTGTGATGTCTAGTAGTTGTGTGACAACAAGAACTACTTGTTGTCTTTCCTTTTTTGTTACATGCTTTATTTATCAAAGTGTATGTTTTCTTTGATTATATAACTTCTCATGTTAATTATTTGTTGTTATTGGTTGTTGTCTCCATCTGCTTTTCTGCTTGTTTAATTGTTATAATAAGCAGATTGCTTGTCTCTTTGTCTGTCAACTGTTTGTATTATTTTGTGAAGCGACCTTGGTTTCTTGAAAGGCACTATAAAAAATAAACTTATTATTATTATTATTATTACAGTATTATTAAGAAAAAGTGTTGTGGGGTTAGTTACTGCAGGCTGGAAATGATGTGTGTGGGTTTGCAATGTTGACACTGGACTGGTAGATCTCGGGAGGTTGGCTACTTGAAAAGTAGATCTTGGGTCAAAAAAGGTTGGGCACCCCTGATCTAAACGCTGATTCAACTAGGAGAAATGGAAAGCATTTTTTTGCTAGGTAGGTGGCCAACAATAGGAGTTGAATATTTTGGACTAAGCCTGTGGTTTTCAAATCATTCTTGTTACCTCCCTTGTTTAAAACAGGTAACTTGAGCCAATTAGTAGAGTACTCTATGATTTGAGATGGGTGTGTGTCCAATAAGGGAAATAAGCACAACGTGAGGGGTAGGATTCTGAAGTAGTTTTTTATGTTACAAAACATAAATGTTTTTTTATGTTTTAGCATATGCTTGTCCAGCACAAAGACATCTGAGCAAAAGAGTCTATGCACGACTCTGGTGGGACTCGAATCCACAACCTTTGAATACCTCCATTTACAACCTAGAAGTCCAATGCGCTATCCATGGCACCACAGAGCCACAAAGGGACAATCTTCAAGTCACTATTGCATTTACATCACTTCTTCCATTTCCACAGTTTGTGACGATAAAAACTGTTCAGTATGCAAACATTTTCATATGCAAAAGTTTTAAGTGAGCACTCCCACATTCTGTAGCATAGGCACTGGTGGGATTCGAACCCAGGATCTCATTTCAGCTGATCTGAAAGCCAAAATCCAGAAAGATTTTCAAAGACTGTTTGGAACACATATCAAGAGGCTTGATCTCAGCAGTTGGAGGTTGCAGATTTTGGCCTGAGCCAGTAGTTTTCAAACCTCCCAGATACTCTACAGTTCTGTTATTTTCCTTATTTTAAAAAGATAAATTGAGCTAATTAGGAGAGTACTCCATGATCTGACTTGGGTGTGCCCAATAAAGAAAACAAGAAAAATGTGCTGCGTAGGTTTTTCAAAAAGTTGGAAAACCCCAGGCTTAAGGAAATGTCTGTTTGGCAAAGACGTCTAAGCAAAGGGACACCATTCATGACTCTGGTGGGACTTAAAAACAAACAACCTTTATAAAGCCTTCATTTGCAACAAATAAGTCCAGAATGACTGTCCTGCAGAGACTTTTATAGTCTGAAAAGTTTGAACAACTAATCCAAGAAGCCACAGCTTAGGCACCGCTGGGATTCAAACCCAGGATCTCCTGTTTACGAGACAGGCACTTTGACCAACTAAGCCACAGCGCCAGGTACTGCCCCTCATTCAATAGTTTTGTATACAAAGTCTAAAAGAGGTCACATCACATCAGGAAAATAGCTGTTTACATCATGAATAGGTCCCTTTGAAGTTAGACGATTATTTTCAAAACCTGAAAGGTGTGCAGATTTCTGTTCAGGGACAAGAGAATAGCTCAAATAATTGAATTTTGGATCGAAACTCTCAATACTCGTGTCTCAAATGTTTTTGGAACCTCCAGTTTCAATACATCTAAATGCTGATTCAACTATGAGAAATGGAAAGCATTTTTTTTTTTGCAAGGTAGGTGGCCAGCAATAGGAGTTGAATATTTTGGCCTAAGCCTGTGATTTTTAAACCATTCTTGTTACCTCCCTTGTTTAAAGCAGGTGACTTGAGCAAATTAGTAGAGTACTTCTTGATTTGAGTTGGGTGTGTCTAAGCACACAGAAGGGTAGGATTCTGAAGTAGTTTGTGGACCCCTGGTTTTAGCATATGCTTGTCCAACACAAAGCCAAAATCCAGAAGGATTTTCAAAGACTGTTGTGAAAACATATCAAGAGGCTTGATCTCAGCAATTGGAGGTTGCAGATTTTGGCCTAAGCAAGTAGTTTTTAAACCATTCTTCAAACCTCCCAGATACTCTACATTTCCGTTATTTTCCTTATTTTAAAAAGGTGAATTGAGCTAATTACATTCATATTTAAATGGTATTAGATTGTTTTTTTGGATTCACTGACTTCTGTCAAGCGTTGAGCTAATATGACGCCGTTCCTGGAAATGGGAAGGCTGTTTGCAGCGAGCTGTAGTCGTGCTGATCGGGGGCGACTACCTGTCTCTGCAACTCCTCGTTAGTGTAGTGGAAAGTATCTCTGCCTGTTACGCGGAAGACCGGGGTTTGATTCCCCAACGGGGAGATCTAGTCCTTTACTGCTGCTAAAAGACCGGTACGAAAGTTTTGCTCCAGCAAACGAGTTACATGAGGAGCTGGCCAGGGGCCCCAGACAACTGTTTTAACGACAGCTTGAGCAAAATGCAATGACCGGGATTCGAACCCGGGTTAACTGCTTGGAAGGCAGCTATGCTCACCACTATACCACCAACGCAGGCCTTTGGATGTAGGCTGGAAGCCCGGTTGTAACGTCAGCAAGAATGCTCGTAATCAAGGTCTTTAATTTAAAAATGTGACACGTTTTATACAGACTTCATATTTAAATGGTATTAGATTATTTTTTTGGATTCACTGGCTTCTGTTAAGCGTTGAGCTAATATGACGCCATTCCTGGAAATGGGAAGGCTGTTTGCAGCGAGCTGTAGTCGTGCTGATCGGGAGTGACTATCCGTCTCTGCAACTCCTCGTTAAGCGTTGAGCTAATATGACGCCGTTCCTGGAACTGGGAAGGCTGTTTGCAGCGAGCTGTAGTCGCGCTGATCGGGAGTGACTATCCGTCTCTGCAACTCCTCGTTAGTATAGTAGAAAGTATCTCCGCCTGTCACGCGCAAGACCGGGGTTTGATTCCCTGACGGGGAGATCCAGTCCTTTACTGCTGCCAAAAGAACGGTACAAAAGTTTTGCTCCAGCAAACGAGTTAAAGGAGGAAATGGCCAGGGGCCCCAGACAACTGTTTTAACAACAGCTTGAGTAAAATGCAAAGCGTTGGCCGGGAATCTAACCCGGGTCAACTGCTTGGAAGGCAGCTATGCTCACCACTATACCACCAACGCAAGGCCGTTGGATGTAGGCTGGAAGGCCTGTTGTGCGGTCAGAAAGAATTCTCGCAATACATTAGCAGCTGGCAGGTGCAGAGGAACTGAAACTCTCTTTGTTTGGGTTAGGGTTAAAGCCCTAGTTTCTAGATAATCTGCCATTCGGTGTAGGTCCAAAAATGCTGCTTACCATTTGCCATCACGTCACGATGGCCGAGCGGTCTAATGCTGCATTCACACCGGACACGAATAAAGCTTCTAGCTCGAGTGATTTCAATGTTAAGTCAATGCAAAGACGCGTTACGCGCATAAAACATTTCTGCGGCGCGAATGAGGCGTAGAGCGTGGCGCGGTAGACGCGAATTCAAGTTCGCGCGAATTGAGCGTCTGGCGCGTTTCACGTGAATGATTTATTTAGTGCTTTTTGTGCATTCACGCGTTTGACGCGAATTCGCGTCTGCCGCCCGAGTTGAAAAATCTGAACTTCTGCCTCAATTCGCGCCGCGTTAACCAATCAGTAGCCAGCATGCTGCTGTCACGTGGTGAAGTAAATATTTTATCACATAAAAACTTGATTTTAATATATGAGACATTAATTTTGTATGCTATTTATTCCATATCTAATCTAGATTATATGAAACATTATTATTATTCTAATGTAAAGAGAACCAACATACTTTAGTGCAAGAACATAGTTTTTGTCTGGACAGTGTTGTGTGAGGGGAAAAAATCACAGGACAGTTTAATCACTTTTGTAGTAGCCTAGGCTGGCTCCATTTATCATCAAAACAAAAATAAATTGCAGATTAGGTGAGGGCGAGGGTGATCCTCGCTCCGATGCAGGACAACAGTTCATCAAACTGGAAGCGTGACAGGCGGAAGTACCGCTGAAAGCGGCCGTCATCCAGGCGCAGCTCCTGGAGCAACTGGTGAAACTCGCCAAACTGGGATCACCTCCGAAGGGTCTGGAGGATCCAAATACGGTGACGATTATCCCTACGCCGCTGTTCTGCTCTCCAGAGCAAATACAGAGCGGTGACTCTCTCGATGAATGTTCGATCAACATTAGCAGTCTTGTAAAAAGATGGCTGCCAACAGATTTCTGGTGTGAACTCACAGTAAGGCGCTGCGTTCAGGTCGCAGTCTCCCCTGGAGGCGTGGGTTTGAATCCCACTTCTGAAAAACCTACCCTTTGGCTGCGGGCTCAAGCTAGAGTCTTTAACCCTCTGGGGTCCGCAAACGCGCCGGCGTTTTGCACGATTTTTTTCACATAGCACCAAAATAGACCTAAAATACTAAAATACAGACTTAAGAAATATGAAAAAATAAACTGTTAAATGTCTACTTTTGTATGTGTCCAATTACAATCGAAATAAAACATTGTGCTTTTGTAAAATAAAGAAAATAAACAGGGTGTGCTTTCTGGCTCTCCGTCACATTGAGCTTTTTTTTTTTGAGCACGTCTCTAAACTTAAACAAAACTCAGCGACTACTATTCACCCAGGCATGAGCAATATATCTTTATAATCGTTTAAGTTTGTACTTTTATATGATCTAATTCATAACAAAAACAAATATTCTCTGTTTATGTAATCTATATGAAAAGAGAGAGATGTCAGTCGTCCTCATTTAATCTCATTATCTTTTAATGTGACATGCCCGCGGAGAGCGTGCGCTTTTCAAATGCAAATGATCTGAAGCAACACATGCAAACGTGTAAACGCCCATCACATGAGATCAGCATACCAAATTTTATCAGATTACAGTACTTTACGTTGTCTTGCAAGGCTGTGAGGAATAATCCTGGGAAATTTACCTCAGAAGTGTTGGTTTAAATTCATTTCGAGGAGCAACGGATCCATCTGAGAAGTTTTTTTTATTATTGTTCTAATCGCGATATCCTATGTATGTAAACCGCAAAAAGACTGTTTAAATATGAATCGCGTCTGTGTGTTGTAGCGATTCTTAGCTCAAATAAAGGGAATATAATTTTAATAACTGATCACTGATATGATCAGTGAATCGCCTAAAATTTATAATTTACCCTTAACGGGAATATTTTGCCAACGTACTGTATCTGTATGGACAATTCAATACAATGAATTATAATCAATTATCCATACAGGGAGGCAAAATTAGATCAATTTTTATATCAATACTCAATCACAACGTGTTATAATTAAATATTAATATATCAATTGTCTAGAATAGATCGATTCTCAGGATAACTCTTAATGGAATTAATTTGTTATCGAATAATGCATTTGTCCAGCAAACTGACTGGACGGTCTTTTATCAAATCTCAAAAGGAGTTATCCTCTTTATAGTCTTTCAGGAAAGACTGTTTCTCCTGGCCATGAAAAACAGCTTTCTCGTTCTATAAAAGAAAATACTATTTAAAGTATCAACAATTGTAAAACGTGTCGCTTTGATCGGACATTAAAGGGACTTTATAATATGAGCACGAAACAGAGTCAATAAATGAGTATACATGGATTTAATAAAGGAAACACTACGTATATCGGTGACTAAGATTACATGGAATAAAATGTATATACACAAAATGAAACAACAAACAATAAACGAGGATGAGAATCAGAGCGAGTGATAGAAAGAGGGAGAAGGAGGGGTTAGATCATGGAAGGATCCCAGAATGGCAAATTACCTGGACAGTTAACCCTTGAGAGCCAGCAAAGAATCAAATCACCTTAAGCAGGGGCTAAACACAAATCTTAATGCTTTGAAAGCTTAATAAATGAATACTTGCACATATAGTTCTCTTGTATTGTCGAGAAAGCGTGTGTGTGTGTCTGATGATCCTCGCTGGGTCCTAAGTTTGAAGCGATCTTTCGGCTCTTCTGGAACGCGTGTCGTTACAGGAAGTTTAAAGGTCCATTGAACGTAAAGTTTGCCAGATAATTCAGGCTAAGTTAATTTCACTCGTCTGTGGAAATGTACAAAGGAGAATACGAAAAGGGAAACAAAAACTTAACAAAAGAAAACGGAAGACGAAGACGAACTGGAGAAGCTTGGAGAGAGTTGAAGAGGGAGTTGAACAGCTTGAAGAGAGAGATGAAACCGCTGGTCAATGATTTTAACGAGGGCCCAAGTTCACACCTCCCGGAGTGAACTGACGAATCGACATGGAGTTCTGTGAGCGGGAAAGAATCTCTTAGTCTCTTGTAAGAAAATGTCATTTCTACTCCAGAAAGGCGTGCACAGAGAATCATACATTTTACTGTAATCTCCTGTACATGACAGGTCCAGGTCCAACTCAGTTGGACCGAGAGGATTACAATGATACCAAGAAAGATAGATACATAGATACATCTTAATGCATAATTACAATCACTTATAGTTCATTTAATACTATGATAAGATCATAGTTATCCCAATATGACGTTGGGCGCAATAGGCCAACATAAAAACACATCGAATATATCTTAGGAATGTCTTTATATGAGGAAGTTAATGAAAAGATCCATGTGTGTGTGTGTTTTTGTGTGTCTCTCTGCGTTGTGTGGAGCACACAACACTGGGGGGGGGGGGGGGATTCCTTTGATGCTTGACCAAAGAGAGTAGAGAGGAGGGTGCGATGGTCTCTGGAGAGTATCGCAGAGTCGTAAATGATGTCAGAAAGCAAGCTAATCTCAGACATGTTGGCACCATGCCGGTAATTTTGTTTGCCAAGGGTCCTGATTTACATTCACGAGTTCAGAGTGTAAAAGCTTTGGATTTCAGAAGGAGTATGCGTTATTTGTGTTCATATTAACAGCCCATGATTTATCCAGGCGCTACCGTGTGAATGAATGAACTGAACAGCTTTTACCAAACTATACTGCTATACTGAGATGAGTAAAAATCGACTGAAATATGTTGAAATAAAATGTCTTTGTATAAGCAACATATTAAACTGCAAATTAATATTTATATGCCCTAATATAGGCTATCATAAAAACAACCAACCGTATGCCTGTTACAGACGAAATATGAAAGACAACATTTCGTTGACTAGTTTTGGATAGATTATAAAGTTTTTACTGTAAAATAGACTACTGCCACATAAAATAAGCCTTTGTCCACCAATTTCTGCTCAAATGTTGAATATATTAGGCTATGTTTGTTTTGTCAAAAACAAAGTCATTAACTAAGATGTTATTATAGTGTTTGTTCCGATGTAGGCTTTATTCAAACTAATGAATCCTTAACTTTGAAATACGTATGATAAAATGTATACTTTAGTTTTAACAATGAAATATTACACTTGAAATATTGTTATTGTAATTGTTGCTGTAATTGTAACCTTTTTAATAAAATAGCAAAGAATATATTTACAAGGTAGCTGTAAACAAAATCTTAAAAGGTCAATATAAGCCTTCTCTTCAAATTATTTTTATTGTGTTTTATTAGTGACAAATTTGGGGAGAGGATACATATCCAAAACTTTCTGAAAATACAGTATGAGAATTAACTACACAATTACTAGAAATGTTCACCTTGGATATTATACAATTTGCAAGCAAAAATACAAGTGGGAAAATACTATTTTTCTCGAGATGTTTCCAACTGTGAACCAATTTTGTAGTATATATATATATATATATATACACTCACCTAAAGGATCATTAGGAACACCATACTAATACTGTGTTTGACCCCCTTTCGCCTTCAGAACTGCCTTAATTCTACGTGGCATTGATTCAACAAGGTGCTGCAAGCATTCTTTAGAAATGTTGGCCCATATTGATAGGATAGCATCTTGCAGTTAATGGAGATTTGAGGGATGCACATCCAGGACACGAAGCTCCGGTTCCACCACATCCCAAAGATGGTCTATTGGGTTGAGATCTGGTGACTGTGGGGGCCATTTTAGTACACTGAACTCATTTTCATGTTCAAGAAACCAATTTGAAATGATTCGAGCTTTGTGACATGGTGTATTATCCTGCTGGAAGTGGCCATCAGAGGATGGGTACATGGTGGCCATAAAGGGATGGACATGGTCAGAAACAATGCTCAGGTAGGCCGTGGCATTTAAACAATGCCCAATTGGCACTAAGGGCCCTAAAGTGTGCCAAGAAAACATCCCCCACACCATTACACCACCACCACCAGCCTGCACAGTGGTAACAAGGCATGATGGATCCATGTTCTCATTCTGTTTACGCCAAATTCTGACTCTACCATCTGAATGTTTCAACAGAAATCGAGACTCATCAGACCAGGCAACATTTTTCCAGTCTTCAACTGTCCAATTTTGGTGAGCTCTTGCAAATTGTAGCCTCTTTTTCCTATTTTTAGTGGAGATGAGTGGTACCCGGTGGGGTCTTCTGCTGTTGTAGCCCATCCGCCTCAAGGTTGTGCGTGTTGTGGCTTCACAAATGCTTTGCTGCATACCTTGGTTGTAACGAATGGTTATTTCAGTCAAAGTTGCTCTTCTATCAGCTTGAATCAGTCAGCCCATTCTCCTCTGACCTCTAGCATCAACAAGGCATTTTCGCCCACAGGACTGCCGCATACTGGATGTTTTTTCCTTTTTCACACCATTCATTGTAAACCCTAGAAATGGTTGTGCGTGAAAATCCCAGTAACTGAGCAGATTGTGAAATACTTAGACCGGCCCGTCTGGCACCAACAACCATGCCACGCTCAAAATTGCTTAAATCACCTTTCTTTCCCACTCTGACATTCAGTTGGGAGTTCAGGAGATTGTCTTGACCAGGACCACACCCCTAAATGCATTGAAGAAACTGCCATGTGATTGGTTGATTAGATAATTGCATTAATGAGAAATTGAACAGGTGTTCCTAATAATCCTTTAGGTGAGTGTGTGTGTGTATATGTATATATATATATATATATATATATATATATATATATATATTAGGGGTGTAACGGTTCACAAAATTCACGGTTCGGTTCGATACGATACAGTGGTGTCACGGTTCGGTTCGGTTCGATACAATACAGCAAAAAGAAAAATGCCACAGAAATGTCCTATTTATTAAAAGAAAAATTATTTTTAAATAAGTGAGTTTTCCTACATCTTGAAACTTTTAGTTTTATAAATGGGGGTAATCTTTGAAGGATGAACAAATAATGTTTTGGTCATCACATTAAAACTAACATTTAAATATGATCATATTTGAGTTTTGAAGTGCTGGAAAAAGATGTGTGATGTACTTGAAAGCATTTTACTATTTCTGCCAAACTTCTATGGTTACAGTGAGTGTTACTACAGTAACGTTAAATCCATGTTGCTGATCTGTGGACTTAAAACCTATAACTAATTCATTCATGGAACAATGTTTTTTCTTGGTTTCCACGTCAGCGCTGTTTGATCCGTTTATAACAGAGAAATTTTAATGCTTCTCACTAGATCTCGCAGTCATGTTATTACTTCAGTGGCGAATTAAAATGCTTTGTTTACCGGATCTCCCAGCGCTGTGTAAAAGTGTCGCTTGATCATGATCGGCTTGCGCTCATAGCTCGCGCTGCACTGATGTTGATGGTCCGAACTGATAAACGATCCGTGAAGCACAAAATAATGAGTAGCGCAGTTTCGTTCCGCTTTCATTACGTTTGCCATTTGATGTTGCGCAACGTTGTGATGGTGGATTTTGGTCAGCAGGAAAAATGGTCCAACGAATCGTTCGGTTCGTTCGAATGCGTACCGAATACCGAACCGAAAGCCTCGTACCGAACGGTTCAATACGAATACATGTATCGTTACACCCCTAATATATATATATATATATATATATATATATATATATATATATATATATATATATATATTTGTCCTTGTATTCTTTCTTGTGGCTCAGTGACACACCTGTGTGAGAGGCTCATTATACAGGCTCATTAAGCAGGTCTTTTGTCTTCTCAGGTGTGAATCAGAGCATTATTCATGAGTCACGTCCCTTTCGCATATTGCCTTTCCAAACAAAAAGTGTTTTACAAAATTTAAATCAATGTATTGTTTTATGTGAATGATTAGGCAGGATGATTTTCAGATCATTTTGAAGCAAAAATTCTAGGCGAGAACATCCATTAGTCAAAAGTCTTGTGGACACATATTTGGTATGTGTTTTGTGGCCTTATTTCAGAAACTTTAAGTTTTAGTTTTTCCAATAACCATGCATAAACAATATTCTCTCAAAAATACAAACATGTACATACATGTTGCTCACATATTATGGTAGCCCTGTTTCTGCTAAATAGAGTGTAATGACAACTTTGCCATTAATATGTTTATAAGCAACTGAAAAAAGCACAAATGTCAGAGCATGTCAGAACACCTCCAGGTCCCAGAAAACACCTTAGACCCCAGAGGGTTGAAAGGTTAGACCATTAGTGAAGAAAACAAAAAAGCTTAAAGCACCTGGTATTCCCAAGCAAATTCCCCTCCAAGTAACGTAGACTAACCATGTTCCGTACACAACGATGTTCCGTACAGATTCCCTTTTCCCGACGATCGCTGAATAAATACTTCCAGGTTATATATAAATTATATATGTGTGTTATCATAATTTATCCCTCTTTTATCCCCGACCAAGAAAGAGAACCCCCCGCAGTTTGTTTCAAAAATATTTCAGCAAGTTTGCTAGGTGCGCCCACTGCGCCTGCAAATGGAGGGTGGGCAAGCTACAGCCCAGAAATTAGCTTTAGGTGGGGAGACGTTCTACAGCGGTGAAAATGTACATTTCAATTGGATTAATGCTTCTCACAGTAATATAGTCTTCATGAAATTATTATTATGTTATCACAAATCATTAAATATATTACCTTTTGTTGAATAACTGCTTTGAAATGGGATTTTTTAAACGTCAATTCCGGACAATGGCCGCTTGGCGCCACTCTCGCACTGAGACAGGCAGCAGAGACGCCTGCTTGAAGTGATTATATTTATAATATTTTAACATTTAAAATAGTCATTCTTTAATAAATAAACAATTTTTTATATATATATATATATATATATATATATATATATATATATATATATATAATTATATTATATCACAAATGTTAATTTTAAAGTACATTTTTGCTGTTGAAATCAAGGTGCGCTCTGTACGGAACACCATTAGAAGCCTGTACGGAACATCGTTAACCCCAATCATCTTCCTTACACAGACGGAGGAGGTACTTTACCCCACTTTTCTCAAATACTATTGGTCCAAAAGACATCAATCAAAGAATTAGATCCTCCAATGGGAATTTCCCCGGAGAATGAGCGCTCACACAAGCTTGTATGTCTCTCAGCAACAGAGGAGTGGCCGTTGACGTGCGGTGAAAGGCGAAAAGTGTACGGAACATGGTTAGTCTACGTTACCTAAGCGATCGTCAGGCGTCCAATGGTTGAGCAGAGCTGAGCAGCGATCAGCCAATGGTTGAGCAATGCTGAGCAGAGCTCAGCGCTCAACAGACCAATCATTGAGCGAGGATCGGAAACCGTCATCTAGCTCTGCGTGCTGTTTTACAAAAATACTGGCGGCCATCTCTATAATTTTTTTGTGGTTGGAGTTATTGATGACCGATTGGACTGTTTATTTTTACTCTCAGGTACGTTTGGTATAATTATGTGCTAAGTATTGAATGAAACTCGATATATTTTTGGATAATTTGCTTGTTTACATTAAAATATAGCTAGGTTTGATCTCTCTGAAATGCGTTTAAAAAGCGACCAGACTATTGATTTTACATGTTGAGACCTTGAAGAATGTACTACTACTGTGTGGACTCGAAATGTAAAGCTTAAATATGCTTTAGATGTGTTAGAATATCAACCGCGATTAGCATGCTAAATGCATTGAAAATGAATGAATGAGCTACCAATCGCCGATGTAATGACCTGACGATCCCTGGAAATACTTCCACACTCTAGCTCACTTCTTAAGACCATAGAGATGGTGTTACAACAGTGTGGAGTTGAAATTCGATGTGTAAATAAAATATGCTTTAGAAGTGTAAACATGTCAACCGCGATTTGCATGCTAAAAACAAAGTGATGAATGAATGGGCTGTTTTTGGTTACTACTTTTATGAGGGCTGCAGGGTCTCTTAAAATGTATTTATGTATATGTATACATAAATATGTATAAATAAATATATAAATAAATATAAATTTGATGTATACTTAAAATGTATTTAAGCCCTCATCTGCTTTTAGTTTTACTCATTTATTCATGTTTTACTGTACCAGATGAAACATGGAGAAGCCTAGACATCGGTGCAGCGTGTGCGACAAGACTTTCACTGAAAAGTCCAACCTGACAAGGCATCTGAAGATCCATACCGTCGCCAAGGAGACCTTTGACTGTGATGTCTGCAGGAAGAGCTTGACCACCAAATCATTGCTGGTCAGCCATCAACAGCAACACCAGTACCCCAACATCGCTTTGTACCGGCAAGGAGAGGCCAGGCTGCAGTGTACAGAGGCAGCAAAGTCTGTGGCAGAGACCCCCACCACCGTTGTTGACCCTACATGGCTGGATCCCAAGACAGCAGAGGCGGCTGCCAAGAGGTCCGGGGGTGAGCTGTGGAAAGGTCAGCTGGTCATCGGGTTTCGGGAAGTACGCCGGTCAGACCTTCAGGTGGCTTCTAGAAAACGATGTCAGCTGGCTGGTGTGGTTGCTGTTCCAGTACTGCCAGCAGGGACAGCAGAACTAGCTGCTAAAGTGGCAGAAGGAGCGACTGCTCGAGTACGCCAGAGAGTTCCCTCCTGTCACATGGCACCTTGACAGGAGGTTGAAGGTAAGATAAACTCAGTTACCTTTTAGACCTGAGTAATTGATGTTAAGCAGTAACCAGTATTAGTAAAAGTATTATTTTATGAGATTATTCTATGGTTGTGTTTTATTTTCTGCAGAAAGCGCAATCGAAGAAAGACCGGGCTCCGCCGACCGTCCCCGACGCCAACGATGCCGAGTTGTTGGCTGCTGCAGGTATATTAGTATTATGTTGAAATAAACATGAAATGACTTTGTAGTATGCTGTGGAGCTGCTAGGACTTTTTTTTTTTTTTTAGGACTTCTTGTTTGTGCCACCTGAAATTCATCAGTATGTATCGAGCAATGCAGTTGATAAATTTTTGTGGTGTTCTCCTCTTCAGAGAGTGTCCTGGACAGGTCCGAGGTGTCGGTCAGCACGCAGCTGACCACCTGGGGAGACCTCGCCAGCTCTGTGTGCCAGGACGACAGGCCCGGACCCTCGTCCCTCCGAGAGACCTCGGAACCCGGTGGCGTCGTGCTGGAGGGCTGGCAGAAGTTCTGGGAAGTTCTAGTTCCAAGCCCTTGGTATAGCCCCCGCGTACATCAAGTGGCTGAAGACCAACGAGACCTACGGGCTGTTCGAGAGGGCGTCCAAGTACAAAAATGTCAGGGGAGAGATGGCCGAGAGGAAGCTCTTTAAGGAGAAGATGGAGTTCCACCCGCCCCCACCTCCCATCGCCCCGTCTCCCCTTCCGTCTGCTCGGGTCCTGAGGCGTGTGCACCTGATCCTTGAGATGGAGAAGATGCCCGTGTACAGGGACCAAATCCTCAGTACGACTGGGGAAATCTTGTGCATCAATGGCACGAGGAAAGTATGTACAGCATAAAGTACTGACTGACTGTTGACTGACTGACTGTTGATAAACACCACGCAATAAATGTTCTGCTTTGTTTTAATAGATTCTCAAGAAGATCTATGGCGATGGCCAGGGCACCGTGCAGTACGTCACAAGCGTGCTGAATGAGTGGGGTCAGTTCTTGACCACAGTGGTGGTGGCGTCCGATTCCGAGGGGTGCTACGCACGCATGGCCAGAGGTCTGGTCGCCCGCTTTCGCCGTGCCAACGCTCCTGCTCCGAAGATGGTGTACGCAGACAACAACTGCTGTCGGTGAGTTCAATAGCAGTTGAAACCTATGATGAAATGGATAATCCAACATGTAACGCACCTACACAAAATGTCATGATATCATTTTCAGTGACAGCGGTTCGTCGTTCTTGGAGAATCTGTTTGGTGACTGGGTGAAGAGGGGTACCGTCATCAGGCTGGACATCCGCCACTGGCTGCACCGCTGGGACTCCGTCGTGATCAAGCAGAGCCACGCCAAGTAAGGGGCTTTCATCAGTGCCATGGCGGGTGCCGTGCTTGCCTACAGCAAGGCAGACATGATGCTCCTGGTCCAGGCGGTCAGGAACGGTAACCCAGAGCTCTACGGCAGATACTCTGATGAGGAGATGATGGCCTTCCTCAAGCCTCATCAGATCAGGTCATATGCAAGGCGTATTACCCGTGGGGTTGTGGTAAGTGTGGCTTTCATATTCACATATGGATTCAACTGTACTGGACTAACTGTGCGTTCACACTACCGCCGGCGAGAGCGTTTAAGTGGCCGGAAGTCATTCATTTTCAATGAGAGCTCCGGCGAGGGCGGTGCGTCTTGGACGGTGAGAGCAGCGAGGAGAAGTTGAAATCAGGTCAACTTTATGGTAATGACCTATGATGCGGTTCGGCGGCAACCAATCGTAATGTAGAAGTGCTCAGTTTGAGAGGATTCCAGAGAACACAGTCAAGTAACTATGGTTTCGACCACATTAGTACCCAAGCAAAATAGAGGAGAGGTTGATCATTTGAATTTCATAAGAAGGCGCGCAACACTATTTATAGGCAAGATTTTTGCGCTAGAACGCTTGTTTTTCAGCGGGAATGCAAATTAGAATAGCACTTAACCATGAACACTAAAGCCACACCACACAAATGGCTTTTAATTTGTTTATTTAGTTAGCAAACATGTCACTATAATTGTTAAGTTCTTTCCATCGATAAATTTTCTGCAAAAATAACTATCGACATGCTTGTTTGCTTTGCGGCCCCTTTAAATAAAGTTTTAAAAAAGACCAAGCATTCGATCTACGTCAGAGCATCAGAGCGTCCAAGAATCTTTCCACGGCGTCGCTGGCAGGGCGGCAAGAGCGAATTTTGCCACTCTCGCCAGCGGCGGTGTGAACGTACGGTAAGGTATCGGTCAGATCCAGCTTTGAAAATAAATAAATGTGTGAATGTGTTTAATGTGATTAAACACTCGACGCTGAGAATATATCCTATGTGTTACAGGAGACTGCTTTGGTGATAGAGTCCATCCTTGCTGAGTTCCGGGGACCAGCCGGCCTTGACATCGATGGCATTCACCTGTTTAAGTCGCCATTGGCAGTTGACGCTCACTGGGCAGTTACGAGCAAGCACCTTAGTTGCATGCAGGTGGGTTAATGTCTTTGCGGTCATCGTGTGTCAAAACCATTCAAACTTGTATATGGCAACATTTCAAAAGGACACCAGAATAAATAAGGACCTTGCAATATGTTGTGTGTTACAGGATCCCCCTGGCATACCGCTGTATGTGTCTGTGAAGGTGGTGATAAACGGCGTCCGACTGAACAAGCACAAGTGCCAGCGAGGCAGCAACTCTCTGGAGGGGTTGCACGCCCACCTGTTCAACGCTGTCCCTTCACAGCGATGTGGGATTATGCCATTCCAAGTGAGTGATTAAAACATAATATATATAAAGCTTTATTGCAGACACATGTTCATATAGCACATCATACAGTATAATTTAAAAAGAAAAGTGTCAATGATAGTTTCAATGATACATTTTATTTCACAGCTCCAGTCATCACTTGTAAACATTGTACACAATAACAGTCAAAATGGAAATGTGTTTCAGGTATACTTGGTGTCCTTTGCCGTGCTGTGGAACCACCGCATGGCATCGCTCCGTGTCGCTGGTGGTCATGGCCAGCAGACGTCATGCTTGGACGCGCGGCAGATCCAGCGCGTCAACCAGCAGGCCGAGGTTCTCTGGAGCCCAACTTTGCTGCACCGATGCCGGTCCCCGAAGTGTACGAGCACCCCGACGAGGAGGAGCTCCTTGGTGTCGAGTACGCCATGTGCCAGTCCACCAGCTTCACTGCCATGGACTACTACATGCAGAAAGGTACAGCACTTGATCACACACTTAAACAATGATGACAAACCTGGTGCAAAAAAAAACTATTGTTGTGTAGACACGTTTGTGATTAGTACAATTACATATTTGCAGTTGAGGAAGAGCAGTCGCGTGAGGAGGAGGAGGAGGAGGAGGAGGAGGAGTCGGCTGAGCAGGGAGACGACGAGACGGCGGACGAGGGTCTCAGCATGTCTTCTGATACAGAGGAGGACCCGATAGACAGAGTCTGTGGGAAGCACGTCGTCCTTACCCAGGCAGAACAGGCGGAAGAGGAGGAAAGTCCTGCCCTGCAAGACACGCTGATGAGCCATCGACATCTGCATCTCCCAGGTATAGAGGAAGTGGAGGCACTGGCCTTGCTCCTCCTAGAACTGTCCGACAACAGCGACCACCACCTAGTGCCGGCTGACCTCAGGCAGAAGATCGCCGCCGCCGCCAGCTCTCTCCACGACCACGACAAGACCGTCGTCAAGCGGTACGAGTCTAGGTGGGGCTACACCTTGTTCGGTCGGTGCCTTGGGGCGGACTCTCCCGAGACCAGAGCAGCCCAGAAGACCAAGTTTGGCTGCATGAGGTACGCTCAGGCACTCAGAGGACAGTCGCCTGCTCTACCTCCTCCTCAAGATGCTGAAGAACCGACCGCCGGCCAATCAGCTCACCTCCCCCAGCAAGGTCACAGCTTCTTTGAAGGGACAGTATAAGAGGATTGCAGACCGAGTCCGAGACGACCCCATCCTCGGCGGTCTCGCCATTCCACTGCCCAACTTAAACGCCAAGTCCATCTTGACCTTCATTGCCAGGGAGGAGAAAAAGGCCAACTACAGGGCGACGGTACTGCCGAAGGTGACGCCTCACCTGAAAGTGCTGTCGGACGCACCGTTCCTGGAAGCTCCTGCGCTGCCAACATCCCTCCCACCGCCAGACCGGCCTCACGTTCATCACGAGGCTAGAAAACGGCGTGGTGAGAAGCGGAGGTAAGTTGTCATAAGCACTTTGTTTCACCTGTTGGCTGTGGAAAGCAAATAGCACACACGTCATATCAATACTCATTACATGTGTATTTTATATTTCCAGATTATTTGTTGAAGAGCCAGAGCCTGTGCCTCCTGTGAACCGGCCCGTTCAGCCCACGGCGTCGTCCTCCTCCACTCGGCCAAAGCCTGCTGCGTCCACCCACCTCCAGCCAAAGCCTGCTGCGCCTACCTATGGACCACCCCCTGTGTCGGCAGCACCCATACTGCTGGTTCTCCCCGCACAGCCACAGGCTCCCTCCGTCCTGTTTTGTGGGCCATCGTGCAGCCAGAGCTTTGTACCTCCTGCACCAACAGTCAAGGCATTCATGCCGAACAAGTCCTCGTGGCCATGTGGGGCTTGCCACGTGCCTAATTGTGGTGGACAGCGGAAGAGGTACACACCTTCCAAGGACAAAGTGGCTGGAAGCACCCAGAAGATATTTTCCTACTGCACATCCACTAGGAAATCCACCACCTCTGGGTTTGACAAAGTGGTGTACGACAGCTTTGAACACTTTAAAAGTGTGGTGGATGCAGAGTTGGAAAAGAGGAGAACTGTGTAAATAACTTACCTGTGTGATGCCACTTCTCCTGTGCCATCTGTAGGAGAGAGAAAGAGGCTTGTTTGTGTTTGATTGTTTGTTTGTTTGTGTTTCAAAGTGCTATTTATATAGTTCAAAAGTAAAAAAAAAATGCACTTTACAGTTTTACTTGAGAATGTTCTTGTGTTTGTTATTTATTATTATTTATGTTGCTGTTAAAATGCACTTTGTAGTATCTTTTTTTATACAAACATGTTCTGGCCTATGTTCAATATCAAGGCCAATCTAACCTCAATCATTTCCGATCTAACACAATCAGTTTACATACCCTTTAGTGGTTGTTCATGTTCAGATAATCTGTGTTTTTGTCATGCGTGTTGTTTGTTTGTCTTTGTCAGCTTCATGTCTTTCTGATGTTTGTATGTCTTTGTCTGCTTCATGTTTAACAAAAGTTTGCCAAAGAAAGCACAAAAAAATGTAACCGACAGGAATGGCTTGAGCCTTTATTTGTTGATTGGTGACTTGAGCCTTTATTTGTTGATTGTTGACCTGAGTCTTTGGATAATCCTGTTCTTTATTGGGCTTTGGCCTGTACAAACCAATTGTTCATTTTTATCTTAAGTAAAAGTTTGTGTTTTTAATTGTTCATTGTTTTTGATTATTATTAATGTTATTTATGTGTGCGTGTCCTTGTGATGTTTGTATGTCTGTCAGCTCCATGTTTAACTAAATGTTTGCAAATGGTATAATGTTTGTCTCTCGTGTTCTCACTCGTAGATCTGTACCTTGTTGTGGTGAGCAAGCTTTAAACCAAACAGATCTTGTTTACTTGTGTTTTCATGCATTGCCTTTTAAATGAAACGCATTCTGGGTGAAAAATAAAAGTTCTAAAAGTATTTAAAGTATTTTGGAGTCTCTGTATGCTTGGGTTTCAGAAGGGGTGGGATAGTGTAAAAAAAACAACACATCAAAGCAATTAGAAGTCCTTGTTTCTTCTCCGCCACTACCAGAGGTGTGAATACACCCCGCTGTGCGCTGGCTGTACCCCCTGGGTGGTCACAACAATGAGAGTTCACTGATACATTACACCCTTTCTTAATTCAGCCAAAAAATGTAACAATTGCACACTTTTCCACTTGACTATATGAATCTCATCAGCTACATCCACTCAAACTATGAAAATAATAAACAAAACATTCAGCAGACTAGTGGATTTCAATAAACTAGGCTTTGTACATGACAATTTCTGTAAATAACACTTCAGGATGTTGACCACCAGATGTCACCATCCGTTTTGATCATTTTCGATCGATCCCAGGGTCGAGCAATATGTACTGGCGGGGGGGTCATGAGCCATTCCCAGGCGGTCTCCCATCCAAGTACTAACCAGTCCTGACCCTGCTTAGCTTCCGAGGTTGGGACCGCCGCTGCGGCGAGGCCCAAGAAGCCGGAGGAGGTGGAGAAGGAGGCCCAAGCCCACATCGCCTCCAAGGGCGGTGACCCTGGTATCCACATGCTGGTGCTGGTCTGCCACAGCATCCAGTTTGGCAAGTACCAGGGTCAAACGTTCTGTTGGCTCCTGGAGAACGACGTGGGCTACACCACGCTGTTAGTTGCCAGCCACCAGCAAGAGCGGGAGAAACATGCCTCCGACAGCCCCCTTATGGCCAACAAGGACGCATCTGTACAACTCTAAAGAGAAGCAGCACCAGACGTAAGTCCTGTTGTGGTGAAGGGCAGTGGACTGTTGACAGGGTGCTGTGACTTGTTGATATGCGTGTTAATCTTTGATAATTGTCTTGCAGCTTTGTCAAGTGGCTACGGTGGAAGACACCGAGTGTGGAGGCTCGTCAGCCGCAGGGATACGGCTCTCCATTGCCGTCGCCGCACGCGTGGAGCGACGGAGATGGAGCGGCTGTTTGGTGACCTCCTGGAAACCTTCGGCGGTGCCAGTGGATGAGACACCATGGGGATTCCCCTGCTGGACCAAGACCGCATCGAGAAAATCCGGACGGAGCAGCGGCGCCACCTCTAGTGCATCCAGGACCCGCCGGGCGTGGAGCTGTACACCAAGACGGGCAGGCTGACCAAGGGGGGGATCAGCCTGCCGGTGTACCGTTGTGCACGAGGCTCCACGTCCCTGGAGTCGTTCCACCTGCATCTCAACCACTTCATTCCAGGTATGTTTCACATGTTTCACTGTCTTGTCAATCTTTCACTGTCATCGACTCATTGTCATTCACATTGTGTGCACTGAATAAACTGAATAAACTGCTAAACACATCTGTGTTCCTCCTCAGGAGATAGTGGCACTTGGCACTTAGTGGTGCCTTGGCACTTCCAGGCATTTCTCCTGGAGGGCTTGATGTGGTGGAACGAGGACAGGGCGGCGTCCATGGCACAGGAGGGATGGCCGCTGCTCCGTTCCTACAGTGGCCCCCTGCAGCACTCCCTTGACGAGCTCAGCCAAAGGGTGCTTGGCACGAGTGTGGTCAAGGATTACACCAACCCCAGGGAGTACACCGGTAAGAACACTCAAGCCACCGCGCTTACACGTCCACACTGAATGATATTTGTACCAGATTATTGAACCATTTATGATACAAACCCTGTATTCCAGCAATCAAATTCTAACAACCATGAGCATATTAAATTGGTATACAGTGAAAAACACAGACATCAACAATCATCGTATGAATCTCAACAATGGTGACAATCAAAAGTGCCATGCTGCAATGCATGCTGGGTACCAGCATAGTACAAAACTCCCAGCATGCACTGCAGCATGAATTAATTATGCAGCTGAATTGTCCTATTATGTTTAACCCTAAATATTTGCTTGTATGTTTTGTTGTTGTTTTTGAAATTACATTTAGTTGCTTTTTTTGTGATGATCAGAGTTGATCCGATTATCTGAATATTTTGTTGATTGTCACCATTGTTGAGATACAATATGCTGATTGATGATATCTGTGTGTGCCATGGAAGAATACATATTTATGTTCACATTCTGAAAAATATTCTAAAAAAATGCTGCAGCAGGTCATAATTTGTAATATAGGCTAAATGTCATAATTGTACAACAAAATTGTTAGATTCAATTAATATTGATTCAGGCTGACAAGTTGTATAGGCCTATACTGTGCATCTGCTGCCCATCATATGGTATAAGAAAGAAAAAAAAAACATTGTCTGTCCCATTCACACCTGTATACCATTGTCATGCCTTTGTACTATTCTGATTCTTTGCACTGACAAGTTATATAGGCCTATACTGTGCGTCTGCTGCCCATCATATGGTTTAAGAAAAGAAAAAAAACACTGTCTGTCCCATTCACACCTGTATACCATTGTCATGCCTTTGTACTATTCTGATTCTTTGCACTGACAAGTTATATAAGCCTATACTGTGCGTCTGCTGCCCATCATATGGTTTAAGAAAGAAAAAAAAAACACTGTCTGTCCCATTCACACCTGTATACCATTGTCATGCCTTTGTACTATTCTGATTCTTTGCACTGACAAGTTATATAGGCCTTTTGGACTTGTGGGTATCTTCATTAATGTGGTCACAGCACCCTTTCAACAGTCCACTGCCCTTCACCACAACAGGACTTACGTCTGGTGCTTCTTCTCTTTGGAGTTGTACAGGTCCTTCAGGGTGGCCTCCTTGTAGTCTTGTAGTCCCCAAACAGTTATGCCATGTGTCTGCTCTGATGCTTTATTATTATTATTATTATTATTATTATTATCATGTGTTATTGTATTGTATTGTAGTTTAAAATAAATAATCTATTTCACACTGTAGCCTACTGCTGCTGTGTTTGGTGTTTTCTGCATCTATATATCATCATCATCATCATCATCATCATCACAACAACAACAACAACTTATATTTCATTGATATTTATTTTACTGAAGAAAAAGGTGAAACAAATAATAAACGGCATGTAACTTGTATTTATACATTTACATATAAAATAGGCATAATATAAATATAATAGAATGTTTAACATAACTTTTTGTTTAAAATCTTTGTACAAGATTTTAATATTTATGCTTCGTTCGGGATTCAAACCTACGACTGAAGGGTGGCTCATTTGTACAACTGGGCATGTGCAAAGGCGCTACTGGGCATGTGCGAAAACAGAGAAAAATGCGTGGGGGGGAGCTGGAGCTTTTCGCAGGGGCCATGCTAATCTTCTCTGTATCGATCCAATTTTAGTATATGTGCTGTCTTAGCAAGCACAGGTTTGATGTCCAGCTCAAGGCATATGAACACCTCGGGTTCCAGCGAGCTATCACCAAGGTGGTAGGGCCCAGCGAACCATCTCGCCTCTGCATACCTTTGCTTGACACAATGATTGATGCAAAAGCTTGGGTGGACCGCTCCTGTTTGCCAGATCTGGCAAAACAGGACAGAAGGGCAGTACACCTAGACTAAGACAGGAAATAAACTAGGACAAGAAACTGACTTGAAGACTAGAACAAAAGAAACAAACAGCTACACAAACTCACAATACTTATCACGAGATTCAGACAAAGTACTCACAAAGAGTTACACGCATTAGTTGACAATGTACCGACAATGGACAGCAAACACAAGGGGATTAAATTGGGAGAAACTAATGAGGGGAACAGGTGACACAGACTAGGTAATAATGACAAGACGAGGATAACAAGGGGGTGGGGTATCTAATGAGACAACACAAGCACATGGCCCAAACAACAGGCCATGCGCTTGTACACAAAACATGGTTCTGCCATGATCCTGCCACAAGACTAGGAAAATCAAGAACATGATGGCAGAATCATGACAGAACCCCCACCTTAAGGAGCGGCTTCCAGACGCTCCCCAAAGGGACACTACGCACAAGGACAAGACATCGACAAAAAACAACAAAACATAGCGAACATCAACAACGGCATACATGAATAAACTATGACAGGGTTTGGGTGAAACATCAAAAACAACATATAAGGCAGAGGGGGTGGAGGAAACACAAAGTCCATAGGGGGTCCGCCAGAGTTCGTGAGAGGAGGTTCCGGGAGGGTCGACAGGCAAGGGATCCTGGGTACATGGGAGGAGGACTGGGGACGAGGACTCTGGGCTGGCTTGGACGGAGACACACGAGGAGAAGACTTAGAAGTTCGGGGTCTTGCGGACACAGGGACGAACGGGGAAATAGTCCGGGGCTTAGTAATGACAGGGGTGGCCGAGGAAACACACTGGGATGCTGCATTAGTAGCAGCAGCAACAGTCTCAGACACAGAGGAGACAGGGGAAGACAAAACGGGACTCCTGACGCGGAACAAGGCAGGCAAAGGCGTAGGACACAAGACAGGGGGTGAACAGGCGCGGAGTTTGCGGGGGGGGGGGGGGGGGGGGCGGGGGTGCAGGGGTGTTTTAAATGTTTCATGAAATAGGCTACAACAAAATGCGAAATATAACTTGTTTTTTAATCGCTCTCATTGCCACAATGTGTTTCAAATGTGGAGAGTAGCCTATATTGTGTGACTGTTCATTTTTCCCGTGTCTCAAAGAAGTAGGCTACAACAAAATGCGAAATATAACTTTGCCACAATGTGTTTCAAAAGTGGAGAGTATTGTGTGACTGTTCATTTTTCCCGTGTCTCAAAATGTTTTAAATGTTTCATGAAGTAGGCCTAGCCTACAACAAAATGCGAAATATAACTTGTTTTTTAATCCCTCTCATTGCCACAGTGTGTTTTGAAAAAAGGAAAGAAAAACTTTAAAAATCTTTTCGCTTTGGTTGAAGATAATATTTTAACGGTGCAAAAGTGGTCCACATTTCATTGATCCTAATTGTGTCCGAACCAGTGCTTGAAGTGGGGAAAAAAAGGTGCCGGTACTCTCTTGCATTGGCAAATCATGACATTTGAGATTTCTACTATGAAAAACAAAACTTGGAGATATTGCTGGTACAACAACAGTTTATTGTTATTTATTAACAACATAAATGTATTTAAACAAGTCGTGTGTGTGTGTGTGTGTGTGTGTGTGTGTGTGTGTGTGTGTGTGTGTGTGTGTGAAAACGGAACTCCTCCAAGTGTGCAAGTCCAAAAATACATTTATGGTGAGATTACTAGCCTACATTTTATTTAATTAAATGCATTTATGGTAAGATTATTATATTTTCATGTCAATCTGTGTTCATTTTGAACACGAACCATGCGCTGTATCTTTAATTTAGCGCGTGCAGCGCAGCAGAAATAGACTCTATGTGGAAACGATCTCTGCACTGCTGTATACACACACACACCGCACCGGGAGCGCATTGACGGGCGCATCCGCGTGCAGTGTGAAAGCTCTAACCTGTTAACACGGGTGCGGAAAAAATACGCACCACATACGCACTGCAAATGGAGTATATGTGAAACGGGCTTGACACTGACGCTTTTTCTGTCAGTGGTAGAGTACATGCGAGAAGTGGCGGTACGCAAGAAAAAGTGCAGGTACGCTTTAGAGTAAAATGTAGAAGTGTACCCCCCCACTTCGAGCACTGGTCCGAACGAAGATGTGATGCGAAGTCAAGTGGCTGTTTATGCGAAGTTCTACCTGTTTACAAATATGATTGTATTGTTGCACTGTTTTTTTCTTGGGTTAAAAATAAATATGTGTTTATTTAGCATGTTTGTTTTGTCTATATGTGCTAGTGCTGAGTTCCCCAATTGATAGGCCATGCAGGTCCCAGCTGCTACAATGATTTTTATTTTATTTTTTTTTGCCCCCCCCCTGGCTCGAATGTCAAACTCCGCCTATGGGGGTGAAACAGACGGTTGAGGAGCAGGAACGGGCGCCAGGCTCATAGCATCGGACCCGGAAACTGAGCTCCCTGAAGGAGAATCGACACTCTTTATTTCCAACTCAGTAGTGGCGTCGACTGTAGCAGACTCCGAAACAGAGCTCTCGGTTGCTGGTCTGGCATCAGCCCTCCCCTTAGCAGGTGTGGGATCAGTATTCTCTGCTGTTGACCTAGAAACTGTGCTCTCTGACGTAGACAGGGGAACAGCGCTAACTGACGGAGTAGAGTCGGGACAAGACATGGCTGGCTCGGAAGCTGCGCAGACCGGGACAGGCGTGGGTGCTGCGCCCACAGGGACAGGCATGGGAGTTGAGGACAAGACAGGACAGACAGGGGGTTCAAGGATCGCGACAAGACGAGACAGATAGTCCGAAAGGGTCTTGGCCGCAATGAAGGGCATCTCCTGACGAGCCGAAACTGTTTGCAGAACCTGCGGCTAGATTGGCCGCAACTCTCTCAGCAGATACTGGGACAGCGCTTGCAGTAGAGGGCTCTGGGACAGCGCTTGCAGTAGAGGGCTCAAGCGGGCTCTGGGACAGCGCTTGCAGTAGAGGGCTCTGGGACAGCGCTTGCAGTAGAGGGCTCTGGGACAGCACTTGCAGTAGAGGGCTCTGGGACAGCGCTTGCAGTAGAGGGCTCTGGGACAGCGCTTGCAGTAGAGGGCTCTGGGACAGCGCTTGCAGTAGAGGGCTCTGGGACAGCGCTTGCAGTAGAGGGCTCTGGGACAGCGCCTGCAGTGGCGAGCTCTGGGACAGGCAGAGACAAAGAACGAGAAGATCCCCTCCTTCTCTTTCTCCTAGGTCATGGGGAAGAAGTCATAGCTGGATTAGTGTCCGGTTGGAGAAGCTCCGCGGGAACTGTAACTGGTGCTGGAAGGGCAGTCTCAGGCAGCGTTGACTCCGTCGAGGATGATTCCGATGGAGAATCCTATGAAATCCGTTTCCCTCGTTTGCCACGGAGATCTGCGGGTGAGGAAGAAACCTCAGGAGAAGGAACGGAGGAAGCCTGATCCCCTTGAGTGACAACAGCTAGGACTCGACCCTCCGGGACCACTGGAAGCGAAGGAGATGAAAACCTCGTGGGACCCATTGGCTCTCTCCGAGATAAGCAGTCCACCACAGCTCGAAATGGGTGAAGAATAAGCTCCTCCCGTTCAGACAGAGGAGGTGGAGAGTTGAGACCAGTGATGAGGTAACGAGAAACCAGGACCTCAGGCAGGAATAATCTCTTCTCTTCTACGACTTGTGCATACCTCTTCAGGGACAACTCACCCTGGGGAGGGAATGGAAGGCTTCCAGCTTTACTATCAGCGATGGCCGACTGCCACCTTGGTTCTTGGTCAGTCGGTTGTGGTTTAGCGGGGAAAGACATACAGTCTGCTGGGTTCTCTTGTGATCGGTACATTCTGTCATGAGGTTGAAGGTAGGGATGTCTGACGCGAAACAGTCATTCCGAAGCTTTGCGAGATCCCGAAGCGCAGATGTTTCGAAACACTGATCCGAAGCGTGATTCAAAACACCCATGTCACGTGACTACGGCTAAATTAAGCTTTTGAGTGTTTCGACAGGTGGCGTGCTCCGCCGATTCAGGGTTTGATTGACAGGGTCGGGAACAGACCACACAATCGCACATCTGTATAAAAAGTTGGCAACTCATCTTGACCTCGTGGGTTTTTGTGAGAGGATTTTTTCAAAGACTAGAGAAATTATCTGTTAAAAAAAATAGGCTAAGTCCTTCCAAAGAAGAGAAATTAATATTTTTCATAAGAATCTCTAAAAAAGTGAGACATTATGGCTTGATTTCTTTTATTACTATTCATTTTTCAGGACCAAAATAACATTCTGCACAGTGAGGAGCCTATAGGTTACAAGCTTCACATAGTAAAATAGCTACAATAATCAAAAAACACATTTTTTAATGGCTCGTTGTCAAGGTTGTTTCAGATCAACACCTGCAAGTGACCACTAGGTGTCACCGTTGAGACGGGTGTCGGATTGATTCGAAGCTTCGACACAATATGGCACATTTGGTTCAACTGTTTCATTGCTTCACGAAGCCTCGATCTGCCCACCACTAGTTGAAGGAGAGAACCCAAATGCAGACGATATGCGGACACACAGGATTTATTGAGGCACAAAACAGTAAACAAAAACCCACAAGGGGGCAAAACAGGACAGAAGGGCAGTACACCTAGACTAAGACAGGAAATAAACTAGGACTAGAAACTGACTTGAAGACTAGAACAAAAGAAACAAACAGCTACACAAACTCACAATACTTATCACGAGATTCAGACAAAGTACTCACAAAGAGTTACACGCATTAGTTGACAATGTACCGACAATGGACAGCAAACACAAGGGGATTAAATTGGGAGAAACTAATGAGGGGAACAGGTGACACAGACTAGGTAATAATGACAAGACGAGGATAACAAGGGGGCGGGGTATCTAACAAGACAACACAAGCACATGGCCCAAACAACAGGCCATGCGCTTGTACACAAAACATGGTTGTGCCATGATCCTGCCACAAGACTAGGAAAATCAAGAACATGATGGCAGAATCATGACACTTTAAAGCAGAGTTTGAATTTGTCTCATGTTGAATTATTTTTGTATACTGTAAAGCTGCTTTTAAACAATCTGTATTGTGTTAAGCACTATATAAATTAAGGGGACTTGACTTAATTAACTCTGTTCATCCTGATATTAACAGTGACTGCCTCCAGCTCAGCTTCTGCAGAAGAACCGTCTGATGAAGATTTGCTTGCTGCAGTGGCAGATATAGGTGTTCCAGGTGAGCATTACCTTCTCTTTAGTGGGATTCAATTTGTGATTTATTTTAAGAATACTGTGCTTTTGTACATTATACAACCTGTTTTGTTATTATGTATTACCAGCCTTCAGATGGATGGTTTTGAAAACAGTAAGGTAGGAGGTCGTGCGGGCTAACGTGGCTTGCTTTGTTCTTTTTTTTCTGCTTTTAATAAAATGTAATGACATCTTTTTACACTCCGTGGCTTTTTTTCCAACAGCGTTGCCTTTTTCCCACCCTGCTCAGCTTTGAGCATCTATCTTTTTATCTCCACATATTTCTGTGCGTCATCATCTTTTTGTCATCGCATGATTTTCAATCATTAAATGGATGGCTACAGCTGCAATCACTAATCTTAACACACTACTAATGTTAAATAGTAGCACTAATATCTAGCAGTAGTAACAGTAATTGTATTAAGCTTTTAGTAGTAAATAACACTGATGGTGCCACTTCTATGCATCTCATTTCCTTTTTCCTTTTATGCCATGCAGCTGATGTTACTCAATCATCCAGTCAGCCAGAACCTCTGCCTTCTGCAAGAGAGCTGCTGCTGCGCCAGAAAAGCAGCCTCTGCCCACAGAAGTAGTAAGTAAAATGCTCAAATTGTTAGTGAAAAATCAGCAGCAGAAAAAACATTTTTATTCCCCTTACAGCTGTAGCTGCCTGAAGGCTGTAGACAGACCCTACCCAAAGAGCAGCATTTGTGGATCAGCAAGGCTCTCTTCACCAGTGTTACGACCCTGTGCTTCCTTTTCTCACCTGCTGGTGGTGTGGTGATTTGGGAGGGTGTGGAGGATTGTGCAGCCCTGCTGACTAATCTCCTCTGATTGTGGAGCGGATAAAAGATGGACTGATCTAATCAACTTCACTTCTCCCCGGGGATCGGCAGTCCTCAGGAGGAGTCATTGGCTCGAAACTTTTTGCTATGTCAACATTTCCTCACTTTATTATTATTATTATTATTTCCTTTATTTATCCAGGAGAATCACATTGAGATATCACTATCTCTTCTTCCAGAGAGACCTGGTCAAGATGGCAGCACATTAAGTTTCACACAGAATCACAGTATAACAATTCCACATTTAACATGTTTCTGAACAAAGCAGATAAAATCGAATCAAGAAAGACAATTACAAGTCTCCTTCAAAGCAGTATGCAAGCGACAACACAATAAAAAACAAAAACAAAAACTAAAAAAAACTCATATCTAAATGTTGTCTAGCCTGTACCCGCCAGAAAAATATATATAATGAACTCACTATTTGGATTATTATTTTCCCCCATTTATTTAAACCCTAGACCTTGTTATATTCTTTTGTATTGTAGCATCTTTTTTTTACATTTGAATAAACAAACTTGCAAGTCAACGATCTGTGCAGGTGCTTCTATTTTATGTTACGGTCACGAACGAGCTGGCCGTGACACCAGAGACAAGTCTGGGAGGCTGGCCCTGACCAAGAACTTACGTCTCTGGTGGCATCCTCCTGGGCCCCGTCCTCTCTATTCACAGCCTCCTTCGAAGCCTGATGCCTTCTACCATGCCAGGCTGTTCCTGTGGGTCCCTTACCGCTTGTGGTCATACAGGCTGCTCTGCTCACAGCCCAACTGTCGCAGTCTTGCCTTACCGCGGACAGCATGCGGTCCCGTCAGGAGGGTCTTGGATGCCAGTGGCTGGTACTTCATGGTTACTGAGTACCTTGAGTGCCGGTCCTGCAAAAAGAAGCTGGTAGCCTGGTCACAGGATATCCTTAACCAGCTTGATCCTGTCCACAGGGAAATGTTTCCTGCGGTTTTGACCTACAGGTTGGCACAATGTTTTTTTTATTTTTATTTTTTTTTTAGTTTTAACTTGAAAATGTCTTTTCATGCCTCGTCCGGCATGGCTGCTGTCAGTTTACGCTGCAGCAGCCATTTGTTCTCGTGTTTTTTTGTTCTCGTGTTTTTTTCTGTCACAAAATTATAATTTTTTTCCATGTAAACCGACAGGTCTTTCAATTCAATTCAAATTTTTTTTATAGCGCTTTTCACAATACATATTGTTTCAAAGCAGCTTTACAGAAAGTGCATTTCAGAAATGTACATAAAAAAAATACAGTTAGTGAATCATGTATTAATTTAGGGCATAACATATCGCCGGCGTCGAGTCGTCTCTTCACAGGCGTGGAGTCGTCTCTTCACAGGCGTTTAGTCATCTCATCGCAGGTGTTGGGGACTCTGAAGTCTCCGTGAGAGGCTGGATAGAAACTGGAGCTGACAAACGCCATTTACCTCGGGACTAGCGTCCCGAGATAACAGCAGAAAAGCAAATGGCAAATAATTAACATAGCTGCTGTTCATAAAATTAATGCATTCGATCTGATTCAACAGTGGTATAAAAGGTAAGCATTATGTGAATGCTTGGTTAAAGAGATGCGTCTTTAATCTAGTTTTAAACTGGGACAGCGAGTCTGAGCCTCGAACAATATCAGGATGGCTATTCCAGAGTTTAGGAGCTAAATGCGAGAACGCCCTCCCTCCTTTACTGGACTTAGATATCCTAGGAATGACCAAAGCCTCGAATTTACTGATCTTAAAGAACGCGATGGATTGTAGGGCGATAGAAGGTCCATTAAATACACAGGAGCTAAACCATTTAGGGCTTTATAGGTCAGTAGTAGTACTTTGTAATTGATACGGAACTTAGTAGGTAACCAGTGTAGAGATGATAAAATTGGTGTTATATGATCATATTTTCTTGATCTAGTAAGAACTCTAGCAGCTGCATTTTGCACTAACTGTAGCTTGTTTATTCAGGATGCAGGACAACCAGCTAATAAAGCATTACAGTAATCTAGTCTTGAGGTCATTAATGCATGAACTAACTTTTCTGCATCAGAAACAGATAGCATGTTACGTAGCTTAGCAATATTTATAAGGTGGAAAAAGGCTGTTCTTGTAACATATGATATATGATTTTCGAAAGACAAGTTGTGGTCTAGTATAACACCCAGGTCTTTTACTGTAGTGGATAAAGTAACAGGACATCCTTCTAAATTAAAGTTGTATTGTATGAGGTTTTGTGGGTAGTTTTTTGGACCAATAATAATACCTCCGTTTTATCTGAATTTAATAGCAGGAAATTACACGTCATCCAGCATTTCATATCTTTAAGACACTCTGTCAATTTAGATAAGTTAGTGTTTTCATCTGGTCGTGATGAAATATATAATTGAGTGTCATCAGCATAACAGTGGAAATTAATTCCATGTTTTCTTATAATATTACCAAGTGGCAGCATATATATGGAGAATAGCAGAAGGCCTAACACCGATCCTTGCGGCACTCCATAGTCTACTGACGTTATCTTCGATTTTTTTCCCCATTTAAACAGACAAAATGGTAACGGTCTGATAAGTACGATCTAAACCAGCTTAATGCCTGTCCCTTAACACCAGTGTAGTTTTGTAGTCGATCCAACAGTATTTTATGATCTATAGTGTCAAACGCAGCACTAAGATCGAGTAGAACTAGTATTGAGATACAGCCTTGGTCAGAAGCTAAAAGTAAATCATTTGTAATTTTAACTAGCGCAGTTTCTGTGCTATGATGCGGTCTGAATCCTGACTGAAATTTTTCATAGATATAATTTTCTTGCAAGAAAGAGCACAATTGAGCGGACACAATTTTTTCTAGTATTTTAGACATAAATGGAAGATTTGAAATGGGTCTGTAATTTGCTAGGTTATTTGGATCTAATTGCGTTTTCTTAACGAGAGGTTTTATTACTGCCAGCTTGAATATTTTTGGAACATGACCTAAAGATAAAGACGAGTTAATAATATTGAGAAGAGGCTCTTCCACTACAGGTAACACTTCTTTCAGTAGTTTAGTGGGTATTGGATCTAATAAACATGTTGTTGGTTTAGATGCAATGATAAGTTTATTTAGCTCTTCCTGTATAGTTGTTGTTACGCCCCGTCTAGGGTAAAGGACGCGATACGTTTCTTTGAAGGAAAAAGCCAATGAAGCAATATTTATTGGGTTTACCAGGGTTAGAATACAATTGGGGACTTTACCTCAGGAGCCGACAGCCCAAAATAACAAACAAAAAGAGTAATATATAAGTACCTCATACTGCCGTAATACACAAAATAAAATAAAAGAAAAATACAATTACTTCCCCAACTCCCTAATCCAAAACAGGCAATAAAGATCAACAAAAAAAAGGTGGCGTCGGTCTCCCTACCTCCCAATTCCAAAACATAAGTATATATATATATCAGAGCAAACAAGACAGTGCAGGGGTAATCTGAAATCCTAGTCGTTAAACAGGCGGTAGTCTTTGTCACAAATGACAATTCACAGAAAACAAACAAACTCTTCCCTCTTAAGCAATTTCTCCAACACAGAACAAACAGTCTTAAGCAACAAAGTCAGGCAACAAAAGTGTAGCAAGTGAGCACAAGGCTAATGGAAGGAGTGACGAAGGAAGCTTTTATACACGTCCAGGTGTCAGCTGATTGATCAGGGCGTGGCACCAATCAGTCTGCAGGAACCAATCCGGTCTTCTTCCTGGAAAACAACAAACACCTCCCACAACAGCAAAAAAAAAAACATTACGTAAAAAAAAGTTTTATTACTGCCAGCTTGAATATTTTTGGAACATGACCTAAAGATAAAGACGAGTTAATAATATTGAGAAGAGGCTCTTCCACTACAGGTAACACTTCTTTCAGTAGTTTAGTGGGTATTGGATCTAATAAACATGTTGTTGGTTTAGATGCAATGATAAGTTTATTTAGCTCTTCCTGTCCTATAGTTGTAAAGCGGTGTAGTTGTTCTTGAGGGGCGATAATTGAGGCTGAATCATAAGACACCATAAAAGATTGTACATTTACAATTGTGTTTCTGATGCTTTCTATTTTCTCAGTGAAGAAATTCATAAAATCATTACTACTATACTGTAACGGAATATTTTGCTCTGGTGATGTCTGTTTATTTGTTAGTCTAGCCACGGTGTTAAATAAGAACCTTGGATTATTTTGGTTATTTTCTATTAGTTTGCGGAGATGCTCAGCCCTGGCTGCTTTTAGAGCCTTTTTATAACGTGACATACTGTCTTTCCACACGATTCCAAATACCTCTAAATTAGTTTGTTTCCATTTACGCTCTAAGTTACGAGTTTCTCTCTTGATAACATGCGTAGCACTCTTGTACCATGGTGCTTTAGTTTTCTCTCTAACCTTTTTTAATCTAATTGGTGCAACAATTTCTAATGTACTAGAGAAAATGGTGCTCAAACTGCTAGTCATTTCCTCTAGTTCATCTGTTTGTTTGGGTTCACTGAGCAGCTGAAATAGATCAGGGGCCCGTTTCAATAAGGAGGTTCAGCCAACTCTGAGTTAAAACTTGAACTCTGAGTTGACTTACCCTGAGATGGGAAACTCTGAGTTTTCGGTTTCAGAACAGCTGAAATGAGTAAGTTAAATCAACTATAAGTTGACTGACTCTGAGTTAAGCGCGTGCACCACAACTATAAAAAGCCATTATCAATGGAGCGCAGATATTATGAGTTACCATGGTAACAGCGCCAGACAAAAAGAGGTCTGCATATTTCTCACCAGCAGTACGCAAACATTTTTTTTAAGCAACAGGGCAGCAGCGGCGATCGAGAGAGTTAGTTTGGGAGAAAATAGTTGCTTGAGTCAATGCGTAAGTTTACATTTTAATTATTGTTATACAGTGTTGGGTGTAATTACCAAGTAATCTAAATACTGTAATTTAATTAAAGGGATTACTCTTAATTCTTCTGTAATATAAAGTAAAATATGATGTCATTGCATTAAATACTGCATAGACTATAGAACAATTCTGTATAAAACAATAGTGGATTTAACATAACATTTTTTAAAGGTATATTTTTAATGTAACCTTCTCTCTCTACACACTTTGGTCAATTCAAGAATAATTCATGCAATTGTATATTGTTAATTTGAAAGCATTAAAAGTGCAGTTTATTGTCTCTTTTTGTATTGTTTAAGTGGTTGAGGTTGGATATGGGATTTATAAAGTAATTAGTAATAAGTAGACCAATACTTTCTAGAGATAGTAATTATGACATTAATCTAATTTCACTGTTGAAGATGTCATTCGTAGTTAGTAATTAATAACTATTTTAGAGTAATTTACCCAACTGTTATAATATCAGAGGTGAAACTGGAAGAACAGTATGTTATTCAACCTAATTTTAATTTTCATGTAGGTGCAATCCTGCAGGCATTAAAAGAACATGGCAGCAGCTGAAAATGAAATATAAAAACATAATTCAATCAGGTAAGGCTTGAGCATATCATGGATGTAGGCTACCTGACTTTACAAACATTTAAAATATTAAATAACTAAATAGCATCCAGTGTCTAGCAGTGCAGCAGCATTTTTGACATAGGTCTAATTAACACAATTAAATGTTCATTCTCATTTGACTTCTACTCAGCCAACAGAAAGAAGGAAGAGGCTCGCAAAGATGGAGATGGAGATGCAGAGGAGATGGAGATGCAGAGGAGATGGAGATGCAGAGGAGATGGAGATGGAGATGCAGATGGAGATGCAGAGGAGATGGAGATGCAGTGGAGATGGAGATGCAGTGGAGATGGAGATGGAGAGGCAGAGGAGATGGAGATGCAGAGGAGATGGAGATGCAGAGGAGATGGAGATGCAGAGGAGATGGAGATGCAGATGGAGATGCAGAGGAGATGGAGATGCAGTGGAGATGGAGATGCAGTGGAGATGGAGATGCAGAGGAGATGGAGAGGCAGAGGAGATGGAGATGCAGAGGAGATGGAGATGCAGAGGAGATGGAGATGCAGAGGAGATGGAGATGCAGATGGAGATGCAGAGGAGATGGAGATGCAGTGGAGATGGAGATGCAGTGGAGATGGAGATGCAGAGGAGATGGAGAGGCAGAGGAGATGGAGATGCAGAGGAGATGGAGATGCAGAGGAGATGGAGATGCAGAGGAGATGGAGATGCAGAGGAGATGGAGATGCAGAGGAGATGGAGATGGAGATGCAGATGGAGATGCAGAGGAGATGGAGATGCAGTGGAGATGGAGATGCAGTGGAGATGGAGATGCAGAGGAGATGGAGAGGCAGAGGAGATGGAGATGCAGAGGAGATGGAGATGCAGAGGAGATGGAGATGCAGATGGAGATGCAGAGGAGATGGAGATGCAGTGGAGATGGAGATGCAGTGGAGATGGAGATGCAGAGGAGATGGAGAGGCAGAGGAGATGGAGATGCAGAGGAGATGGAGATGCAGAGGAGATGGAGATGCAGAGGAGATGGAGATGCAGAGGAGATGGAGATGCAGAGGAGATGGAGATGCAGAGGAGATGGAGATGCAGTGGAGATGGAGATGCAGTGGAGATGGAGATGCAGAGGAGATGGAGATGGAGATGCAGAGGTGATAGAGATGCAGAGGAGATGGAGATGGCCCTGAGCCTGAATGCTGGAAGGCCAATGGCTGAGGGAATTCCTGGAGGGACTTCATCAGAGCCAGTCACTCCCGAAGATTCAAGTGCCTTCATAAAATGTAAGAGGTCTACATATGTGTTATTTTTTATATAGGCTGTTTTTGATATTTCCATATATTTTACTTTGGGTTGGGTTTTTTGTTGCTCCCAACAGATTCTGATGGTAATATCTGTCTTTTGGAGCCTCCTGCCCCAACAGAACCCCAGACAGTTGTAAGTAGCCTACTCAATACGCCAGAAATTATGACAAATAGTATTATAAAATGTGCTCAACCAAATGGTCATCTTCACAGGACGATGGGGATGAAGAAACAGTTTCTGCTGCCACAGAGAGGCCTACAGAGGAAATGTTAATATTATGTGTCAACACATCAAACAATCTACACATTCACATTTCTTCACATTATTTAAGTGGAGTAGCCCAGTGCTTCTCAATTCTGGTCCTGGGGACCCACAGCTCTGCACATTTTATATGTCTCCTTTATTTGACACACCCAGTTCAGTTCATGGAACTCTTCCCTAACAAGCTGATGATCTGAATCAGGTGTGTTAAATGAGGGAGACATACAAACTGTGCAGAGATGTGGGTCCCCAGGACCAGGATTGAGAACCACTGGAGTCTATAGAATCTAAGTTTATATCTAAGTATAAACAGATATTCTTATATCTCCCCGTCCCCCAGAGTGTGGAAGAACAGCAGGAGGAAGGTCCATCATCTTCTGGTGCACAGATGAACATAGTTCAGTGATTTTCAGTGAATGCCACAGTTTAATTCTGTAGAATTTGTTTAGAACTACATGATGTAACTCTAATCTACTGTATTTTCAGTTGCCAGTTAAGAAGTTATATAGACTTCATCTAATTAAAAAAATTGGGGGAAAAACAGCAATGAATAAATGTACAGAAAGAATGAATGAGGTGTTTAAACACCGCTTCCTCTTTAAAAAAGGGGAGGAGACCAAAATAAACTCTGGGTTTACGGAAGTAAACCTGCTCCCAACCAGGTTAGGTTACCATGGTAACTGACTCTGAGTATAAGTTACCTCTCTTTCAGAAACGGGCTTGACTTAACCTGCTTTCTCAGGTTTGACTTACCTCCCATTCTGAAACAGAAAACCCAGAGTTTCCCTCATTTCAGGGTTAACATACTCAGAGTTCCCTTTCGAGGGAACTCGAACTGCGTCGGTTACGACACTAGGGGAACGCCCTTCAGCGTAGCGCGTCTGAATCTATGAATGAAATCGAATCCAATCCTATTGGCTTTGCGTGATGACGTAGCGAGTGACGGCATACGCGGATGTGTACAAGAGCACACCGGCACAAGCAATGTCAGCTTTTTGCTATTCAGCAAGCGCTGTGGTGAGTCTTATTTGGTGTTGTTTGTCTGCTTTAAAGCTAACAGTATGTCCGAACAGTTTAAAAAGTGTGTGTTCCCATGCCCGCGTTTTCTTACGGCTGGGGATACACATGAAATGTGTGTGTCATGTTTGGGAAGGCAGCACGCTCAAGCAGCTCTCGAGGGGGCTGCTTGCGCTCATTGTGAGTCTCTTTCTATGAGAATGCTGCGTTCTCGACTGGCTTTATTTACTGAAGATGGCCAAATGCGTCCCCCCCGCGGTTCGGGTCCCGCATCTGCCGAGGCAATGCGGCGGCTTTCATCATGGGAATCGCAAAGAGATCTGGTCGAGGGCGAGACTGCCGCGACATATTCTCGTTCCTCTTCTAATGAGTCCGATTCCCCCATTCCCCATTCGGGAGCCCGCTCCGCGGCTTCTCCCGATCGGGATGACGTTCCTGTCTTTCAGCTGTCTGATTCCGAGGAATTAGACGTGCTGAGTATTGGGGATGAGGATCAAATTACCACACACCATTCTGTTCAGCCGGCACCTAACTACAATGAATTAGTGGAGGTTTTGACGCGGGCTGTGGCCAAGCTTGATATTTCTTGGCCACAAGAGCGGCAGGAAGCACGTACAGAGAGCAAACTTAATGAGCGCTTCCTGCAGCACCGCAAGCAACCTTCACGCCGGTCTCTCCCTTTCTTCCCGGATTTACACAATGAGTTGTGTAAATCCTGGAACAGGCCATTTTCATCTCGCCTGTCTAACCCCCCAATGCTGAATTACAGTGATGTAGTGGGGGTTAGAGATAAGGGATATGGGATGATGCCTCGGGTTGAGGAAGCCCTAGCCAGCTACCTTTCACCCGACCTTGCATCATCCCTGAAGTCACCGGCGTTGCCTTCCAAACCTTGCCGCACCACATCCGCTTTGGTGGGCAGGGCTTATATGGCGGCGGGTCGAGCTGGTGCGAGCCTGCACACAATGGCCATCTTGCAGGCGTACCAAGCCGATCTTTTAAAGCAGTGTTTCTCAACCTCTCCTGCAGGGACCCCCTGACAGGACATGTTTTTGTTTTAACCCTGAAATGGCACACCTGATTCAATTAGTCAGCTACACAATTAAGCCTTTAATTAATTGAATCAGCTGTGCTATTTCAGGGTTAAAACAAAAACATGTCCTGTCAGAGGGTCCCTGCAGGAGAGGTTGAGAAACACTGTTTTAAAGGATATAGACCAAGGCGAGGGTCCATCTCCAGACGATATCGCTGAGCTTCGCAGAGCCACAGACTTGTCGCTCCGGGTTACCAAGGAGACGGCCCGTGCCATCGGTCGCTCCATGTCAGCCCTGGTAACCACGGAAAGACATCTGTGGCTCAACCTGTCGGGCATTAAGGAGAAGGACAGGACCTTCCTTCTTGATGCACCCGTTTCAGCCTCAGGTCTATTCGGTGAGGCTGTTAATGCGGTAGTGGACAGCTTTGAGGATGCAAAGAAACAGGGCGAAGCTTTCAAGCGGTATCTCCCTCGCCGTTCAAGGTCTCGGAGGGCGGCTGCTAGGGAACAACCACAGCAGGCCTCCTCCTCCTCTCACCGCCAGGCACAGAAGGTGAGTGTCGCTGCCAGAGCTCCCCCTCATAGAGCTTGGGACTCTGGTCGACGCTCACGCCCTCAGCCTCCTGAGAAGACGGATCTGAGGACCGTTATTCAGTCTAGGAAGGCTAAGGGAAAGAGGTCCTAACTACTTTAAGAACTCAGAGGGCCGCCCTCCCCGAGAGAGGAAGACTGAGGTCCCCTCTCTCGTCGGGCCCTCAGGGAGTTGGCATCAGTATCCCGCCGTCTCTGACGCTTCGGGACACGCTAGCTCCCAGCGACCTCACGCTGGCCTGCCTGCCCCAAAGGCTTGCAGGCAGCCAGTGTTCGGGTTCGCACAATGTAGGGCGTTGTCGGTTCTCCCCTGCCGGTCCTCCGCTTCAGGGCACCGTCAACATCCTGCAAAAAACACTGGACACCAGCCCCGAGGGGCTGGTTCCCTTGGTGGAATTCGCAGAGGCATGGCAGAACCTCACGAATATTTCTCAATGGGTCCTGCGCACTGTAGAAACTGGGTACAGACTGCAGTTCCGGGTCCGCCCACCGAGATTCAACGGGGTGGTCTGGACTTCAGTTCACCCAGAGCAGGGTCTGGTGTTGGAACAGGAGGTTCACTCGCTGCTGGAAAAAGGGGCCATAGAGCATGTTCCCCTACCAGTCAGGGAGTCCGGGTTCTACAGCCGGTACTTCATAGTTCCAAAGAAGGATGGAGGGTTGCGTCCAATTTTAGATCTGAGGCATCTGAATCGGTCTCTGAGGAGATTCAGGTTCAAGATGCTCACTATTCCCATCATCGTGAGTCAAATTCAATCCGAGGATTGGTTTGTCACGATAGATCTAAAAGACGCCTACTTCCACATCTCCATCCTTCCATCTCACAGGAAGTTCCTGAGGTTTGCTTTCGGGGGCGAAGCCTACCAATATCGGGTTCTTCCATTCGGCCTAGCACTCTCCCCGCGCACTTTTACCAAGTGTATGGATGCAGCTCTAGCACTTCTGAGGCTCGAGGGCATCAGAGTGCTCAATTATATCGACGACTGGCTGATACTGGCACAGTCACGAGAGCTGGCGATTCGGCATCGAGATGTCGTCCTCGCCCACATCCAAAGCCTGGGGTTGAGACTCAACACAAAGAAAAGTGTGTTGGCACCAGCCCAGAGAACCATGTTCCTGGGAGTGGTGTGGGATTCAGTCACGATGCAGGCACATTTGTCTCCTGCTCGGATCGAGTCCATCCTGACCACGGTGTCCAGGATAAAGCTAGGCCAAGCCATCACTGTCAGACACTTTCAGAGAGTGTTGGGTCTCATGGCGGCAGCGTCCAGCGTGATACCTTCTGGCCTGCTACACATGAGAGCTCTTCAGTGGTGGTTAAGAGCCAAGGGGTTTTCCCCGAGGGGAAATCCATTCCGCTTGATAAGGGTTACGCGCAGATGCCTTCGTTCCCTATCAATTTGGAAGAAGCCTTGGTTCCTGTCCCAGGGTCCCAGACTGGGAGCGTCATGTCGCCGGATATCTATTTCGACAGACGCCTCCCTCACGGGCTGGGGCGCGGTCATGGACGGCCGCTTTACGAGAGGTCTCTGGCAGGACCATCATTCCTCTTGGCACATAAATTGCCTGGAAATGTTGGCGGTGTTCCGGGCTCTGAGGAGCTTTCTGCCAGACCTCCATGGTCGCCATGTCCTAGTAAGATCCGACAGTACGTCGGTGGTATCTTACCTAAACCGTCAGGGGGGTCTGAGGTCGCACCCTCTGTGCAGACTGGTGCATCAGATACTCCTGTGGTCCCAGCGGAGACTGTCGTCTCTCAGGGCGATGTATGTCCCGGGGGACCAGAACCAGGGAGCAGACGTACTGTCAAGGCAGGGGCTGAGGCCCGGGGAATGGAGACTCCACCCCGAGGTGGTGGAGTTAATATGCGAGAGGTTCGGCCCAGTGGAAGTGGACCTATTTGCGTCTCGAGAGACGACACACTGCCCACTGTGGTTCTCCCTCACACATCCAGCCCCGCTGGGGTTGGATGCCATCATGCAGACGTGGCCGAGGCTGCGTCTGTACGCCTTTCCCCCAATCGCTCTGCTCCCAGCAGTTCTGGAAAGGGTCCGTCGGGACGGGGTCAGCCTACTATTAGTAGCCCCGTGTTGGCCGGCCCGAGTATGGTTTTCGGACATCATCCTGCTTCTGGCAGGCCCGCCATGGCAGATCCCTCTGAGGAGGGACCTGTTGTCTCAGGCAGAGGGCTCAGTTCTCCACCCTCGTCCCGAGCTGTGGAAACTGTGGGTCTGGCCCCTGAGGGGGCGCAGTTCCTAGAAGCCGGCCTTCCAGAGCTCCCTCCACGAGGAAGTTATACGGCCTTAAGTGGAATGTTTTTTCCATTTGGTGCAGAGAGCGTGTTTTGGACCCAGGTCACTGCCCAGTGGCTTCAGTGCTGGAGTTTCTCCAGGACCGTTTTTCTGCCGGGCTTACCCCGTCCACACTCAAGGTTTATGTGGCTGCCATTGCGCCATTCCACGCTCCTCTGAGTGATGGTCCCCTGGGGAGGCATCACCTGGTCGTACGTTTCCTCCGTGGAGCCTGGAGGATGAGACCTGCGACTCGCACCAGGGTTCCCTCTTGGGACCTGGCAGTGGTTCTCGAAGGGCTGGCCGAGGCCCCCTTCGAACCATTGGAGTCGGCTGAGGCCAAGAACCTTTCATTTAAGGTGGTCTTTTTGTTGGCCATTACTTCTCTGAGGAGGGTAGGAGATCTCCAGGCGCTCTCTATTGCCAATGGGTGCTTGGAGTTTGCTCCAGGCAACATTAAGGCCATCTTGCACCCCCGGCCCGGCTATTTGCCCAAGGTGCCATCTAATATGGCACGGCCTTTGGTTCTGCAGGCATTCCATCCTCCACCTCATGTGACGGCGGATGAGGAGAGACTTCATCTGCTATGCCCGGTCAGAGCACTGCAGTGTTATATCCATAGGTCCTCCTCATGGCGGAAGTCGGACCAGTTGCTGGTGTGTTTCGGGTCGCCCAAGAAGGGGCTTCCCGCCTCTAAGCAGACCATCAGCAACTGGATCGTTCAGACTATTTCCCTGGCCTATCAGGTGCGCAATTTGCCTTCACCTATGGCCGTGAGGGCTCACTCCACCAGAGGCATAGCATCCTCTAGAGCCCTCCTTTCAGGGGTTTCTATACATGACATATGTGATGCGGCTGGCTGGGCCACTCCGCACACATTCATGAGGTTTTACAGTCTGGACCTTCCCTCTACACCCGGTGCACGAGTGCTTTCGTCCTAGTTGTGCCTGAAGACAGCTTCACACTAGGATGAGCGGGGTTCGTTGTGGTATAGTGGGTATCTCGTTCCCCTAGTGTCGTAACCGACGCAGTTCGAGTTCCCTCGAAAGGGAACGTCTCGGGTTACGTATGTAACCCTTGTTCCCTGAGAAAGGGAACGAGACACTGCGTCGGTTCGCCACACCTCACCCCGCCTGGAGCACTTGCTTCATAGCAAAGAGCTGACATTGCTTGTGCCGGTGTGCTCTTGTATACATCCGCGTATGCCGTCACTCGCTACGTCATCACGCAAAGCCAATAGGATTGGATTCGATTTCATTCATAGATTCAGACGCGCTACGCTGAAGGGCGTTCCCCTAGTGTCGTAACCGACGCAGTGTCTCGTTCCCTTTCTCAGGGAACAAGGGTTACATACGTAACCCGAGACGTTTTCACTTAACCTCCTTTCTGAAACAGGCCCCTGGTAAGCTATTTGAGAATCTATCTATAGTGGTTGGAAGGATTGTTCTGCCTGGTCGATAACGTGGCGCAACATGACAAATTTCAGCAGTACGTATTATGCAAGTTACCATGTAATGATCAGTGACATCATCACTTTGCGGTACAATATCTATATCGGTTGGATTGGTTCCATATGATATAATTAAATCTAGTGTATGATTTAGACGATGAGTGGGACCACTGACGTTTTGCTTGACCCCAAAGGAGTTTAATAAATCTGTAAACGCAGCCCCTAACGCATCATTTGTGTTATCTACGTGTATGTTAAAATCTCCAACAATTATTGCTTTATCGACATTGACCAATAGATCTGAGAGAAAGTCTGCAAACTCTTTTAGGAAATCAGCATAGGGCCCTGGTGGTCTATGTCACGGTATACAAATTCGTTGTTTCCTTCTTGTCTCGTGTTGATGTTGTTGTATGAATGCACGTGCGTTGTGGGCGTGATTGTGTGTCATTGCCTAATCCACTCCAGCTGATCATCATCTCATTCACCAGCTGCAGCTTATCTCACCACTCTATATAAACTTACCGTTGTCTCATCCCTTTTGTCAGATCGTTGTTTGATGTGTCCTTCGTCGGTGTTCCAGTCCTGTCTGCCCTCCTGTTCGTGTTCCTGTGTTATTCATCGTCTTGCTGGAGTTTTCGTCTTTCACCGTCTTCGTGTTGGATTATCATCATCATTCACCTCACCACCTGATCCGATTCTGGTCCTGGCCATTGAAGTCCCTGCGCCAACTTTCCACGCCCGTTGTCTTGAGACTTTGTGTTCCCTGACCAAATAAATCGTTAACTTGCTATTGCTTCCTGTCTTCAATCCCGAGAGTATGACAGAACGATCTGACCACGGAATGGAAGCAGCGAGTGCGTCAGCCACGTCGTTGGAGGAATTCATCCACCACAGCATTAGAAGGATGGATTCTCAAGAGAGGAATCTCAACGACACGGGTCGTGCTGTTCAATCCTTGGTGGCGCAGGTGTCCGAGCTCACCCAGCAGATCCAACTTCTACGAGCTCCCACTGCGCCGCCCACACCAGCTGTTCCCCCCCCCATACTGCGCCTCGTTCCAGACTCTCGCCGCCGAAATGAAGCTGGTATTTGACCGAGCGGTCGCTGGAAGAGAGGCGGCGAGGGTACTGGCCGACCTGCGTCAGGGTGACAGGTCGGTCTCAGATTTCTCAATCGAGTTTCGGACCCTGGCGGCAGAGTGTCAATGGAACGAGGAGGCGCAGTGGGACATGTTCCTGCATGGGTTGGCTGACCGCGTCCAGAAGGAGATCTACGCCCTGGACCTCCCCACTTCATTGAATGGACTCATTGAGTTGGCGTTGCGGGTGGACGCTCGACTATCCAGAGTCGAACGACGAGCATTGTCCACCTGCACGCCTGGCGGAGCCGAGGGTCCACGGTTCAGCGGCGGGGACGCGGTCAGCCCTGTCAACGATCACGAACCCATGCAGGTAGGGCGAGCTCGGCTTTCCCGGGAGGAGAAGGAGAGGCGGAGGTCCCAGGGCCTCTGTCTTTACTGCGGAGGTACGGGACACTTTGCCTACAACTGCCCGTTAAAAGGTCAAGCCCGATAGTAAGCGTGAGGCTACTATCGGGTGGGATCTCCGCCGAAAAGACCTCATCTACATCGACGCTCCTTCCGGTAAGACTAAGATGGTCAGTGCACCAGAACAACTGCAAAGCACTTCTGGACTCCGGGGCTGAAGGTAATTTCATGGACTATACATTCGCACACAAGTTTCAGATCCCCTTCAAGCCTCTCACACACAAGATTGCTGTACATGCACTGAACGGTCAAAATCTCCCCACCATTTCATTCATCACTGAGGATATTACACTCATCACTTCTGGCAACCACTCCGAGACTATTTCTTTTTTTCTACTGGATTCACCCCTGGCACCCATCGTTCTTGGTCACCCCTGGCTCATCCGTCACAACCCTCGTGTGGACTGGCATCAAGACGTTGTGCTGGAGTGGAGCAAGGAATGTCATAAGTCTTGTCTTGTGTCTGCCTGTCCGTCTGTGCCTGTCTCTGTGTTTCAGGAGGAAGCAGGGGATTTGTCTAACGTGCCCACAGAGTATCGGGACCTGAAGGTGTTCAGTAAGTCTCGTGCTGCTTCTCTTCCTCCGCATCGTCCCTATGACTGTGCTATAGATTTATTACCAGGTAAGCCTCCGCCTAAAGGCAAGTTATATTCGCTTTCTGTCCCAGAGAGGGAGGCTATAGAGAAATATATTTCTGATTCTCTAGCAACCAAGTTCATCCGACCTTCCTCTTCTCCAGCGGGGGCGGGGTTCTTTTTTGTGGGGAAGAAGGACGGGTCTCTGCGACCTTGTATTGATTACCGGGGGTTGAACAACATCACGGTAAAGAATACTTATCCTTTGCCGTTGATTTCTTCTGCCTTCGAGAGGTTGCAGGGAGCGTCTATCTTCACAAAACTGGATTTACGTAACGCCTATCATTTGGTTCGCATTAGGGAGGGGGATGAGTGGAAGACTGCTTTTAACACCCCCAGGGGGCACTTTGAATATTTGGTCATGCCGTTCGGGCTGTCCAACTCCCCAGCAGTCTTCCAGGCATTGGTCAATGACGTGTTGCGAGACATGATAGATCAGTTCATATATGTCTACCTGGATGACATATTGATTTTTTCTGCTTCTCTCCAGGAACATGTGCAACACGTCCGACGAGTGCTTCAGAGGTAGCTAGAGAATGGGCTTTTTGTCAAGGCGGAGAAATGCGATTTTCATGCACAGTCTGTTCCTTTCCTAGGTTACATCATTTCGTCTGAAGGAGTGCGTATGGACCCTGAGAAGGTTAAGGCTGTGGTAGAGTGGCCAAGTCCAGATTCCCGTAAGGCCCTACAGAGGTTTCTGGGGTTCGCCAATTTCTACCGGCGTTTTATTCGCAACTTCAGCCAACTAGCGGCACCTCTGACTGGCTTGACCTCCCCCAGAACGACGTTCAGGTGGTCAGACACAGCTGAAGCTGTGTTTGCCAAACTGAAAGGCCGCTTTGTTTCAGCCCCCATCCTTGTTGCCCCTGATTCCTCACGTCAGTTCGTGGTGGAGGTCGATGCATCAGAGGTGGGGGTAGGTGCAGTGATGTCACAACGCTCTTCTGCAGACGACAAGATGCATCCCTGCGCGTTTTTGTCTCATCGCTTATCCCCAGCCGAACGTAATTACGACATTGGTAACAGGGAGTTGTTGGCAGTCAAATTAGCATTGGAGGAATGGCGCCACTGGTTAGAAGGGTCGGGGGTACCTTTTATCGTCTGGACTGACCACAAGAACCTAGAGTACATCAGAACCGCTAAAAGATTGAACTCCAGGCAGGCTCGGTGGGCACTTTTTTTCGGTCGTTTTGATTTTTCTCTCTCGTACCGCCCGGGTTCTAAGAACATCAAACCCGACTCTTTATCTCGCATTTTTGATCGCTCCGAACGCCCGGTTACTCCCGAGTGCATTTTACCCGAAACCCTATTTGTTTCCACACTCACATGGGAGGTCGAGTCGAAGGTCAAGACGGCCTTAGAAGGGGTAACGCCTCCGCCCGGTTGCCCACCGAATCGCTTATTTGTGCCGGAGGGATTAAGGTCGGACGTTATTCAGTGGGGTCATTCCTCCAACGTGGCTTGTCATCCAGGAGTCAATCGCACTAGTTTTTTAGTCAAGCAACGATTCTGGTGGCCACTTATGGCTCGTGACATTCACAGTTTTGTTTTGGCTTGCTCGGTTTGTGCCACTGGTAAGACTTCCAATCGACCCCCAGATGGGTTACTTCAACCGCTGCCAGTCCCTTCGAGACCCTGGTCCCATATCGCTCTAGATTTTATTACCGCCCTCCCACCCTCCCAGGGTAACACAGTCGTTTTGACCGTGGTGGACCGGTTCTCGAAGGCGGCTCATTTTATTCCCTTACCCAAATTACCCTCAGCTAAGGAGACAGCGTTGACAGTCGTGGACCACGTCTTTCGCTTACATGGCCTCCCGATGAACGTGGTCTCCGACAGAGGACCCCAGTTTGTGTCCAAATTTTGGCGAGAGTTTTGTAGATTACTGGGAGCGACGGTTAGTCTGTCCTCAGGGTTTCACCCCCAGAGCAATGGCCAAACCGAGAGAGCCAACCAGGATCTGGAGAGAGTGTTACAATGTTTCCAAGAATCCTTCCTCATGGAGCCAACAACTGTCCATGGTGGAGTACGCCCACAACACGTTACCAGTGTCGGCCACGGGCCTATCTCCGTTTGAGTGTAGTTTAGGTTACCAGCCACCAATTTTTCCCAGTCTGGAATCCGAGGTCGTGGTCCCCTCCGCTCACGCCTTCGTCCAGAGGTGTCACCGCACTTGGACTAGAGCCCGTGAGACTCTACTCCAGGTGAGGGCGCGCACCAAGGCCAAGGCCGATCGCCACCGGTCGAAGCCTCCCGTATACGTCGTTGGTCAAAAGGTGTGGCTTTCAACAAGAAACATTCCTCTCCGCTCCGTTTCTAATAAGCTGGCTCCCAAATTCATTGGCCCGTTCACTGTCGCCAAAATCATTAGTCCGGTGGCAGTCTGCCTCAATTTACCTCCGGCGTACAGGAGGGTTCACCCCGTTTTTTCATGTCTCCAAGATTAGGCCCGTGTTTCATTCTCATATTAATCCGCCAGCCCCGGTTCCTCCCCCACCGTGACTCGTAGATGGGGAGACCACTTATTCGGTCAATCGCATTCTGGACTCTAGGCGGAGGGGACGCGGATTTCAGTACTTGGTGGACTGGGAAGGTTACGGTCCAGAGGAGAGAAGTTGGGTACCTGCTAGAGACATTCTGGATCACTCCCTCACCGATGATTACAATCGACAGGTAAGGGAGTCTGAGAGCGCCAGGAGGCGTTCTTAGGAGGAGGGGTACTGTCATGGTATACAAATTCGTTGTTTCCTTCTTGTCTCGTGTTTATGTTGTTGTATGAATACACGTGCGTTGTGGGCGTGATTGTGTGTCATTGCCTAATCCACTCCAGCTGATCATCATCTCATTCACCAGCTGCAGCTTATCTCACCACTCTATATAAACTTACCGTTGTCTCATCCCTTTTGTCAGATCGTTGTTTGATGTGTCCTTCGTCGGTGTTCCAGTCCTGTCTGCCCTCCTGTTCGTGTTCCTGTGTTATTCATCGTCTTGCTGGAGTTTTCGTCTTTCACCGTCTTCGTGTTGGATTATCATCATCATTCACCTCACCACCTGATCCGATTCTGGTCCTGGCCATGGAAGTCCCTGCGCCACCTTTCACGCCCGTTGTCTTGAGACTTTGTGTTCCCTGACCAAATAAATCGTTAACTTGCTATTGCTTCCTGTCTTCAATCCCGAGAGTATGACAGTCTATATACAGTAGCCAAGGCTAGAGATAATAGGGATTTCTTTCTTATATCTAGGAGCGTAGCATTTAGCACAAGTACTTCAAATGAATTAAACCTGTGACCTGTTTTCTGAGTAACATTTAGAATATCTCTATAGATTGTTGCAACACCGCCACTACGACCGATCAGACAGGGCTCATGCTTATAACAGTATCCTGGTGGAGTAGACTCATTTAGACCAAAATACTCATTTGGTTTAAGCCAGGTTTCAGTAAGGCAAAATACATCGAAACTATTATCTGTGACCATTTCATTTACAATAACCGCCTTAGGTGTGAGCGATCTAATGTTTAGAAGACCTAGCTTTAGAAATTGTTTTGTTCACCGATATTGAGATTTTCTGGTTTAATTACAATAAGATTTTTCCTAGATCCTACAGTAGATTTATTATTTGGCCTCACTAAACGAGGAATAGACACAGTTTCTATATAATGTTCTACACTACTTGTATCAATTAAGTTGGGACAGCAAAGATTGTGATTTGGACTTTGACTTACTAGTCAGATGGTGTGCAACGTCTTGGAGATGTTGTCCGACAGAACAGCAGCTCCGATTCTGCTGGGGTGCAGGCCATCAGCACGGTAGAGCCTAGGTCGCTCCCAGAACAGATTCCAATTATTTACAAAGAGCAGTTTCTGTTCATTACACAATGACATTAACCATTCATTTAGTGCAAATAATCTACTGAACCTTTCCTGTCCTTGTCGGTACGTGGGAAGCGGTCCAGACACGATGATCGTTGCTTCGTTGCTCCGACGCGCTCATCACCGTTCAGGATCTCGGGAACATGTGCAGCGACATCTAGAACACGAGCACCAGGAAAGCAGTGAGTGCGCACATTACCCTTACCTGAGGTAGAACGGACATGACGGACGATGGAACTGCCGACGATCACGGCGTCGTTGCGTTCCGACTCACGAAGAGGGGAGAAGCGGTTCCGGGTGGAGATCTCGAAGACTGGGAGGGGTGGAGAGGTTCTTGGTCTGGTCCTGGCTCGTGTCTTCCCCTGAGGGATCACCCAGGGTCCATGGTGTTGTGTCGGTGCCGGAGTGAATGAAGCCAGGGATGATCGCGTCCTGGGTGCTTGCGTCCTGTGCAGAGAAGCACACGGAGTAGACGAGGTCGGAGTCAAAAAGTTACTAACCACTGACTTGTGAGCATCGGCGCGTGAAGTTTCAAGCGCTGATCGCCGATCTTGCAGCTCGGCTTGCCTCTCTAGCAGACCACGGATCTGCTTCTCCACGGACTCCAGCTCCAAAAGCACCGAATGCAGCTCGAATGTGTCCTCACCTGCACTCAGAGGTAACGTTAGACACACATCCGATATATTCGCCATTATAACAGATGAAAAGTAAATTAGTAGTGATACTACCAATATCACTACTAATTTAGGACTGAAATCCTGGATATAACCCGTATCCTTTCAGTGAAACCTGTGTAAATGAGACGATCGATAGGCGAGAGGCCATGCGTGCAATGCTAGCGGGCTAAAGGCTAGCAGGGGAGATTCGGAGAGTTGGATCTAAGTAGCGATATCAAAACAATCCGATGGTTTTTTATAAGGAATAGTATCGAAGATAAGTTCACATGCTGTAAAAATAGAAAGTGCTTGTTTATAAATGAGTGGTAAAGAAGAAAATCAAGGATTTATGAATCAATTCGACGGAGCTCCAAACACAAACCGCACGCGTATGCGCGATCGAATTCCCTTTCCATATTAATACTTCTTTTCATTCTATTTTAGGTCACTAAGAAACTGGCTGGTGAAGCTGCTGGCACAGCAGCATGGGCCACAGATGTGGGAAACTAGTTTGGGCAGGTCCTCATGTGTGTCCTCACTGAGGCAGAGGGTGATGGCCTACTCCCCATGTGCTCTAGACTCGTGGAGCGCTACCGGAGAACTGGGGAAGCTCCTCCCCAAGTCCTCTATGTAGGAGTGACCACAGACAGCCACCCGCTTTATGGCCCCTTCATGAAACGCCTCACATCATGCATCTTTGAATGGGATGCTTCGGATGTGGAGAGGCTGAAGGAGGCCAAGCGGGCGACAGGCTGTGAGCCCACCGCCAAAGAACTTGCAAAGCATTGACGCCGTCACACTCGAGGGGCCCAGGAGACAAAGCAGCTAATTGAGAAGCTGCTTATGGACTTCATTGGGGCAACGGATACCATGGGCATCAAGCTCCTTGACCAGCAGAGCATTCAGGAGATCTGGCACACCAAGCAGCGCCACTTAGAGTGCATCCAGGACCCGCCAGGTGTACAGCTGTACAGGAAGACAGGAGAGGTGACCAAGGGAGGGGTCATTCTTCCCTCGTACCGCTGTGCACGTGGCTCAACATCCCTAGAGTCGTTCCACCTGCACTTGAATCGCTTCGTACCAGGTTTGCATTACACAAAAATAGTGTCAGTTGTTTGTTTGTGTGTATTTGCACTGTATGTTTTTTTTCATGGTGATCTGAATTTGTTTTTAGGTACAAGATCAAATGCCTTGCATTTTCAAGTGTACCTGTTGGAAGGACTGGTGCAGTAGAAAGAGGCACGTGGGGTCGAAGGTTCCAGTAGGGAGGAAATCTGCTATGGCGGCCAGCTGATGCAGTACTGCAATGCACTGAGCCAGCAGCTTCTGGGTCTGAAACTGGCAACGGATTACACCAGCCCCGGTGAATACACAGGTATTGTGTTCATGCAGACATTTTACTTTAGCTGTATTTTACCCATGTGTTATTAAAACATCTATGTGGTACACTCTGTATTTCTACAGTAGAGCTCATTGCTGGTTTGGGAATATAAATATTCCACACCAGAGCGTTTGAGGAAGACATCGGTTTAGATCCTGATATTCCAGATGGGATTTGGGATGAAGACCTGCAGGATGATCTGGAGGGTGATGAGGGGTTTGAGGATATATGCATTGATGAGCCCATTGAATTCATGGAGCTCGAGGGCACTGACCTGCAGCCCCTTCAGGAACAGACAGCGGCCCTAAACCCTCCTGGTCTGTCCTCATCCCAGACGGTCTCAGCAGCTGAGTCTTCCTCTCCTGCCTTGTCCACTCAGAGCCAGGTAAATGAATAAACACACTGTGTACACTGATATTTTATGGTGTGTGATGATGTTGATACTTATTTCACAGCTATATGAGTAGATTAAAAATGTAAAAAAAATCCTTTCATGTTGGTACATTTATTTGACATTGATGATAGAGGAGTTTATTCATTTCTTTTCATGTACAGACGGAGAGTTTGGGACCAGATGGGCAAGCTGGTTATGACCACGTTATTCGCCTGACCAACAGTCTGGTTGCCCGGCGCCATCAGGGGTTTGTCACTCAGGGTAAAGTGGATGAGATCGTCATGCTGTGGAACAACATGTCAGATCATGACAAGGGCCCTCTCATCTATCCCCCCTGCCACCGTGACAGACAACTGAAGGGTCGCTTCAAGGTCAGCCATTCGAAGACAATGTGAACCCCTGGCACTGAAAGTCTGAGGAGGTACTGGTTTCTGTTGTTTTTCTCACTTTCTGTTATTTCGTTATCATTTGATTCTCTTGAAAGTTCTTTGTATCTTGGCTATAATTATAACCAGTCTCGTAATCAATGTTATTCACTTGTTTGATCCTTTTTCACTTTGCAGATCCTTCCTTGGTGCAGGTGGACCAGCTCAGTGGCCCAGCACAAGCCGTTTGGTGGAAGCCATCTGTCTGGCTCTCTGAAGGATTTACCCTGCCGGTCAGACCATCGCCGGAGTCTGGTTAAACCGATGGGCTACTATCAAAAGGGACTATAGGATGATCCGGGATACAGTCCTGAGCAGCCCCGGAATCATGGCTCGGACCAAATTAAAGCTCTTTGAGCTAAACCAGCTCACCATCTCCCAGTGGTAGGTTCAGTAATTAATTGTTCATGTTTGCATCTGTTTTCATATTCATTATCATTTTTACACAGAGATAATAATAATAATAATAATTATTGTCTTTTCTGTACATAGGCACAATGACCGTATAAAGAGGCAAGAGAGCGAGGTGTTGCAGAAGGACATTGAACCTTTTACTGCTCCTTTGGTGGCCCCTCAACAGCTAGTTCAATATGGTATGAACTAAAATATAAAAACTTAAAAACTTAATTTTACTTAAAAAAAATTTAAATATAAAAACTATTTAAGTATAGTAATCATTTTAAAATTTTTGACTATACTTTGAAATATTGGAAATACCATTTGATTTAAATGAATTAAAATAGAGGGGTTTATTATATCCTTGATATAAACAAGACATTTTACAGAAATCAATTTTTCAATTTGGAATTTTTAATATGATACAATACTATTATATAATATTCATGTTAATATATCTTATCATACATTGTAATGTTTACATATTATTTAAATATACCACATTTCATACATTCCCTCATATCAGGGACATATTGTGACAGTGCTACAACACATGGCTACTTAATATGCATATGTCATGCCCCAAGAAGCACATGGCTACTTATTATGCCAGTGTTAGGTACCTTGCTCTGCCCGCCCCCAGGACCCGCCCCCTGAATAGTCCCAATTCACTGATTTCTCTCATTTTAGCAGGATGAAGACCCCACAACACCACAAGTGACCCCATTGGGGTTTTGGGGTCACCAATTTGGAGTTCAAGGCCTTGGAAGGCTCCCAGGGGGCACAGGGGGCCCACAGAGAAGATCAGACAGTTTCCTCATGAAATAGACTGATTCCCTGATCTCTTTTAAATTGGTACAATTGGGTACCATTAATATATTCACAATCACAAACCCTGTGTTACTGCAGCATGAGATCCAGCAATATTATAACAATAAGTTCGAAGATTTTAACAAACATGAGCGTGAAAAATTTATCTACGATGGCACACACAGACATCAACAATCAGCACATGAATCTCAACAATGCTGACAATCAAAAGTTCCTTGCTGCAATGCATGCTGGGAACCAGCATAGTACAAAACTCCCAGCATGCATTGCAACATGAATGAATTATGCAGCTGAATTGTCCTATTATTTTATTTAATTCTAAATATTTGCTTTTATTTTTTGCTGTTTTTTTTTTTTTGTGACATTTGGTAGCTTTTCAGTGACGTTCTGAATTGATCTGTTTATCTGAATATTTTTTAATGTCACCATTGTTGAAGCACCCTCAGATCGTCAATTTTCAGCTTTGTCGAACACCTGATCGTCTAATGGTTAGACAGAGACCTGGAGAGGCCTACAAGCCACAGTGTGTCGCACCCACTGTGAAATTTGGTGGTGGATCGGTGATGATCTGGGGGTACTTCAGCAAGGCTGGAATCGGACTCAAGGACGCAGGAATCAGGCCACGTACAAGGTTGCCCTGAAAGAACACTTGCTTCCTTCTGCTATGACAATGTTCCCCAACTCTGCAGAGTGTTTTTTCCAGCAGGACAATGCTCCATGCCACACAGTCGATTGCTCCTGTCTGCCTTGCTGCTGCTGGTTTGGTTTGCATCTGTAAGCCTTATATATCTCTCTGTTTTGAATCATTATTTACTAGCATTTCCTGTTGTATATACTGCTAAATATAACTTAATATCACATATTAACTTTACATCGCTAGCTTCAATCTAAATCGTTGCTAACACAATGTGCTAGTAATTCGCTAGCCTGTTAGCATGTCATCAGTGCGCTCATTTATTTATTTATTTTGTTCGCGCCTTTTACCAATCCATCAAACATCTGAGGTGAGTATCAGTCAGTCAAACAAACACGGTGAGTCATGTCATGTTCTCCTCTTATTGTCACTTGCACTTCATGTAACATGTATAGCATAGCCTTCTCTGTCAGCACAGGATTTACATGTGATAAATACAGGGAGATAGTCAGGCTGACGGAGAAGATTTCAGAACTAGAGACACACATCCAAACTTTAAAGGTTCATTGAGTAGGAATTTCTCCCATCTTGCGGTGAAATTGTATTTTGCATTCAAACGAATTGTGCTCTCCAGCGCCTCGTTTTTTCAAATGCGTGTTGCATCTACGGTAGCTGTTATGTACCAAAAAGCTATGACAAACAATGCAAGAACAATCATATGCTCTATTAAAATATATTCTTATCGAATTTCTAGGTTACAAAAAGTAAACTTACAAACCTTGTTTTTAGCGCCTTCTCTACTTTACTCGATAGCTGCTATTCATCAAAGACCCTGTTTAACTTTTAACTATAAATGTTCTACTGTCTATATAATAAAGTACACAACCAAGCAATGAAAAATAGCATGTAAATAAGACTGTAATATTGACTTAGCCTACCTGTCGAGGAGAAAGCAGGCAACTTCAGCATCTCTTTTGAAAGCTTTCTCCTGCATTAGCTCTTTCCACCTGGAAAAAGCTATCCCGACACTCTTGTTTTTTTGTAATCTCCGGTCACGTTTCCTTTTACGTTCAATTTTGGACTTTTTTAGCGACAAGGATTTCTTCTCCTGTGGCTCGGCATATGTATGGTCCACCATTACAAATAACAGTGCAGCCTTTTAAACTTGCCGGGGAAGTGATAAGCGCCTCTCACTGGTCTCCTCTGCTCCTCCGTTTCTGCTGCCTTCAGTTACGTGACGCTGGCTCTGAACGAAAACGCGTTGTGGAAACGCGTTGGCTTAGTACTTCTTGACTCTCTCTGCTATTATAGTTTTTCAAGATGGCGGAACGACATGGAAGCCTCCGTGGACCTACCCGTCACATGTATATAAAGATAATAAATTCTTTGTTTACGAGGATAAGTCAGATAATTGGCAGAGGTATTTGTACACCATTGAGGACATATTTATGAATAAAAATATTGATTTTAGATAATAAAATACATAAACTACACATTGTCCCTTTAAAGGTGCCATGTGTAAGAATTGAGGTAAAAATACCAAAAAAATGAGCTACACGCATCAAAGAAGAAATAAGGGCGATGATGTCGTTAAAAAAATGACAAGTTATAGTGCTTGCAGAGATATCAACCTGAATTAGCATGCTAAATTACTAGCCATGGCCCGACAGGTGTCATAATACCAGTTTCGGCCATGGGACGCGGTATGCGGGCAACATAACCACCAGCCAAACTGCAATACACGAATAACTCGCACGGCTTGTGGGCGTACTTGAACCTGATGTGTTTGATAGTTAGCTCTACCCACAGATCCGGTTTTCACATGTTATCTACCAGAGCCCGTCTCTACCAAGCTGATGATAAAATGTGACATTAGCTAATTATATTATGTTTATTAAATTGCTTTCCTGAGGTAAATCTGACATATTTGTCCTCCAGCTATGTTATTGACCTCTGCACGCTGATTAAAAAAAATTATTGGTCGATAGTTTGTATGAGGAATACATTCTGGTAAGTTGTAGCCTACTCTATCTTTCAACAGTGTTCGTGTTTTTTTTACTATTAGCTAGTAGAGATGATCGGTTCACGTGCGCTAGGGATCTGTCGTGTAACATTTACAAGCGCCAAAACGGTATTTATTGTTTGAATTGCGTAATAAAATTGAAAGAATCTGAGAGCTGAGATTTTTTTATATCATAACTAACCTGCTCTTTCTAGTCTGTCGGTCTCCGTGTCCTCTTTGCTTTGCGATTTTTCTGTGCGTGACAAAATTGATGTGTAAGGTGACTGAGAGCGTGTGAAAAGTGTCAATTGTGTGTGTCTCACGGTGAATTCGTGAGAGTTGGCAGCTCTGAATGGCGCTAGCTTGGTCAATATCAGTGAATGCTGTCTGTCAAATTAATGTAATTCAAACTAACAATAATAATGTAATATGAACAAAACGAATATGAACATATTCACTGGTGAAGGGGAGTAGCTTGAAGATGTCATATTTAAAAATCACTTGACATCAACCAACGTTCCTCTGGAGTCAAAACGTCCTCTATTAGGAGTTGGCTCGGCTTCGGCTATGGCTCTAGGGTCGTTGTGAAGGTAGGGGCGGAGCATAGAGACTATGCCGTTTCTCGTTTGTTACTCTAGAGTAGACCAACTCACTTTCTGGAGGTATACTGCCCCCATCTGGTATGGAATGTGGAGTATGAATTGATTTTTTGGCGGACATGACACAAGGCACCTTTAATTGAGGTTAATTGTAAGAGTGCAAGGGCTTTAGATACTACTTTGGATGTGATTAGCTTAGAGAACACTGAACATTGTCCGGTTTCAGCTGTAGCAGAGCCCGTGTAGCAGGGCAATTGGGTGACGGTGAGATGGTGTAGTCGCGGGAAAAAACACCGCTCTTCCGTTCCGATTACAACATCAAACAGATTCTCCCCTCTCAGTGAAACACCCACTGAAAATCCTGTTGAATGTGCCCTAGTTATTGGCGATTCTATTACACGGAATGTTATATAATTAGGAATTAGGAAATACAAAAAACTTCCAAAAGGGTAAAAATGTAATTGTTCAACAAATAAAAAAACAGAAATAATGCAAATGAACAAATGATAAAGCTTGGGTTGCTGAATATTCGATCCCTTACTTCAAAAGCACTTATCGTTATTGATATGATCACAGACTATAACCTAGATGTGCTGTGTTTGACAGAAACCTGGCTAAAACCAAACAATTACATTACTTTAAAATGAGTGCGCACCCCCCAAGATTACTGTTCAAATATGAACCTCGTTTGAAATGCAAAGGGGGAAGTGTTGCTGTAATTTATAGTCATATTTTCAGAATTACTAAGAAGTCTAGTTTCAAATATAATTTGTTTGAAGTGTTGGTGCTAAATGAAACAATATCTAGATTTTTGCTGGCTACTGTATACAGGCCACCAGACTTCATCAAAGAATTTGCTGACTTTCTATCAGAGTTAGTAGTGGCTGCAGATAAAGTCCTAATTGTTGGTGATTAGTAATATTAATAATTAATATACAGGTGCTGGTCATATAATTAGAATATCATCAAAAGTTGATTTATTTCAGTAATTCCATTCAAAAAGTGAAATTTGGATATTATATTCATTCATTACACACAGACTGATATATTTCAAATGTTTATTTCATTTAATTGTGATGATTAAAACTATCAACTAATGAAAATCCCAAATTCAGTATCTCCGAAAATTAGAATATTACTTAAGACTAATACAAAAAAAGGATTTTTAGAAATGTTGGCCAACTGAAAAGTATGAACATGAAAAGTATGAGCATGTACAGCACTCAATACTTACTTGGGACTCCTTTTGCCTGAATTACTGCAATGTGGCATGGCATGGAGTCGATCAGTCTGTGGCACTGCTCAGGTGTTATGAGAGCCCAGGTTGCTCTGATAGTGGCCTTCAGCTCTTCTGCATTGTTGGGTCTGGCGTATCGCATCTTCCTCTTCACAATACCGCATAGATTTTCTATAGGGTTAAGGTCAGGCGAGTTTGCTGGCCAATTAAGAACAGGGATACCAAGGTCCTTAAACCAGGTACTGGTAGCTTTGGCACTGTGTGCAGGTGCCAAGTCCTGTTGGAAAATGAAATCTGCATCTCCGTAAAGTTGGTCAGCAGCAGGAAGCATGAAGTGCTCTAAAACTTCCTGGTAGATGGCTGCGTTGAACTTGGACCTCAGAAAACACAGAGGACCAACACCAGCAGATGACATGGCACCCCAAACCATCACTGACTATGGAAACTTTACACTGGACTTCAAGCAACGTGGATTCTGTGCCTTTCCTCTCTTCCTCCAGACTCTGGGACCTTGATTTCCAAAGGAAATGCAAAATTTACTTTCATCAGAGAACATAACTTTGGTCCACTCAGCAGCATCCAGTTCTTTTTGTCTTTAGCCCAGGCGAGACGCTTCTGACGCTGTGTCTTGTTCAAGAGTGGCTTGACACAAGGAATGCGACAGCTGAAAGCCATGTCTTGCATGCGTCTGGTGGTTCTTGAAGCACTGACTCCAGCTGCAGTCCACTCTTTGTGAATCTCCCCCACAGTTTTGAATGGGTTTTGTTTCACAATCCTCTCCAGGGTGCGGTTATCCCTATTGCTTGTACACTTTTTTCTACCTCATCTTTTCCTTCCCTTCGCCTCTCTATTAATGTGCTTGGACACAGAGCTCTGTGAACAGCCAGCCTCTTTAGCAATGACCTTTTGTGTCTTGCCCTCCTTGTGCAAGATGTCAATGGTCGTCTTTTGGACAGCTGTCAAGTCAGCAGTCTTCCCCATGATTGTGTAGCCTACAGAACTAGACTGAGAGACCATTTAAAGGCCTTTGCAGGTGTTTTGAGTTAATTAGCTGATTAGAGTGTGGTACCAGGTGTCTTCAATATTGAACTTTTTTTACAATATTCTATTTTTCTGAGATACTGATTTTGGGGTTTTCATTAGTTTTTTAGTTATAATCGTCAGAATTAAAAGGAATGAACACTTGAAATATATCAGTCTGTGTGTAATGAATGAATATAATATCCAAATTTCACTTTTTGAATGGAATTACTGAAATAAATCAACTTTTTGATTATATTCTAATTACATGACCAGCACCTGTACATGTAGATAACAAGAAGAACTCGATATTGAGACAGAAACTTTTAACTCTCTGTTTTACAGCACTTTAGACTAGGGGTGACCCCGAATAGTCGAAGATTCGATGCATCGATACGCGGAGCCTGATTCAACCACCAATCTCAGTCGAATCTTCGCGGGTGATCATACCATTTTGGCAATATGGGGGTGCTCAATGTCTAAATTTGAATTTGAATTAAATGAATTTAATTTCACACAGAACTACTGGTTTTGTACGGTTATATTAAGTTATATACAGCCTTTTGATAATGCTGTAAAAAAAACGTGAAAAGAAAGAAGCGTTCAATAAATATTTTTAACGTGTGTGTGTGTGTGAATAAATCCAACCACCCCTGTGACAGATTTAAGTTTCACTTTCCCTGATCCGTGACAGACGAGGAGCATCTTGGTGGGAGGGATTACTTAACAATGTCTGGAACAAAAAAATCTAAAGTGTGGATTAGGGCTGTCGCGGTGAAGGAATTTCCCTTGCGGTCATTTTGAGTGGCTCAATAGCGCGATATGCGGTTTTACCGCCATTTATTTATTTATATTTATTTGTTGCTATATAAATACGTGTTTTATTGGTCAGCATACACAAAAACAATGTAACCAATGTAACCGAAACTAAACAGCGTCTCTGCGCATTGAAAGACTGTCACTCAGCGCGCAGTTGTTACGCCAACGGACTATCTTTGAGTGAGTCATTAAACCGTTCATTCAACGAAAACGTTCAAAAAAGCTGATTCCTTAAATGATAGATGTAATGAAACAAGGTGTTAATTATTTTTTTAACTTTGAGCTCCACTTTTCAAGGCTCAGCTGGCCAGCAATGCTTCACTTTTGGGCAAAGCTGAAGCAATGCTTCAATTAATAGAGACCAATGGCATTGATTCAATGCGTGACTCGCTGTTTTCCCCCCACGGGCACGGCTTCCTCGCGCTGTGTAATGCTGACCAGCGCTGACGCCATTCATGGTAAATACCCTTACACGTTAAAAGGAGGATAGCCTACGACAAATATTTTGCTTTCCTTGGAAACGGCAACTTTTTCATGAATATACATGACTTCAACGCAGGTAATCGCATGCGCTCAGTCGATCACATTCACTGTCTGTTAAGGCTTAAGTCCAAATCCACGAATCCTCTGTACAAATCACCATGATAAACAGTCTTGTTAACATTATTAACTTATTTAACATTCAATACACATGGTACGAACTACGAAGGGTGGCCTTATGAAAAAAGAAAACGCGGTTCGCGGTTGCTGCGGTTTCTTGCATTCCTCTGCGGTTGGCCTGTCAGTAGCGCGGTACTGCAATTTTGCGGTTATCGCGACAGCCCTTGTGTGGATGCACTTTGAAATGGTAAAAGATGATCCAAAAAAAGTAAAATGCAAGTTGTGCCAACAGCTCATGTCCTACCACTCATCAACAACAAACATGGCTTTCCACTTAAAACGGGTAAGTTTCTTACCAATAAAGACGGTTCACTCTTTCATATATAATGGCACTTTTAATTTACGAATAGCAATATCATATGTTGGGACTTAAAATATGTTTGTCTTTTTTCTAGATCCACCCACAGTATCAGACTGACAACGGCAGTTCATCTAGTAGTAGTACCGGAGCTGCGCCAAAACTAACTCAAAGAAAGCTAGATTTGAGACCGCCATTGTCCGAGAAAAGGAAAAGAGAAATCACAGACAAAATTGCAGAGTTTATTGCGCTCAACATGAGGCCAGTGAATGTTGTGGACGGGAAGGTTTTAAAGAATTAATGCGCACACTTGAGCCAGGATACACAGTTCCCAAAAAAAAGATAGTTATTAATGCGGTGGATGCGAAATACGCGTCCATACGCGTGGAGGTTTACATGTTAATAAACAATTGGAAAGCAGTCAGCCTCACCACAGATATGTGGACCAAAGGCCACCACAGCATTTGCAGAAAAACAAAAAAAACTGAATGTTGCAGAGCATAAACTTGTGCAAGATGTTGCCACTCGATGGAATTCTGTCTATCTAATGCTCGATCGCCTGTTAGAACAAAGAGGTGCAGTTTCAGCTGTGCTGACGGATTCAAGTGTCAGCAAACGGTCCGACCATGATCTAGAGCTCACAACATCCCAGTGGAGAATGGCAGAGGACATAGTCAATGTTCTCAAGCCAATGATCAAACTGACAGAGCTTTTGTTGTTTTGCTTATGAACATTAAGAAACAACACTTGGTGGTACATGAAGACGACAGCGCTGTTACTAAGACCCTCAAGATTACCCTGACCGAGGAGATTGACAGACGATGTGAGCTTAAAGGCCATCTTTTGGAGAGACTATATTTATATCAAGGCTGCAATTCTTGACCTACGTTTTAAGAAGCTTTCTTTTTTCGCTGATGATGAGCAAAGGAATGAGGCGTATACTGTGGTGGAAAATCTGGCTGAGAGTTTAACGGCCAGGCCTGTACAGGAGGTAGGTGATAACACTGAATTGGTGGAGGAGTGTGATACTGCAGGCCCTTCAAGACAACAAAAAGAGAAAGACCAAGTGATGTCGATGCTGTTGTCCAGTGATGAAGAGGAGCAACAGCCAGGGGACAGTAAGATGAGGGCTTATTTAAAGGACACTACAAAAAGCAGTACAGGACCACTGGAATGGTGGCAAAAGAACGAGGAGAGATACCCAAAGCTGTCCAGGGCCGCAAAGAGATTCCACAGCATCCCATCTACTTCCATACCATCAGAAAGAATTTTCTCCAAGGCTGGATTTATTATCAGTAAAACCAGGAGCGCACCAGGAGTGTGTTTTTTTTATATATATATATATATTGTCACGGGGTGAAGAATCACAAGACAAGGTGAGCTCATGCAGAGTGCCCAAGAGTGGATTTATTTACAACATGAAGAAAAAAACAAAGAAAAACCCGGTGAAGTGTGTTGCCTCTTCCTCGTAGTGCAGCGAGTCTGAGCTGTGCTTCTTGGAGTCTGAGCTGTGCTTCTTGGAGGCTGAGCTGTGCTTCTTGGAGGCTGAGCGGTCAACTGCTGCTTTCTGGAGAAAGATAGAGTACAGGCACTAACGTTCTGTCTCGTGCAGAGATCTCTCTCCCTTTGACAAAGTCCATGTGGCTTATATAGCTGTTTGCTTGATGGGGCACGGCTGGGGCCGATCAGCCTGTGACGAGGGCATGCAGGTGTTCCTCGTCTGTTTCCAGGGCGACGCTGATGAACCCTCTGGGTGCTCGTCACACTCCCCCCCCCAAGCGTCGTCTTGGTCCTGTGGATGATTTGAGACAGTAGGGGAGAAATAGGGGGTGGGTGGGGAGTTACCCCTGACAGACCTGCAAAAGCTGCCCAAATCCGAGAAAGGCCGTCAGCATTGGCGTTTGCAGCTCCTGCCCGATGGCGCACAACAAAGTGGAAATCTTGGAGCGCGAGGAACCATCGGGTTACCCTGGCATTGGTGTCCTTGGCTCGGACCATCCACTGAAGGGGAGCGTGATCCGTGACCAGTGTGAACTTTCGGCCGAGGAGGTAATACCGCAGCTCCAAGACAGCCCACTTGACAGCCAGGGCCTCCTTCTCCACCGCGGCGTAGTTTTTCTCGGCTGGGGTCAGCTTTCTGCTGATATACAAAACAGGGTGTTCCTCACCTTCCTTGATCTGTGACAGGACGGCTCCCAATCCCGTATCGGATGCATCTGTCTGTAACAGGAAGGGGCAGCTAAAGTCCGGTGCTCGGAGTACCGGTTCCGAGGTGAGGGCCGTCTTAATGTTTCGGAACGCTTCCTCCTTTTCTGCCGTCCAGTGAACCTTCTCCGGCTGTCCCTTTCTAGTCAGATCTGTCAGAGGGGCGGCTAAGGAGGAGAAGTTAGGGATGAAGCAGCGATAATACCCCGCCAACCCCAAGAACGCTCGTACCTGGGTCTTTGTTTCGGGTCTTGGGGCTGAGTGGATTGCCTCTACCTTTTTCTCTTGCGGTTGGATGAGACCCCTACCGACCTGGAAACCCAGGTACTTTGCGTCGAAAAGCGCGAGGTGGCATTTTCGTGGGTTAGCGGTGAGCCCAGCCTTCCGGAGCTCTGACAGCACCCTCCGCAGACGGTCCAGGTGGTCTTCCCAGGTCTCGGAGTGCACCACGACGTCATCGATGTAGGCGGCGGCGTAGGCCTGGTGGGGTCGTAGTAAAATGTCCATCATTCTCTGGAACGTGGCCGGTGCCCCGTGAAGACCAAAGGGTAGGGTCCGGTACTGCCAGTGGCCGCTAGGGGTGGAAAAAGCAGTTTTAGGCTTTGCGTTTTCAGAGAGCGGTACCTGCCAGTAGCCCTTGGTAAGATCCAGTGTTGAGATGTACCGGGCCCTTCCCAACCGGTCCAGTAGCTCATCGACCCTAGGCATGGGGTAACCATCGAATTCAGAAACCTCGTTGAGGCGACGGAAGTCATTGCAAAAGCGGAGGCTGCCGTCAGGCTTCGGGACCATCACGATCGGGCTGGACCATGGGCTGCGTGAAGGTTCTATCACCTCTAACTTCAGCATTTGTTGTACTTCCTCCTCAATAGCCTGCCGACGGGCCTCAGGGACACGGTAGGGCCGCTGCCTGACGATGACTCCCGGAGGTGTGCGGATGTCGTGCTGCAGGACGGTGGTCTGCCCGGGAAGAGAAGAGAATACGTCAGAGAACTGATCAATTAGGTGTTGCAGCTCCCCCTTCTGGGCCGCCGAAAGATGGGGGTTGACGTCTACCACCACTGGGTCAGAGGTGGCGAGGGCGGCGAGCTGGTCTCTAGTCCCAACCCATTTTTTTAGGAGGTTGATGTGGTACAGCTGCTCGGCTCGTCTCCTTCCCGGCTGCCGCACACGGTAGGTAACCGGTCCAATTCTTTCTACCACCGTGTAGGGGCCCTGCCATGTGGCCAGGAACTTGCAGGCAGCGTTGGGGACTAGAACCATCACCTGATCTCCGGGCTGGAACTCTCGTGGTTGGGCGGCCCGGTTATAGTGGCGCTGTTGGGCCTGCTGCGGTTTCACCATATGCTCCCTTACCAGTGGCATGACTCGATCGATTTTCTCCCTCATCTGTTTCACATGGTCCACCACAGAGCGATGGGCTGCAGGCTGTTGCTCCCAGGCTTCTTTTGCTACGTCCAGGAGGCCGCGGGGTTGTCGACCGAAAAGGAGCTCAAACGGGGTGAAGCCCGTTGAGGCCTGGGGAACTTCACGGATTCCGAAAAGGACATAGGGTATCATGAGGTCCCAGTCGCGTTTGTCCTCCGCAACCACCCGTCTCAGCATCTGCTTTAGGGTCTGGTTAAACCGTTCCACCAAGCCATCAGTCTGGGAATGGTAGACGGTCGTCCTCAACTGTTTCACCCGCAGCAGGCTGCAAAGGCTAGCCATTAGCCGGGACATAAAGGGGGTACCCTGGTCAGTCAGGATCTCTGCTGGGATGCCGACTCGGCTGGAGAGCAGGAAGAGCTCCTGAGCGATGGCTTTGGCAGTGGCCTTTCTGAGGGGGACTGCTTCTGGATACCGGGTGGCGTAGTCGACGATCACCAGGATGTGTTCATGTCCCCGGGCAGACTTAGGCAGTGGCCCCACAATGTCCACCCCGATGCGCTCGAAGGGCACCTCGATTATGGGCAGAGGAATCAACGGAGTGGGAGGTGGAGTCCTGGGTGACGTCACCTGACAGGTCGGGCAAGCCTGGCAGAAGCGCTTTACTTCGGCCTCCAAGCCTGGCCAGTGGAAGCGGTCGCGGATCCGCTGAACGGTGTTAGCGGCCCCCAGATGTCCCGCCATGGGGTGTGAATGTGCGAGTTCTAGCACGGTCTCCGTCCTTGTGCGTGGCACGACTAACAGCGCTTTCTCTTCTCCCCTTCGTTGAGCGACACAATAGAGCAGGCCATTCTGGACAATGAAGTGTGGGAAAGGATGGGGGCCAGGCTGAGCTTCTTTGCCCTCGATGACACGGACTTGGGTCCAACAGTGTTTCAGCCTGTCATCCCCACGTTGTTCCTTGGCAAATGAGCCCCCTCGCGTCACCTGTTGGAACACATCATAAAAAGGGTTAGGATTTTGAGAGGGGGACTCACCGTCTCTTCCGCTGTCCGAGGCCAGGAGGACGGGGCGCTGACGAGGTCCCCGAGTCAGCCTCGGTCTTTGGCGGCTTCTTCTACGGCTGGCAGGCAGCGTCGAGGCAGCCAACAGGCGGTCAAACCCGGGCCAGTCTCTCCCAAGCAGAACGGGAACCGGCAGATCCTTCATCACTCCTACCTCCACCGGCCAGGTCCCGGAGCCAGCTGAGATGGTCACTCTGCGAGCTGGTACTTGTCGGGTATCCCCGTGGACACAGGTTATAGGGAGGAAGGCGGAAGACTCCGATCGGGGGGACAGAATGTTTGAGTGGACCAAGCTTACCGCACTGCCGGAGTCCAGGATGGCCCGAACCGGCTTACCGTTGATCCTGACGTCGGCTTCCGGGGCTCCAATTGGTAGATTGTTATGAACAATGCAGCCAGCGAGCCAAGTTCGGGCCGGAGGCGTAGAAGCCGCCGTTGGCATGGGCTCGTCCCGTGGTGAGGGAACCGCTGGCCTGTCTACTTGTCCCTGAGTGCTCTTTAGCGTGCGTTGCTCGAGGGTCAGCCTTCGAGGAAAGGGCGGCGCTCGCTCCCCAGCCTCTCGCTGTAGGGCAGCATCTGCCAGTTCGATGGCTTCGACAAGTTCCAGGGTGGTGGTTGGGTTTCTCATCCCGACCGCCTGTCGGTGTGAACGGGGAAGAGCACGAAGCAGACGGTCGATGACAACGCGTTCCGCCACTTGACTGGCCGTTGGATCCCCCTCCAGCAGCCAGTGCTGCGCGAACCGCGTGAGTTCAGCGGCCTGGGGACGGGCCGGTCGACGGGGCTTATACTCCCAATCATAGAAGTATTGAGCAGCGCATACTGGAGACAAACCCAGGCGGGCCAGAATTTCCCGCTTTACTTCGTCGTAGCGCTGGGCGGTGGCGGCGGGGAGAGAAAAGTATGTGCGCTGCGCTTCACCAGTTAGGAGAGGGGCCAATATCTGTGCCCAATCCTCGCGCTGCCAACCTTCAGTGGTGGCTGTGACCTCAAACATCTGTAGGTACGCTTCAATGTCATCGTGGGGGGTCATCTTTGGTAACAACTTGGCGGCTTGAGTTCGGGGGTCCGGCAGTGGGATGCGTTGAGCGGCATGCATTGCTGCGAATTCCCTCTCGCTCTCTTCCTGGCGGGTGGCGAGATGCTCAACTATTCGTTGCTGGCGGATGCTAACCTCGGTGAGTCGGTTGAGAAGTTCCTCCATGTTGGGGTTGGATCACTCGCCTATGGCAGAACCGGGAGAACAAAAAATAAATAAATAAAAAAAACAAAATAAAAATAAAAACCCAATGAGACGTGCAGGAGCTCGTTTGTCTGTGATTTTTTTTTTTTTTTTTTTTTTCTTTCTTCACTCTCCTGCCTGCATTCTCCACCAAATGTCACGGGGTGAAGAATCACAAGACAAGGTGAGCTCATGCAGAGTGCCCAAGAGTGGATTTATTTACAACATGAAGAAAAAAACAAAGAAAAACCCGGTGAAGTGTGTTGCCTCTTCCTCGTAGTGCAGCGAGTCTGAGCTGTGCTTCTTGGAGTCTGAGCTGTGCTTCTTGGAGGCTGAGCTGTGCTTCTTGGAGGCTGAGCGGTCAACTGCTGCTTTCTGGAGAAAGATAGAGTACAGGCACTAACGTTCTGTCTCGTGCAGAGATCTCTCTCCCTTTGACAAAGTCCATGTGGCTTATATAGCTGTTTGCTTGATGGGGCACGGCTGGGGCCGATCAGCCTGTGACGAGGGCATGCAGGTGTTCCTCGTCTGTTTCCAGGGCGACGCTGATGAACCCTCTGGGTGCTCGTCACAATATATATATATATATATATATGTTCCCCTGCACTTTGGCACTTTGCACACATGTATTATGCTCCCTGTGACTTGATTCTGACTTTATTTATTTAATTATTTATTTTTATTATTAGAAATGTATATTCTGTTGTTCTAATTTAATTCTGTAAATTAATGCTTTTTATTGTTTTTCGTTGTGTCGATGTTGCGCTGCACTGAAAGCATGCTGGCACAGGCGATTTTGCCGATTTAATTTAATTTCGCAAAATGTGAAATGCAAATCATGTCTGCAGTGTGTTCTTTTCCTCTCTAGGCAGGTATTTTTTTAGGTTTATTTATCAAAATGTTCTTTTATATATTTGTGTGATGTTCTGTGTTTGCGGCTTTAAAATGGTATGAGAGAACGGTTTACGAATGTTTATCCACCACATTACCTTTTATTTAAACTAGGGCTGGGCAAGTTAACGCGTTATTATCGCGTTAACGCATTTATTAATTAATGCCGACAATTTTTTTATCGCACGTTAACGCAGTTTTTTTTTATTATTATTATTTTGAAAGTCCGTTGCTCACTGGCTCTGAATACACATAGGCCTACAGTCAAACCATGATCACAGGAGGGGTGGGATGTTGGTCAGCCAGCAAATAACCCACCCAAACAAGCAGTGGAGAGAGGCAGGTTCTCTCTGGTGAACAGTTAAAGGGTTGCGCTCCGCGAGTGAATGACAGGCGCTCTATGGATATTACCTATAAAACCTATAGATAATAACTATTTAGATTCTGGAAACTCACTAACAGCGAGCCGAGGATCAGTCTCTCTTCTAATGATTTGTGCTGCGCGTCCTTTATAAAAAGTTATAGACAATTCAACTTCGGCAACGAGCGGGCGCGGGCGCGTGCTTGAGGCGAGCATGACCGCAAAGGTTTCACAGGAACGCACCCGCTTGTCGCTGCACCTTGTGCTCGACCACTTCACCTCACTCTTGGCTGATTTATACTAATGCGTCGGACTTACGCCGAAGACAATACGCTATAGACTACGCGTTGGTTTTCATTTATATCTCTGTGTCGTTGTCCGCGTTGACGCGCAATTACACATGCAGAGGGAGCATGTGAAACCTGGGGAGCGGTTGTAGCAATCACAGCGCTTGCGGTACACGTAGAATTGACGTTACATTTTTGGAGAGGTGCACGTCAGGGTACGCCGAAGTGTACAAGCGCTACACAGCAACAGCGTAAGTATAAAGTATAAATTGTTTTTTTTACTCTGTTTAATGTAATCTTACGTGGGAAACCATGGCATGACCAAACCTAAGCCACTATAAGTAACGTTGGTCGATTTATATAGTAGTGATCATGACCTCTGACTACTACATAGACTGTTTCTGCTGCTCCCTGATAAAAGATACCTGTTGATACCTGTTCAGAAAAAAAACAAGAAAACTGGACTCGTTTTAACAAACTAGATGAAAGGTAATGCCCTGGCAGTGGCAAATAGCTTTGTTTAAATATTTGATTTGATTACATTAATGTTTAAGTTGAGATTTGAGATTACTGTGTAAAGGGAATACTGCTGGTATAAAAGCACCTTATTTGTTTAAAGTTATTGCACTTTTGTGTATATAGCAGTACATTTAAATCAAAAGTGCGCAATACACTACTTTAGAAGTCATTATTCAATTTTGCGCATAACAATGCGATTAATCGCGATTAATCGCAAGAAAACCATGCGATTAATCGCGATTAAAAATTTTAATCGTTGCCCAGCACTAATTTAAACCTAAATAAGAAAGCCATTGTCAGTTCGTCTGTCAGTTGGCAGGCAGTTTTGGTCGCTTTATAAAAAGTTGTTGCTGTGTGCAGTGTGTAAAATAAAATAAAAATAGTTTTACCCTCCTGCTGACTACCTAGGGTAGTGCCCCTCCCAACCCATTCACAGTCACACACACATAGATGATTCAACTATCAGTCGACTATAGAAAGATTCGACAATTCTGATTCGAATGTGTAAATCCTTAGTCGGGGACACCCCTACTTTAGACACAGTTGCTCCTTTGCGCTTAAAGAAAATTAAAGAAAATATTCCAATGCCATGGTACAACGAGCACACTCAGGCCCTTAAGAGAGCAGCCAGAAAAATTGAGGTATTTCGCATTTCATGGAAAGAGAGCATGATTGCATACAAAGAGGCCTTAAAAACTGCTAGATCTGCTTATTTTTCAACCCCATTAGCAGAAAATAAACAAAACCCTAGGTATTTATTTGAAACCATGGCTAAACTAATGAAAAATAAAGCTTCAAGCCCAGATGTTTCCAAACAGCACAACAGTAATGACTTTATGAACTTTTTTACTTACAAGATTAATAATATCAGGGAGAAAATTATAACTATGCAACCGTCTACTACAGTATCGCATCAGACAGTACAGTGTAGTCTCACTGGCGAAAAATTAGATTCAGTCATTGCTATCATCCGATCGTGGTTGTATCTCTCTATTAGTGTTACTCGATCTTATTGCTGCATTTGACACTATCGACCACTCGAAAATTATGTTGGCATTAGTGGAATTGCACTAGCATGGTTTAAATAATACTTATACATACATACGAAACTTACCAATCCACAAAATTAACGGAATGCATAGCTGATATAAAAAAACTGGATGACTAGTAATTTCCTACTACTTAATTCTGAAAAAACAGAGATTCTAATTATTGGACAAAAAACGTCCTCACGTAATAACCTAGAATACTGTCTAACACTTGATGGCTGCTCTGTCAAGTCTTCGTCGTCGGTTAGGAACCTGGGTGTGCTCTTTGATACCAATCTTTCATTTGAAAGTCACGTGTCTAGTATCTGTAAAACCGCATTTTTCCATCTTAAAAATATATCTAAATTACGTCATATGCTCTCAAGGACAAATGCGGAACAGTTATTTCATGCGTTCATGACATCAAGGCTAGATTATTGTAATGCTATTATGGGTGGTTGCCCCGCACGCTTAATAAACAAACTACAGTTGGTCCAAAACTCAGCCGCTAGAGTTCTTACCAGAACCAGGAAGTATGACCATATAGCCCAGTTCTGTCAACACTGCATTGGCTCCCTATTAAACATCATATACATTTTAAAATATTGCTGATTACTTTCAAAGCACTGAATGGTTTATCTCCCGAGTACCTGAGCGAGCTCTTAATGCATTATAGTCCTTCACGTCTATTGCAATCTGAAAATTCCGGCCAACTAGTCTCTCCACTGTGAAGGCCTCCTTCCCTTCCCTTTACCTCTGTACAAATAAAACGTTGTCGGGATAATTCCGGTTCAAGTGGCTACGCGGAAGCAATAAAAAATTCTGTATTATACGTTTTTCAAGGCTTGTACCTTGGAATCTATTTCATGGTTTGCGTTCACGAGCCACCAGGCACTGTTTTGTGCAAATGAGCGTCCGGATCGCATTAAGGGTTTTCTGTTAGAACGGTGTCGTGTTAGCGGCCCCTAAGTTACAGTAGTAACTAATGATCGTTCAGACGGAAGTGAATCAATCAAAACTAACTTTAGCTAGACAATAACTTTATTGTAGAGCTGCTGTAAAGCCAAAACAATTTCTGTTACTTTAATTTCCTATTATCACTGTAAAGCTGCTTTGAAACCTATATAGGTTATAACCTATATATCTATATTGTTAAAAGCGCTATATAAATGAAGGTGTTCTGTGTTGGCAGTCTAGAAACAATACCGTTCAACCAGAACACTATCACAGTGGATCATTTATTAATTAAAAAATTTTAGTAGCAGGCCCTCAATCCAAGCACAGGCTCAACACTTTACCACAATGGTAACACCCCCAAAATAATAACATAACAGTTTTTTTTTTTAAATACCAACATAATAGAACATAAAATCTTGCTTATTAAAATGCATAAAATATAACTTTAAAAAAAATGTAATCTCCCAATTCAGCCCTGTGCAAAGCATGTTGGGACGTGAGAGTCCTGTATGACTGGGTTATTAGATTGAAACATATTTCAAAATGAAAACATCAAGTGAAGTCAAAGAGAGACCATTTCAAGTCAGTTTAACATGAACATGAAACATGTAACCTGAAAGCAGAGGCTTCCTATTATACTCAACTAATAGGCAATGCTAAAGGCGACAGGCAATAATTCCCTCTGGAAACATTTAAGCAATCTGACTAATAGAACAAATAAACACAAAGGGATAAAGGAACTTACCATAAATGGAAAGAATATAAATAATAGTGCCACTATGGCTAATGAATTTAATTAATATGTTGTGCAGTCAGTAGAAGAACTAACAAAAGATTTTGAGTCCATAGATTTGAATTATCCAAGTGAATAACTTCAGCAGATTCCTTTTATTAAAGAGGTGCAGGAGACAAAAGTTGCAGACATTATTAATAAATTGTCAAATTCCAAATCAAATGATATCTATATAAATTAATAAATTATAAATTAATAAATGTATTCAAATACAGAACAAAAAAAGAGCTACCAGAAGCACCACAAATCATAACTGTACAGTACAACACCATCAAAATCACTATAAAGTGCCTTTGAGACTTCACAATTTCCAAAATAAAAATTTGAGATTTTCCATTTAACTTCATATGTGTTGTATTAAGGAGACCTTAGGCTGTTAGAAATGCATATTGGTCAAGCTCCAGCACTTTTTATAAATTAACTGCAAGATGACAATATACGAGCAAACCATAAAATATGTCCACCCTGTCATGGACAAATCTAAAGTAGAATAAATACATTTTCATTGCATGGTGATTATAAAATGTAGATCTGCAGAAATATAACGTGTCCCTTTCCCAACAAAACATTTTAGTTAATGATAAAAGTCTTTTGATAATAATGAAATTACTGCCTAAATATGTTTTGCCCAATAAAATATGCGATAGTTGCACATTATTTTCTAAATAAAATCTAACAACAAAGATATTTAGTCAAAGTTTAAAACAATATTAACTGGGCCTCATTTGTTTATTAAGAAATCACACACAGTGTTTTGCTAACTTGTTAAAATAATTTGTTTATTTTCTTAAAAATTAAAGATGACAGGGTGGACAACAAGATGACAGGGTGGAACTTGGCATGACAGGGTGGACAAATGCTTTAATGGGTGAACTAGAAGAAAACAGGAACATTAGATAAACAATAGGAACAACAAGAAACCCTAAAGCAACATAAAGAAGGATTTCAGGAATTCATTTTCTGCATCACTTTAATCCTCTTAGATCAGGGGTGTCCAAACTCGGTCCTGGAGGGCCACTGTCCTGCAGAGTTTAGTTCCAACTTGCCTCAACACACCTGCTTGTAAGTTTTTAGCATGCCTAATGACCTTCAACAGCTAATCAAGACCTTGATTAGCTGTTTCAGGTGTGTTTAATTGGGGTTGGAGCTAAACTCTGCAGGACAGTGGCCCTCCAGGACCGAGTTTGGACACCCCTGTCTTAGATCTTCCACATACTTCCAAAAAGATGGATCAATCTGTAGGGAGCGCTTGTTCAGAGCATGTGGTGGGAAAACTCATTTTACTCCGAATTCTGAAGTCTTTTTAATCACGCAGTGAAACTGCACGGCCATTGGTTCGTACAGACTAATAAAACGAACCAGTGGCAAGGCAGTGGAGCTATGCCAGCCAGAGAGCACCAATTTGGGCGTGGCATCTGGCAATAAAGTAGGCGATCTGGCATAGCATACTCAGATTAAATTAGACTGAAGCGACAAACTGAGAGTCGGGCAGCAATATAGCATGGCCTGAAACACAGTACTCGTTCTCATATCTCAGGGAACCGAGGTTACGTTATGTTCCCTTTTGATACTTTACTCGTACTGTGTTGCTAGACGCTGTTATGGGGAACCAATACAATCACGCCGTGCTATGGCTGCGGAACGACTAATGATATACTTGGGCTTAAGCCCTCAGCAGAGCCTAGAGGAACCAAGACATAATAGGGAATACTCATTTCGCTAGGGGCTCAGATGTAAGTCGGAGCCGCCTAGGAACGTAAACCAGGATAAACTCATAGAGGTCGATCCTGCCCTAGACAATCGTTCCAAGAAAACCTGTAGTGCCTAAGCACTAGAAGGGCCGAGAGCTGGTTGGGTAAGAGAAGGCAATAGCCTGTTACCAGTGGCCCAGACCTTGATCGGAGCCACGAATGTATTATAGCAATAGGCGATAGCCACAGAGTTACCCCATATAGTAGGGGGGAAAGTTCATAGTGGTTTGGGCTCGGCTGAGGCCAAATCCACTAGACAGAAAGGACTTGTGCCTGCAGAGCAGGGACTTCTAGATTGTAGAACCTGGTAAATGTGGACGGTGGGGACCAGCCGGCCGCCGCATGAATATCACGAATGGAGACACCACTGGACCAGGCCCAGGCCATGCCTCTAGTGGAATGAGCTCTTATATCTGATGGGGCATTGTAGGCCCGTCGAAGAGTAGGCTACTGCAATTGCATCCACTATCCATCTGGATATCCTCTGCTTCGTGACCGGATGTCTTTTGGTGCGGCCTCCGAAGCATACAAAAACTGTTCCGTGTGTCTAAAAGAGGCGGAACGCCCTATGTATATTCTCAAAGCCCTGACAGGACAGACTAAATGCAGCTCTCGGTGAGGGGGCGAGGCGGGTTCAGCCTCATGGACACCTTCATGAAACGAACCACAAGGTTGTTTCTGCCCACAGTTTGGCCAGCCACAGGGGCGTGGAACGCTGCTATGGCTGCCACATAAACCTTGAGCGTGGAGGGAGTGCGTCCCTTATCCAGCAGCTCCTGCAGCAAAGACAATATCAAAGATATGTCGCAAGAGAGAGGGTCTGCGCTCCGGGCTGTGCACCAGGCATAGAACACAGACCATTTAAGGGCATAGAGATGTCATGTAGACGGGGCTCTAGCCTCGGAAATAGTGTTTAAAACTCTCTTTCGGGGAGATGCATAGGCTCCCATCAGCAGTGCCCACAACTCAGGTTGGGGCTGCCAAATCGTCCTGTTCGCCTGAGAGAGGAGGTCCCATCTCAGAGGGATGGGCCACGGGGCTGCTGTGAGCAGCTGCGTCAGCTCTGAGAAACATGGTTGGTTCCTCCAGAGAGGGGCCAGGAAGAGGACTAAATGTTTGTATTCCCTGATTCATCTGATGACCTGAGGGATCTGTGTGATAGGGGGAAACGCGTATAGGAGAAGGCTGGGCCAGTCGTGGTCCAGTGCATTCCTGCTTTTTGAGAAATTAGTTGGGCAGTGAGAGTTGTCGTCTGTGGTCTCTCATATTTGGTGAACCGTGTGGGGGTGAAGCATCCACTCCTCCGAGTGGATGTTGCTTCGAGATAGCATGTCTGCCCCTTGGTTCAGTTTGCCCGGCACGTGCGCTACTCTCAGAGAGTGAAGGTTGTGGTGTGCCCATACCAGGAGGTGTTTCACCAGCTTGAACAGAAGTTTTGAGGTGAGCCTGCCCTGGAGATTTATGTAAGATACCACTGTCATGCTGCCGCATCTGTCAAGACCACCTTCCTTCTGATAACCATCTCTAGCATCACGCCAGACTGGAACCAACGAGGATTCCTTTAAGGGTCCAGGACTGACACGCAGGCCTGGCTCACCTTGATACGTAGGCGTCCATGAGGCCAGGCATGGGCTGGTACTCGAGGTTTCAACCAGTACTGAAGGAGCCGCATGTGCAGCAGACCTAGCTGAAGTACTGGAGATGCAGAGGCCATGAGGCCCAGCATCTTCTGAAAAGACCTGACGGTGGGAGAGGCTCCAATTTAGAAAGAGGCCGTCCTCCTCAAATTTCCCTTTAATTGGTCCAGTTAAACTAGGCTTGCCTAGTCTTATTCATTTACATTGTTAGGGCTGTATTTTTTCAAACAGTCAATGAAATCCATGTCAATCTTTTACTACATGAAAAAACTGTCATCAAACTACCATCATCATCAAAACACCTGCTGATAGCGATATGGCCAAAAAAGTTCACGTCCACTCATGTATAGAATCTACTGTTATAATATATATGTAAAAAAAAATCAAAATGTGGCAAAAACTGCACATGTCCTCCTTGTCATGAACCATGTCCACCCTGTCATGGAAGACTTGGTGACAGGGTGGACAATGACAGGGTGGACATTTTTGGCCAAAATTAGCATTTAATGAACACATGGTGTACCTGCAGTAAGCAAAGTTATTCACTGTTGAAGCTGACTGTGCATTGTTTAAAATATATATTTTTAATTTTTGAGAAGTTTTTATATTAATTCATATTTCACAATGATAGGGTGGACATGTTAAGCTTGACAACACACAACTACAAACACAATATGATGCAAATTAGGAAATATAAGTGTAGATTGTGTGTGCAGCAAATGTTTTACCCTCCACTGAAGAAAGACCAAATGGGGGAGGGGATGTCACTGAGTACATCAGTTGGTTTCTTAAAGGGGCGTTTACCCCCATAATGACAGGGTGGACAGCAATTTCAGGGACACAGGCAAAATGCTTAATATTATTATGAAAATAAAATATAAATAATCAAAATTACTTGTTTTATTAAATGACTTGTTGAGGACAATAAGTACATCCAAAAAGTATTTTAATTTTATGTAATTTAACCGTTTTTTACGCTCACTTGACTTAGCTGAGCAGCGTGTGGGACATGCCAAAATCACATACATCCAATCAAAGAAAATGGTATAAAATCAGAAAAACACATTTCAACAGACTTATCATTGTACTTGTATGTGTGTAAATGTTTGGCCATTTATAATACAATATCAGAATTTCATTATTTTTCATTATGTTCATGATGACTGAGCGATTCTGATGAGGACACCAAAGGCACTTTATAGTGATATTGACTCAATTCACACAGAAAGCATTTTCTGTTAAGAGCTGTAAGCTCTGGAATTCATACCATCTGACATTAAGACCATATCTGACTTTTAAAAAAGTTCACTTCCAGGCTTAAGTTAGGCTAAAGACAAACCAAAACTGTAGCCATTTTTAAATATTGTAATTTTTCTGTTTGTGTGAGTGAGTGAGTGTATGTTTGAAGAAATGTGAATGTTTTATACTTGTATCTGTTTTATAATGTAGGCCTACTTAGAAAAGACCAACCAGTGGCATGAGTTGAAAATTAGCATTAACTCTATATACTGCGCATCAGTTGCAGGATTTGTATTGTAGCCTAACTATGTTTGACTGCATTGTCCCTGTTAAGTAGTTAACAAGTAAATAAAACCAATCGCCCCAAAATGTCTGTGCACGGCCCTGCTATGGATTGTTGACCTTTATCTAAAACATTTTTTTTAATACATTGCTACCGATTATTTCGGGAAATTACGTCATGACAGTATTGCTGAGGCTCCAACCAACCACTTTTGACATGCTTTTGTGTGTTCTGTTTTGGGGAGATGACGCGTGATGGCGCTAAAGTCCATGAATGCTTTCTCGCGCGCACTTCTACCACCATCACCACCACTTCTAGACAGTTTGGTTAAAATTACATGATCACCGAGATTATTGCCGTAAAACTACTTTTTATGCATACATACGGACTGTAAAATATATGTAACAGCATTAACTATCAACATGAGGAAGCGACCATAAAATATATTTTACATATCAAGATGTTGGGCGTCTTAGTGTCATATTAATTATAATCTCGGTCAAAGAATGTTTAAATGCACTTGATCTGTTGACTTGCATGCACGGATTTTGACATTCTGATGATGTGGAATCAATTAAAGGAAGACTGGTCGGTATCTGTCTGCACAAATACATTCATCTCAATTAGGTTATTATAATCCACCGCTCGACCCTATCAGGGTTTGCATTGTTGTTCCTTCTTTACTGGCAATGCTTGGGAATGATACTAAAATGCTGAATTCCAAGAGCACGATCTGTATGATTGCTGAGTAAACCGAGCCCTCCCCACCGCGCTGTAGTAAAAGCTGCTGAGTGGAAGCGACAGTGAGACGAAGGACGTGCATTTGCAGTCTTTCGATTTCAACGTGATTAAACACATTACGGATTCGTGGCACACACTGCAGATTGTAGCCCCGAATGTACCGATGAAGAAATGGCAGCAGAATCGACCCGGAGATTCACGAAAAGCCTACTGAAGCCGGGAAGCGCAGCTGAGATACGGCAAACCGCATCCAATGCCGTAAGGAATGCTACTATAACGGTAAGACATGCGGACAAGGACAGGGCTCCTTTTGCCTTATTTTGATGCTTTTTGGTGGACGGACAAGACAACGTGTACACAGTTTTCCAGTGATTTGCGTAAAGAGAATCATACAGTGACTGGAAATAGAGGAAAATCTCTCTTTTGCCAAATATTGTATTTCGTTTTCACGCATGTAGTAGTGAGGTCATATGTCAGACTCATTCTGCGGCGAATGATTGTGGAAGTTGTAAATGAACAAGGTGAAGTGTTCGAAAAGGACTGTGTCTGTGGGCCACTAATGGCCTCTGTTAGCGGTGCATGTCTTGTTTTGGATCTATAACGATGTTCTTTACTAAATAAACAGCTCAGTGACGTTCGTAGTGAAAACGCCGCAGAGGAATGTAGCAGTGAGCGGTTTCCAACCCTGGCTTTCCCTCTTCAGCACTGCACATTTTGGACGTCTCTCTTATCTGACACACCCACTCCAGGTCTTGGAATTAATGATCAGTTGAATCAATAATCAGGTGTGTTTGATTGAGATCTCATCTGAAGTGTGCAGTGTAGCCTATACGGGGGGCTCCAGGGCCAACGGCTAGGTTATTAATGAATACAGTGGCAAGGATTGATTATATTAATACAGTATTATTGATTTGCAGTAGCCTATAGTTCTAGCCTCATTCATTAATGCAGTTCAACAACATATGAACATGTGAATGCAATTACAACACTTTAGTGCTGCTGCAACTAAACATTGACTACTGTAGTTACTTATTTTTTGTCTTTTTTACAAGTGCACATTTATGTTTTGCTCTGTATTTCACTATACTTTAAATGTAAGGAGTCTGTTTAAATGTAACTGTAAGTTTTGAGTGAAAATGTGCCGTAGGCTGGTTTCACGCTCTCATGCTATAGGATTAAATAATGATTGAAAAAGGTTATCATCATGATGGTCATTTTATTTTTTATTTCCATCCTCTGCCACGTTAAACTAATGGCACAAATACGCAGTTAGAAAAGCAAAATACATATGTGAGCATTGTTAGAATGTGATTTTATTACCATAGATAGCCCTTAAATGTTAACATTCAATCAACTAGCTAGTTTGGACATTTTGTTTTCTTTCACAAGCAAGGACCACACCACAACTATGAATGTTGGAGAATTATTTATTGAAGAAAGTTGGAAATTGAAGGGGGAAATGGATGGTAGTCAGGTTGATCTGGACGTCTGGTGTTGGTGGCCAGGAGACTCGGTGAGCCCAGAGAGAAAACAAAAAATGATCATTGGTAATGGTCTTCTTTTATTCTTTCCTTGACCATGTATCTAAAACCAAATTTGAGACATTACAATCAAAACATTACAGGTGTCCCCACTGTACTAAAGGTAAACCTCTCAGCCACTTTTGTGACTTTAGTCATTACAAATAGTAACAATGGGTTTTTGTTAAATGTATTTTATAAATGTTCAACCCTACATTATAGGTTTTTTTTTTGTTTTGTTTTTAGCTTAGGCCTATGTTGTGCATGTTTGTGTGATATCTATGAGAAATTTGAATACAAGTGACACTGACTGGCACTCTGTGTTGCTCTGTCCATTTTTAAGGCACGGAGATAACATAAGGTTACAAGTTACAACAGAACTTTCTGAATTATTAATTTCATTTTATTAATGTCATTCCAGCAATAGCTACAAAACCAAAATAAATATAAATGTATTACTGTTTAAAGGATTATGTCACATTGCCAGTGATTGGCACTAAGTTGCCGATCCCTGATATAAATAAAAGACAAAAACTCATACAGGGGCCTTTTTTGTCACTGCATTTCTTCTCACTGCATTCTTATAGGTTACATCACTTTTTGTTGGTTTGGAAGTTTGAGCATTTCAGTTGTTTGTGCTTAAGTAGATCGGGGGGAACAAACCACTCCAGTGTCCAAAATGCAACAAATGCAATAGTGACCATGAAGGTCTTTTAAGGAGGATCTTCTCAGGAGTCTTCCAGTCTGATTCCGGAGCCTTCCTCTTTGATATTTTGCTTTGTTACATCTTCATTTTGTTTGGATGGATGTGTGTTGGCACGAAGAACCAGGTCAGCAGAATCAGGCCTGGTGTGAGGCACCTTTTTGCTCTCTTTGCATTTTATCTTTCACCAAATCTCTCTTCTGCTACCATGACTGACTTTGATCGCAAGTAGATGTAGATATCTCATGAGATAGCTTTAGTACACTGTGTTTAAGTATTTTTGGGGCAGACATGTTGGTAACTAAACTCAATGCAACAGAAGAGCAGTTATTTTTATTTTCAATCTACTGTACACAGATGAACAGTTTCAACTGGTAATTGTAACATTTCAAACTTAACTATAACTATACAGTTGTGGTCAGAATTATTGGCACCCCTGATAAATATGATCAAAGATGGCTGTAAAAATAAATCTGCATTGTTTATCCTTTTGATTATTAATTCAAAAAATTAGCAAAACTCTAACCTTTCATTGAAGTAAAATAATTGAAAGTGGGGGGAAAATCACATTTTGAAAAATGTTTTTCTCCAAAAAACGCGGCTGATTACTTTTCTCATTACTTTTAATGAAAATGGTTGTGTTTTGAGCATCTGGGACTTACTTTCAGTTTCACTTGCAGCAGTTTCACTTCACTGGCATGCTGAAGAGATACTCAGCTCATCTGCTGCGATGTGTGTTGCAGTAGCACTGTCATATCTGGCTATAATATTTCATATAGCCTATAACACACTCTCACATGTTAATTTTTTTTTTACATTTTGGGAAGAGTAAAATTTACATATGTGGTTTCAACAGCAGATGCATTTTGTCCAGTTTCATCTATAATGCATCTCAGACCACCTCCTGAAGTGGTTTGAGTGATCGGATTTAAATCCATCTCGAAAGTGTTTCAGAGGGAATTTATAACTGGTCTTTTCACAAACTAATAGATATCCGATCAGAGAAACGCATGAAGTGACCAGGTGTAAAAAGGTCCTTTGATATTGACCCCCCTTTTTGTTCAAGGACTTCATATTCCATTTTTGTTTGTCAATTATCTTTGAAATTTGTTCAGTTTATTTCTGTTGTTAAATCTTTTTATACTTTTTATCCCAAATAAACTTGTCATGTTAATCGATAGCTCAGTTTTAACTGTCAGATTTAATGAATTGGATCAAAACCTTTTTTATTGTTATAATGAAACAGCATTTCACTGGTTATTTTTACTGTTCATGTGTTAAACATTTATTTGGCAACAGTGACTCTTTGGTTGAAAAGATGGTCCCTCTGAAAAGCGACAACAGGACAAACAGCAAAAATAAGCCATTTCTGAGCCAGTTAAATATATTAAGAAGATGTAGAAGTATAGTCCTACTGCTTAGTGTCGCATCTGCGGTCCCTCACTGCAGGCTGTTTGCAGTTTTGGGCCATGTGATAAGTCAGAGGGCACTCAGTGAAGTTGTATTTAAGGCTTTGTTTTGGGAATGAAGGCCAATAGAGCACATAGCTGTGGGAATGAAAATGTTCTCTCTCAACAATAACATTTGCAGGAAGTTTAAATCTTTTGTCTACATTTTGTTTCTTTTTTTACTTTAAGACTTGTTCATTTTTCCATCTATACCTCCCAATCCTGTCAAACCTCGGTTTCATAATACTATACATTAATTTTATTAATTCCTTTCACTTTTCAAAAGAAGAAAACAGTCTCTCATAGTTTGAACTGCACTCCGAAGTCTTACAGAAACCTCTTGCACTTCCCCCACTCTTCCCTGCCAATGGCACTTAATGAGAGCGAGGTCACACTGGGTGGGGGATTTCTCTAATTGCTCACTGCTAGTTAACTGCAACTGTTTAGGTTCTTGGTAAATTACATTATTTGCGTCAGTGATTCTTGCAGATAATTCTGTTCTCATTTTGAAGAAAGCAGCAGCTCCATTTATACATACAAATAGAAGCTCATACAGGGTCATAAGTTTACATACATTTGGCAGAATCTACTAAATGGGAACAACATTTTAACTAAATTACTGCCTTCAGCAATTTCATAGACACAAGACAAAATAAATTAAATTAATAAAAAAAAAAAAAAAACACCCTGACCAAAAATGTACAAGATTCAACACTGAAAGATTCATGACTATTTTTATATTTGAGATAGGGCTGGGCGATTATTCGAAAAGTAATCGAAACCAAAATTCAGAACCTCTAACTGACGTAAATTTCCCATTTCAGTTATCTCAGTTTTTTAATCCTGTTAATACTTTCTGAGATATATTTGTTCACGAGTCCCTTGTTTATCCTGAGCAGTTAAACTGCCCATAGTTCTTCAGCTCCTTTCCAGCATTTGAGATCTAGCTTTTCAAACTAAAGACAAATTGACCATACGACAGATAACTGACTGACAGACCAAATAGCCAATCAAATCATTGCGTTGTTGCTATTTGCCATAAACATCGTGATGTCTGCAGCCATCACGATGGAGGATGATATCGTCCATCGGCCCAACCCTAATTGGTTTATTGTCAGAAAATTCAACGTGGAATTTTTTTTTTATTCCTCTGTAAATCTTCAGTTCAAATCTACATTTAGAGTATCTATACTAAATGCAAATGCTTCATCCATATTACTTGTACTTCTGTTGACTTAATCTTATGTGTGGATTATTTGATTTTATACCACAGGGCTGTTAAATGCTTGATTCTGATTGGTTGCCGAATGTTCTATGGTGGCAATTATTTTCTAGTAAAGAAATTATTTTCACAGCTAAAGTAGGCTGGTTCCAGGCAGGTCCAGACCAAATTCAGTTATTTCAAAGGTCCTTCAGGGCCTGGTGCCAGCGTAAACGATGCTTGAGACAGTTGACAGAACTGTCACTTGCCCAATCCGGTCAGTCCTGCTTCATCATTTGCACGTGTTTTTAAGCCTTGCCAATTTAAAAATTCAAGTGCAAAAAGACGCGAAAGAGAACTCAATTCGGTAATTGCATGCTCTTTGAGAAGTCCCTTTCGAGGAAACTTGACGCTGTGTCATGGTTTTGGTGTTATGGGAAAGCGTCCCGGAGTGACTGGTGTCTGAAGCACATGTAGAACACACAAATCTTGATTGGTTTCGGGCATGCCTGCGGGCCTTCCTTCACAGGGAATCTGTCTCTAGGGCTCGTCTAGTTGTCATGGTCTACTCTGACATTCAAGGCTACGTTATGATCGTCTCAGGGTGCAGGTCTACCCTCTGGTCTGGATACGGACCGGATCCGGCTGACTACGGTAACCTCGGGATAAGGATGAGACAGACAGATAATATTAGGATAGATGTCATTCCTCTTACGATGTAACGAGTACATCGGGTGTTATGGGAAGTGTTCCCGGTTCTGGTTGACCTAATTTATGCAGCCTAAAAATCGTTTAAGGGATTTAAATTATAGAAATGTGATGGTTTGTTATGTGAAGGCTATGTTAAAAAGATGGGTCTTTAATCTAGATTTAAACATGAAAGTGATCTACCACCCACTGTCGATTTTGATATTCTAGGTATTATCAACTGACCAGAATTTTGAGACCACAGTGGAAGGACTATAAAGTGATAAGAGCTCGCTCAAGTACTGAGGAGCTAAACCATTCAGAGCTTTATAACCTCCCTTAACAGGAATCTTGTCTAACGTATGCTGCTTGAGGAAAATAATGGAGAATTGTCAGCGAAATTTAAATATGACAGTGACCTTAGGCAAGGTCACTTGTTATGTTACATAGACTTGGTTTAAAGGAAGACATTCAGGATATTTCCTTCAATGGAAACACAATGATTAGAGCCGATGGAGATAAAGTTGTGTCTCATAAGTCTGTGGGAGGAGGACAGTGTATTTGGATAACACATGGGCAACACATTTTCAGATCCATGAACATGTACTACAGATTACGAGCTCTTGTCCGTGTCTTTTAGACCTTTCTATTTACCTCTGGAATTTAGACAGATTACTGTCATTTTAATTTATGTTGCGGGACTGGAGAATGTAGAAGCCAGGAATAAAATAACAGATAGTTTTAATAACTGTTTGCCACGTTTTTCTGTCCAACCAATTTTGATTCTTGGAGATGTGAACTCCTGTGATTTATCAGGATATTTGCCCAAACTTTATTAGTAAATTGTTTACCCCTCTTGATTTATGCCACTTTGAAGCTATGAAGAGAAACGTTTTTAATTAAAAGCGGCCTAAAAATATGTTGAAAAAATATGACGGGGAAAAAATAACACGGCTAGATTATTAATATCAATGTTTTTGAAAAATAAACATCTAAAAGGAATATGACTGTATCAAATAACCCGATTATTGTCAATCTGGCATTGACTGGCAGAGTGAATTACTGACTGACTTTATCAGCCTGTTAGCATTGTTTGAAAATATTGTCATTCGGTATAACCAAAAATGTCATTCGGTAATACCAAAAATTCGGTTATACCAAATGACCTACTGGTTGTGCCAAATGACAGCAATTTATGTTGGTCATATTTGTACATATCTGGAATAAATAAATACAACAATTTATTAATAGCAAATGTACAGAGTATATTATTACATCATTTTGAATGAATTTTACTTTTGCAGATGCCTTTATCAAATAAGGAAAAAGCAGCTCGCTACTGGAAAGGATCAAAGCTGATCCTGTTAAAAAGTAAGAGATACTTGCCAAAAGAAGAGAAAATTCTAATTTGTTTTTATTATTTATATTATTTTATTATTACTATTATTATAATACTATATATAGTAGTAACTGTATCAACACTGTTACAACGCATACAATCGGCTCTATTTTGCATTTAGTAACTAAAGAAAACGACTGAAAAACTGAGTGATTAACTGGAACACCCGCCGATATTATATTATTATTATTAGTAGTAGTAGTTGTTGTATAGTTTTATTTTTAGTTACCAAAGAAGAAAACTCAGTTACAAAAAAGAACAAGTGTCAATTGATGAATTTGGCCAAAAGGATTAAGAATTAAGGAGGCATATGGATGAGGGCAAAACGGAGGCAGAGGGAAGTTGTATATTGACCATAAACAATATAATGAACCTGACCTCAGGGTCTTTAAATGTGACACCTGACATCCCAGTGGATGAGGTGCCACGGGAACCACCATTTCCATCAGAACCAGACAAAATCTTTAAAGACGTGCATACAACCATTTGTGAGGCAGATCCTCTAAATTCACGGTCCTCAAGATTATGCTCCAAACACTGGATGACTTTCAGGAATATATAGCATCTCATTGTTAAACAATTTAAACAGTGTTCCAAGAACAATTAAATGCTTCAATGTTTTAATTACTTCAATATCATTAACAATATGAGTTGTATGTAAATATGTCTGTTCCAATAACAACGAAATGTTTTTAATGTTTGATGTACTTTTTTACATTAATATTATATTAACAATAAAATGTGCTTCTGTAGATATTTGTGTAAATATCAAATAAATATCAAATTGTGTAAATAAATATGTCTTAAATATTCATAATGTCAAGGGCAGCAGATATAGTCATTCGGTATAACCAGCCTTGATCATTCGGTAAAACCGATGTATAGTAAATATTTAAATTGAATAATTTTGTTTTTAATAACTAAAGGAACTACAAGAATACAAATATAAAGCAGATTATTTTTTTTTTCTACATTTCCCCTTTTCTCATTTCCCTGTGCAATGTTTTACTTGAATATGTTGGAGGGTTTAGAGTAGTCCAATAAACTGAATATATTTATGAGATCCGTGATAATGTTATTTTATATTTCTTCTGTGTTACACACTATATACCAGGGGTGCCCAACCCTGCTCCTGCCGATCGACTGTCCTGCACAGTTTATCTCCAACCCTAATTAAACACACCTGCCTTTAATTTTCAAGTGATCCTGAAGACCTTAATTGGTTGCTTCAGATCCTGAAGACCTTAATTGGTTGCTTCAGGTGTGTTTGATTAAGGTTGGAGATGAACTGTGCAGGATAGTCGATCGGCAGGAGCAGGGTTGGGCACACCTGCTATATACCATCTCAACATCAATGTCAAATCAGTTTTTTTCATGAATAATTATTATATACTCATGGTTAAACCCATTTTCCATCTTGTAAAAAATTACAAAATCAATGTTAATTGATTGCAAAAACCACATAATCTCATTGTTAACACTTAGTAAAACAAAAAAATGTTTTCTAAATTAATTATATCTCCATTACATTTTTTTACACTTTTAAAAACCTTATTCGTCAATGACTCAAAAACATGATATCAGAGTTTTAAAATCAAACATTTTAAAAGAGATCAATACATCACGGTTGTTTAAACCAATTAGCATTAAGCTGTGTCGTCAGCAAGTCGTTTCCCATCGTGCTTTTGATCAGCACAGTCGGTGGAGAGCAACTGCGCCCGACTGCAGAATCTGACAAGTCCGCCTCGCAAGAGTTCCTTTTCGAGAGGTCTCTCCTATTGCGTAAGTAGCTTACGCTATGGGAAAACTCCTTTTCTCGAGAATATTGAAGTCTTTATGTAAAACGCATTGCGGCTGCACAGCTGACAGCAATGAACGAAGGAGCTCGGTCATTGGCTGTGCTGCGGCAACTTGCTCGAACCAATGACGGGGCGACTCTGAATGCGCGACCAATGAGCGCGCTTCGAGCCCGCTAGGATGGGCGTGGCCAAGAGCTATATATTGGGCGCCCCGTCATGAGAGTTCTTTAGATTTAATCTCCTTCAGCGAACACCTTCTTCGCTGGATCCTCCGGATTATTGGAAGCCTTCGCCGCCGTGGAAAAGCATACCAGCGGGATTGCTACGAGGACTTCGGCACCTTCAGTCGCCTTCAAGCACCTCCAACTGAGTCATCCGGCGCGCCATATACGCAAGTATTTTACATCTGTTCGCCCCGCGACATTTGTGAAAGAGCAAATTTCCAATAAGGCGTTGTTTCAAATGCCTTCCTGCGCGCCGTGCAGAGACCTTCTCCCGGACGGGGATCGTCACATCATCTGCGCTCGCTGCCTGGGCCGGGACCACGCAGAAGCTGCATTGACCAAGGGCGGATGCCCGGAATGTGATGACCTGGGTCTCTCCGCACTACGGGCTCGCCTCGCCGCTTTCGCCGTGAGCGAGCCCATCGCCACCCCTCTGTTTGAGCCGCGCACTAAGAAAAAGCGCCGCTCACAGAGGCTTCCTGAACCTGAGCTCAGTGACGTCACGCCGAGCCAGTCTCCGCGTGCTTCACCGCCGCTCTTGCCTTCCCCACCGCCGGTTCAGTTCACCCAGCCGGACCCACACCCCTCTAGCAGAGCGGTGGGCCTTGTGACTTTCGGCGCGTCCGAGGACGACGGGGGAATGGACGACAGCTTGTCCATCGATGCTGCATCGGACGACTGGCCGGGCTCCACTCTCGACCCCGCCCCATCGACGCTAGCTAGCACGAGCGGGGGCTCCACTATGGATACTGAGATTATCCGTGTCCTCTCTAAGGCCGTGGAAGACCTCGGGCTCGATTGGTCTTCTCCCGAAGAACCAACCCGGAGCCGACTGGATGAGTGGTTTCTGCAGGGGCGCCAGCAGGCCCCTCGGCAAAGGCCTTCTCCCTTCTTCCCGGAAGTTCACGACGAACTCACCAAGTCGTGGAAAGCCCCCCACTCTGCGCGCCTAAAGCCTTTTTCTTCTTCGCTCTCCTCAGTGGACGGCGAGAAGGAAAGAGGCTACGAGGGAACGCCGCCCCTCGAGGAGGCCGTGGCCAATCATCTCTGCCCGCCCTCCATCACCGGATGGAAAGCCAAAGCTTCCCACCCCTCGAAGCCCTGCCGCACTACCTCTGCTCTCGCCGGTCGCGCCTACGCCGCCGCCGGCCAAGCTGCATCAGCGCTTCACTCAATGGCGGTACTTCAAGTGTTCCAAGCCAAGCTTCTCCGCTCTATGGACGAGTCTGGCCCCGAACCCGAAGCCTTCAGGGACCTACGCAGCGCGACTGATATAGCTCTGCGAGCCACGAAGGCCACCGCCCAGTCCATCGGCCGTGCTATGGCTAATTTGACTGTTCTCGAGCGCCATCTGTGGCTGACTCTAACTGAAATGAAGGACGCGGATAAGGCGCCATTTCTCGATGCCCCTATCTCCACCAGCGGGCTGTTTGGACCGGCGGTTAAAGGTTTCGCCTTACGCTTCACTGAGACCCTGAGCCTCGAAAGCCGTCCTAGAAGAGAGAGTGCGTGTCTCGCAAAAGCCGGACCACTCTCTCTGCAAAAGCTCAAACATTACCCAGTCCCCTTACAGGCGGCTGGATATGTCCATACAGCAGTCAATGGGCCAGTCACAGAGATCGCTCACCTGCAAACAAACGCTGTTTTTACGTCGACGCACAGAAAACACAAAAAAGAGTCTTTTTCTGCCTGCATCACTAAGGGTTCACATGTCCACAAAGTGTGCATTCCCAGATACTGTCAAAACAGTGCCAAATTCATTCCCAGCTCAGGCTGCGCTTCCCATGAATATAGATCACGTGCCTACGGTCATGTACGCACCACTACACACAAGCACTGTTCACACAGTTATAAATTCATCCCCAGTAAAAGCGGGAAACATTATAAAAGTGACGCGTGTGCCTACCACTGTTTATGCACCCCCACTTATAAACACTGCCCTTACAGTGTCAAACACAACCTCAGCTCAGGCTACGAGTTTTACAAACACAGCGCGCGCTGTTGTAATCACACACGCGCCCATTCACTCAGCTGCTCAGCGCGCGCCCGCGCCCCTGAGAGCTACGAGCTCAGGCGATTCGCTGGCCGGGTCCCTACGTCACAGCGGCCCGCCCCTAGCCTGTATTCAGCCCATATCTGTACACGCAGCGGCATGGGAAAACATTCCAGATATGCCGAAATGGGTATTGAATATAGTAAAGCACGGATACTCGCTCCAGTTCGCTCGCAGACCACCACGTTTTACGACTGTGGTCGAGATGAAAGTGAGAAAGGAGTATTCACATGTTCTACGCACCGAGGTGCGCAAACTAATAGAAAAGGGCGCTGTGGAAACTGTTTCCCCCTCTCTGAGCGGGACAGGTTTTTACAGCCGCTATTTTCTCGTCCCGAAAAAGGATGGCGGTCTCTGCCCCATCCTAGATCTCAGACACCTGAACAAAGCACTAATGATTTGCTCGTTCAGAATGTTAACAACCAAGCATATCCTCGCGCAAGTACGCCCAGGAGATTGGTTTCTCTCAGTGGATCTGAAAGATGCTTACTTTCACATTCCAATAGCGCCTCATCACAGGCCGTTTCTGAGATTCGCTTTCGAGGGACAGTCATACCAGTACACAGTACTCCCGTTCGGCCTGTCCCTGGCTCCCCGTACATTCACGAAATGTATGGATGCAGCACTTCCCCCCCTAAGACGAAGGGGAGTGCGAATACTGAATTATCTCGACGATTGGCTGGTTCTAGCACAATCAGAGAGTCAGTTAATAACACACAGATCTTGGATTATCAGCCATTTAGAATGCCTGGGTCTAAGAATCAATTTTGCAAAAAGCATACTATCTCCCAGCCAGAGGATTTCTTTCCTGGGAATAGTTCTAGACTCGATGCAAATGACAGCGCGTCTCTCATCGGAGCGCGCGCTCACCATACGGCGCCTTGCAACATCATTCAGAGCGGGCGCGCGCGCCCCCGTCAAACGGTTTCAGAGGATGCTAGGTCTCATGGCCTCAGCATCGGCCATACTCCAGCTAGGATTGTTGCACATGCGCACTCTCCAACGCTGGCTCACGCGTCCCTACTCACGCGTGGCGTTCGGGCCACTTTTTAATCAGAGCGAACCACGGCTGTATAAAAGCCCTGACCCACTGGAAAGCCGCCGACTGGTACCAGTCAGGCGTGAGTCTGGGTGTGAACACAAAAATAGGTTGGGGGGCCCTTTACGAGGGCAGGCCTGTCTCCGGCTTTTGGTCAAACCCGGAGAAGCGCCTACACATAAACTGTCTTGAAATGAAAGCGGTCGCTTTGGCTCTCAGAGCCCTGCTCCCACATCTAAAAAACGAACATGTCCTGGTCCGAATGGTCAACATGACGGTAGTGTCGTACATAAATCGCCAGGGTGGAGTCAGGTCGAGCTCCATGCATTCAATGGCCAGGAGACTCATTTTATGGTCCCAGCACAACTTGCGCTCGCTGAGAGCAGCGCATGTGCCAGGCGCCCTGAACCAGGGGGCAGACATGCTATCCAGAGACAAGATTCTCCCAGGAGAATGGGCTCTCAACCCGCTGACGATTCAGTGGTTATGGAAAACCTTTGGCAAAGCGGAGAGCGACCTCTTCGCCTCCAAGGAGAACGCGCACTGCTCTCTTTTCTTCACGAAAAGCACGGACGCGCTCGCCCAGAGCTGGCCGAGCCGCCCCTTATATGCCTTTCCCCCGATCGCGATGCTGCCACAGGTCATCAGTCGGGTCAGAGAGGAGGAAAACGCAGTGCTGCTGATAGCCCCACTCTGGAAGAACCAAACATGGTTTCCAGATCTGATGCAAATGCAATCTGCACCACGGCCGATTCCACTGAGGCCAGACCTCCTCAGTCAGGCCGGCGGGATGATATTTCATCCCCGCCCCGATCTGTGGGCCCTTCATGCATGGCCCCTCAACGGGTTCCCAGGAACCTCGCGAGCAGAGCACTAAAAACTATCGCTGAGGCGCGGGCGCCCTCCACGAGACGCTTATATGCCCAGAAATGGAAAGTGTTCAGTGACTGGTGTAATACCAAGGGCCTGAACCCTGTAACATGCGAGATTACGAGTGTACTCGCTTTCCTACAAGGGCTTCTGGAGGCGGGCCGCACCCCCTCCACGCTCAAAGTATATGTGGCTGCCATCACAGCGTCACACGACCTTGTAATGGAACGTCCATTGGGAAGAAACGACTTAATTATTCGTTTCCTAAGGGGTGCCAGGAGGATGAACCCTTCACGCCCCCCCTCAGTGCCGATCTGGGACCTAGCTACGGTCCTAGACGCTCTTAAAGGGCCCCCGTTCGAACCACTCCGAACCGTGCACCTTAAACAGCTCTCGCTCAAGACGGCGCTCTTGCTGGCACTCGCCTCGGTCAAGAGAGTGGGCGACCTGCACGCGCTTTCAACAAGCGCTGCCTGCCTAGAATTCGGACCTAACGACTGCAGGGTCGTCCTTAGACAGAAACATGGGTATATTCCTAAAGTGCTCACCACTCCCTTCAGAGCACAGGTTATCTCCCTAACTGCGCTTTCGTCTCCAGCAGACGAACACGACGCTAATCTACTCTGCCCCGTTAGGGCTCTCAGAGTGTATTTGGAGCAGTCTGCCCTATTCAGACAGACAGAACAACTGTTTGTATGCTTTGGCGGCCGTACGAAAGGTCCCGCCGTTTCAAAGCAGAGAATCTCTCACTGGATAGTAGAAGCTATAGCGCTGGCTTATGAAGCTAAGGGACTTCAATGCCCCTGGGGAGTCAAAGCACACTCCACCAGGAGTGTGGCTTCTTCCTGGGCATGGTCGAGCGGGATACCGATCGAGGATATTTGTGCGGCGGCAGGCTGGGCCTCACCGTCCACATTTATCAGGTTCTACAACCTACAGGTCCCGACATTGCATTTCAATGTGCTATCAGCATAATGCTAGTTGAACTGCGAGTTCGTATCTAGATTATGTATGTGCTTGTGTCACACTGAGCGCCTTCTAGCCGCTCTGTATTTTTTCCCACATATAAAGCTCGCCTCTGCCGGCTAGTTGGATGATAACTTTGCTTTTCAGCTTAGGCACCTGCCTCTGGCTATTATAAGGCGAAGTTCAGCACGCACGGCGTTTTGCATGGTGTTCCCATAGCGTAAGCTACTTACGCAATAGGAGAGACCTCTCGAAAGGGAACGACTCGGTTACTAACGTAACCTCGGTTCCCTGAGGAGGGAACGAGTATTGCGTAAGCTGCCGTGCTTGTGCTTGGTTAGTTCGCTTCAGTCGTTTTAACCTAAAGAACTCTCATGACGGGGCGCCCAATATATAGCTCTTGGCCACGCCCATCCTGGCGGGCTCTGACGCGCGGGGGCGCGAAGCGCGCTTATTGGTCGCGCATTCAGAGTCGCCCCGTCATTGGTTCGAGCAAGTTGCCGCAGCACAGCCAATGACCGAGCTCCTTCGTTCATTGCTGTCAGCTGTGCAGCCGCGATGCGTTTTACATAAAGACTTCAATATTCTCGAGAAAAGGAGTTTTCCCATAGCGTAAGCTACTTACGCAATACTCGTTCCCTCCTCTCAGGGAACCGAGGTTACGTTAGTAACCGAGTCGTTTTTTGACATAAGTCAGCATGACATCAGAGCAAGGCGGACCACACGCGGACACATTTCTAACCGGCATGCATCTCGCGGTGATCACCGGTGATCGGTTCTGCGCAGATTTTGCTAATCTCAAACGAGCCTATTCTGTTCATCACACTGATATCAGCAATACTAGTCAAGTCATTTGTATTAATATCACCCTACCTTTAAGTAATTTTTGATTCTTTAAAGTTTTAGATTGCATGGACATTTACATTTACATATAGACCGAATCAGTTGAAATGTTCTTTAAATGTTTTTTTTCTTTAATACTGACTACCCACCCACAATTTCTTTTTGGTCTGCTGTTTAGATTATCTTGCATGTTTAATGTAATAGGGCGTTGTTTCAGACTTGATTGGGGAGATTTTTGAATGCCCTTGAGGGTGTTATGCTGTGTTTAGGATATGCTGTCTGGAGTTTACAACCCAAAGGGAATAATGCTGCGCTCTCGCCATCTTTCTGTCTTGACTCTGTGCTTAAATGTCATTAAACCATGTCTTTATTAGAATCGCACAACAGTGTCTGTGTGTCCCTCCAACACTATCGCTCTGTAGCCATCACTTACTATCCATGCTCTTGCTGTAGGGACGAATGCTGACCACGTACAGCAATTGAAACATTACTGCACCAACCCCATCCCCGTCTAGTTGGACAAAAAAAATGCATCAGTGTCTGAAATTTTACAATACAGTTTGGGATGTAGATTTAAGGTACTCAAAACTCAGTTGAGCAAACCAATTATTAGGGCCTAAGCAGTTATAGTGAAACTGATTGTTCTTCTAAGGATTATTACTGTTTTTAATAAGATTTTTGGGGCTTTTTTTCCCAAAAGGTAGAATATGGCTCTGCAGCACCCCCTTTTACTTGTTGCATATACATAGGCCTACATGTTGGGTTAAAACCAGAGAATCCAGAGGAGAACATGCAAATTCCCACAGAAAGGCCTCTTAGCTCAACCAGAACTCAAACCAGGGACCTTGCAGGTTAGTGAGAGGGAGAGTGAACGGCAATTGTAATTTGAGAATCTAAAATTAAGGTCAGCGAGAGGCTGAACTGGAGTTGGTAAAGTTGGCTCATGAAGAAGAGAGCTTAAATGTGCTGCTGGAAGGTAGAATCCAGACAAGGTATTTTTTAGATCTAGTAAATGTTGGTGTAAGTCAGTTGATTTAGCAAGATTCGGGAATAATTAAAAATGATGACAAAATTTAACGAAAGGGATCCAGATGTTGTTTTTTTCCCCTCATCATTTGAAGATATTGCAAAATAATTAGCACTGGGATAACTTGGCATCCACTTTATTACAGAGTGTGTTTATTGGGAAAGCCCAGGAAGCATTTATATCTTTGTCAGTACCGGATAGGAGCAATTACATGGCCACAAAAAAAGCAAAGTGTACGAATTAACCACAGTCTACAAGCTTCAGGGACTAAGGAATTGGAGGAAAGGAGACAAGAAAATGCACGTAGAGGTGACTAGAGAGTTGACAGGTTTTTTTAACTGATGGTGTAGCATGATTGAAGTCAAAATGTTTTAGGGTTTCTGTGACTTGATTGAATTGTAACAATATAAAAACATAATTACAGATCATTTTGCTACTTATATAAGCAAACATGATGTAAAAACACCTGCTGATTCTTCCATTTTAAATGAGTTGGAGTTGAGCTACAACGTATTTTTTCAGGGGACAGTATTGTCTAGGGCTGCATTCTACTTCTAATCTACTTAGAATTACGATGCTTTTAGGAAAAGCAGTCTTAAAGGTGCTGTCACATTTACTGTTAAATTTTGAACTTTTCGTCCAAGTTCAAAACATTTAAACTTATTTAAGTCCATTTGTAACTACTGTTTTAATAAAGGACACAGGAAAAATGAATAAGACATTCGGACACAGGACGTGCTGCTTGCTAAAAATAGTAGGAGTATTAAGTAAAATTCTGTGGACAGTTCCGCTACTGAAAGTAACTTGTGTATTCGATTGTCTAGATGGTGTTTGACTTAGCAGATATAACTGTAATAGCTATAACAGCTTTCATGGGTCAAGGCAACCAATCACAGTTTGTTTTGTTCCACGTCATGTTTAGGGGCGTGGAAATCTAACGTTGATGTCTCTACAATAACAGACCGGTGTGTAAAATCCAGCGTTTAAATGATCCTGATAAGCGCTCATTGTCACAGTTGTGAAGACGACGGCATTCTTCTTCCATGAGGGGGTTTGGCGTCACGGCATCTTTGTTTCCAGGCGGGCCGTTAAAGAATGTGACACACACATCTCCCAGATATCTTGTGGAATTCAACCAATCCGATGTCAACTTTGAAAATCCTGAAGTGTTTCTAGTTATGCTTGCCATATGCCCGTGGGCGTCACCTGAGGCTGAGACTAAGATGGTGTTGACTCACTGCCTTTGTCGAAATCTGTCTAAGTACAATAGTGATGTATCAAACTGCTCGTCAAACGAAATGTACAGAGTGCATATTTAGAGCTGCTCCAGCGCAGTGGTATAGTACTCGCATGATTTCTTTCCTGTAATGATATAGGGAACACTTGTTGGAATCATGTAACATGTTTTTTTTACTTACAGTACATATTCAATTTAGTTTTAATCTAAATGGCTGAGAGAGCGAACATAATGAAGCACATGCAACAGAAGCTCTCTCCTCACTGTCAAATAACATTATAAAGTATGTGAATCATTTGACTTTCTTTGCTTTTGAAATATCTATAATAAATGAACAATTTAACAAAAAGCTTTCTAGCAACGTTTCTGAGAAAGGGATGTGCTTGAAGTGTTATATGCTTAAAGTTTAACTTCACTGATTTTCAACCCACTTTGTATTGTTACAATGTTGGTAGTATATGTAAATGATGAACAATGTTTACTCGTTCTCTGTTACCTAGACCATGTTTATTTGTCAGAAAAAGTCTGCCAAATGATGCAAAATGTGTGAACTTTTGACAGCGCCAGGGCTTTCATGAAAACGACAGATTATACTTCTACATTTTAATATCCCCACCTTTGGAAAGTCTGGTCGACAGAGTGTTATTAACAAAACAGTTATTGTAAGAGTAGATTTATCTGAAAATAGTATCGTACTTTGTCTACAATTTAAACAGCATTTTGTTGAATATGGAATACTATGGCAACAGCTTTCTTACCTGTAAGCGACGGCGTTTCCTTCTCGCTTCAGGGGGTTGGGCCGAACTGACAGAATAGCTGTAACGATGGCAGGAGGAATGAAGCAGAGAGCGAATCCAAATGCAAGCACTTTAATTATCTAACAGACAAGTAATCCAGAAAACTCTAAACAAGGCACACAGAACAAGGAACTAGGAACCTCTCACATCAAACAACGACCGACAAACACCAACTGAAAAACATGGGTATAAATACACAGGCAAACAAGCTAAACAAGATTACAAGGGGGCGTGGCTAATCAGAAACACATGGGGAGACTAATCAACAAAACGGGGAACAGCTGAACATGAGAAGACAGGGAAACACATGACAGACAACAACAAGGAACAAAACCCAAAACCCACACCGTGACAATAGCAGATTTTTCTGAATTTTTTCAGATTTTCCGTTGCAGCGTTCTCTCCATATTTACTATCATTTGCATCCTTTAGCCACTGCCTACAACGTGCTGGATCCTGAAAACTGAAAATATCTTTGAATTCTTTGCACCCAGACAAAAGTCAACACCGTTATGACTACAATTTTGCTAAAAAGTATTTCCTACCAAAGCAGGGAGCAATTGACTCTACTAAGCGAATCCAAACTGATGCAAAGATGATTTTTATTGTATATATATGAGGAGAAAAAAAGGAACTCTGGGGTTCTATACTAGAACTTGACTTGATTTTAAAGAACCCTTTATGTCAAAAATGTTTTATATAAGGACATATGTTTTAAATGATTGTGTAACACTTTCATGTTTAATTGGTTATTTCAATTTTTCAAATTACAAAGTATGTGTACGAGCTGTTTAATTCATAAAGTTTTATTTAGAAATGAATTAAAAACATATTAATTAATTAAAACTAAATCCATAAAATGATCCATGATGGGAAGCGCCTGACTGAACCCTTTAAAATTCTACATGGAACCTTTTATTCTAAAAGTGTAACAGAATAACCACTGATGTACTTCATCAAATTAACTATAAACAGTTGTTTGTTTTCTAATGCAGTGACATCTTTTTTGTGTTTTAAGTGTCTAAATACTTACTCACTGTACTTTTAAGGACCATAGATTTTCATAAATTGTTGTAATATTTATAATTACTACACTGTAACCCTAACTCTTACAGACATTATTTGGCATTTACATGATTTTTTTTAGTGAAGACCATACTCAGGTTAGATTTAAAGGGTTAGCTCAATTCTATCATTATTTACTCATTCTTAAAGCGGGCATTCACTGTGCGATTTCAGCAAGGTTAGCAACTTACACTGTACAATAAATCTCATGCGATGTAAAGCCAAAGCTCACGCTTTATGTGCTCCCACTATACGTGTGAAAGATGCACAATAACCCCCATCCCCCCTCCCCCAATACCGTTATCAGCATATGTGTTTGTCTCTAAATGAATATGCGCTGAAAGCTTGTCAGTTTTCACTTTCACTTTCTGTATAGTGCACAATTGACAGGGTTTTGAGACTTCTTCACCAGTATAACTCTCACGCAAAGTTTGCACAGTGTTGTGTGATATCCACTGACTCGCCTTCATGGTTTAAAATGTAATTCAAATTCAAATATTGTTACGTGACATTTTTCTTTATCACCAACTGCCAAATGATGGACAACGGTTCACATTTCCCATGATAATAAAATTAAGTAGACTAAAAATTAAGTAAATAAAGTGAAAAGTGAAAGAAGTCAATTAATGATCATGTAAATTAATAAAAGAGGTGCCGGTGTATATGTACACAGGTGGCTTGGAAAACTTGGGTAATGTGGTTTATCCATTTCGCAACAAGAACGGGAGGTAAGCAACAGTTTGCTAAATTGCAGTTACAGAACTTAAAAATCTACTTCTTTTCGTTTTCTTTAAAATTAAATGGTTTAACTTCTGTGTTTCCGCAGGCGCAGTGAGGAACAAAACACTGAGATTAGGGCAAATCAACTATACGATACTCTCACAAGGGGCGACCAAAATTTCTGACATGCCAGAAATGCATCCGACCATCCGATTGCCGGTTGGGCGAGGATTATCGCCTCTCGTTTCCCCCTGTACACTGCAAGAACACTGCACGACACACGATAAAGCTGAAAATCGAGTCCGAATTTGGCTCAAAATCAGACAAAAATCGCACAGTGTATGCCCAGCCTTACAGTATGTGTTGCCAAACTGCAATTATTTGTTCTAGAGAACCCAGAATAAGATTTATTTACAGAAAGTTGTTGTTCAAAACTTTGGACCGCACTGACTTTCCTGCAAAAGCTGATCTTATGGAAAAAACAAACTGATTATGTGCACACAAGAAAACTGTATATAGTGAGAAAGCTACGTGAGAGCTAGGCCTGCGTTTGCGTTTAAATGCACTGTGTAAGCAACATACTCTAGTCCCCCACCCCAATGCAATTCGTGCCCACAGCCAACAAACCACACACACAGTCATCTGTACACAGTCATTTGTGTATTCCAATCAAACACTGGTTCCTTTTAATTTTCAGGAATGACTCAAGTCTCTGTATGTACACACTTCAACAATGAAATGACAAAAGCACTACTCTAGAATGAGGTCATAAATAAAAGATTGGTACACACTGAAGAGAGCATTGTCTTTGTAAGCTATTACAAAGGAACATTTTGTTTCTCAGATGCATAGCCAATATAAATGTGCTTAGACCACCATAATACTGCCATTTTGCTACATCTACTTTAGGAAGATCAGAACCTCAACAATCTTTATCAGATCAGAGCCTCATGGTACAGGTTCTACAAAAAACTTTAAACCTTATATTAAAGCAATAAGTAAAGAGGCCTTTAATTGTATATAGCATGATGTACTGATTCAAGCATATGATGATGCGTTTTGTGAAATGCACTTTCATTTACTTTCCATAACATTATTTAAAGTTAAATTATAAATGTTGTTCTCAATAAGCGCAGAGGCTTGGTGTGGCCAGTGAAAGAGCTTGAAAACATTTCCTGTCTCTTGACCAGCATTATTATTGAAATAAGACAGTAATTTGATTCCAGATATCAGCAGTGGACAAAAACAGGAGTAGTGATGGATGGAAAAAGAGACAATGATGTTTAAAGGGGTTATGAATATGAACTGCTTTTTTATTTTATAATGTTCTCTGAGGTCCACTTATAATGTTAGCAATATTTTTACATCAAAATAGTATAATTTAGAAGTAATAGGCTATTTTCTATCCTGTTTTTGAGCCTCTCTTTGAGGGTGTGTTCACACTTGGCATGTTTGGTTAGATTAAAACGATTGCTCTGTTAGTGCGGTTCATTTGAATAAGTGTGAACGCTGCCATCTGAACCCTGGTACGCACCAAACAAACATTGGTCCATGTTGCGTTCATATTTAATTCAAACCACACCAAAGACATGTAAACAAACAAAAACAGGAAGATGAGACCCTAAAAAGGAAAGAATGATCACGCATAGCTGTTTTTTCTTGTCATAGTCGCGATGTTGCCCACAGTTTGGTACAGGCAGAACCACATCTCCTCGCAGCAGTAATTCCTGCCGCTGTTTTGACTCTTTCACACATAAGCTCTTCACGAGTTCTCAGTTGGTCAAAATACCATCAAATGTAGGCTATGCACAGCGAGAGCATTTAGTCACAGCACGCAGCATTGTTTTGGATGTTCAGTAAAGTTCCGTCTCAAAATAGGCAATACGCTATAAAGGCAGACCAATCAGGTTGTGATTGTATCCGTGTGCCTTTAGGTTTATCTTTAGGTTCGGTGAAACCTTTTTTTTTTTTGGACCAAACAAACCAAGTTAGCCGATCTAGAAGTGTGACGCACCCTGAAACACTCCATTTTGACTGGCATGCCACGTTAAAGACTTAAACTAAACGCCCACTGCTCTGATTGGGTAACTGTTTTGCATATTAAAATAATTTTCAACATCCCCGTCATTACACGTGTGGAATTGTTTTGATAACTTCTGATGTTGAAAAATGCAAGTAGAGGTAACTGCAGGCTGGAGCAATGGGCGTGGCAAGAGTTAGGGGCGTGACAAGAGGTAGGGGCGTGCCGTAAGGTCTTTACAATTGGACGCGAAAGCTTCCTGATCCGCATAAAAGCAAGCCATAAACTTAATCACTATTGACCAACAAATAATTATACAAGACCAAATACATTTATTTCACTGTAAAAATATCAATAATGATATTGAGAATACATTCAAAAGTACGTTACCTTCGAAACCTTCTGTATGGCGCGGTTACATGACGTCATCACCACCGCGACTTTTTTAGGATCAGTCATTAAAAAACAAATTGAACAAAATTGCACTTTTTGTAACACATCGCTTGAAGATATTGAACCTTTATTTTTGTATTGCCCTTTTTCTTTTTGGACTGACTTTAAAATAGATATGACAAACAAATTAGTCTTAATTTAGAACCTCATGACATTTTACTTTGTTTCCAAAACCTATATTTTTCTGAAAAACAAAATTATATAATTACATTTTGACAGTTTTATTCATAAGACAAAAATAACTCAAAAGAAACCCTCCTATATTACCTTTTACAACACTGATCTCACAGTAACCTATACTTTGAAACCCTTTCAAACATGAGATCACAAAACAAAACGTTTTTGAAAATATCTATAACTGCCTTGATATTATAAACTTTTATTTTAGTATTTATTTATATTATGTTCATTTTATACTTCAGTTGTTATTATTCTCTGGTTTACACATTTTGAGCTGTATTTACAATGCCTTGTATCTTGTTTTTTTATTGCATTATACTTGAAATGTCAGTACTTGAACTAAATAATAAAATAAAATCATTAAAAAAGAAATTAAATTATTCTTTTAAAGATAAAAATGTCTCCTGACACTATGAAGTCATACTAGTTTTGTACTTTCAAGTACATACAAACTAAAAGTAATGTTATTTTTATAATAATGGTACAGGAAATGTTTTTGCTGTATAAAGGCATGCATATATACGCGTTTGATCAAACACTCACCATATAATAAAAAAAAAAATCACCATATAATAAAAAAATTAAGTAAAAACAGTTTAATAAACTTCTAAGTGGAATTTATCAATTAAGCAAAACAAACACCATTTTATCCCAAAAACATTTATTCAGTTCAGTAGTCATTTTTACAATTAATTTTTTTAATTTGTCATCAAAGGCTTGTGTTCAAAGTCAAAACTCATTCCTCTATTACTCATTCCTCTATTACTCATTCCTCTATTACTCACTATTACTCATTCCTCTATTACTCATTCCTCTATTACTCATTCCTCTATTACTCATTTATACCATAGTAGCAGTCCATAGAACAGAAGCCATCAAATTCTCTATCTGAATAGAACGCAGTAAAGACCCCCCTCTTTCCATTGCCGCAATATCCAGTGGTGTTTTTGTAGAGGAATCCACAGGCATCACATCTGGTGAGCTTAAACTCCACCCTTTATTCCTCCCTCACATCCAGATTGACTGACTTCCAGTCAACGATACCTACAAGATAAAAGAAAAAATGAATTTTTAATGCAAAAAATCTGAAGACTCACCTCAGAAAAGTCAAAAGCCACCCCCAGAGAAATGTACAGGCCATACTGAAATTCAAAGGCTACTTGTTTAGACCTTTTTTTATTTGATTTCTAAATGAAAAAAAAGGAAAATGCTGAATGGTTTAGAACTGAACCACCATACAGCAGCTGAGAACATTTGAACAAGAACTGTTCAACTGGAACTTCTGAACATGAACTATTGAGCCATGTAAAAGACCTGCACACTTGACTGTATCTCCCATCACTAAGACCACTTGCGCAGAGTGAAGCAAGAAAAAACACTTGTTTCAGCTTTGGACGCAAAATCTGAAAATGGTTGTTAAAAAACACAAAATATAGAAATCAATTTGACATGGATAAAAATGTCTTGACTTACACAAAGCATCCAGTGTGACTTGATCCATGATGGAAATAGAATGCAGTCTTTTGTAGAAGCATCAACCTATCACAAATAAATATAATACAAAATGGTGCACAATGTTTATTTTGCTCTGTGAAATCTTTTTGCCCGCTTTGAAAGAATGCTTACAACACATATGCCACATAAAAAGATTACCTCCGCCAATCTTCTCTCCGTCTAAAGGAAATGACGATTTTTTTTCAGCTAAAGGAAATTACGTTTAACTATGGTTACTGCTGATTGGCCAACGCAGTTGCCAGGAGGAAACTCCTTTGACCAATGAGAAACCTCTTGCCACTCCCCTACCTCTTACCACGCCTATACCTCTTGCCACGCCCATTACTCCAGGCTGCAGCTACCCCTGTCTCGAAAAATGGCAACCAGTGAAATTCAACCATACACGTTTGAGCCAGTGTCTGATCCTGAATCAGAAGACAATGAACCTACACCTCATATACCAAGGATACTCCAGTCTGCGACAGCATAGTAATTAATAGTGGTCATCTGCAATTGATTTTTTGATGGCTGATGCCGATATCTTGGAGGAGCCCCAACACTGCACATTTTAGATGTCTCTCTTATCTGACAGGTTCATTTGAGATTGGAGTGCTAATGAGCTTATCAGTTGAATCAAGTGTGTTTGATTAGATTTGCAGTGTTGGGGGAACATCAGGATTGGGAACCACTGTTTTATGCCCGTACACATTGTACGATTTTGGGCTGTCCAAGATGAAAGATGATTAATCATGGCGATTTCTGTGGTCTTGGCTCCTAAACGGTGGTCCTAATTCGTACAGAGAGAGGGGTTCAAAGATGGACGTTTTCACGGTCTTGTGATCAAAGATAGCCTGCGATCATTTTCTGACAGTGTCAGAAATTTAGCATGATCATCTCACAGTGTGTTTGCTGTTCTGCTGACTAGCCAATAAAAAAAAGCGCTAAAACTAATTACCTCAAGCTCCATTTGCAAGATTGGCATGCCAAGTTGGCCTCTTTTCCCCTAGCCATGACCAAACATTACAGTTTAGTTTATATGCTTTACTGTGCAGTCATTTAACCATGTACAAGATAAGTACAATTTTATTCATTAATGGAAATGAATTGCTAATATCCCCAAAAATGCAATCAACCATGAATAAATGTATTTATTCAGTGACATGGATTGCTTTTTCAATATGTATTCACATGACATCAAAAATGTGAACGCAAACAGAAAACCCAACATGAATGAAGCTACAGTACGAAACGTGAATCACAATATCCTATTCCTAACCATTCTCTAAAACATGGAAAATTAATAGGGAATTCATAGTAACACCTAAACGTCTTATAGTGATAATAATTTAGCATACTGAACTATCTATTATTATTTTGGGAACTAGTTTGAGCAAAGAATTTATGTTTTGGGGTGTTCAAGCCAATCCCCCTCAGGTTGTATAGTAGTACCATGTACTACTATACATTTCGCTTGTCTGGTTTATGCTACTCTGAGCAATGTTTGAACTTTGTATGCTGAGCACCTTCTTGCGTGGTTTTTGCCTCTCCACGATGACTCGCTTGGTTTAATCCTCAAATGTAAGTCGCTTTGGATAAAAGCATCTGCTAAATGACTAAATGTAAATGTAAATGTAGTATAGTTGGCGTTAGTACCAGTATCATTAGTGTGAAAACTTTGCAGCATCATTACTTTCACAGGTTGTTGATTCATGTTTTATATGTTGATACATCAAATAACTTGTTTGGTTACAGCTATTTCAGTACACTTTCAATTCAGCCTGTAGCTCTGTAGCTTCCAGCTCTGTTCCATGGATCAAGGCTTGCATTTCACATCCTGCCCATGCCATGATCATGTGCGAAGTACTTACAGGTTATGTTTTAATGCAGAACTGGGCTTTCTTTGCTAGTGAAAGTACTTCCTCATTATCACTGTCAACTCTCTTCCTTTCTGGCTCTTCCTGGCTTCTTTGGCTGTTAATGACAATACCAGGCTACATTTTGTTTTTGTAAAACTTGTCTCTGTGTGCATTTTTAGCCATCTTTGCGATTTTAATGTTATTTTTTTCCTTTGGATGAATTCCTTGTGTTGTAGCATTTGTCATTTGACAACAGCATTAGATAAAAATGTCTGCAAAATCAATATATGGAATGCTATGTGTGTGTGTGTGTGTGTACGTGTGTGTGTCAAAATGTCCCAAAAAGATGGCAATATCTGAAATCCTTGTCCTTGTGGGGATATATTTTGGTCCCCGTACTTATAAATCATACTAAGGGGTGTTTTTTTTAAATGTATAAATGCAGAAAGTTTTATGTGATGGGTAGGTGTATGTCTTTGTATGTCTGTGGAAAGTTCCCATAAAATGTGAAAGCCCAACGTGTGTGTGTGTGTGTGTGTGTGTGTGTGTGTGTGTTTGTGTGTGTGTGTGTGTGTGTGTGTTCACTTGATTAATAAGACTACAGTAGACACTTAATACAAGTAAAAAAATGCAGATGTGAATGCTTGACCAACAACGCATTACAAGTGTGAAATCCTGTTGTACATGCTTAACAAGTGTTCTTGCATTATGACGAGGAATCCCTACTCAAGAAGTCAGCTGATGGAGTTTTGGTTCCTTGCCACTGTTGCCTTTTTTGCCTTTCTTCGCCTTTGTCGCCATTGGCTTTTGGCTTGCTGAGTTGGGGACATTTCATTTTATATTTAACAATATTATTACAACATTATTTTCCTGTTATCTCTGTAAAGCTGCTTTGAAACAATCTGTATTGTATAAAGTGCTATATAAATAAAGGTGACTTGACTTGACTTGAAGTGATAGTTACCTTCAAATGTCTGTGCCAAAGCTAGAAGCATGTGTTAAAGTTTATCTAGCTAGCTTAACTAGTTTAACTAAATATAAATTTCAAACACAGCAGATGTGCCCAACACACATAACAAAACCAATGACCCCATTCCCCTAGTTGAATTCAATTCACATTTATTTGTATAGTCAGTCTGATGTCCCCTCTCCCACTGTGGTTCTTGTTTCAGTCTGTAGGAATGTTTCAGTTCTCTCTGGACCATGTCAGGCTCCTCTTTGATTTTACCAAGTTGCTGGACTTTGGACTACAGCTCTGGCCATGCGCATGCCTGAGTGTAATATTCTATTTTAAAGGTACCTAAATTTGTTTTGGAGTCTCCTATAATAGGTTTATATGGCCCAGTCTGTTGTGATTGGTCTACCGCTTACAGCGCGTATCGGAAACAAAATGGCTATTACCATTTCTGAATTTCAGCTCCAGATCTCCCTCGGTGATATACATAGTGATTCAAACTGTAACAATGGCATTGATTTTACCATATGAATTCCAGCCTTTTGAAGTACATGCAAAGTGTATGCTTTAGCATCGTAGAAATCAGTCTTCTTGACATGTCGACAACACAAATCAAACTCTTCCAGTCTCAGCTATACCTAAAAATTTTCAAGGGTCAAAGTAGATGTTGTTAGCGGGCAGCCAATGAAGACCATAGGCTGGCTTCATGCTAATTTGTTACATTGTTAAGGTTAAGGACTTATTTCGGCAGTTCAGAATCGATTATTTCTTTTAGGAGACCATAACTTTATTTATTGTGCACTTTGATCTTTTAAAAGCTTTGCAGACCTTTTACATTCACAAACAGCTGTAATACACACTGCATGAAAGGTAATTTTCAAAAAAGCATCATAGGGGCACTTGGACTGTTTTGTGTATTAAATATCCTACTAAGTGACTGGTGTTAAATATGCTTTATTTATCAATGTTGGATTTCTATGTTCTCATGTTTTTATTTGTTTATCACTAATCTAAATGAACACTGTTCTAAATTACCAAAAAACGATAGTTATAATTGTTATACATAAACCACAGAATCTTGATCTATTTGAACATGGAAAAGAATAGCCTATTTAAGAAACTAAGTGTCAGATTTACTAAACCGGGGCAAATTAGAGTGAGAGCGCAATTCCAAAAAAGAGCTGATGTGAGTGAAAAGTTTCCCTAATGACCAACACAATATATCAAGAGCAGCGCAAATTAGTGTCTGGTTTAAGACGTGCTTTTTTTGGGAGGTAAATAATGGCGCAAATACCAGTAAATTGACAGGCGTAAACCACCTTGTGTGATTCATTTAAATACTCTCCTCCCATAAATTTTGCGTCTGAAAGGGAAAATCCTACAATTGCATCTGCAATAAGGTCAGCCGCAAAAATAACTGTCCATGACTTTTCAGTGCTAAATTTTCTCTACGTGTCTTCAGTAAATCCTGACAGTAGTTTTTTAACGCCAAAAGAGGGGTAGCTGTTAGTACACCTTGCCCATAGTATTAAAAAGTTCGATAGTAACAGGTCACCTGTGAGAAATTTTAATTGTTGCATGTTTACCTCTTCAGATGAACTGTAAAATGAAAGAGTGCATCAAAGAGTTAGGCCTATGTGTGAGGACCTTCTCATTCTCAGCTTGCACTGGTGGCAGATGGAGGTGGACTGCAGTGGCTGCATACTAGCTTCCCACTCAAGAATGCCCCTAGAGAATGCAGGAATTCATTCAAACAGCAGCGCAGGAGTGAAAGACTATTAATACACTGTACTGATGGCCTTCATGAAATTAGCATTGCTGGTTATCAGAATGAGGTCTGGTCCCAGTATAGGATGATGGTCTGCAGATGTGTTGTTCCCAGTTAGAACTCTGGTTTGCTGGTTGACCAGCTTGATTTGAGTTTAAAAATGCTGGTGTGTTGTTCCTATGTGATTTGAAATCTTGTGTGCTGGCAGATCAAAATATGTTGTGTTTGAATGCTTTTTACCCAGTGGCAAATCCAGACTTATTTTGATGAGGTGGCCCATGTGAGGCATTTAAAGGTGGCAAGCTGCAAAATCGGACTTTTCTCTAATAAGGACATATTGCTGGCATCACTTTAATCGCATATTTAGTTGAAATTGAAAATGTACTTACAGACTTAGTGCAAAGGCTTAGTCCTTTAAAGGGAAAGGTCTCCCAAAAAAATTCAAATAAGTAAATGTCATCATTTATTTATCCTCATGTTGGTCTAAAGGTCTAAAGTTGTTTTGAAATTCACTGACTCATGGTATTGACAAAAACAGTCCAAACAATCAAAGTGTGTTCTACAGAAGAAAGTTATACAGTTTTGCAATGGCAGGTTTATTATCTTTTGTCCTATAACAGCACTATCCATACAAATTACTTTAAGAGTTCTGTCCCATTAACAGCACATATCCGAGTGAGTTGCTGCATGCATGTAAAGGTTGTAGCAGTAATGTGTAAAAATTTGTTTAATAAAAGTTCATTAGTACACATCTGTAATTAATGTTACTTTAGGGCCCTATAAAATCCGTTTTATTTTTTCCCAAATTCCGTTTTATTTTTTGCAAATTCCTTTTTTTCCGTTTTAATTTTTGGGAATTCAGTTTTTTTTTTTTACCCTTTACTGTTATTTTAATCGTAAAAAGATTGTGCTTTTAATATTAATTATTAAAATGTACACAAATAAAATAGGAATGACCTTAAATTTATTGAGGTAACAAACATCACATTTACTCTAAGTACTTCAAGTAACAACAAAATATTAATGGTTAAGAGCTTTAAACTGTCCAGTAAAATAAATTATATTAGTTTATATAAGTTTAAATAAAAGTGCTCCATTAGCTTTTTCTTTCAAGTAAAAAAAAACCTCTCAATTTCAGAATTATACATAAAGTACATATAAGAATCATCTTTTCCATACAGTAGCCTACATTAAAGTGCATCAAAAACAAGGCAAAATACAAGTACTCCCTGAGTTATGAAATTAAAGTTGACTTTGTCATCATGTAACAGCCAAAAACATTTGATAAAAACTTACAAAACAAGAGTTCACCTGACACATAAAAGCAGAGCCGTGGAGAGCCGCTTCGCCATGTTTTGAAGGGGGAAGGGGAGCTGAAATGACGGGAGGGGTTGTGTCGCCCAGATTTGTTTCCCCCGGTCTGCATTTTCCCCAGACATACGTTCTTCTCCCACACAAAACCAGAATTTCATTACAAATATGTAAAATTTTGCGAAATTCCGCGAAATTCCGCGTTAACACTAGATTCCGCGTTAATTTGCCAATTCCGCGAATCCCTGATCGCGGAAATTATAGGGCCCTATTAATAGATGTATTTCCGCTCCGAATTATCGTTGTTCATTTTATAATGTTAAAGGAGTAGTTCACTTCAGAATTAAAATTTCCTGATAATTTACTCACCCCCTCGTCATCCAAGATGTTCATCTCTTTCTTTCTTCAGTCAAAAAGAAATCTGTCATGATTCTGCCTTAGTATCCTTGATTTTCCTAGTCGTGAGGCAGGATCATGATAGAATCATGTTTTGTGTACAAGAGCATGGCCAATTGTTTGGGTACAAGCTGTACCATGTGCTTGTGTTGTCTCGTTACGTTACCCCGCCCCCTTGTTATCCCGTCTCGTCATTAATGTCTAGTCAGTTTCACCTGTCCTTGTCATTAGTGTTCCCTTTATAATCCCCTTGTGTTTGCTGTCCTGTGTCGGTTCATTGTTTGATGTTGTGTGAGTCTAGCTGTAAGTAATTCATTGAGAAGTCTGTTATTTGAGAAGTGTCTGTTCCTGTCTTAGTTTTGTTCCTGTCTTAGTTTCAAGTCATAGTCTGGTGTGTTCTACACTGTCTTATTTTGCCCCCTCGTGGGTTTTATTTTCTGTTTTTGTCCTAAATAAATCCTTTGAGAGTCATCTGCTGTCTGCGCCTGGGTTCTCCTTTCTGTCCACATAACAGAATGAACCGACCAGAACCGAACCCAGCAGACGTTCAATCCGTCTCCGCTTCCAGCCTTCTGACCCGGAACTGTGGTGGCGCTCGGCTATCTCTGACAGTTCCAATGGCAAGCTTCCTTTCCCTCCCCAGTGAGTTGACCCTGAAGAGGTACGCCCAGGTCATTGAGGAGAGGAGGTTCTTCCTGCCGGAGACCCTGGTCAACCGCTACCTCGTCACGGGTCTCAAAGTCCTCCCTCCCCTTGCTGAACGAGAGTTTGGTCCGCCGTCCGTTTCGCAACATGGTGGACTACTTGTCTCGGAAGGAGCAGCCAGGTCGACCAGGATCTTCACCTCCTGCCACACTTCCAGTCATCCCTGAGGGTCGCATGTTAGCCGTCGTGACACAGGAGGACAAAGCATCTTCCACCCTGACTGCCGGTTCACCACCCGTGTCCGTCAGCACCCGTGGAAAGCGTGGAAGACGTTTGTCGTGGGAGTCAGCGTCGGAGTCGTCCTCGACGGAATCCCCCTTGCCTGCGGTGGTCTCGCCAGTACCTGCTTCGTCTCCCTCTTCGCCCCCCTTACCGGTCTCAATCCTGGCTACGGACTCAGCTCCGCGACCCAGAAGGAAGAAGAGGAGGAAGGGAGCCTCTTGTCCTCTGTCTCTGTCTCCCCCAGAGCCCGCTCCAGCAAGCGCCGTCCATGAGCCCGCTCCAGCAAGCGCCGTCCATGAGCCCGCTCCAGCAAGCGCCGTCCATGAGCCCGCTCCAGCAAGCGCCGTCCCAGAATCTACTGAGAGACTCGCGGCCGATCTAGCCGCAAAAAAGGTCCTGAAATCGGTTTCTGCTCGTCATGAGATGCCCATCTTCCTTGCTGCAAAGACCCTGTCTGATTATTTGTCTTGTCTAGCCAAAATCCTAGAAGTCCCTGTCTGTCCTGTCTCGTCCCCAGCCCCGGTATCTGCCACTGAGATCGCTGCACCCAGTCCTGCCCCTTCGCCTGCTATGTCCCCCGTCAGGAGTCCCGTTTCCTCACCCTCTGTGTCCTCCGTGTTTGAATCTGTTGCTGCCACCACTGAAGCAGTATCCCAGACTGTTTCCCCGTTCGTCCCTGTCTCCACCAGCCCCCGGACTATTTCCCCGTTTGTCCCTGTCACCACTAGTCCCCGGACTATTTCCCCGTTTGTCCCTGTCACCACTAGTCCCCGGACTATTTCCCCGTTTGTCCCTGTCACCACTAGTCCCCGGACTGTTTCCCCGTTTGTCCCTGTCGCCACTAGTCCCCGGACTGTTTCCCCGTTTGTCCCTGTCGCCACTAGTCCCCGGACTGTTTTCCCTGTCTCCACTAAGCCCCGGACTGTTTCCCCCAAGACCTCTCCTCGTGTGTCTCCGTCTAAACCTGCCCAGAGTCCTTGTCCTCAGCCCTCATCCAGTAGACCCAAGACCCCCAGTCCTCCCATCCACCCTGGACCTCCCCCATGAACTCTGTGTTTCCTCCACCTCCTTTGCCTTGTTGTTGTATTTGATGTTTCACCCCAGCCCTGTTATTGTTTTTTCATGTTTGCCATTATTAATGTTTTCCATGTTTTGTTGGTTTGTGTATTTGTCACAGTCTGTCATGTCCCGTGTTTAATGTCCCCTTGAGGAGCGTCTGGTAGCCGCTCCTTAAGGTGGGGGTTCTGTCATGATTCTGCCTTAGTATCCTTGATTTTCCTAGTCGTGAGGCAGGATCATGACAGAATCATGTTTTGTGTACAAGAGCATGGCCAATTGTTTGGGCCATGTGCTTGTGTTGTCTCGTTACGTTACCCCGCCCCCTTGTTATCCCGTTTCGTCATTAATGTCTAGTCAGTTTCACCTGTCCTTGTCATTAGTGTTCCCTTTATAATCCCCTTGTGTTTGCTGTCCTGTGTCGGTTCATTGTTTGACGTTGTGTGAGTCTAGCTGTAAGGAATTCATTGAGAAGTCTGTTATTTGAGAAGTGTCTGTTCCTGTCTTTGTTTTGTTCCTGTCTTAGTTTTAAGTCATTGTCTGGTGTGTTCTACACTGTCTTGTTTTGCCCCCTCGTGGGTTTTATTTTCTGTTTTTGTCCTAAATAAATCCTTTGAGAGTCATCTGCTGTCTGCGCCTGGGTTCTCCTTTCCGTCCACATAACAAAATCAAGGTTTTTGAGGAAAACATTCCAGGATTTTTCTCCATATAGTGGACTTCAATGGAGTCCAACAAATGGGGTTGAAGGTCCAAATTGCAGTTTCAGTGCAGCTTCAAAAGCTTTACATGATCCCAGCTGAGGAATAAGGGTCTTATCTAGCCACACCACTGGTCATTTTCTAAAAATAAAATAATGTATATACTTTTTAACCCCAAATGCTCGTCTTGCATTAGCTCTGCGATGCACCACGCATTATGTAATCATGTTGAAAGATTTGAAGCTGTACTGTAACTGTCATTCAATATGAAAATAAATGTGTATTATTTGGTTAACTATGTATAAATGTTCTTAATCAATGGTCTTAATATTTGTAGCGGTCTCATCTTGTGTGCTTTCTTTCCCAAGCGCAGCTGCATAGTAAAGATTCCTGATGTAAATAAAGTAAAATAAAAAACTTTTTTCCAGTACGGTTACGTTCACACACAGTTCAGTTATTTACAGGAGTGTCAACTGCACTCTATAACTGAACTCTCACCTGTAAATTTTCAGGACAAGCCATTTGGTAGGAGAAGCCATGTGCCTTTATGATCATTCTCAATGAGTTCCCTTCCGAGAGTGGTAACTCTACATTGCGTAGCTACTCTGCGGGAACTCCTGCCTTCTCCACTTTTGTTGAAATCTTATGGGCTAACGCCAGCTTGGAACAGCTGGCCAATTGTCGAAAAAAAATGCAAATACTGATTAGGGTTGGGTATCGGTTGGGTTTTATCTGATACCAGTACCTACTCGGTATTTTTTAAACGGTTCCGTTGCTTAAACGGTTCTTGAAACGGTACTTAAGAAAACGAAACCACACACACTTTGTCAAAAAATAATACCCTTTTATTTACAGGGCCAAACTGGTAACATATGGTAATAATAAATAAACCAATATAAAATAAAAATTCACATTTACATAATATCAAATAAAACAATATTGTATCAAACAATGTAATACTAATACTGGAGATTAATAGAGATTACTACCAGGGTAATCTAATCTCGACATGGCTCCAGGTTCCCATGTTCTGTCTGCTTGAACCAGTCATGTAAGTTATCTGGTCATTGTACTAGTTACGGCAGCGCTTAGCTTGGCGAGTTTGGTATTTCGTTCCCACTGTGTCTTAGCTACGCAGCGTTGCCACGTGCATGCACTGCGCCAACCTGCCGGTGCGCACTCGAGAGGGTTTTTGCTATTACGGGGTCGAGGCCCATTGCTGCCAGCGAGCTGCAGTCTACAAACTAGCAAAAGCGGCCATAGAACTAATAAGGCCCCGGTGTCATTTTCTAGACATGTGGACAGTTATTCCAGGCGTTTCACCTTGGCTACTGGGGATAATTCAACACGGGTATTCTCTTCAGTCCAGACGCAGACCACCCCGCATCAGGCGTGGGTCCGTCACTGACTTTGCCTCAAAATGCTCCGTTCTGAAAATGGAAGTGCACACAGCTGCTATTTCGTGGTGCCCAATAGGGATGGAGGACTCCGTCTGATACTGGACCCAAGACCCATCAACCGAGCACTTCACTAACGCACGTTCAGGAGGAAAGACCCCCCTTAACATGTGAGCTCACTTGTCGAGGTCTATCGCCTCTTCATGAGCCTTTTGGGTTGTATGTTTTGCAACCGGCTGATCACAGAACAGTACTTTTAGTGAGTGATTATCCTCAATTATCTCCTAGTCTTGAATCTTGACTAAGGGTTTGCGCAGTCGTTGCCGCTTCGGCTGCTGACGCTGTGCTTATGTACATGATGTGTGTTTATGTCGTTATGTTGCCCTGTATCCTTCAGTGCAACTGGCTATACTGGTTTAACTTCGTATATTCACAGTTGTCGTCGCTACGGCCGCTGACGCTATACTGATATGTTTTATGCTGTTATGTTGCCCTGTATCCTTCAGTGCAACTGGCTATTCTGATCTAACTGCGTATATTCACAGTTGTCGTCGCTATGGCCGCTGACACTGTGCTTATGTACATACTGATTTGTGTTTATGCCGTTATGTTGCCCTCTATCCTTCAGTGCAACTGGCTATTCTGATCTAACTACGTATATTCACAGTTGTCGTCGCTACGGCTGCTGACGCTGTCCTTATGTACATACTGATATGTGTTTATGCTGTTATGTTGCCCTGTATCCTTCAACGCAACTGGCTATTCTGATCTAACTGCGTATATTCACAGTTGTCGTCGCTACGGCCGCTGATGCTGTGCTTATGTACATACTAATATGTGTTTATGCTGTTATGTTGCCCTGTATCCTTCAGTGCAACTGGCTATTCTGATCTAACTGCGTATATGCACAGTTGTCGCCGTGGATATACTCTCAGGGAACCGAGGTTAAGATAGTAACCGGAGAAGTAAAAGAGAAGTGCAAGCCACTGAACGTTGAGACACTCCAGTGATTAGCTCATGTGACTAAAAACAATCTTCCTCTCAAGGAAACCTTGACTCTCTGTGAGATAAGTGAATGAAAGCCTTGAATTACTGCACCTATGTCAGCCAAGTCAGAAAGTTGGGGGCAGATCTTTTCTGGTTAATTCCAATATCAAAGGCTGATATGTCGAGTAGAATGAGGAAAGATGATGTGGAGTATGCTCTTGACAACCAAAGAGTTTAAGCAACAGACAAGATGGTCTCTTTGAAATGAAAAGGGGGAGATTGGTCTGTAAACTGATGTAGGATTAAGAGAAGGGAGAGAACAAAGGAATAGTTTTGGGTGAAAGAACTGGTTTCTGATAGTTGCCACCTTATTGGTAAAATAGGTGGCAAAGCCCTCATCAGTTAAAAAAGTAGTGGTAGGTAGTGACTTAGGACATAGTAGAGAGAGGAGAATATTGTGGGTGTTTGAGATGTTGCTTGTTTTGTTCTGGTAGTATGAGACCTTGGCAGCAGACACATGAGAGAAAAATTATGACAGGAGAAAGTGAACTTGCTCAGGTCAGCTTGATTTTTAACTTACATTTACTCTCAGAGCGCTGACACTGTCTATATTGGACGTGAGCGTCAAAGCTCAATGTGACCAAAGACAAAAGAACTAATAATCAGTAGTTAAGTTTCCTTGGACACCTTTTGTATCAAAGGGAACGAAATCAGTTCGATTGATGAATCTAAACATACTGTTTACATGAACACTAAATAAAGTGATTGGGTTGATGTGCAGGTTTATACTGTATTTCACACAAGCTTAAAAAAAATGCGCACACTGCACTAATATATGAGCTTCCCGCTGTTTGTGCACACTAACCATCCTCCTACCACTGCTTCTATTCTTTGTTTTAGAAGCAAACTTTAGATTTATCTATTTCGGTCCTTATTAGGAAACGATGAGCACACTGAGCTTTGTGCCATGCTTCTAATCATGCAGTTAAAAAAGAGGTCGACCGATTTTTGGCATTTTAGAATGAATCGGCATCGATCGTGCTGCTAACTAGGCCGATTAATAGGCAGGCACAACTGCAGACAGCTAAGCATTGTTTTGGAACACATGACACTGCCTCTTACAGCAAGCAGATTGCCAGTCCCCCTCTGCCTGCTAACTTTTTGAAGAGGACTACCTGGTAACTTCCCAAGAAATTATAATTTTTGTGTTTTTAAGCCTTTCCTATTTAAATATTGAAGCCCACGTAGACTGGAAAGCACCCTCATCAGTTTGGTGCTCGTGTTTCGTGTGTGTAGCAACACACATCCAGATCAACGCGTCTCACAGCGCGCGAATAGTATACTATAAGTATAGTTTAATAGCGCATCTGAAAAATAGCAGAGGAAGCAGTGAGCTGGTGCGGGGAAAGTGCATTGTCCAATTTGTTCTAAGCATGAGACAAGCTTTATATTAAGGGTGTCAAAATAGCCCCGTCAGATGCTCTGACAGATACATGTGCTGACTGACAGATAGATACTTGCGCTGTTTAATGTGTTTGAGATGTAGTGCTTTCCTCAGTACATAACTTACATTTCACAGGTATATTCTTCAAATGTATTAGAAACTCGTGCAAATATTTCCATTTTGCTGTCAGGAGTGAATCTCTGCTAAACTTCACAGATTTCTTTGAATGAGCGCCGCCGCAAACATGCGAGAAAAACAGACTGAGCACAATAGAATAGGAGCAAAACAAAAATATACATATTGCTAAAAACAATAAATGTGCCATATGTACAATTTTCGGAAAATCGGCCGACAAATCGGCGGCATCGGCCAGAGAAAATCCCATATCGGTGGACCTCTAGTTAAAACTCCCTTTCTCACGCCCAAAACAAGGTGTCTGTGTATTGAGAGACCAAAGTGAGCTGTGAGACAATGTTGTACTGCACTACTTTACATATGATGAGTAAAAGGAAAACATTAGATTGACACGATTCATATACATCATTTACACTACCCAGCAAGCAATAGCCAGCATTTCACAATCTAGGTTAACTATAGACCTGATATAGTCCGGCTATGAGTAACCCACTTCTAGCCAAAATTACCTTAAATTTGGTTACATGTAATTTATCCCAAAATAACTTGCGAGGTGTATGATATTCCATCATGCAAGCAAAGTCAACAGTGATTACAAGGGTGTTTGGTTGCATTTCTTTGACATGTTCTATGCATAGCCTGTTTGTCTACTCTTGGGCTATGGTTAGACGTCTTTTAAATTTTGCAGTCCAAATTTTGCCTTGTTTTAGCCTAGACGTCAGGGCTATGTTTGGACGTCTATTAGACGTCTTTTAAATGCAAAATTGCTTGCTGGGTATATTCAACAGCAACAACAGCTCGTCCTGTGTGTCGTTCATAATTAGCCCATTTCTACGTGATTGCGCATGTGTAGAACTTTCCAGTTTCGGTTTCCAATCTGATCAAGTGTTTACATTTCCCATCAAACGGATTAGAAAAGGTTTAAACCACCCCTTACAATCCTAATTAAATTTCAATCGTATTTGACCAATTCAATCAGATTGACGTGGTTACATGTGACTTTTTTTATTCTGACTGCTACTAGTCTGATTACAATCGGATTATTAGGGTCCATGTAAACGCAGATAGTGATGCTGTCAACACTGGATGTTGGTAACAAATCCTTGACAGTAAACTGGGCTACTTTTGACATGAAGGATAAATGTATTTGCTATGGTCGCTTTGATGTCCAGTGTGGACAGCTTGAAGCTGTTGCTGCATGGCGCTACACAAAAAAACGGTTGCACTTGGTGTAGTGCATGAGCTTGGTCCGATGGTCACAAAGAGCATCTGTGTGTCAGAGAAATACTCTTTGAGGAAGGGACTTAGGGGGTCAAAGAAGGACATAGGAATGCTATGTTGTACCATGGTGCTGGAGCCTTCTTTTAGGTGTTACTATTTGATAAGTTGCAAAGTTTTGCATATTTTCCATCTTGGTAAGTGACTTCCCATAAAACAGGCTACATGAATTAAAGGATTATTGTCAGTTCTTCTTAAACAATGGCACCAGTTGTATGTAGTAAAATCTTGGAAAATTACACTATTTTATAAATATATGTGTGTTTGTATATAGTATATATAACCACATGTTAATGTGTAAAACTGCAGACCTTGGTTAGCTGGTTCATGTGTGTTTAATTTGGGTTGGAGCTAGGGATGTGATGGTGAGGAAATTTTCCCACCGGTTAATCGACCCGTGACAACATCGGTAATACCAGTATCACCAGGGGGGAGGGGGGAGTTGAGCTTCCATAGGAATGAATTGGAAATGCTCGCTCTGCTCCGCACCAGTGGACACGTACCATTATAAATGCCCATGCGGCCTTGTGCGTTTTACTTTTCGAATTAGCATCAATTCAGGGGCGGCAATTGCTTGAATTTTGGGTTCATTATTATTTGTAATGAAAAACACAACAACTAGAAAATCACAACTAATCCTTTGCAGGCTCCTATATGCATTGGGTTTAAATACAAAATATTGCCAAATAGGCGCCTTTTACATCTCGCTTTGAAACCAAATCTTCCGCCATCGTCTTGTCAGTCAGCTCCTCACTCTTGTGATAAATAAAATCTGACTCCTGCTACTGATTTGTGCTGTGACTCCCGTTCAGCTCACACTGGATTGAGCAGACACGTTCCGTTTTTAATTGTAGTGTGTCTGTTCTCGAACTGAACGAAATGATTTTTATTACTATAAAAAATCAAAACGACAGTAGGCAAGTGATGTAACCGGTGTTGCAACTGAGCAGCTGAACACCGGCAACACTAACACCGACTATCGCAGCAAGCCTAGTTGGAGCTAAACTCTGTAGGACAGTAGCCCTCCAGGAAATGAGTTTGACATCCCTGCACTAAAGGAATCACTAATCACCATAATAGTGACTTCAAACTAACAACTAGAACTAAACTTAAACATAATTTTTTCCTCTTGCGATAAGTCCTTACACAAATCATGGCAACAGATGTTAGGTTTATGTATATCCCAGCCACCGCACTAGCCATTATTTTTAATCGAAGGAGACGTAGGTGTGTTATCCAAGTATTAATGGCAATTAATGGCCCCTTGGGGGAAAAAATTCCATTCCATTCGAATTGCCCAAAAAAACACCTTTTTTGCGATATATGGGAGTCTTTGAGAAATTGATGGTCAATTGTCCCTTAAAGCAACCTTGAAATATCAGTTACAAAATCATTCTGATGGTACACTGATTTCCAATAAGCCGAATGACTTCTGTTTCTTTGCTACACTCTAACCAAACGTCTGTTCGGGAAGTAGCCTATGTAAGTTTGGTAAGCAGGTACGAAATTCCATGAAAATGTCTTCACGGCAAAATAAGTATGGCAAACATAGCCCGGGCGAAGGAGATTTATCACTACGGACATCCTAATCTCATGCACCATTAGCAATGCATGGATTATATTTTGTAATTGAACTAATTCAGAGTTGCAAACAATTTATACTGTCTTGATTTTAGAGACTTCTCACGAGTCACGACTTAGGGACAAAAAAGTACATCCGACAGCAGAGTGGACCTCCTTACCAGTGTTATTTATGACAGTCAACAACGTAGGCCAGAGTTTTGTAGTTTGTCTGGGATGTCAAAAGTCAGTCTCAGTATAGCATCTCATGCCAGGTAAGCGTTGAAAGTTTGCAACCTAGCTTGTAAAGTAGCTTGTAATTGTCTATACTGTCAATTGTTACGTGCAATGTGACCTATCGTGTTGCCAACATTTGATTACACAGATACACACATACACATTTAAACGCTCAGCACACAATATGTATGTGAAAATTATAACCATAATTTATTCTTATGTTATTCTTTTTTTATGGTTGTAATATTGCTCACCTTATCAGTCACATGGTTCTTCATAGTGTTTGAAATGATTAAGCTTGTTAACAAATGCACATGTACATCTATCCACTGTAATTATGGCAGTAGTATATTTATGGCAGTATATTAATGAAATTAAACTCACAAAACTACATACAGTTGCTTTAATTCATCACTTATTAATCAAATTAACTGCAACACTGCTTATGTGTTATGTTTACGGTCTTTAAACTGGACCCATCAAGCTGTGTACATTTAACAGCTTGATGGATTCAGATTCAGTGCCAAATGTCTGTGAAAAAAAGCTGAAATTCACTGGAAGTATAAATAAACCAACCAGTCTCCAATCAGTGAGATCAATAATGTTAATACAGTTATACATTTAGAAAACTAAATATGAATTAGACAAAGAAGGAGAGGAAAAGAGAGAGGAAACTCAATGGTTATCCTCCTCTACTCCTTCATGTCTGAAGGCTATTAATGCCTCCCTAAGGAGGAATTAATAGCTTCCTTTTCTCAAAAAAAGGAAAAAGAAAAAATGCTTCTTGCTATACTCATGCAAGGCTGAGATTGCCACCTGCCGGCCGCTTGGTTTTCTGCTGCCACTTACACAAGTGTAACTTGATTTTGATCACAGTCACATAGAGTCAAGGGTGGTTCACAATGAAAATGATTCACAGCGACCAAACATCATTCATTTTCAAAAAGAGCTAGCGATTTCCGGAGACACAAGCAAGGGCAACCATTGAAGCTGTTTACACTGGCTGCATTTACACAGGAACAAAAAATGGGATTGTTTTACTCAGACCCTGATCATATATTGTTGAAAGCGTGTAAACAGACAAAAATGCAGGAGATCTGACTTTATCACATCTAATCTCCCAAATGTTGTTTTAAATCAAATATGTTTGCAATAGGTGGTTCAGTGGGTAGCACTGTTGTCTCACAGCAAAAAGGTCCTCGGTTTGAGTACCGGCTAAACCTGGAGGCAATTTTGTGGGGAGTTTGCATGTTCTCCTTGTGATGGCATGGGTTTCTTCCGGGTGCTCCGGTTTACCACACAATCCAAAAGACATGCAGCAAAGGCAAGCTTTACTGTACCCAATAAATTGCCCATTGGGGTAAGTGTGTGAATGTGTGTGAGCCCTGTGATGGACTGGCCATTTCTCCAGTGTGTTCCCCTGCCTTTCGGCCTGAGATGTTGGGATGTCCAGCACCCCCACGACCCTACAGAGGTTAAGCAATTGGGAGAATGGATGGTCACATGCTATACGTGGACATTTGAGCTATGTCTGAACATGTATATCTGATTCCGCTGGGCAATGACTGTTCTGTAATAGCACCAGTGTGCAATAGCAAGCATTACATCTAATTCCTGACCTCAGCCAGATTATTACTCCCCAGTTTAGATTGAGCTTTACAAATTGGGACTAAGTGTGCAACACTAGTCCTGAAAAGTGAAGCCACAGCGTTTCGATCACCCGATATATTTCGATATATATACATATATGTATATGTGTGTGTGCATGCATATTTGTATGTATGTATGTATTAAAAATTGAGGGTTAAAGGTGATGAACAAAAAATAATCCTTTGCACGGTTGAATGATGTTGCACAGTGAAGATATGCATCAGATTCTCTTGTGGTCAGACAATATATATATTTTTACTTTATTATGTTTTCTTCATTTAAAGGGGCCATAAACTGCATTTTTTTATTTTTATTTTATTTTATTTTATAATGTTCACTGATCACTTATAATGTTTACTTATAATGTTATCAAGATTTTTACATCAAAAAATGAAAGTAATAAACTATTTTCTATCCTGTTTTGACCTCCTCTTTCGAACACTGTTTTGATGGGGTGCCGCATTCAAGACTTGGAAGTAGCCTAAACGCCCACTGCTATTATTGGGTAACAGTTTTGCATATTAAAATAAGTAAGTACTTGGAGTTACCACAGTTGACAAAGGATGACTTAAAATTTTCATTTACACAAAACAGTGTTTTGTGTAAATGGAAATTTTAATGTATGAACCATTGTTCTCATAGGGCTATTCATAGTTCATCCTTTTCAATAATGTAAAAACATACATGGTCATTTGCAGTATCATTTTTTAAATCAAATGAAACATTGTAATGTCTTACTTATGACAAAATAGAAGATGTCACTCAGCGAATGGCTTGGATCAAAACAATAATAAAAGCAGCGTTCTCTACATTCTTCCGTATCCGATAATCCAAACGCATTAACCCCATAAATGCTGAAGCACAGATAGAACAGCAAATCACAAACATCACAACTATTCAGTTTCACTGTGGCACTACAGTACAAATACTCTGTACATATCAAATGATCTGTAACAGACAAAGCAATAGTGACACATGGTAAAAACACTGTTACTCACACTTATGTGTTGCAACATTATTGTCGGAACCAATAGTCGGCTCTGCATCATCTATTATTTTTTTAGTCTCTAAACTGTGTCTGGTTTAAAAACGAATCTGCAGTAAAATGAAGTGAACAAACGAACAGTGTTTTACTGATGCAAATCTGACTGGAACATAAAAATAAAGATAAAAATAAAGTTCATCCACGCGTTCTTAATATTACGATCACAAAGATGGTTTTGGTTTTGTTGCTGAAGTAATTCTGTGTTTGCAATTCTCTCATCTTTACTACTGTTTTTGGACTAAAGAGGAAGTTTTGAGTTCTGAAACTTACAGGATCTTTTTATTGTACAATGATCTTTTACATTTCAAAAGATCAAGGAAAATTAGATTTCTCAATTCGTGACCTCTTTAAAACTGATTCTGATTTGCGTACAGTTTAACTGACAAAATACTGATTTGATTTAACTAATGAAATTCCTGAAATTCCTGTGGTGTAGATGGACAAACACTAGATGGCACAAAAGCCGTAAAATGAATTTAAGAGTCTTTAATGCACCCACCATTGCAGAGTACTTGTCACTCACGTGGCTTAAAGGACACACACACACACACACACTGTTTCTCAGAAGTTTTTCTAGGTGTGCACTGTGCAATATCCTGTGTGTTGAGGTTTTACTCAGAAGTTGCCACATATTCCACACACATACATTCTTTTGAAGTTCACTTCACACACACACGCACGCACGCACGCACACACACGCACGCACACACACACACACACACACACCCCTACCTCCTAGTGGTCATCATTACATTATATATATATATATATATATATATTTTTTTTTTTTTGTCTTTGAGGGCATATAAATACATCTATATATCTATCTATCTATGTAAATAAAACATAAAGGCTTATAGATATATTGGCTTGCTTAGCTGGGGACATTTAATATTCAACAATATTATTGATCTGCCTGCAAAACAAAAAAAAATTGTTGCATTATATTCCTGTAATCACTGTAAAGCTGCTTTGAAACTATCTGTATTGTAAAAAGCTTGATATAAATAAAGGTGACTTGACAAAGGAAAAAAACCTACATACAACTTTAACTAAAAAATATACACAAGGTTAACAGAAATTATTCTGTATTTTACAATATAACGATGGAAATTTTAACGTATTTAAAGCTTAATTTTTCATCAGGCACTAATTTTCAGACTCTTATTAAACTACAGTTGTGGGGTCGACTTGTTTCAGCAGCAATGGAGGAAAACAGATCAAATCTCAAAAAGGAGGATTAAAAATAAAACAAATGGAAGGAAAGAATAAAAAAGGATGGATCAAGTGCTGGATATGTGATGTAATGGCTGTGAAGCGCTGCATGTAAATGATAAACTAATAAAGTCTATATCCAGCCTTTGCTTAGGCTGAGCGTTTTTGATTTATTGTGTGTATTCGGGAAGTTGAAGGGACAGAAAATGTGATATTCCAATTTAGTGTACGTTTACACGACAACAATGTACTAAAAACGGAAAAGTTTTTCCTTTGTGTTTTTTTGCGTACAGACGACAACATTGTCAAAACGATCCTTGTTCACACGGATCCGTGAAAACGACTAAAAACACTGTATTCTGCCAGTAGTTGGCGATGTCACTTTGTAAAAAAACACTGTGCACCTATAGACTGAACACGCATGCACATGACATCATCGTTTTCACAAATTCACATTTTTGTAGTTTACATGAAGACGATAATGCAGACATCCCAAGTCTCCCGGAAGTTCCGGGAGTCTCCCGCATATTGATAGTGGCTCCCTGATGCCCGCAAATTAGTTAATTTTTCAGGCATTTTGCTGTTGTGTTGTAAATGAACGGCTAAAACGCATAAAACGTTTTCCGTTTTTAGTTGAAAACAGTGTTGTGTAAACGGCCCCTAAGTTTGAAGGGAGTTAAGCCTGTGCTTAAAGGAAATGTAATTTAGCCAAAGAAGAACTTTTACTTTAAATAAATTTAAAAGGAGCCGACTTCATTGCTACGATCATTAACACTGAGAATTTGAATAATTGTATTGTAGACATGTGCCGGTATTCGGTAATGCGATAATGAACATGAACGATATATGGCTATCGTGGACAATTCAAAATAGCGTGAATAATTATTTATAATGAATTATTCAAATTTTTAGAGTACAAATTTACCAATCAACTGTTTAAAATGCCCAACACACATGAGAAGCGCATGGCGGAACGAGTGAACTAGCACACGTACGTCTGCCAGATTGTCTGTTAAAGATAACTTTATCTGGAAAGCATCTGCTGTTCACTAACATCTGATAGACGTCTTTAAGATGTCAGTTTTACATACATCCTAAATCTAAATCATAGGGCTGGGCGATATGGCCAAAAAAATCATATCTCGGTATTTTTTAGTTAAATGGCGTTATAATATATATCTCTGTACTTTCTACGTTTTTCTATTTGGATAAAGAAAATCTGTATTTAAAAAAAAAAAAAAACGTATTTCACATCCTGCTCAATGATATCCAAACAATGTTGATATTGAAGGATATGGAAACAAATATAGTGAATGTAATGTAGGCTATGCAATATATTATGTGCAAAAAGGTGGTTAAAATCACATTACATTCTAACATTGTAACTTTACAATCTAAAAACAAAAATAATGCTTTTGTTTTTAAAATGTCTAAAGGCTAAACTAAAAATAAAAACAAAAGCACAAACTAATTATATTAGCCTGCATTTGATTACCCCATTATAATGGTCACTTTCATAAAAAATATACTTGTAGGTTTAAAATTCCACATATGGCACATTTATTGTCTCCAACAACAAATATTTTAGCAATATGTATATTTTAGTCAGAATTTTTTCACTACTATTCTATTGTGCTCCGTCTGTTTGGCGAAACAAACTCGATATACCGCCCAGCCCTACTAAATCATAAACATCTTAAAGACATTTTCTAAAAGTCTATTTGACATCTGACAAGAAACGTTTTAATGTGCGTGTTTACATCTGGAAGATGTATTTTTTTAGAGTGTTTGCTCATCTGCAATACTCTAAAAATTGGCATGGGGCACTTTCCATAAGATCATCTCTCAATGCAAATCATACCAGCTATTAGCCTAACTGAAATAACATCATGCCAATCTCTAGGTATGGTGAAGGAAATGTGATGATGTGGGGCTTTTTTTATTCCAAAGTCCAAGGGAACTTTATCAGGATGCTTAGTATCCTGGATCCATGAAACAACTGGCCTTTAAAAATAAAAATCTGCCTGGCTCTATGGGAATTTAACATAGGGGTGGCCTGACTTATGCAACCTGTATTTTAAGGAAGAACATTTATTTATTTACGATACATTATTCATTCACAAAGAAAATTGGTGTCCTTAAAGGTTGGATTTTTCCTCATTTTTTAAAATTAAGGCATTAAGATCAATTTCCAAAAGATGATTTTTTTATTCCTCTTTTTAGTCAACTTTAGCATGGGTTCACTTATACTATCCACTGTATATATATATAGCCTGAAGGGGTTGTATTCGCTATAACAACCGCCTCGCTCTACATTGTCCCGCTTATTACATGACTACCTACCAAATAAATCAATAATTTGACACAAAATATTGATTTAAAAGGAGTTTATTGATTTAAAAACGTTTGTATTGCTCCAGAGTGAACAGAACTGTGTCCATGGCAACGCTCTGTTTTTCATGGCAACGGTGTGTTATACTTAGCAGCAGAAGTTATCAAGAAATAACAGACCGCATTCAACATCAGAATTCCAAGCCATGAAATATATATCATATCATCCAGCTTTAAAACTTGTATAGTTTTTTGAAAGTGTTTATTTAAAAACATCCAATTATGCAGAACATAAGATCATAAATATTTAATCGATGAATTGTAAATACAATATATAACAATACAATAAATAGGGTTACCCCAAAATGCAACATATTTACACAAAATGATAACTGCAATGCAAATCCAAGTTTCACTGCCTGAAGTCCAGTTGTTCCTGTGAATTGCAGCGATCCATTTGTTTCTCTGTTCTGTAGCTTTCAGCAGTCCGTAAAAATATACCTCAGATTCTGTCAAATCTATCTTTACAGTGTTTTGTGTGTTTTTCGTTCAGCTCTTTTAGTTACAATATAAAGTTATTAAACCTGTTATAGTATGACAACACTTTTTTGCAACTTATTTCAATATCGTAATAATACCGTATACCACCGTGATAAAAGCTTCAGCAATTATCGCAACATGAAAAGTTGATACCGTCACATGCCTATTGTAATGTGATGATCGAGTGTGGGTCGGTTGCGGATGTCTAAATCTGAGAAAATCATAGGTTCAGGTGGATGGTTTATTTTTAACAGAGGATTCGGGTGGTGTTTAGCTGATCTCTAATACCCATTCTAGCATTGGAGCTCTTATTTCACCATACAGTGTACATAAAATAAAAGAGTACAAACAAATTAGCAGCTATTTTTGCAGAGCTGTCCACATCATCTGGGAGATTCTGTGTGACCGGCACGTAAAAGCAACTAACCACAACCACAAGCTGTTGGGGCGTATAAATATGAAACTCACCACAATAATAGACCTCTGTGCAGTGCTCATTTAAACAGTGCTGCAATAGTCAATGCAAGAGTTTGGAATTCCCTCTCAGATAATCTTGAGGAACCATCAATGATTTAATGTTATTAACAAGTGATCTTTAGGCCTGTTTGCTTGATATCTGAGCCTGATATTATTGCTTGTAGCTGTTTGATAGTTCACATCAATCTAATCAGACCCAATTTCACAGATAAACAGAACTCAACTTGATTTTATTATTTCACACTTTTCGAGATAAACCTAAACCTTTCTCTGCTATGCTATGCTAAAATAACCGGATGTAAGAAAACCAGAGGGAAAGAAACTGTGTGTGTGTGTGTGTGTGAGACGGAAGGTCCAGGAGCAGACTGTGGGAGTGCGGGATTCTGGCTGTTTTTCCTGGTCAGCTGATGTGGAGGGCAGGAGCTGATTGGTGCGTCCAGCTGTGCACAGCTGCAGCTGATCTGTGTGAGACAATGTTGTCAGTGTTTCCTGGTCTCCACTTCTCCAGAGAGAGAGAGTGCGGTTTAGGAAGACACTCATAGGATGTTAGTGGATCTGCAGAGCCAGACCGATACACCAGAGGACTCAATGGCATTAGGAGAGGATGAGGAGCGCAGACTTGATCAACATGATCTTGATACTTTATTTTAATATAATTCTGATTCTAGGCCTAAAAAAAAAACTTTGACTCTGACCCAAGATTAGGTCTAGTTGTGAACCAATTTCAAAAGACTTCAAGGATTCTTGAGAGGGAGAGTAAAAACAGACTGGTGTTTTTGCTGTTGTTCATTTAAAGAAATAGTCCTTCATGTGATTCAGCTTCAGGTTGGAGTCTCCTGAAGCTCTTGGCTGGTTTTGGATCTTCAGGCATGGGCTGTACCACCAGTCTACTACAGGCGTTACACTCTGTAATGAGAAGAAACCATTCACACATCTTTTCATGCCAGCAGGAACAACTTTTCTTGGAAATCAAACCACTTGAAGAGGGGATGGTCACCAGCAAACCTCACGTCATTATCATCATGGTAACCAGAGCTTCTTACCTTATTTTGATATGAGCAGTTTAAGGCTACTTAACATTTCAGGAGTGACAAGCGCATTTAAATGCAGTAGTGAATCCTATGATCGTTTTGTTTGTGCAGGGAACACGACTCACTCCTGAAATTGACACAGTGGTAACCATAGCAACATTCTGGCATCTCGAGTGTTCGGTATCTAATCCACTATTTTTGACAAAAGTAATATTATAGTGGCCCAAGAGATATTCTGGAATTTAAACACAATCACTGTCAACACGTGTGTGTCACGTTTTGTTTATGCTTTAAAGGCTGATTTGCAGAGCACTCTCTTTAAGTTTTGCCACTCATTATAGGCTTGTTTTTGGCTCATAAAGAGATCAAGTTTAGGAAGTTATTAAAGTGGGCAGATGGTGCCATTTTCGTTGCGTCTCAATATAAAGCACTTGGATTTTTTTCAGTTTATAATTGGCTTGTTCTTGTTCGCTGTTTTTTTAGCAAGATCTGGCAACCCGAGAGCCTCTGTCAAGGCTCGTACCTCTTTCCCTGTGATTTGCTTGCATCGTCCAAACAGAAGAGAGACATCACTGATGCGTGTTTAAATACGTCATTAACAACTATTTTTTCAGTTAAGTTTTACACACACTAGAAATTTTGTGAATGCTGTTGTCACTACCTGCATCTTTCAGGAGTTAATTCAGTTATAGAATGCGGTTGTAACACCCATAAATGACTGTTTACACAGTAAAAGGTGAACGGAGAACCGAATTTAGCTGCAGTGTGAATGTGGCCAGAGAGAATACTGGTTCCAGAGTTCTAAAAATATTTCAGAACTGCAGATTTTTGATTATTAACAGATGTCACAAGCTCAGCAGCACATACTAAATTTTTCTATAATGCTGCTTCTGATATACAGCAGAACAGTCTGATAAATTACACTCATTGATTTGAATCTAATTTAGTTTAACATTTACATGCACTACTATGTAGTGTTGACAAAATCCCTATTCGGACGGTAATTGTTTCTCATGTTGATGTCCATTAAAATAAATTTGCATGGCACCTCAGTGATAAAACTCATGCATTCACATTGTGATTTATTCACAGTGGAAGAGTGAGTTCCGGGAACCCGGGAACGCACTGCTCACGTGGCTTTACATAAAATGTCACATGCTTGGAATAAGAAGATTAAATTCACATTTAATGAATTTAGGAAAATAATATCCTATTATTATTTAAAAATTATTTAAATATTTAAAAATAGGAAGATTGACATGCTATAGTTAAATTAATTTTCTGTCTTGAATTTTCACTCAAAATGATACATTGAAATTCATGTGGGTTGGATGGATAATGAAATTACCACACAACCTTGGTGTTTGTCAAAAAATAGTAAGTAATTCAGGCGGGGATTTTTACACTGACATTCTAGTTTCAGACGGCAATTAAATCACAGATTAGAACCTGCTAATGTTGAAAATACCTTACGTTCCAATGAGAAACAATTACCAACCAAATAGGGCTAAAATTGATTAAAAAAATATGGAAACAGAGTTATATTTATAGAATGATTTTTTCCAGTAGACCTAGTTTAGTTTTTGAATTGATATGGACAAATCTCGACTGATAATACAATAATCTTCTGATATCATATTATGAGGATGCTGAGCCCTGTTCTTTGTATGTGTTCAACTGAGTTAAATGGATGTCATCATAAGCTCAAACAGAAACCGGAATAACAGAGATATGTTTAAAAAGAATCTAAATCTGAAGCGAAATGGACAAAATAATTTAGCACAGCCTGACGTTATACTTTTTTCATGTATGTATAAACCGTTTGAAATGCTGAAATACAAAAACAAAAGTATAAGACACAATACAAATGGAAATAATTAAACACACTTCATCCTAAATTAACTTTATACCACCTCTTTCTTTTTCTTTTGTTCACTCATATAGAGTACAGAAAATCTGTGTAACCTTCTAAAATTACTTGGTTGGCTGGTGATAAGTTATTGTGATGTATAATCATTTTCATACAGTACAAATTAAATAAATGCCATTATGAAATGCTACATTTTTACAATCTTTATGTGCTATTTCAATGAAACAAAATTAGCTAAGATAATTATCCAAGACATTTTCACATTTCCGGGGTTCTCAGAAGTCATCATAGTTGTGTAAACTTCTATAGTTGTGAACTGAAACGACAACAAATATAATTTTTGTGTTCCCATTTGATCCAATAGAAAACATAAATCCATAGTGTTTCTATAACTTTCCAAAAAAGGAAAAAAATATATCAAGGACTAGATTATAGTGGTCAAAAGAGAGAAAGATTGTATTAGCCATTGTATTAGAAACACTCTGCAGTGTTAACTAGTTTTCTGTAATTGAATCCCACATGGAACAGAATAATCTAGTGCTTTCCATATTATTTGGTTTCATGTATCTGTTCATCTAGTGAAGATCTCATGTGTTTGTGAGGTTTAGAAAAGAGACCGTGTGGTTTGATCCATACAGACCTGATTCTGACCGAGCTCACAGACAGAGAGAGGAAGAAAGGCACACCCATGGGAAATGGAACTCCAGAAAAAATGCTGGGATCTTTGGGAAAAGCCAAGCAACAGCTGTGCTTATGTTCTGTAGTGAATCAGAGACAGATCTGAGATCTGTGGTCATGAGAGAGTGAGGCAATAAAAGAGACTTATGCTGTGTTTCATTTACTATGTTTAAGTTGATATGGCTTATTCTCAATCAACTGAGCAGGAATACATGTGAACTTGTGCAGTGATTTTCCATGTAGGTCAGCTGAAAGAGAAAAAAACAAGCTTGAAAACAGCTCTGCATCTGGAGTTACTTATGCCTTCTTTCATTTAATTCTTTTTTTTGTTTGTTTTTCTCTTACTCTGTTCTTTTAAACAGACAGTTAGAAAAATCTATGTAAATTTCAGCCAGAGAACTGCATATATAAATTCATGATAGCTGATTGTTTGCTTTGTCAAAGCAAAGGTAAAAAATGACAAAAATATAACTTAAAAAATATGTATAACTTTGATTTTTTACCTTCATAGCGGCAATTTTTCCTAACTTTATCAAATGTATACATCATCTTTTTCATCATGTAAAATTCTTACATTTAATCAATAAATCAAATTAGAATAAGACGACACTATATGGCTGTTAGCAATCAAATACAATCAGTATCAACAAAATCCATTTTTGCATTTGAAGTGTTATTTAGGTATATTTACATAGATGCAGCTTGTAATTACAATTGCAGTGTAATTCTATAATAAAGAGTTATTTTTTGGATTAAAATGTAATGTATAGTAATAAGAAATGTAGCAAATTAGCTCTAAAGAAATATTAATAATCAATCATAACTTGTTATAATTGATTATGAATATTTGGATCAGTTAATAGAATTACCTTAATGTAGTAAAATTAATATTACAATCAATCAACCTGTTCGTCCCGTGAACACTCAGTGTTAATTGTTTATTAATTCTAAGAAATTTTCATTTCCGGGGAAGGGAAATGTCTTTCTTACTGTACAGTACTACTAAGAGCCTGTTGTCAAAATCTAAATCATAAAATAAACTTTGTTGCAAGTAGAGAATCAGAACCAAATACGTATTGTGCACAAGTTTTATTAACTAAATCACAAACACATAACTAACATACAAACAATTACACATACATGGGTAGATGGTAAATGACAGAATGAAACCGGAAATGAAATGAAGCTACAGAAAAGATTCATTGAACATGAAAAAAAACATCAGCTTATTATTTTCAGAGCACCTCATTAAATGTATACTTGCATGGCCTTTGCAGTGAAAGGATTTCTTGAAGTTCCAGAAAAAGGGTCTTGATGGTTCTGTGAGTGTCAAACGTTGAAGCTGCAATCGTTTTCTTCTCCGTTGGATGAAGAAGATATGATGAACTTGCATGGTTAGTTCGACTCTGTTCTGGTTGAAAGTTCTCTCTCTCCATGAGCACATGGCTGGTTGTGAGTCAAGGCCTGCTGAGGCCACACAGAACAGCACAGCACCCCGAACAAACCAAGAAGGCCAAGAGAGGGAAGGGCTTGTGTAGAGACCATTTAAAGCCTGAGAAAGGTCCCACCTTTCAGGGTTGGCTCAACCAATAAGAAAGGGGGAATTTCTAAGAGGGAGATTCCTCTGTTGGGAGGATTTATGACGCTATCTCAAGTGTGGTTAGACATACGTGCCGTTTGTGTCCATTTATACTCAGATATAACAAACACACACTGCATTCTAAGAGAAGGTGATGTACACTAAAGTGTGAGTCATTAAATGAGGATTAATTAGATAGGAGACACGGTTACATTGACTGTTGGTTGTATAATAAAATACATACTGTAGTATCAAAGACATAATAGTACACAAGACAGTAAATCATTCACACAAAGTCCTGGGGTGCATGTTCATTTATAGATCAGTTCGTCCATAAATTGATGCAAAATCTGTTTTAAGGGCTGTGGGTCTTTCCTATGACCTCTGCTTTTTCCACGTGACCACATTTTAACAGCAATAAAACCAACTTATCTGATCGTAGTCATGGTAACCAAGACCCTTCTTGCACTTGATGGGGGGGATGGGACCATAGATCCAAGAGTGAGTTTTAAAGATTATTTGTTAACTGTAACAAAGTTATTAAATTGTGTCTGATTTGTCTGCCATTACAGAAATTAGTCGTCTTATTGAGAGGGTCATTAAATCATTCAGTCAACTGATCAAAATGGCTGGCAGATATACTGACTAACAAAGCAATGTGAATGAATTAAAAAGTCTTAAGCATGAATAATGCCTTAATTAGCCTATACACTAAAATATAACAAATGTTCAGGTAGTGGAACTCACTCCTAACCAAGTGTTTCTATACATAACAGTGAAGACCTACATGATGCAGTGTTAGGGTTGCACGACTAATTTCTTCTAGTCGAATACCAAAGTTACACAAGTACTTGAGGTTTATTTTACCGTTTTTAAAAAAGACATAAAAAAATAGTTATCCTCTATTCATTGTCTCTCGTTAACGTTATGTGATTGTGTTGTAATCCCTTTAGATTTAAACTACTTGTAGTTTAAATCCCTAGAGAGAGAGATGCGTGATGCAGAATGATCCATAATAAGAAACTTTAATAAACACTGAGATTACAACACAAGTATAGATTGCAACACAATCACGTTGAATAGAGGAGAACTTATGCTTGTCTTTTGCTGGTTCGTTTTGTGATAACGCTTGTGTTCTTGTCGGTCGGTGCGTCTGGTGAGTTACCTGTCTGTGTCCATCTCCCTGCTTTTCTATATATATATTTCCGTTCTAGTTTTGCCCTACCATGGGTCTTTTGTTTTCCATCCCTGTTGGCTGAAGTCTGGCCTTTTGGTTTTAAGCCCTGTTTTGTGTGTTTACATTTTTCTTGTTAATAAAGATATATTACAGTGGTTCTCAACTGGTTTGACCATGGGACCCACATTTTCCCATGGTCATTAAGAAGCAACACAGGTTTTTTTTTTTTTCAGATATTTGACCTAATTCCTAAAAAAATATAAAACGTTATATAAATACTTCTCCTGATGAATAAAACGACATCATACCTGCATGCAAATCCTTTCCAGCTAACATACAAAGTACCAGTTACATAATTTATTGGTACTTTTTGGTAATTTCATAAATATATTTATTATGAAGTGATATACAGCGCTAAGAGTGAGTGCTACAAGCACAGTATAACAGCTGACAGGACAGGAAAGTTCTTTTTTTTTTCGGTGAAAGACTTTTTATTTCATAACAAGTTATGAAAATAACATTTACTTACTTAAACTGCGACGTCTTTCAAATGCACGTCTTTCAAAAAAAAATCTTGTATCAGAAAAACCATGACCCACCTGTTGAGAAACACTGATTTATTATAAATTCTGTCCTGCCCTCAATAACTAACATCATTAGATTGGATTTCCATTTGTTATTCATGAATCATAAAACACTTGATTTGACTGGACTAACTTCATTTTACAAATCCATGCCGGACACATGAATGGTATTTCAGTTTCGTGCAGGAAGCAGATTTAGCCAGGGACTAACAGAAGAATCTTTGCTACACAGCCCTTTTTTGGCTGGTCTACAGAAGCCACAGATGACTTCAGGTATTACCCAAACTTGCCATCTGTTTCACACAAAGGTAGATTTATTTCTTAAAGGTCTACTGAAGTGCCTTGGAAGGCGCAGCTTTGTTTGATGCGTTGATGTAATTTCCACTGAAACAGGAAGCTAAGGCGGGACATATTGAATGGCTCCTCCTCCTTTTCAAATAGCCAATAGCGTTTAGTTTACCTCACAGACTACAAGTCGTACTTGACCGCACCATGGAAGCGAATCTGAGCGCTGATGATACGCTGGATTCAATAGTAGAGGTGTGAATATATTCTAGCCATCTCATTCTTTTTTTTCTTTCTTGTAATTTTATTTTTCACTGCAACAGTTAAAGGTTTCTTTAACCTTACATAGATAATAAAAAAAATTAAAAAAAATAACAAAATATCTATAAAATAATTTGGATACACACTCATAAATCAATAAAAGAATATCTAAAAAGCCATTTGAATAGATCTTCATAAAACAGTCCAACTTTTCTTGTGCTGGAGCGGGGGTGAGTCTTTAACAATATTTGTCCCCATTTCTGCTCCTCCAAACAAAGCACCGAGACCAAGTGCTTCAGGCTCCCAGAGGAGACCCTCTTAAACCATGGCACCGCTGCCCCTTCCAGTTGTATGTGTGGGGCATCTACGGGCAGTCAGGGCTCGTGGCTGCGGGGACCTTTTTCCATGAAGCTCCGGCTCCCACGTCCGAATGACAGCGTGCGGTGTACTCCTGCATCCTTTTCTTTGCCAGCTCCATGGTGGTATGAGGAGACACCTGCACCTGCTTCCCCACCAGCAGGTTTCTGGAGGTCCAAATGCCGTCTTTTATACAGTTTATGGGGAGCCAGAGGTTTGTCTGTGGGATTGCTGGCTTTCCCTTCTGGCTCAACCCACCCATTATCCTTTTGTAGGTTAGGACCTCCCCTGCTGGTAGCCACGGGAATTGCTGGGAGCCGGCCAGTGCCCACAGGTCCCTCACAGCACTACACTCCCAGAGCGCATGCCTCACGGTCTAGGGCGCGCCACACCCGGCCCGTGGGCAGCTCGAGTCCCTTGCCATGCCCCGGGAGTGCATCTCGGCCCTGACCGGGAGGATCTCATGGGCCACCATCCACGCCAAGTCATGGTGTTTGTTTAGAAGAGCTGGGTGGGACACACTGCGCCAAGTTATTTGGGCTTCTCTTAGGGAGAGCCCGCGCACTGGGCTCACTTGCTCCCGCTCCTGCACAAGAGAAAGAATCGACTTGTGATTAGTTAAAATGTCTATTCCTTCTTTTTCAATGTTTAACTTTAAAAAAATTTTTTTTATAAAACCATATGTTATGGGTTGGTTAAAAGCCACCGGTTTTGTGTGGTCCCTTTCTAAAAACTTTAAACTTCTAAGGTAAGAACCCATCCAAAACGAACCATCGCTGTTGTTTTGTTTTCATTTGTTGTTGATGTGGCATATTTCATGTGTAGTGCTGTAAAACGAGCTCCAAAGAATAAGTATAAATCTGGTACTCCTTTTCCTACATTTGTATGTGTCTTTTTCATCTCATCTCATCCCTCCTCAGCCTCTTCCATTTGGATCCCCACAGAAAACAGAATATAGCCCTGTCCAGTGCCTGCAGGAACCATCTTGGGGGGTTAAAAACAGAACATAAAAGTAGCATTAGTGGTAAAATGACAGCTTTATTATTAAATTTTTTCCTCCAAACTTTGTTTTGCCTTTCTTAAAACCTCTTCCCAATTTCCTTTCCATCTTCCTACACAGTCCAACTTTGGGTGGGGGGTAAGAGTGCATGACAGCATAGCGTGTTCAGAACAGAAAACAGGGGAGATTCTAGCATCTCTCGGTGGGCACTCTCTGGTGAGGACATAGTCTATTCGAGAAGCTTTGGAGCAATCACTACTGAACCAAGTGTGGCCCTCCGCTTTTGGATGCATCATCTTAAAACAGTCCGTTAATCTAAAATCTTTTATTATGTCTTGAAGTAGATGTGTTGTTTTGTCTGTTTTAAAATCTTCCCCCGCTCCTCTCCTATGTCCTTTTCCTAAAATGCAGTTAAAATCCCCAGCAAAGATTAAGACGTTTCTCCCTAAAAGGTGGTGTTGCATATCTTTTAAAAGGCTGTATCTGTCATTCTTTTCTGTGTTGCCGTGAAAGTTTAGTACATTAAAATCCCTCACTAAAAAGGTCAAATTAGCTAAAAGTCTCTTAATATTGTGCTCCCCTTCACCAATATTTGTGTGTTTTTTATCAGGATGGCTACTCCGTCTGCTTTATTTTGGTTTGAGCCTCTCCATATAGAGGGTCCTTGCTGCCATTTATCCTCCCACTTCTTGTAGTTCTTTTAAAAGGGTAAGGCGCATTCCTGTAATAAAAACAAATCAGAGGGCTGTGTACTTAAAAAATTTAAGACTGTTTGTGCTCTCGTTTCTGACCTCGCACTTCTCACATTTAAAGTTGAGATGGTGATGGTCGTGAGCATTAAAATAATTATAAAGGAAGACAGATACAACATTTTACAATTTTAAAACAAACTATCCATTAAAAAACAAATGTTCTTGTAAAACAAACTCTTCCTGCATTCCCACCGAAGGGGAGGCAGGGGGGTGAGTTTGTTTTCCTTTTGATTCACAGGGTGAGCTCCTGGGTGTGGATAATTTCTGCTCAATCGCTAAGAAATAAATCTCATTTGCTATATGACTTGGGAATAATCTATTCAGATCATCTGACGAGGAGGAGTCAGAGAATCTTCCCATTTTTTCTTTATCTATTTCTTTCAAGAGAGGGGAGTGTGCCGCTCTCTTTTTATTAATCGATTGAGCACAGGGGAGTTGCTCACTTAATTGACTTGTTGTTTGCAACTCGTCTGTATCCTCCCCTGCATTTTCACTTACTTCTGAGTTGTCTTCACCTGTCCCTTCCATTTGATCTTCCTCACCCTGTTGTACTTCACTCCTTTGCGCCACCCCTTCGTTACCCCTGTCATCTGTTCCCTCTCCACCAATCACCCGATTTGTCACGAGAGATTTGAATCTCTTTGCTCCGCCCTCTTGTTATCCTTTTTTTTGCTTTCCTCAACCGCCATTTTGTGTGCTTTAACTTTGTTAGCAAAAGGCTTTGGGCAATCTCTGTAGAGATGAGAGGAGTCGCCACAGAGATTGCAACTTCTGCCATTGAGACACTCTTCAAAAGTGTGCCCAATTTCTCTGCATTTCCTGCAAAACACTTTTTGACAAGCCTCTACCAAGTGCCCAAACTCTCCACACTTGCAGCACAGCTTAGGCATCCCTTGGTAGTGAATGTAGCCTCTGTTTTCACCAAGAACTATCATTGATGGCAGATGTCTTAGGCCTTGGTAGCCCTGGGGATCTTCCCACTGCTTGATGGGGATCCTACAGGAGCAGTTCCAAATGCCATCCTCATCCACCACCTTCATAGCCTGGCTCTTTACAGTGCAAAATCTACCCAGCCACGCACAAATGTCTTCTCCACTAACAGTCTCATTGAACATTCTAACAATCACGACCTTTTGTGTGTTGTCAGTTAGCATCTCAACTTTAAACATGGAAAACTGGGTCTTTACATTTTCAAATCTATACCAAAATTCTGACAACAGTGCTGCATTTCTAAAACTAACATCAAAGCCTTTATTAAAAGGCAGGGACAAAATACAATTCAAATCTTGAGGTGTGTAATTCAAAGCTTTCTGAACATATTTACGGGAAAAATCTAGGCGGGAAATTTCGACCGGCTTGCCTTCATTTTCTAAAACGGTAAAACGCACACTGTGCTGCCTCCACATGGCAACACGAGCAGCCGACATGGTGGAGGCACCACAAGCCTGTTAAAACGAGAAAAAATAAAACCAGAGCAAAGAGCAAGTAAACAAAGTACAATAAATACTAAACAATAAATAATTTAAAAAATGCAGCAGAATGTTAAGTAAAAGAGCAATACTTACTTTACTTACTTACTATAGACTTACTTTACAGTCAATAGTACACTCCAGGAATTATTCCACCAACGAAGAAAAAAAAACACCCGAAATGTCTCTCCACTAGATACAGCCCTAAGCCACTAAACCGGCAAAAGGCTCTGTCCGTAGAGAGTCGATCCCTGTCTCGTCCCTTGATTTTAGCCAAAAGGCAGAGAAGCGATCATTTCATTCTTAACCTACGTACAGTTGGAAAACGGAAGCATTTGATCAGCCGAACACACATCTCTGACCCATATTGGTCTGTGACGCGGTATTGGGTACAGCGCCGCCACTCCCACCATGCGCATCAGGCGCTGTGCGTAGGGCACCAAGTGCTGAGGGGGCACCAAAAATAGCCTAGTGAAAAATCAATCATCATATCATAGTCATAACAATTATAATGCCAATATTATTTCAGTATAGAAATATTATTAGGCACTTTTTAGGGATGTATATAACAAAACAGGCAGAACAAGAGTATTTAATTGCTCTACAAAGTAACGATGGTGCCGCCGCTGGATTGCGCGTTAAAAAGTTAAAGTTAAACGGGCAAAAATCAAAGTTTTTTAACGGGGGGGGGGGGTGTATCATAAAGGAATTATGCTTAGGGCACCAAAATGGCTAGCAGCGGAACTGATTGGGTATTTCTGCAAATTAGCACATACGTAATTAGATTATGCACCGTTTGTCCATGTTAACAAACAATTTAAAAAAACTTGTAATTAATTTTTTGTTTGTCTTGATGTAAGTAATCAACTCAGTAATTTTCATGGTGATATCTAAAGGTTAAAATGTTTACCCTATTCACATGAGAAAAAGAATGAACAGGCGAATGAATAGGCTTTATTTGGGTATTTTTCTAAACTTTCCCTAATGGGATTCTTCTAGGCTTTTTCTTCCTTACTCAGGACATATTGAGGATATAAAATCAGTTGAGTTTGCTTCTGTTGCAATTTGTTCTAGGTTGACCCCCATTTTGGCTTAAAATGACTGGACTATTAAAGCAATCAGTATTTTATAAAGTGATATGTAAATAAATGTGACTTGACGTGTATATGAACATGTTTTCTTCCTTCCTTTATGTCACTCTCGCTCTCCATCTGTCTGGTGGTGAAGTCACATGTAGGTTTGGTTCCCCCTGACCACGTGCTCTAACAGGTTTCACTTGCTCAGGAAAGTTCTGCTTCTCTCGCAAAGGTCGACTTTCTGTGGCATCCGCATACAGTCTGCTTATCAGTGTGTGTATGTGTGTGTGAATCCAAGCAGAATTATGAGCTTTAGGAGTAAAATCACATTTCGGAAGAAGATAAAAAGCAGACGGGTGCGGGCAGACTGCAATCGAGTGAGCTGTGTATGTATTTCATCTTTCTTAATTTAATATTTCAACTCTGCTTTGTGTTTCACTTTGGCAGTGCGCTCGCATCAGTCAAGCCATGCACTCTGGGATCATTTCATCTTTTAACTTAATCGCAGTACCTGTACTGTACATGTGTCAGTTGATTTCACTGCTTTTTTTGTTGTTGCTTTTTTAGAAAAAAGTCTGTCCTCTGGCAGTTCCCTTTATTTCTTTCATAAAACATGCGAATACTGTTGGTTCTTTGAGTCAGTGTTTGAATTGAAATGATAACTGGTCAATTATTTATGAACCTCATGTTGAGTACTGTTAGCAGGTGTTGGTACACACAGCCTAATTGTTCCACTAACGTACATGCCCTTGACTGATGGACAATAATGTTTGTTGCCATGGAGAAAGACTTTCCTGTGTGTTACGTACAGTTGTGACTGTGTCTTGATCTCCACACGCTGGCTGTTGAGGTTGATAATGACTCTTCTGCCCACTATGAGATTATTTTGGTGGATATTCTTTACTTGTTCTAAAGCAACCACTAGACACTTTTTTATTATCCTGAGCTGTGCAGCTGTGCAAACAAATCTTACTAATTTGCTAAATTCATTCATTTATTCTTATGTGTTCTGTTAACAGTGGCGCAATCTAAATATAGATCAAAACATAGACATTAGTCTCAAGTTCCGGGGTTCAATCCTGTGGAGGCAGTTGTTTAAAAATAAATCCATTTAAATATAAATGTTCTATTATATTGCTGTTAACATATACAGGACAATCATTGATTAATTAAACACTTTTTGACTTTCTCAGTTTGTGTAAATCCACTTGGGGTTCAACTTCACAGTATTTATTTATTAACGTCTAGTACAATTATGTGGTTTTGTTTTAATTAAAAAAACAATACAGTGTGAACTTTTTTGTTGATTTACCCTAAAAGAATGAAAGTGAAATGTAACAACATGCTCTATAGTACATTGTAACATGACCATATGACAGATTAAAATGATATCTGATATAATAAAAAAAAAATACAAGACCAACTAAAATATTTTGTCAATAAAATATAATTATTAACCTTTTCATATAAAATAATGGCATTTTTTATAATTAAAAATATACTAAGTTGTTGAGTTTGACAGCAAACACAGCTATACAGAATATTTCAAAACATAATAATAATTAATAATTTCTGAACATTGACTCTCAGTCTTTATTCACCTTTTTCTCATGGTTTCTCAATAGAATTCATAGAAGTATAGAATAGAATAGCATAGTTGTATTACAACGTGCCCCACCACCTGCACAACTGGCATTTAGACCCGGCTAGTGTCTTCGGCTGATTAGAGCAGCATTAAAGAACTATCTCAGATATAAGATTAAAAGAATATGTTTTACATAAAATAGTATGTAAAACAGAGATTAACTTAAATTTACTTTAGCTATATGGTTAAATAAATGTTCAATGATATCTTCCAAAGAAGATTTTGGCGCAATTTTATCTCTAGTGTTGATATGGCAACTAGTAAATACACTAATATTTGTCATGCTGGGATGTGTGGAAAGTTTTAAAGCATGTGTGTTGCAACTAGTTTGTGTCCCGCTCACCAAAGCCAAAAGTTGTGTGAATTAGGACAGGCTCTATCTAGGACAGGTTTGAAATTTAAGTTTTATATGTGATGAGTAAAATATTGCAGGTTCATGGACAATTTGAGGATTACAACTCTGTTCTTTAGTCATTGACTGTAGACATTCTCCGTGTTGAAGTTATTTTAATTTGCAACCCATTTTGGGTTAATTGAACGAATTGAACCCAGCTGTATTAGGAGTGGGTGATATGATCTTATTTCACAATAAAATACATTTCATTTCATAATACAAACAATAGAACAAATAGAATAGAACAAAGATATAAATTAAATGAAAAAATCTTTCCTTCTTACTCTTTCTTTTTCTTTCTTTCTTTCTTTCTTTCTTTCTTTCTTTCTTTCTTTCTTTCTTTCTTTCTTCATTTTTCTTTCTTTCTTTCTTTTTTTCTTAATAATCTTTCTTTCTAACTAATCTTTTTTTCTTTCTTTCTAATCGTTCTCTTTCTTTCTCTCTCTCTCTCTAACTAATCTTTCTTTTTCTTTCTTTCTTTCTTTCTTTCTTTCTTTCTTTCTTTCTTTCTTTCTAATCTTTCTTTTTTTCTAACTAATCTTTCTTTTTCTTTCTTTCTTTCTTTCTTCATTTTTCTTTCTTTCTTTTTTTCTTAATAATCTTTCTTTCTAACTAATCTTTTTTTCTTTATTTCTAATCGTTCTCTTTCTCTCTCTCTCTCTAACTAATCTTTCTTTTTCTTTCTTTCTTCTAACTAATCTTTCTTCTTCTTTCTTTCTTTCTTTCTTTCTTTTTTTCCTTCTTTCTAATCTTTCTTTCTTTCTAACTAATCTTTCTTTTTCTTTCTTTCTTTTCTTAATAATCTTTCTTTCTTCTAACTAATCTTTCTTTTTCTTTCTTTCTTTCTTTCTAATCTTTCTTTCTTTCTAACTAATCTTTCTTTTTCTTTCTTTCTTTTCTTAATAATCTTTCTTTCTTTCTTCTAACTAATCTTTCTTTTTCTTTCTTTCATTCTTTCTTTCTAATCTTTCTTTCTTTCTAACTAATCTTTCTTTTTCTTTCTTTCTTTCTTTCTTTCTTTCTTCATTTTTCTTTCTTTCTTTTTTTCTTAATAATCTTTCTTTCTAACTAATCTTTTTTTCTTTATTTCTAATCGTTCTCTTTCTTTCTCTCTCTCTCTCTAACTAATCTTTCTTTCTTTTTCTTTCTTTCTTTTCTTAATAATCTTTCTTTCTTTCTTCTAACTAATCTTTCTTTTTCTTTCTTTCTTTCTTTCTTTTTTTCCTTCTTTCTAATCTTTCTTTCTTTCTAACTAATCTTTCTTTTCCTTTCTTTCTTTCTTTAGTAAAAATCTTTCTTTCTATCTGACTAATCTTTATTTTTCTTTCTTTCTTTCTTACTAATCTTTCTTTCTTTTTCTAACTAATCTTTCTTTCTTTTTTCTTTCTTTCTTCTTTCTTTCTTTCTTTCTAACTAATCTTTCTTTTTCTTTCTTTCTTTCTTTCTTTCTTACTAATATTTCTTTCTTTCTAACTAATATTTCTTTCTTTCTTTCTTTTTTACTAATCTTTCTTTCTTTCTAACTAATCTTAATGATCTATCTATCCATCCATGGCCATGTTAAAACATGCTAAACCATGGTAAATCATGCTAGAAATTTGGTAAACCATACTAGAAACATGGTAAATCATGTCAAACCATGCTAGAACATTTTAAAACTTTTTCAAACTTTCTGGCTTGGCTTTTTCAAGCAAACTAGTTTGCCAATCTAGTTTCATCTTTTGTTGTTTGATTAACATTACTGTCACAGACAGCAGGTTTAGTAGGCTACTATTACTGTAAGACATAGTGAACGGATCTACTGACACACATCCGATTTTCACCCAGATGTTTACTTTCACTTAATACATAACCAACTGTGTTTACATGAATACGCCACATGATTGGGCATTTTAATATAATTGTGTGTGCATGTTTGACCATTCAAGCTAAATAAGCTGATCTCTAATGATAGAAACGTACTATTGTCATATGGCACAGCCCAGTATAGTAATTTCTAAACAATAGGCTAGATGAGTTCAGAAACAACTGTAGATGAAGTTGAAATAAATCAATTAAATATGTTATATTGCAGTCAAAATATACAAGACAATTCATCATTAATAAGGGCATTAGTGACTTCTACAATATCTACCAAAAGACTAGACTGAACAAAATTCTCCAGAATTTTTTTGGTTTTGGTGAGGAAGGTCTATAGACGGTATATTTAAAATTTTGTGTGAAGTGGCTTTTAGGCCAGTTTTTAAAATGTAGGTTTTGTATATGTGGCGGGGTAGTGGAAGGGCAAAAATTACACTAATGTACAAAATGGAGCAAGATAAAGAGCAGACTACGCCACCCCGTTTCCATGAATGGGGAAATTTCATAAGGCACACAGGTTTGCTACCACAGAGGACAGGAGACGTGGATATGAATACAAAACACTTATTTTCACAACAATACCTATATAAAATGTATAAAACTGTTGACTCGGGGCAAGAGTTTACACAACTTCAGTGTGCACCAGACCAAATATGAAAATAAATTAAAAATAAATTAAAAAAGGAACTTTCAGGCTGAGGCTTACCAGTAGGGCAGCTAGCTGAGCCGTGAGTACACTAAGACCACACCACTCACCCAATTATACTCCACACAAACACACTCACGCAAACTACGTGAGGGAGACGCAAATAATTGTTGTGAAATTGCTGTTTTTATTTCGCACCGGCAGTTATAGGGTTAATGCGGTGAGTTCGGGAAAGGCCGGTAGAGAGAAACGAGCGAGTGAGTTCAGCGTGTGCGTTAGTGTAAATTAGGTTACAGCGGTTCTTGCGTCCCGATTATAAGTCCAGAAACGGAGCCTCCCTTGTCTTATCCTTCAAGGGTTACAATAGTCCTTGTCAGACGTTACAATAGTTTGAATGTTTGAAAAAACCATTAGATCATAAATTTACAAGAAAAATTAAGAAAATCCTATTCACCACGGAAAAAAACGGGGGCAAAAAAAGCATTATACTTACCAAAACTACTGATTATGTTTTACACAAAATCCATCCTAATAAGGCTGAATAAGTAATTTTTTTCCGGTAGTATTGAACCTGCTGGGGTCGAGGAGGGAAAGAAACATTCATTTGTGTGTTGAAAAACGTCTCGGTTACGTATGTAACCCTCGTTCCCTGAGTAGGGAACGGAGACGTTACGTCGGATGACGACGAAATGGGGTTTCGCTTAGAAAGCCTATCAACTTCGAGTATTACAAAACGAGCCAATGGCAAAGAAATGCCATGGGTCTGCGGAATTTGCATGACGTAACTCCACCCCACCTCGTGGGTATAAAAGGAGGAAGTCCGCAACAGCAGTTTATGTTTCTTCGCTGAGGAGCCAAGACTGAGCTCAGGCGATCCCCGCGGTACAGCGGAAAGTGGCAGGCAGACGTAACGTCTCCGTTCCCTACTCAGGGAACGAGGGTTACATACGTAACCGAGACGTTCCCTTTCGTTGTCACTCCGAGTTACGTCGGATGACGACGAAATGGGGTTACCAGTCTAATCACGCCACCTTCTCAGCTGTCTTCCAGTGCCCTGCGTAAATCGAGATCCCTGTCATAGACTGGACGAAGGACTCCATTTAACACAGGAATACCAAGGTACACTGGGAAGCATATCCCAAGCTAGGGGAAGTATGCAATTAATGCCAACCCAGAGGGGGGGGACTTAGAGAATACACATATGACCCGAAGGAAACATATGGAGAACACTGGGGTGTCCAGCCGCAGGTGGAATATTTCAACCCCAGGGGTGGCAAGGTGGCTTGCCAAGGGAAAGACACATGCTCAGAGAGGCTTACAGTGGAAATACACATGTGGGGGTCGCTCAGGGGAGGGACCATGCACACGGGAGGCACCTAGCCGACGCGCAGGCAATAGACAATGGCGCCGACGTCAGGAGTGCTGGAGGAACTCAGGGCTTTCGGGGAAGCTCACCTGAGGAGAATATCGCACGTATCCAGTCCGTGGAGTGGAATGGCGAGCAAGCAAAGACACCTGAGCGGGTCCGGTACTAGCTAGTTGAAGCGAGTACATGAGAGGACACTGGCTCCACTCGGAGATTATAGAATCTGGCGAATGTGTTAGGTGTCGCCCAGCCTGCAGCTCTGCAGATGTCTGTTAGCGAGGCGCCATGCGCTAGAGCCCAAGAGGATGCCACACTCCGGGTGGAGTGGGCCGTCACACCAAGGGGGCACGGTCGACCTTGCTGCTGGTAAGCCAAGGCAATGGCGTCCACTATCCAGTGAGACAACCTTTGCTTGGAGAGAGCCTTTCCCTTCAGCTTCCCACCATAACAGACAAAGAGCTGGTCTGAGGTCCTGAAACACCGCGTCCTGTCTACATAGGCGCGAAGAGCGCGTACTGGACAGAGCAGTGCCAAGGCTGGGTCTGCCTCCTCCGGGGGCAGCGCTTGCAGGTTCACCACCTGGTCCCGAAAGGGAGTGGTAGGAACCTTGGGCACATATCCGGGCCGGGGTCTCAGGATCACGTGAGAGAAAGCCGGACCGAATTCCAGGCACGCTTCGTCGACGGAGAATGCGTGCAGGTCCCCTACCCTCTTGATGGAGGCCAGTGCAACCAGGAGCACTGTCTTCATTGACAGGAACTTAAGCTCAACTGATTGCAGGGGCTCAAAGGGAGCACTCTTCAGGGCAGTTAGAACCACTGAGAGGTCCCAAGAGGGAACGAGAGGAGGACGAGGAGGATTTAGTCTCCTCGCTCCTCTCAGGAACCTGATGACCAGGTCGTGCTTCCCTACCGACTTACCTTCGACAAGGTCATGGTGTGCGGAAATGGCGGCAACATAGACCTTAAGGGTGGAGGGAGACAGCCTTCGCTCCAACCCTTGCTGAAGGAAGGAAAGCACAACGCTGATCGAGCATCTCCGGGGGTCTTCTCGGTGAGAAGAGCACCAGTCGACGAAGAGGTTCCACTTCAACGCGTAGACGTGTCTCGTGGACGACGCTCTAGCGGAAGTGATGGTAGCCGCCACCGTAGGTGGAAGGGTACTCAAACCTACCTCGAGCCGTCCAGGAGCCACACGTGGAGGCTCCAGAGATCGGGGCGAGGGTGCCACAGGGTGCCCCGTCCCTGAGAAAGAAGGTCCTTCCTCAGAGGAATGTGCCAGGGAGGTGCTGTCGCGAGGAGTGCAAGTTCGGGGAACCAGGTCCGGCCGGGCCAATACGGCGCGAACAAAATGACCTGCTCCTCGTCCTCCCTGACCTTGCGCAAGGTCTGCGCAAGAAGGCTCACTGGGGGAAATGCATATTTGTGGCCCGGCGGCCAGCTGTGCGCCAGTGCATCCGTGCCGAGCGTGCTCTCGGTCAGGGAAAAATGCAGGGCGCAATGGGTCGAGTCGTGAGAGGCAAACAGATCTATCTGTGCGTCCCCGAACTGGTCCCAAATCAGCTGAACCGACTGGGGATGGAGTCGCCATTCTCCAGGGAGGGGCTGAAGCCGTGAGCTCGTCGGCTGCACAGTTCAGGGCTCTGGGAATGAAAATGGCTCGAAGCGACCTCAGATGCTTCTGACTCCATAGAAAGAGGTGGCGGGCGAGTTGTGACCTACGGCGGGAATGTAGACCACCTTGATGGTTGATGTACGCTACAGTAGCGGTATTGTCTGAGCGGACTAGTACGTGTTGACCCCTGAGCAACGCCCGGAAGCGGTGCAGGGCAAGTTGTACTGCCAACAACTCGAGGCAATTGACATGCCATAGCCGCTGGGGTCCTGTCCAGGAGCCCGCAGCAGCATGTCCATTGCACATGGCGCCCCAGCCCGTGGTGGAGGCATCCGTGGAGACCACAACATGCCGGGAAGCTCGTTCCAGGGGGACACCCGCCCTGAGAAAACTGAGGTTCGACCACGGGGTGAGGAACTGACGGCAGGTCGGAGTAACTGGTACCCGGAGCGTGCCTTGATGCCATGCCCACCTCGGGACTCGGTCGCGAAGCCAAAGCTGAAGCGGTCTCATATGAAGCAATCCGAGCGGCGTGACCGCGGCTGCAGATGCCATATGCCCCAGGAGCCTCTGAAAATGTTTCAGTGGAACCGCATTCTTGCTCCTGAGATGTCTCAGGCAAGTCAGCAGTGACTGCGCGCGCTCGCTCGTAAGCTGCGCGGACATGGCGACCGAGTCGATGTCCATACCGAGAAAAGAGATCCTCTGCACGGGGCAAAGTTACTCTTCTCCCAGTTGACCCGAAGGCCCAGACGAGCTAGGTGCCGGAGCACTAGGTCCCTGTGTTCGCAAACCTGATCTCGAGAGTGGGCTAGGATCAGCCAGCCGTCGATATAACTCAGGATGCGAACCCCGTGTTCCCGAAGGGGAACAAGGGCAGCCTCGACGACCTTCGTGAAGGTGCGAGGAGACAGGGCTAGCCCGAAAGGGAGAACCGCGTACTGGTATGCCTGCCCCTCGAAAGCAAACCGTAGGAACGGTCTGTGTCGAGGAAGAATGGAGACATGAAAGTAGGCGTCCTTCAGGTCGATCGCTGCAAACCAATCCTGGGGCCGCACGCATTCGAGAACGCGTTTGGCGGAGAGCATCTTGAACGGCAGCCTGTGAAGGGAGCGGTTCAGCACGCGCAAGTCCAGGATTGGCCGTAACCCACCGGTTTTCTTGGGGACAATGAAGTAGGGGCTGTAGAACCCGGACCTCATCTCGGCTGGAGGGACAGTCTCGATTGCACCCTTCGCCAGCAGGGTGGCAATCTCTGCTCTCATGATAGGGGCATTGCCACCGACCAAAGTGGAGCGGACTCCCCTGAAGCGGGGAGGAGACCGTGCGAACTGAATCGCAAGCCTAGCCTGATGGTGCGCGCGATCCAGCGGGACAGACGGGGAAGCTCTAACCAGGCTCCCAGGAACTGAACCAGCGGGATCAAGCGGACGACAGGCGTCCCCCCGGAGGGGCAGCGAAGCGGAGTAACTGGCCCAGACGTGGACGGCATAGCGGCCCGGTGTGGGGGCACAGTTAGCAACCGCGCCCTGACAGAGGGGGCCAGGGGAGGACCATGCTGGTCGTCCCGCGGGGGCCTGCCCTGGCAGGGGTCTGGCGACAGAGGGGGACAGGGGCGAAGCGGTCCGTGGACGGCACGCCGTGTCAAGCACCTCTGGGACAGAGGGGGACGAGGAGAGCACGGCTTGTGGGCGGCGCTCTGTGTCGTCCGAGAACTCTGTCTTCCCAGAGACGGGAGAGTCAGTTCTTAGGAGAATAAGGATTTTTCCCCGGCCCTCCACCGGGGAAAGGAGTGGTCCTGCTACCAACTCCTGGAAGAACTGAGTCCCATCTCTGTGGAGCCCGTCTCAGGAGCGCCGCTTAACCCGGCACGTAGCGGGGGGCGGGGCTGGAGAGGGCTGTGGCGTCCGCCCGCGGCTTCCAGAGCCGGCCCGTCTCTTTAAACGGGCGGGGTGGGAGCCGCGGGGGGGGCGCCTTCGGCAGTGGGCAGACCGAGGGATCTGAGCGGACGGCGGGCCATCGGGACAGAATCACGTCAGTCTGCACATGGGCGGTTGAGAGCTGTTGGGCGAAGTTCTCAACCGCACCGCCGAAGAGGCCGACCTGGGATATGGGAACGTCGGACAGACGGGGCCGCGCGACATTCAGCACATCAGACAGGTTCAGCCACAGAATGGTAGGCATCACCTGACCCAGGGAGCGTACGGGCACTTTCGTCGCTCGGAGAGCAAGGTCAGTGGCGGCGCGCGACTCAGTGAAGAGCCCTGGGTCAGTCCCGCCCTCGTGCAAGTCCATGAGCATCTGGGTCGAGGACCAGCAGAATGGCCATGGCCTGCAGAGAGGCGGCTGCCAGTCCCGTGGTGCTATAGGATCTCGCCACAAATGTAGACGAAAACCATAGACCACGGGCGGGTGCTTAGGATTGCGCCGAGAAGAAGCACTCTGAGGACACATAGCATCGCAACAGAGCGTTCAGCCGGGGGAACCCCAGTGTACCCGTGACAGCGGCCCCATCGAGGGGGGAAAGGCGGATGAGATCAGCGAGCGGTCCCGAGAAAACCAGGGGGTCTTCTGGGACTTCGAGATCTCATCATGCACGTCCGGGAGGGAAGGTATTGGGGTTTGCCGTGGACGAGGGTCGGCGGCCTTACCCAAAAACCAATCGTCCCAGGAAAGCATGGCCGTCATCTCTGGATCAGACTCAGGCACAGCCGTATGCACACCAGAGGGTGGCAGCTGTGACGAGACGTCACTTCGCAGAGAATCAAACCCACCTTGTGAAGCTGCTACAAACATAGTATCATCCTCTGTAGCTTTAAATGAAACACACGGGCCACCAGAGGGTAGACTCGTGGGAATCACCTATTCACTAGCGGGCACCGCCGTTGAGGGGAGGCTGGGGTCACGGACACGGAGTCGGCGCCTTGTTCCAGACCAACACCCTCAGGTCACCCTGGCCACCAGCCGAAGATTGGGGGCTGGATGAGGGGACTCTCACTCTTGCGAGTTCACAGAGTCTCGACCTATATGACGCAATGATCATGTTCCCACAGAGAGAACATGAGTCATCCACGAGCGCTGCTCTAGTATGATCAAGCCCAAACATACCAGACAACGCTCGTGCCCATCAGAGTCCGATACCAAGCTGCCGCAACCATTCGTTTTTTTTTTTTTTTTTTAAATGCACGGGCGAGCCGTCTTTAAAAAGACGTGCCGCGTGCGCTCTTTTAGAGAGAGAACTCACGTGTTGAAGCGCCCGGGGAAGCACGCGCTCTCTGATGAACCACTGCAGAGATAAGCAGGAAGCACGCACTCGCCGGAGATCGCCGTCACACCAACACTCGAGGCACTCGTTCGTGAAGCTGATAATTCAGAGTTGGCTTGTGGAGAGAAGAATACACTTGGCTCCGAAGCGAAAACATAAACTGCTGTTGCGGACTTCCTCCTTTTATACCCACGAGGTGGGGTGGAGTTACGTCATGCAAATTCCGCAGACCCATGGCATTTCTTTGCCATTGGCTCGTTTTGTAATACTCGAAGTTGATAGGCTTTCTAAGCGAAACCCCATTTCGTCGTCATCCGACGTAACTCGGAGTGACAACGAAAGGGAACTATTAAATCTACAGGAATGTAATTTATTTTCTGCAGTTCGCTACAGATGCGGTTAGCTAGCTCAGCCTCTGACTACCAGTAATAGTACGCGCTCTGACCACCCAATCAGAGGACGTGAAAATGCCGACGTTATTGTACGCCTGCTAGATGGCCCCGGTGCAGTCAAATCGAAATCTGATTGGCTGATTAAATCTGACTGATTATCTGATTGTTTAAAGCAACAGTTTCATTTCCATTCATTTTAAGCTACAGGCGCCCGCACTGTCGATTCTGAAGGCCTCAAGGCAGATTTATTTTATCCTGGCAACACATGATGCTGAAATATAATTGGATAAAAGCGCTAAAATAAATAGACAATACTGGAAGCAGCGCAACCAAGAGAAAAGCTGTGCGATTAAGCGAATGGACTATTGGGAATAATTTAATACTCATTCATGGAAAAAATATATTAAAGTGCAAGTCAGTGATTCTGATAGTGTTTAGGCCAGCAGAGAAGGCCTTGCTGGCCCTGACGGCCCACCACTGATATTAACTAATATTTACAGTATTAAATCATCAAAACAGAGGACTCTACTCACTCCTGTTACTTTAACTCACTCCTGTTATTTTTCATATAAGTAACAGGACTGAAAGTAAAAGGATTGAGTTTTTAAGCAAAACGTTATCAAATACATGGCAAATTCTAGCAAATTCTAGTGACTTACCAAAAGTTCATATTTTTAAAATAAACAAATAAAATCTAAGAAATAATTTAGGTAACAGGATAGTATGTTGAGATTGACCTTCTCAATCATAGTTACAATTTCATCAAATATACAGAAATTAAAATGAGAGGACTTACTTTTGGTCTTCCCAATGCCTTCAGAAGATCCAGATGATGCAACTTCCTGTTGAAAATGTGTTTTTCAGAGGGGGTAATGTGTTAGGGTAACAGGACTGAGTGAAAACCCGGGGACGCGACTAAAATGTGTATTTTATCTAAAATATTTGATAAAATATTTTTTCTCATGAAAAAAAAACATTTCAAAGCATAGATTGGATATAGTCACACAACAATGCAAAAAAAAAAGATTTTCTGAAGGATTTGAATCATTATATTTCATGGTAAAGTTTAGAAATAGAGAGCGGGGACATGCAGAAAATGCAATTTTTTTAGTGTTCTATGTAGTTTTTATTAATGTTTTTTATTATATATTTTAAGCTTAGTTAGCTTAATGTGCAGGACATTTTGCTTAATAATAAAATGTATTTTAGAGTTAATTTTCATGCATTTTTATACATATAATGTCCTGGGGACAGAAATGTCACCCTTTTGGTGGAATGGCTCATAAAATGTATCATGGTTTCCACAAAAATATGAAAATCAGTATATTAAAATGAATTCTCATCATAAAGGATCATGAAGATTGGAGTAATGATGCTGAAAATTCAGCTTTGATCACAGGAATAAATTACAGTTTACTATGACATAGAAAACAGATGTTAAATTGTAATAATATTACAGTTTTTACTGTATTTTTGATCAAATAAATGCAGAAGAGAATTAAAAATCTTACAGACCCCAAACTTTTGAACAGTAGGCTACAGTGCATTTACTATAATTAGGGTAGTTTGGTAAAAGTCACTGACTAATTACAGGTGAGTTGAGAGCACAAGTCTATATTTAGTGGTCATGAAAACATATTCAGATTTAGCATATTAATGATGAATTCACCTCATAAATCATGACACACTGCTCTAGCACAGGAAAGTGCATGTAAGTTCAAGTGCATGCTTTTAAAATTAAAATAGTATTTGTATCGGTATCGACGATAATGGCCCTGTATTTAAATGGTATCGAATCGATACCGAATTTTGCAGTATCATCCATCCCTATCAAGTGGTTAGATATACAAACCCAGTATTATATCGCTAGACCCGCAGTTTATTCAGTTACTCACAGCTTCGTTCATAATAGGCAAACAGCAAATGTACTGGTGTTCCATCTGATCGTACACATGACCTGCAATACAATGGAAGCATAGGTTACCGGGGTCACACCAGAACAAACATTAGTCCAATGTAATAGACATACCTGTGGTAAAAGACAGCCTGCACCCAAAAGCAAAGTCACACCAATCCAGACCATAACCTGGCTACAACAAATACACCCCCACTTTAATAGTGCATGTGCACTAGCAGCAACATTAGCCAAAAAGCTAGGCACATACCTCCCGCAGAGGCGATCGTAACAATGATGCATACCCAGGTGAACTCTGCCTTAAATAGGCCAGGGACGGCCGCCAATAGGCGGTCACACCCATCATTCATGTGACAACCACAAATAATAGGGTGGGATCTTATGGAGTGAAAACAGTCTCAAAACCTTTCACAAATGCATGTGAGAGATCCACATGTGCACGCACCAATCCAAAATGCACACAAGAGACCAATCCACAAATCCACGCGACAGATCCACACACACACACACACACACACCGCAATCAACACATGCACGTGAGAGATCCACACACACAAAGCAATCCACAAATGCACGCGAAAGATCCACACACACACACAGCAATCCACAAATGCATGCGAGAGATCCACACACACACAGCAATCCACAAATGCACGCGAGAGATCCACACACACACAAACAGCGATCCACGAATGCACGCGAGAGATCCACACACACAGCGATCCACAAATGCACGCGAGAGATCCACACCCCCACAGCGATCCACACACACGGCAATCATGCATTATTGTCCTTACTCACATTGCTTTGCTCACAATCCACAAATGCTTTATCTGTACCTGTAATTTCATGCACAGCAAATCACAAGTCTTTTGCATTGGTGCTCTGCCTTAAGAATGCCCCTGAATATGCGCTTTTGTATCTGTGGAATCTTTTGAGACTGTTGTTCCGCGGCCTTGATTCGCAAATGCACACAAGCCTATCTGTCCCCATTACCTGCAAAGATGCGATATGGTGTCTTCCTTCAGAGGGCGCTAACCGGCCTTCAAGCTGAATCTTCCAAAGGGCTGGATTCATTTTGTTTTCTGACTTGGCGAGACAACAGAAGTCTAAATATTTTGCGTGCATCTGTGGATTGCTTTGTGTGAGTGGATCTCTCGCATGCATTTGTGGATTGGTGCGTGCACATGTGGATCTCTCGCGTTTATTTGTGGAAGGTTTTGAGACTGTTTTCACTCCATAGGATCTAACCTGCCTTGCCACACATATAATTCAAGATGTGGCGACTAAAATTAAGTTATTTGCACAAGTGTTTGATTACATTTTCAGCGTTGCCAGCATGTTCTTAGATTTCTCTTGTTTAGCTTATTTAGTTGCTGAATGCACTTAGATTAGAGTGATGTCTGCAACACAGGAAACTGTTGTCACCACAGTTTTGTGGTTTATTTAGGTAAATTATTCAAATCTCTTTTTTTTTTTTTTACCTCCACCCCCCCCTCTTCGGAGGACAACTTTATTTATTTTATTTTATTAAACTGTAATATCTGAATGAGTTTGAAGTCAGAATGAGTTTGAGTCTTGAAGTGGTATTTTAGTGAGTTGCACCAAACGTTCGGAACCAAGACGGGAAGGAGACCTGTACCTTGACTGCTTTGGCTTAGAAATGACCTAGAATCGGGATTGCCTAGACATAGACTGGTAACAGGCTTGTGCTAACTGTAGACCACGTAGATAGTCCACCGACTGATAACGGGATTGTGCTGACTGCAGACTGCTGGGCCGGAACACAGACTGGTAGCTGAATTATGCTGACTGCAGACTGCTAGAGTGGTCCACAGGCTGGTTACGGACTTGTGTTAGTTGCAGATTGATAGGCCGGGACACAGACTGGTAACGAGTTTGTGTTGACTGCAGGCCGCTGGGCTGGTCCACAGACTGGTAACGGGAATGTGCTGACTGCAGACTGCTGGGCTGGGACACAGACTGAGAGCTGGTTTATGCTGACTGCAGGCCACTAGGCTGGCCCACAGACTAGTAACAGGCTTATACTAAATGGAAACCACTAAGGTCTGATCCACAAACTGTAAGCTGGCTTAAACTGGTTGTTAAATGCCAAACTGGTCCACAGCTTGTAAGCTGGCTTGGGCTATTTGTTGGGTGCTAGACTGGACCACAGCTTGTGAACTGACTTGGGCTGGTTGTTGAATGCCAGACTGGTCCACAGATCATGAGCTGACTTGGGCTGGTTGTTAGATGCCAGACTGGTCCACAGATTGTGAGCTCGCTTGGGTTGGTTATTGAATGCCAGACTGGCCCACAGATCGTAAGTTGACTTGGGCTGGTTGTTAGATGCCAGACTGGTCCACAGATTGTGAGCTTGCTTGGGTTGGTTATTGAATGCCAGACTGGTCCACAGATCTTAAGCTGACTTGGGCTGGTTGTTAGATGCCAGACTGGTCCTCAGATTGTGAGCTCGCTTGGGTTGGTTGTTGGATGCCGGATTGGTCCACAGATTGTAAGCTGACTTGGGCTAGTTGTTGGATGCCAAACTAGTCCACAGATTGTGAGCTGGCTTAGGCTGGTTGTTGGATGCCAGACTGATCCACATACTGTGAGCTGGCTTGAGCTGGTTGTTGAATGCCAGACTGGTCCACAGGTTGCAAGCTGGCTTGGGCTGGTTGTTGGGTGCCAGACTGGTCCGCAAGCTGTGAGCTGACTTTGGCTGGCTGTTGGATGTCAGGCTGGTCCACAGATTGTGAGCTGATTTGGGCTGGTTGTTGGATGCCAGACTGGTCCACAGACTATGAGCTGACTTGGGCTGGTTATTGGATACCAGACTGGTCTACAGGTTATGAGCTGACTTGGGCTGGTTGTTGGATGCCAGACTAGTCCACAGACTATGAGCTGGCTTGAAATGGTTGTCTGAAGCTAGACTGGTCCACAGGCTATGAGCTGACTTGGGCTGGTTATTAGATGCCAGACTGGTATACCGATTGTGAGCTGTCATAGGCTGGTTGTTGAATGCCAGACTGGTCCACAGACGGTGAGCTGACTTAGGTTGGTTGTTGAATGCCAGACTGGTCCACAGATTGTAAGCCGACTTGGGCTGGTTGTTGGATGTCGGATTGGTCCACAGATTATGAGCTAACTTATGCTAGTTGTTGGCTGCCAGACTAATCCACAGATTGTGAGCTGGCTTAGCCTGGTTGTTGGATTCCCGACTGGTCCACAGACTGTGAGCTGATTTGGGCCGGTTGTTGAATGCCAGACAGGTCCACAGGTTGTGTGCCGACTTGGGCTGGTTGTTGAATGCCAGGCTGGTCCACAGATTATGAGCTGGCGTAGGCTGGTTGTTGGGTGCCAGACTGGTCCACAGACTGTGAACCGGCTTAGGTGGGTTGTAGAATGCCAGATTGTAAGATGGCTTAGGCTATTGTAAGCTGATTTGAACTAATTTTTGGATGCCAGACTGGTCCACAGACTGTGAACTGACTTGGGCTGGTTGTTGGATGCCAGACTGGTCTACAGATGATTTTTGGATGCCAGACTGGCCCACAGATTGTGAGCTGGCTTAGGCTGGATGTTGAATGTGGGACTGGTCCACAGACTGTGAGCTAGCTTAGGCTAGTTGTTGAATGCCAGATTGGTCCACAGACTGTGAGCTGGCTTGGGCTGGTTGTTGGATACCAGACTGGTCCACAGATTATGAGCTGGCTTAGGCTGGTTTTTGGGTGCCAGACTGGTCCACAGACTGTGAACCGGCTTAGGTGGGTTGTTGAATGCCAGATTGTAAGCTGGCTTAGGCTAGTTGTTGGATGCCAGACTTTTCCACAAACTGTGGGCTGGCAAGGGGATAGTTTTCTTTGCCACAAATAATGTGATGATGGTCATGTGTGCTTTGCAGACTGGCAACTAGATTGGGCTGACTGCATGCCGCTAAGCTGGGACACAGACAGGTAACGGGATTATGCTGACTGCAGGCGGCTGAACTGGGACCCAGACTGAGAGCTAGCTTGTCTTGAGTGTAGGCCACTGGACTGGTTCACGGCCTGGTAACGGACTTGTGCTAACTGCAGACTGCTGGGCAGAGGCACAGACTGGTCGCGAGCTTATGCTAACTGCAGACTGCTAGGCAGGAGCACAGACTGGTTACGGGCTTGCGCTGATCGTACCGCAGATCCCCATATCCCCCAAATTATTCGAATCTCCATAAAGTGATGATACACAGGCGATGTTGCCGAGCAATGTTGCTTGTGCACTTTCCCACTGAGAATGGGCAACAAATTTCTATCTGGACACTTTAGATCGGTTGTGGGCCCTGTGTCCACCTGCTTGCCCATTGAAGGCAACATTGCTCAAAAAGTTGCCCCATGTATCATCACCTTTAGTGTTCGCTTTAGTTACCTCCACATGCTGTCCCTGTCTTTTTCTAATCTTCTGTGGGAACATTTCAAATCAATTAATTATCAGATTTATTTGCCTTCATCAATGAAAAATTACTGCACCTGTAGGCCCTGACCCACTGTTTCCTCCATTGATTTTCAAGATGATATTTGACTGGCTTTTATATGTTTCTCATTTTAAACTGTACTTCTCGTATAATCAGAGCAGGGTAGAGTATAGAATTGGCTACGGACAGAGGTAAAACGAACTGCAACTCTTGTTTTTTTGTTTTCTACAGATTATATAAGATTCTGTCAGTGTTAGTGATGCCATGCACAATTTGAAGTTATTAAATGTAAGAGTCAGCCCATCTAGGGTCAGATTTAGTAAACAGGGCAAATTAGCGTGAGAGCACAACTACAAAAAAGCACCGATGGGAGTGTAAAGTTCTGTGAGTGATCTACTGATGACGCGCAAATTAAAGAACACAAACACAGCCGGATCGTTTCCATAATGACCAACACAATCTACCAAGAGGAGAGCAAATTAGTGTCTGGTTTAAAACATTCTTTTTTTTTGGAGGTAAATAATGCCCGCAAATACCAGTACATTGACCAGTACAAACCTTAGTAAATCACCTTGTGTGATTCATTTAAATCAAATTTTCTTTATCCTTTGAGATATAAAACATTATAATCTGATTTGTTCATATAGTAGGAGGTAAATACGAGCAACAAAACGATAGAGAGCCTCTGAGGATAACAAAAAAAAGTATTTGCATTGCCTTCCATGTGATCCTAATATTAGGAAAGCGTTGATGAACTTTTTTTTTTTAACTAAGTTCCAGATTGCATCAGTAAGACACCTTTTGTTTGTTCACTTCATTTTACCGCATAATCCTGAGTAACAATGTTTTTACCGTGTGTCACTATTGCTTGGTCTATTATATATTGTTTAGTATGTACTTATCGTTTCCGTTTGTAGTAAGTTGGCAACTCTGTGGCAGGACTTCTAAATGATCGCTGTTTTTTGTAGGCTGAGTGTTAGGATTAGACTCTTGAGTGGGCTGTTCTTGGGTAGGGGTAGGGGTAGGGTTGCCACCCGTCCCTTAAAATACGGAATCGTCCCGTATTTGTGAAATAAACAGTGCGTCCCGTTTTGAATCAATACGGGACGCGGTTTGTCCCGTTTTTCTCATAGTGTTACCACCCATCCCATTTTTCCCGGGATTGTTCTTCTTTTTAACAACCTGTCCCGGGAAATGTATACACTCTCCCGGTTTTCGAAAGGCTAAGAGGAATATGAATGTTCAAACAGCGCGCACGGTAGAGAGGTAGAGAGCGCGAGAGCTTGCATGCGTGTGTGCCTCACAACAAAGCAAAAGGAATGAATCACATGATCAAAGATGCTGAGAATGCACAACTTCCTTCTCTTAGCAATTGTGCTCTCATTCAAGATGGAAACTCCTCATTCTACATGTGCGATGTACCACAGACAATGAAGACTATATCAGAGCGCACCTTCAAAAGTCTACCTGCTGCAGCTGAAACAGTATTCAGCACCGACACTTACATTGACCATCTTTATTCAAAAAAATCAGCTGAGAGAGATCGCAGAGGTTGTGGTGAACGTTTTATAGTTAATGGGCTGAATGTTCATCGACCCGCTGATTGGAATGATTTTCTCACAAATGATGAAAACAAGAAGGCACTCATTCATTTACTTGTGGATCACTGGAGCTCTCATGATATGATGGAAGACATCATCCGAAGGCCTGTCATTTTCATAGAGGCTGGTCAAGCTTTCAAGATAGAATGCAGTGATGGAGTTATGTCAAAAGAACTTCTACCAGAGATCTGTTCAAAACATTAAGAAACAGATGTGAGGGTGATCATTTACATGCAGTATATCCAAACCAAAATGCCTCACATCAAAACAGTTAGAGTCAGAGCAAAAGACTCTGACATTTTCTTCATCCACCTGTATTATGGCAAGTCATCAACTGTCAACATCATCTTTGACATGGTAGTTGGCTGAAGATTATTCACAAGAACACATTTCAGCTCTTCTGGCCTTGCATGCGTTCACTGGTGCTGACTGCACTTCAGCATTCAAGAGCAAAGGGAAGGTCCGTCCGATGAAGATTCTTAATCAGAATTCAAAGTTTATTCAGATCTTTGCTGAAGTGGGGAACTCTTGGGAGCTCGATGAACAGATTCTCAGCGGTGTTCAAGAGTTCATCTGTCGCCTCTATGGTTTCAATCGTCGAATCAAGAAAGTTGATGAGGCAAGAGAGACTAAAGTCAAGAAGATGTGTGGCTCAAGTCTTGGGCTTCGACAGGGTCTCTCCGTTGACCTCTCAACCTTCCCAACCTTGCAAGAGGGTCCTCTTACAGCACATGAAAAGAGTAAACTTTCAAGTATGCATCTGGAAGAGGGCTCATGAGCACTACCCGGAAATCCCAAGCCCTCTCGACCATGGATTTCACATAAACACAGAGACAGGCAAGCTAGAACCACTATGGTTTGAGGGCGACATCATCCCCAAAGCCCTTGTTGATGTCTTGGCAGAAAATTAAACAGATGAAGATGACTTGACTGATGAAATCCATACGAATATAGGTGAAGATGAGGAAGAGGAGGAAAATGATGATTGAAAGTTTATATTCTACACTAATACAATACACTAACATGACCAGTCGTCTAAGTACAGCATGGATAAGCAGCAAAAAGATCTAAGAACCAAATAAATGTTTTCTATTTTATGCTTTAATAAATCTCACATTTGGTTAATTGATTTTGTGTGAATGTACCCTATGTTGCACCCTGACCCCAGTCCACCTAGGGGCATAACATTACTCAATTTGCATGCAATTCACTTCATATAATATAGCAGTACATAAGTCAAGTCTCAACTCTTTTTAGAAATATTGTCCATATGTAAAAATCCCATATGGAATGGTAATGCTTGAAAGTTCTGTTTTCTCCGATTTGAGGTACAGTGGAGAACTTTGGTTATACCAGCTGTAATCCTCTAGATAGAAAGGTCATCTTGGACTTAAATTGAAGCTTATAAACTTGGGAAGTTTTTCATGTACATTTGAGGCAGTATATGTATAATAAAATGCTTGAAAATGATCACTTTTGATTACAATTTATGTCAGGAACCAATCAGACACCACATCCTTCACCACACAGCGATCACTCTCCCCAGAATACTAATCACCTGCACCTGTTCACAATCAGTAAGCCTCATCAACCCCTGCATAAAGACACTCACCACAGCCTCACTCACTGTCAAGCCTCCAACAGGAACAGACCATTTCCCGTTGTCCTGCTAAACCACTAAAGAAGTCCAGTTCCAGCCAAGTAAAGTATACTCACCGGTGAATTACTAACCTCTGCATTCCTGTTCCACTGCCTCCAGACATCCTGTTCGAGTCCTTGCTTCCTGAAACCCCGTCTGGATTCCCGTCCCTTTGAATCCTGGATCTTCCTGAGTCCTGGTGTTCATGCTGAGTTATCTCTCCCACGACGACATCTGTAATAGAAAAGACACGGATAAAGATCTGCTATCGCTTGACATAAAGTAACCTGAAGAGGATCTGCTCACCTGTACTCTGCCCCGCACGTAGTGATCCACCTCGTATCTGCACCAGCACTCTGAGAATACTCACCCTTGCACTTGTGTCACAATTAATAAAGTTGCGTTTGGATTCACTTACCTCTGTGTCCTTGCCTGTATCCTGACAATTTGTCAGGCGAACAGACATTTTTTTGTCTTTTGGGGTATGTTGAGGGTGATATTTGACAGTAAAAAGGCAGCAATCCCCAGAATCTTTTTCTGCTAGTTTCCCCTATGTGTCAGGATATACTATGCTAAATTGTAGGGTTATATGACCATTTATGTAGCTGCAGTACCTTAATATTCACAATTACATAATTTTGCCTAAAACTTTTCCCAAAAAGGGTGTTTTTTGGCCCCTGAGACCAAACGGGGCCGAGTTGGGGGTGTTCATTATCAACTTGTGATGGTCCAAGGTATAAGATAATAGGAAATAATAGTGAAAAAAGGGTAGCAAAAAACATCCCGAGGAGTGGACCTGGCTCCCGGCCTATTACTGTATTCTTTACTTTCAGTTTACTGAAAATGTTAAACAATGAATATAAGAAGAACAAACCCGACAAACGATGGTACATTCATTTAGAATTTGTTTACACGAAACACTGTAAGTTATCATTTGTCATCTATAACTGGTAACTCCAACAACTTTATTTGTCACAACCAAGACTTATAAAGAATATGTAATAAGCAATACATTTTTCACAGTTGGCAAATATTTCTACTATGTAACGAGATAAACACCTTTCTGTAGCGTCTTCATTTCACCACTAATATAATCACATGCTGGCGTAACTTGAAAATCCAGATGAAAGAGGCTTGACGCAGCCTCTATATAAAAATCTTGCTAACATAAGTGGACCTCAAAGAACATTATGCAATTTTGAAAAAATGCAGTTCATGACCCCTTTAGATTTTTTTTAACCCCTCATGTTGGGTTGAGACTGTTGGGTAAGGAAGCTGTGTATATTTAACCTAATTTGGTTTGATGATCATCCATAGTTAGTAACCCAGTGGTGCTGGGTTGGAAATGTGGACATGAAAGATAGCGTACACGTGTGTGTTTTTACCCATTCTGTCACCTGATGGAGTTTGGGTTCCTTGCCACTGTCACCTCTGGCTTGCTTAGTTGGGGACACATAATATTCAACAATATTATTGGCATAACTGTTTTGGATGATAATTGAACTGAGCTGATGATGACATCACTGTTTTCGGCAGAGCTGTTTTATAAATAAAATTAACTAATTTAATAATTTATCTTTACAAAGAAACTGAATCAACACTGAACTGACTTCAGATAAACAATGACACTGTTGTTTTTAGAGCTGCTTTACAGCTGAAATTAACTCTGTTTGCACCATTGGATCATTATTTTCCTGTTGATCACTGCAAAGCTGCTTGGAAACAATCTGTATTGTATAAAGCGCTATACGAACTCGAGAAGTCTACATTTTCAGGCCCCAAAATGCCATTGTCGTGTAAATAAATGGTCAAAATGCATAAAAGTGTTAGTTGAAGTGTTAGTTGAAAGAGAACTTAGGACCAGCGACTGGGCTGAAGTTTCTGGACTTGAACCAATCAAACATCTAGATCTAAAAAATACCTTCCAACCAACTTGATAAAAGAATGGCTGAAAAGCCAGAAATTCAGATGTGCAAAGCTTGTTGCTTCATACCCAAAAATACTTGTAATCAGATGTGAATACCCTGCTGAAAGATCCAGCATAAAGCAGCATGAATTCCATATCGGTCCAGGTTGGTTTATGCTGGTCTAGCTGGTGGGCCAGTATAGTCATGCTGTTCTCAAGCAAAACTGGTCTACCAGCACTCCTGCTTCCCATGCTGGTGGACAGAAACCAGCATCTGATGCAGGTCCCAGTATGAAAAACATACCTTATGCTGGTGACCGGCAATAATGGATTTTTCAGCAGGGTACCTCTGCCAGAGTTAATTTCTTTCTTTTTTTTATACATTTGCAAAGTTTTAAAAGCATTTTATCAAAAGGCTGCAACATAAAATCGTAACGTAGCATCTTCAGACCAGTCTTTCATCTTGATTAACTGTGCCTTCTCACGTTTCAGAACAGTTTTATGTGTAGGGACAAGTAATACCATATTATGATCTGAATTTCCCAAAGGTGGTTTACCAAATGACTTATAAGCTCCTTTAATCGATCCATAGCACAAATCCAGAATTGCAGCCTTACGTGTTGGGCAAGTTACATACTGATTAAAGTGGCCCAATGATTTCTCCAATGTACAAATATTAAAGTCTCCCAGAATAAAACAGGGTGCGTCAGGAGATGCACATTGCAGTTAGTGAACAACGTGTTCAATCTCCCTTACCGCATTATCCTCGTTTGCTTGGGTATGGATGTAAACAACCGTTACAAACAGCTGAGGAAACTCCCGGGGCAAGTACTGAGGTCTTAATGCCACAGACAGTAACTCGATGTCTTTCTTGCACATTCTCTCCCTAACGGACACAGATTTGCACCAGTTCTCTCTAATATACAAACATACCCCACCTCCTTGCGCTTTACCAGTGACCGTCGCATCACGGTCCATGCGAATGTGCACTCTGAAATCATCCAGTCGTAGGCTCGAATCTGAATCCCCTTCGGAGAGTCAAGTCTCCATGAACGCCATCACGCAAACGTTCCTATAATCATGCTGGAATTTCACCATAGCTTGTAGCTCATCTGTCTTTTTCCGTAGAGACTGCACATTCGCCAACATAATTGTAGGAAGAGGAATTTTCGTCTCTGACGAACACCTCCTTTTCGTCCTCTTTTCCGAATTTTAAACGTTGAATCCTTTTTTCCAGAGTGATTTTGTTTTTGCTTGAAAGACGAAAAACTTCCCAAATCAGGATAGCCACATTTGCTTCACGCTGTTGGACTTATGCCATTGTAAAAGAAACTCCCGGGAGTTTTGAATTCTTGCCGACTCCTGAGGTGAGTCAAACAAACACAGACTCAGGTGGATCAAAGTCAATAAAACAATTGCCCCCATTTTTTTCATTTAGCCTACTCCTTTTTAAGTTCTTTAGGAAGGTATAGGACAAATCTCTGCGTCCAACAGTGTTGAGGAAAAATTTTTTTAAAAGGAAACAACAAACAAAGCACACCGACACCTGTAGCTGCAAGTCGCCGCGTGCGCATGCACCTTCACTTCTACTACATAGATGTGTATGTAGCCTTCAGAGTCAGAGACCTCTCACTCTAATTTATTTTCATCTGGTACTTTTTTTTTACTTTTGATCATAGGCTGCCCTGTTGTCAGGACTATCTTAGTAGTCGTCCGATTCAAATGGACTGATAACTCCTAGGTTCAGACACATGGTTCAGCCCCCATCTAGAAGAGCTACAGTAATTAAATGCCGGTTGCTCTACAATTTACACTCTACATCATTAAACATCTCATTAAAGATGATGCAAGAGAAAAACACTACCTCTCAGCACAACGAGCAACTGTTTTTGCATTCTGACACTGTTGCTGATGAGATGGTTTTATTTGTGTCTCACAGCAGGAGAAGCCCAAAGTGATTGACCCCCTGGACTATGAAGCTGTGATTTCAGAGCTTGAAGCTGAGTTCAGGGAAGATCCCCTTCAAGATCTCCTACTATTCCCAGACCTTGATTTCACTGTGAGTACTTTGTTCTCTATTTGTTTGTGTGTGTTTTTGCAAGTGTAATGTGTATTTATCTCTGGTGTTCATTCAGTTTCACATCTCATTATGATGTGTGTTTTGGACATTTTTAAAAAGTGTGTGCTCTGAAAAGGCTCTATTTTTTGAGTCATGGTATTTTACAAAAAGACATGAAGTAGGTGTTAAATGACTGTGTGCATGAGTGTGTGTGTGTGTGTGTGTGTGTGTGTGTGTGTGTGTGTGTGTGTGTGTGTTGACACTTCTCCCTGTACTCTGCACTGAAAACAGCCAAGAAGAGGCCTGTTCAGACCACATCCTCTTTCACACACAGATCTGGCTTTTACATGGCACAAATATAAACACTGCTTGCACACATTTGCTCAATGAGCACACACAAACATATGACACCTCATTTTGGCAATGGCCTATTGTGTTCATGTTAAAAGGGAGAACTCAAAAGCAGAAAGACAGCAATGCAGGCCAACAAATCTAAATCAGTAATCAAGGTGAGTAATCCAGAGAAACTGGCAATAGGGCAGCGTTAGGGAAAGTACACTGAGAATAGTGAATATATAAACACTAATGGATTGCAGATGCAACACATCTGTCCATGTCAGAATGCAGGGGACTAAGACCTCTACTGGTGGGTGGTGGAAGTGTTATGAGTAGATTTTGCTGTGGATATTACAACAAATTGTATGTACTTATTTTTTAATTGATGGACGTGGTCACTATGATTTTTTGTGTGGGTAGAACTGCATAATTCTTTCACAAAATAACAACCAAAAAAGTGCTGTTTTATACAAGAAGTCACAGAAAAGAGCATGATAGGACACTACTAAATTTTACACAGCTTAAAGAGATAGTTCACCCAGAAATAAAAGTTCTGTCATCATTTATTCATCCTCATATTGTTCCATTCCATAAATCCTTGGTTAATCTTTGAAACAAACATAAAGATATATTTTTTTTATTAAATAATAAATATTAATCAAGCAGTTTAGTCCAAGAGATATGAATGCTTTATATGATGAACAGATTTTATATAGGCCTTTAGGCCTCATATATTAAACACAATATACTCTCACCATCTACTTTTTTAGCTACACTATGCTAGTATCCGATTGGACACTCTTTTGCCTTCAGAAATGCATTAATTCTTCATGGTAAAGATTCAACAAGGTTCCTCAGAGATTTTGGTTCATATTGACAGGATAGTATCACGCAGTTGCTGCAGATTTGTCATTTGCACATCCATGATGAGAATCTCCCATTCCAGCACATCCCAAAGCTGCTCTATTGGATTGAGATCTGGTGACTGTGGAGGCCATTTGAGTTTAGTGAACTTATTGTCATGTTCAAGAAAACTAGAGATGCTTTGTGATATGCTGCGATATCCGGCTGGAAGAGGTATATGTATATGTAAATGGTGTAAATGGATGGACATGGTGAGCAACAATACTCAGGATGGCTGTGGCATTTAAATGATGCTCAATTGGTACGAGGGGCCCAAGTGTGCCCTAACATTATTTCCCCAGCTAACAGATGTTTGTTATAAGAACGTTCTTCAAATATTCAGTGTTCCAGTTTTCTTGAACGTGTTTTAAAAAGTGTGATGTTCCTCAAACGTTCTTTCAAATTAATTTTGATTAACAATTCAACATTCTAGGAATGTTGATTTGTAACATTCCAAGAACATAAAAATGTCCAGTTTCCTGAATGTTAATAGAATGTTATTTTAATGTTAGTATGATGTTCCTGAAACATTCTTTCAACCATTCAAACACCTGCTGTGAACAAGCACTGTAAGAAAGAGAAATAAGTACACACACAACAACTTTCTCAGTTTGTTGATACTCAGTTTGAACTTCAGCAGATCATCTTGACAATAGCTGCGTTTATTTAGTAAAAATTTTTATGCCCTTTCCTCGCTAACTTCCCTCCGCCTCGTTCACCCAGATGTACGTCATTGCTTATGCTGCACGAGTGGCCACTACCGGTGTAGGCTGAAGAAGACGAAGAGGCAAAAAGCTCCAATACAAACTTTTACTATTAATATAACTCCAACAGGTACAGACAGGCAGGATGAACACACACTTACTGTAACTGAGAATGGAACAAGACTGGCTGAACAGAAAGGAACTAAATACAAACACTGATGAACACAGATTAACAGAAACCATGTGACACAGATGATGATTAACTAGACACAGGTGGAATGATGAACTAAATGACAGTAACCATAGAAACAGATGAGTGGCGGGAAAACGGAACAAATGAAGACATGTGACTAGTGGGTGACTGTGACAGTACTCCCCCTTACATGGTGAAACCAGGGAGTGGGGGCGGGCGTCCTCTTCCTCAGGAGGGTCAGCAGGGTCTACATGGACTGAAGACTCCAAGATGGTACCGGCAGTTCAGGAGACCAGGGCGGAGCAGGCTGTTTGGGCGGCCATGGCGGAGATGACCCTACCGGTGGCCAATGGTGGAGAAGACCCTTCGGGCGGCCATGGCGGAGACAACCCTATGGGTGGCCAATGGTGGAGAAGACCCTTTGGGACGGCCATGGCGGAGACGACCCTTCGGGCGGCCATGGTGGAGACGACCCTTCGGGTGGCCAATGGCGGAAACGACCCTACGGGTGGCCAATGGCGGAGACGACCCTTCGGGGGACCATGGCGGATCGTCCTTCGTTGCCTTTCTGTGGGGGGCCGGTCTGGCCACTATGGCTGAGGATGTATAGCCCCCCCAAAAAATTTCTTGGGCGGAGCTATGGGTACAGGCTCAGGGACAGGCTCAGGCGGCGAGGCGGCCATCTTGGCAGGAGGTGAGGGTTCAGTGGAGACTGAGCAAGCGTGAACAGTCTCTGGCTCGGATGGTATGACGTGAACAGTCTCTGCCTCGGTGTGACTGACGTGAACAGTCTCTGGCTCGGCAGGACTGGCGTGAAGCTCAGGCTCGGCGGGACTGACATGAAGCTCAGGCTCGGCAGAACTGACGTGAAGCTCAGGCTCGGCAGGACCGACATGAAGGAACTCAGGCTCGGTAGACATGACGTGAAGGAACTCAGGCTTGGTAGACATGGCGCGAAGGAACTAAGGCTCAGTAGACATGACGTAAAGGAACTCAGGCTAGGTAGATATGACGTGAAGGAACTCAGGCTCAGTAGACATGGCGCGAAGATACTCAGGCTCGGTAGACATGACGTGAAGAAGCTCTGGCTGTTCAGGCATGACGTGAAGATCTGGCTGGTCAGGCATGACGTGAAGATCAGGCTGGTCAGGCGTGATGTGAAGATCAGGCTGGTCAGGCGTGACGTCACCAACCTCACCGACAGTGAGGGAAGAACCACTCAACCATAGCACATAATCAATATCATGAGCCAGAGAACAAGTGGTAGCTGAGAACTAATCGGGGAAACAATGGAGACAAACAAGACTAACTATAGAAACTAACAAGGTACAAAGCAAACATGTACTGGACAACGGAAGAGATCAAAGGAACAATAGGAACAGAAAACACTTAAAATTAAAAGTCCTTAAACACAAGACAGAAATCATGACAGCCTGCAAGAGGATTATTATATTTTGTAGGTCATTCAAACGGTTTAAAAAGACAGCGTGCTCTGTCTCTTTCTAATGCTACATAAAATGAAAGTAAAAAAATGGATGGAAATTATGTCTGTTAGGGGAAATTAAATAACCGGTAATTTTTCATCATATTCATTTTTATATAAAAGCAAAGAGTTATTCAATTTATTTGCAAAAGCACATGCGTGTGAACCACACATTAGCCGCCTTTGTGGCTGACCCACTATGGGAAGTGAGAACTGTCCATCTTACATTTACATTTATTAATTTAGCAGACACTTTAATTCAAAATAAAGCAGACACTTTAGTTGAAAATAGAACTTGTTCTTAATTGACTTGCATAGTTAAATAAAGGTTAATAAATAAATTCTAATAAATGGGGAACTAACAAATAGGGAGACAATGAGCGATTCATTCTAAGGAGGCAGTAACACGAGAAGTTCTACAAAGTTTCAAACATTGTCCAGATTAGTACAAGCTACAACAAAGAGGAATGCAAGAAATAATGCAAGCTTAGATTATGAAGGCAAGCATCAGAAGCCAGTGCAGGAAGACAAACAGAGGTGTGACGTGGGCTCTATTGGGCTCGATGAAGACCATTCAAGCCTCTACATTCTGGAGCATTTGTTGTGGTACATGTTGGAAGTCCAGCCAGAAGAGCATTGGAATAGTCCAGCATAGAAATGGAATGGTCGTGGCTGAGTTGTGTAGCATGCTTAGTTAGGAAGGGCCTAGTTTAGCTGATTTTGTGCAACATAAACCTGTATAACCGTGCTGTCTTCAATGCAAATGTTTCACTCCTCCCCTGACTAGCCATTTACTGTTGTCTACTTTCAGGGCGAGGTGTTTGAATAAAAATAAAAGAATAATGAAGATTATGTCTCATACCCAGCAGAGGTGCAACATTTTTGCAAAGTGAATCAAGTCACCTTTATTTATATAGCGCCTTATAAGATCAAATCAGCTTTACAGGGATAAACTGGAAAATACAGATCAATGAGGCAAACAGAATTCAATTTTGCTTTTAAGCAGCTCCAAAAAAAGCTTCTGCATTTACCAGACTTCTGACTCCTGGTTCTATGTTTATAGGTTTGTTCACTACATCCACATAGGCTATAAGGATGTGTCTGATGCCGATTACCGTATTCAGATAGGCACGGAAAATGACATCAGAACGTATAACAAATTCAAATGAATTATATTTTAAGTCCCGCCCACTGGTCCAATGACAGTTTCCAATAGGGCAGGTGAAGGTTTCTGCGTGTTACTGTCTTTCCTTTCACACAACACAACAAGATTAAATTAAATACATTTTCTGATATTAAATTAAGGTGAATGTTCGATTATTCTATTTAACTCTTTGTTCTCAAAAAATAAATAAACTGTCCGCACACTTAAATCCTTTAAGCAATTTTAATCACCAAGCTTTCGGTCAAATGACCATCCTCTTGCCCTGAGGATGGTCATTTGACCGAAAGCTTGGTGATTAAATTTGCTTAAAGGATTTAAGTGTGCGGACAGTTTATTTATTTTTTGAGATCTTGAGTCTTGTTTGTCTGCCACCTTGATGATCGTGAGTGCTGTGTAACTCCTTCAAAACATTTAACTCTTTGTTGAAATTACACTTGTTCATCCGGATTCCTATAACACTTTAAGTCTCACACCGGCCGGTTATACGATCTCATAATCACTCGTCAGTCTTGGTGATTAGACAGAGGCAATTGACTACTTTCCTAGATGGCCGTACTTCACTTTGCTCATTCTAGAATATATTATTCAGTCCCCATAGATCTGAACACACTTAATTAAGGTAAGACTATATCGAACCAGAGGTCATGACCATTACCATAGAACCAAGGTGACCAACTTATCTTCTTCTAATGGTAACTTTCTACACTGTAAAATGTAATAAGTTGACTTTACTTAGAAAAAGTGAGGAAACCGATTGCCTAAAATTTCCAAGTAAAGTAGTGTATTAATTTTTAGTTGATACAACTTAATAACATTTGTATATAAAACTTGTTAATCAAGTATACTCAAGTACTGTTGAATCAAAATCATTAGTTGTGTTAACTTCTCATTAGAGTTCACATTACTAGGAAAATATCAGGAAACCGATTGCCTTAAAAAGAGCAAGTAAAGTGTGACAAATGCTTAGATAGTATAGTTCATTTACACAAGAGTTCTAGGAAGTAAAAAAGAACTGTAGAAGGTACTTGATCATTTAGTTTAAATAAAATGTAATTGTTACCATTGTTGTGTTTTGCATGCTGAATGTTGAAGTCTGTGTGACTCAAGTATGATCAATTACAAGATTGTCACAAATATAGAGAGATTATATAAACCTTAGGACATAAGTGTTAGCAACAAAATTATAAAAGACCATTAATTGACATGAAATATAGTTACGTTATATATCATTAATTAATTAATTCACACACACATATATATAACATAATAAGTTTAATTTACTGTATATAGTGTTTTTCCCGAGCTCAAAGCGCTTTATATATATATATATATATATATATATATATATATATATATATATATATATATATATATCTTCTCTTTCTTTGACACCAAATAACTGATGTCTTGTTGCATCACTGCATCAATGGACAGAGAATTACAATGAAGTAAATGAAGTGCCCAACCAAAGGGATCACTAATCGCCATAATGGTGACTAAAAATATTTTAGGAAAATCAACATCAATTTATGAAGTCAACAATTTTTCAGTTGTATTGACAATTCAACATTCAAGATGACTTTGGGAAATGAGTGAATGCAAACAGAGAAAAATAACTGCAGAAGTGGAGGAAATGACTGAAAAGTCCATTAAGATTTTCCCCACCTCAAAAAAAAAGTCCAACAGTGATTCTAACTAACACTTTTTAGTTAACTTTACTTAATGTCTTAACTTAATTGTAAAAATCTAATAATCTATACTATTCACACTTTGTTTACTCAGAAAACCCAAGTTAAGATTAATTGATTGGTCTGAGTTATTTGGTTTCAAAGAAAGAGAATTAATATATGTGTATATGTGTATATATATATATATATATATATATATATATATATATATATATATATATATATATATATATATATATATATATATATATATATATATATATATGTGTGTGTGTGTGTGTGTGTGTATATATGAATGTATGAATGTTGTAGAACATAACTATATTTCATGTCAATTAATGATCTTTTATAATTTTGTTGCTAACACTTATGTCCTAAACACCTTATGAAACTTTTAATTGGTTTTTAATCCCTCTATATTTGTGACTTGCAATTGATCATGCTTGAGTCACACAGACTTCAACATTCAGCATGCAAAACACAACAATGGTAACAATTATATTTTATTTAAAGTAAATGATCAAGTACTTTCTACAGTTATTATTTAGTTACTAGTACTCTTGTGTAAGTGAACTATACTAACTAAGCATTTGTCAGTACCACTTACTATTCCTATTTTACTTTACTTTTTTTTAAGGCAAACGCTTTGCATGCTTTTTTTAAGTAAGTCTAAATACATGAGTAAAAAGTGTTAAAAAACTACAAAACATGGCGGATATGCACGACCAACGGTTAGAGGATTAGATAAAGGTGTTTGAGTGACTAATCAAAGTTCAACCTGATAAAAAAAAAAAGTATTTGTTGTCCGTGTTATATTTCATCTGCAAGAACAATGTGGACTTTAATAAAGATCCGTTTGGCCATTAACTTTTAAATGCATCATTATGCATTAATATGAGGAGAGTCTCTGTATGAAAGACCCGCAACTGCAAATCAACGTGCTACTGCATTTCTCTACGATATGGTAGGATATTAAATGTGGAGGATTTTAACTGTGACAAGATGATTGACAGGTCAGTTTACGGTGACAGGATGCGACAGAGAGCAACCGGTAAAAACGCAAATGTATGATGTGATAGTTTGTCCCAAAGCTTTTCTACTCATCTGCTACAAACTCAAAAGTATCTACTTTTTCTTCACAAACATAAGTACATAGTTTTAGGGCGTAGTATAAGTAGGCAAATTGAGCTGCAGCATATGATTAATGCAAATTCCCATTGTTAGCACATGTATAGGTTTCTGTCTTGGTCTGAGTATTTAAAGAAATGTTTCAAGAGGCTCAGGGTGATTTTTAATGAGATCAGCCCACAATGCTGAATGTCTTTCAAGTTCACAAGTAGTAGCAAAATTACTTATAGTTAGTAGAATCTCTAAAAGTGGACCATCAAAATAGTATTAAGCTGACAGATGCACTCCAGAAGTCAGCTTAAAGGAGTAGTTCACTTCAGAATTAAAATTTCCTGATAATTTACTCACCCCCATGTCATCCAAGATGTTTATGTCTTTTTTTCTTCAGTCGAAAAGATATTAAGGTTTTTGAGGAAAACATTCCAGGATTTTTCTCCATATAGTGGACTTCAATGGGGTCCAACGGGTTGAAGGTCCAAATTGCAGTTTCAGTGCAGCTTCAAAGATCTCTACACGATCCCAGCCAAGGAATAAGGGTTTTTTCTAGCGAAACCATCTGTCATTTTCAAAAAACAAAACAAAAACAGAATTGTTATATATATATATATATATATATATATATATATATATATATATATATATATGTATATGTATATATATATATATATATATATATATATATATATATATATACAGGTCCTTCTCAAAAAATTAGCATATTGTGATAAAGTTCATTATTTTCCATAATGTAATGATACAAATTAAACTTTCATATATTTTAGATTCATTGCACACCAACTGAAATATTTCAGGTCTTTTGTTTTAATACTGATGATTTTGGCATACAGCTCATGAAAACCCCAAATTCCTATCTCAAAAAATTTGCATATCATGAAAAGGTTCTCTAAACGAGCTATTAAATGAAGTTTTATGTAACAAAGTTCGGGAGGAGCATGTTCAGGTAATCATCCAATAAGCATAAGAAGAAGCCAGTATAAATAAAGCCTTCCCTTACCTCCTGTCTCATGACTAATTTCTCAGCAGAACATTTCTCTAGCCACTCATTCCGCATCGGAGCAGCTACCACAGCCGCTCAAAAAGGTCTCTCCCAACAACAAATCAAAACCCTCGGTCGCTGGTCATCGAATGCCTTCAAGACCTATATTAGGTCTAGCCGTTTTTACATCAGAAATTCTCACCAAGCCCTAACTAATTAATTAAATTATAATTACCACCGGCTGCGCCTCATTTCAGTCACATCCGTTTACACCAAACCTTCCGATTACATCTGGGCTCGCCGCTTGCACGCTCGCTTAATATTCATAGGGTACGTTTTTCAATCATATGCAGACTCCCCCGTTCGCACGCAGCGATGATTCACCCGTTCGAAGGCCGGGTTCCGTCCCCCTTCCAAACGCTGGTCGAACCCTCCCGTTCGAATTGCAGTGAGAGTCTGTCCGTCTTAGTCGTCGCCGGACGACCGCGCTCGTGTCGCCAGGAGGGCTCCCCATTCGTCGGGACGTGAGGGGTCTTTCCCGTGCCCCAGCCCCCCTTCGAAGCGCCGGTCGAGCCCCCCCGACCGAGTCCAGCGGGCGCCCTCCGTCCAACTTGGCGAGGCTTACCCGTCCGATGCCGTGAGCATATAAGTTCCCGTCGGACGCTGCGAGAGCCCTCCCAGGTGAACGGTTAAACTCGTCCACAAATTCACGCTCGCATAATTCTTGCGTCAGCGAGCTGTCAGTTCAACTGCAGAATGGGCTTATCCGTCCGATGCCGTGAGCGTCCAAGTTCCCGTCGGTCGTTGCGAGAGCCTTCCCAGTCGAACAGGCAAGCTCGTTCCTTGGTAAATACATACCCTTCACTTTTTGGGAGGTTAAATGCTACGCTCGCTGTCCTTCGTTTATTTGGCATTTTGGGGAGTACTCTGGGGTCGGGCCGAATTCTGAGCTCGGAGCCCTCCCCCCGGACAGCAAGCCAAATACGCATTATAATATTACATCAGATTTCATTAACATGTAAACTCGTGAAATGAAGTTTTATGTAACAAAGTTCGGGAGGAGCATGTTCAGGTAATCATCCAATCAGCACAAGAAGAAGCCAGTATAAATAAAGCCTTCCCTTACCTCCTGTCTCATGACTAATTTCTCAGCATCCCACCACCACCCCTTCACCCCACATTCGGCTGGGTCCGCTCATAGATACCTATGATCTCTAAGGTTATGGGGGGAGTACTCTGGGGTCGGGCCGAATTCTGAGCTCGGAGCCCTCCCCCCGGACAGCAAGCCAAATACGCATTATAATATTACATCAGATTTCATTAACATGTAAACTCGTGAACCTAATCATCTGAATCAACTAATTAACTCTAAACACCTGCAAAAGATTCCTGAGGCTTTTAAAAACTCCCAGCCTGTTTCATTACTCAAAACCGCAATCATGGGTAAGACTGCCGACCTGACTGCTGTCCAGAAGGCCATCATTGACATCCTCAAGCAAGAGGGTAAGACACAGAAAGAAATTGCAGCGTGGCATGGAGGCAATCAGCCTGTGGCACTGCTGAGGTGTTATGGAGGCCCAGGATGCTTCGATAGCGGCCTTAAGCTCATCCAGAGTGTTGGGTCTTGCGTCTCTCAACTTTCTCTTCACAATATCCCACAGATTCTCTATGGGGTTCAGGTCAGGAGAGTTGGCAGGCCAATTGAGCACAGTAATACCATGGTCAGTAAACCATTTACCAGTGGTTTTGGCACTGTGAGCAGGTGCCAGGTCGTGCTGAAAAATGAAATCTTCATCTCCATAAAGCTTTTCAGCAGATGGAAGCATGAAGTGCTCCAAAATCTCCTGATAGCTAGCTGCATTGACCCTGCCCTTGATAAAACACAGTGGACCAACACCAGCAGCTGACATGGCACCCCAGACCATCACTGACTGTGGATACTCCAGTGCTGCTTATCTGTAGCACAGGTCAGGTGCTTCTGCCGCTGTTTCTGGTTCAAAAGTGGCTTGACCTGGGGAATGCGGCACCTGTAGCCCATTTCCTGCACACGCCTGTGCACGGTGGCTCTGGATGTTTCTACTCCAGACTCAGTCCACTGCTTCCGCAGGTCCCCCAAGGTCTGGAATCGGTCATTCTCCACAATCTTCCTCAGGGTCCGGTCACCTCTTCTCGTTGTGCAGCGTTTTTTGCCACACTTTTTCCTTCCCACAGACTTCCCACTGAGGTGCCTTGATACAGCACTCTGGGAACAGCCTATTTGTTCAGAAATTTCTTTCTGTGTCTTACCCTCTTGCTTGAGGGTGTCAATGATGGCCTTCTGGACAGCAGTCAGGTCGGCAGTCTTACCCATGATTGCGGTTTTGAGTAATGAAACAGGCTGGGAGTTTTTAAAAGCCTCAGGAATCTTTTGCAGGTGTTTAGAGTTAATTAGTTGATTCAGATGATTAGGTTAATAGCTCGTTTAGAGAACCTTTTCATGATATGCTAATTTTTTTAGACAGGAATTTTGGGTTTTCATGAGCTGTATGCCAAAATCATCAGTATTAAAACAATAAAAGACCTGAAATATTTCAGTTGGTGTGCAATGAATCTAAAATATATGAAAGTTTAATTTTTATCATTACATTGTGGAAAATAATGAACTTTATCACAATATGCTAATTTTTTTAGAAGGACCTGTGTATATATATATATATATATATATATATATATATATATATATATATATATATATATATACATATATATACTTTTTAACAACAAATGCTCGTCTTGCACTAGCTCTGAGATGTGCCACGCATTCCTTAATCACGTTGAAAGGTCACGTGTGTTCCGGTTCAAAAATGTAGGGTAGGGCGAAAAACTCCATCTCATTTTCTCCAGCAAAGTCAAAATCGTCCGACATCGTTGTTTTACCTTTTATTTATTTATTTATTTATTCTCGTTAATGTCGTTTGACTTAGTCTTTACACGTTTGCTTTGTAAACACTAGGTCGGTACTTCCACCTACGTAATGTGTGGCGCATCACAGAACTAGTGCAAGACAAGCATTTGTGCTTATAAAGTATATGTGTTCCCCAGGGTTCTGTTCTTAGGCCTCTTCTCTTTATCATCTACAAGCTCCCATTAGGTAACATCATCTGTTATCATGGCTTCAAATTCCACTGCTCTGCAGGTGACACCCAACTATACATCCATTCTCAACGCAATGCTCCTTTCCCAACGCTTTTCATATCAGCTTGTATTGATGAAATAAATGCTTGGATGACCAGGAATTTTCTCAAACTTAACACAGATAAAACAGATTTACTTCTTATTGGTTCACCTAAAACTACATCCCGTGTCTGTGTTGACAATGTCAATATTGCTGGAGTCTTGTTCAACCTTCCACTACTGTCAAAAACCTGGGTATAATCTTTGATTCCTCTCTTTCCTTCCTTCCTCACATCTCCTCGCTCACTAAGTCTGCCTTCTTCCAACTTCGTAATATTGCACGCCTACGTCCATTTCTTAATATTATTGATGCTGAGACTCTAGTTCACGCTTTCATCACCTCGCGGCTTGACTACTGCAATTCTCTTTTCTATGGCTTACCCAATTCATCATTAATAAAAATCCAATATATCCAGAACTCTGCCGCCAGAGTCCTCACTTACACAAAGAAATCTTCCCACATTACTCCGATTTTACGCAGTCTACATTGGCTACCCGTTCGTTTTCGCATTCAATATAAGATACTCCTTATTACATTCAAAGCTCTTCATGGTCTTGCCCCCAACTATATTTCTGAGCTCATCCATACCTACTCCCCTGTCCGTACACTTAGATCTTCCGATACCGGTCTGTTGACAATCCCACGGCACAAACTGTCATCGTTTGGTGGAAGGGCATTTTGTACCGCTGCCCCAACTCTCTGGAATTCTATTCCCCAACATATCCGTGACCTCTCATCACTACACGACTTTAAAAAACACTTTAAAACACATCTTTTTGTCATTTGTTTCCCTGACCTCTGACTCTAGGTTCTGATTTCTATATGTACCTCTTTCTCTTATGTTACCCTTCACTGTTTATATGTATCGTTTCTATGTCATGTTTCCATGTCATGTGTATTTGTACACATTGTAAAGCGACCTTGTGTTTTCTGAAAAGTGCTATATAAAATAAACTTATTATTATTATTATTATTTATATAAATGTTTTTTTTTTTTAAATGACTGATGGTTTGGCTAGATAAGACCCTTATTCCTCGACTGAGATTGTGTAGAGATCTTTGAAGCTGCATTAAAACTGCAATTTTGACCTTCAAACCATTGGACCCCATTAAAGTCCACTATATGGAGAAAAATCCTGGAATATTTTCCTCAAAAACCGTAACGACTGAAGAAAGAAAGACCTCTTAAGATAAAGATAACATCTTTAAATGACATGACATCTTGGATGACATGGGGGTGAGTAAAGTGAACAACTCCTTTAAAATCATGTCATGAATGATATGTTTAACAATATTACTTCCTAAAATTAGATCAATGCTCTGTCTATCAACAATAAGGGTCGGTACAGAGAAAGATATTATACTCCCAGCCGGCTCATTTCTAGCCACCACAACCAATCAGGGGTGTGTTTCCCAAAAGCATTGTTAGGCAAGTATGGTTAAAAGTTCTGTCATTATCAGAATAGTTCAACGAGTCGTGTTTCCCCGAACCATAGTTCTAACGTACATTCGCAAGCAGCTTCACAGATTTGTGTGGTTGGAACGACAGCTCTCGACCTGTGGTTAGAAGCATTTGTGAAGAGTGCACATATGAGTATGTGCTCTAGTAGGCATAAGAAGGAGCCTATGATTGTATATGAAAATAAAACCATAAACCCATCTTGAATTATACTTTTGATTTCGTTGATGATTTCAAATAATCTCTATCTGTTTTATTCTAGGTGTCCACTCTTCCTGTAGAGAGGAGAACCGTGAAGTCCACTGTGCCAGAGGGAGCTGACAAACATGCTGAATGTCTGCTGGTCAGACAGGTAAGTGTGCGTGCGTGTATGCGTGTGGCTTTGGTTGTAATCCCAAATAAAAGAGTAGTTCAGAAATACAGATGGAGACAGGAGGGTAACTGTGTAGTCTACATTTTCAAAACTCTAAACATCACACTTGTAAAAATGCTAATCACTCTAATTTCCTGTTTTCATTACAGTTCATTACATATTTTCTTTCCACATAATTGGTGTTTCAAAACACAATATCATTGTAATATGCAATGAGAACATTTGATTTAATCACAGAAACACAACAGCAAGATCTTCTTTTAGTTTAGTACTTTTTAACAATCATTTAATTCAGTAGCAAATAAAGCAAGATACTTTACAAGTTTCAAGTCACCATTGTTTCTGAATTAAAGAGTTACAGTAACACAAGATACAGCTCCCACAGTAGAAAATAAACGTACAGTAACTAACATACGTATTTAATATAAAATCCATAATGGTTGCAATAATATCTGTTCAGTGTTATCAAAGGGTGTGATGAAGATATGACATGTTACGAACCCCTAATCAAACACTCGTTAAAAGGGGTAAGCAACGTGCTTCATCTTGTTTCACTCTCGTCTTATATACTCAACCTGGAGAACCATTAGAGCAATGGGGCACAGGTGCGCAGGGGTGGAGCGGTTTTCTGATTTTTTTTCCTGCTGATCTCCAGCAACCTCCCTGTAGTGCCCACACACCCCGCACTTTGAGAACCACTGATATAGACTATAACAGGAGAAGAGCTACTGTAGAACCCACATAAACATCAAATGTTGCAACGCCAGCAAAATAGTGAAGAAATTCTATCAGCACCCTCCTGTAGCAGGACAGCTCCAACTCCAATCGCACTGGTATCCACCTCAAGCCACATCCAGGGCAGACAGGACGGGCACACTACAGACGAGAGATTCTGCAGACAAAAATGCCTGTTGGCACTCATTAGTCCAACTAAAACAAACTACACTAGACTACTAGCGACTACACTAGAGACATTTTTGCAGAAGCACCGATAATAAGCAAACATCCCCAAAAATCTATGCAACTCCCGCCTGGTAGTAGGTACTAGGATATGCAAGGACAATGGATGTACCTGACCGTTTCCTACCTGCTTTCCCAGATATGTGACAAAAGCTTAAGCAAATTCACATTTCTTAAGATTTAACGTTAGGGATGCAGCAGCTAAAATGGCAATACACCTAGTGTGAGGTTGAAATATGTTCAGCCCATGTAGATGAATAAATTACTATGTCATCCAAGTAAATACTGAAATTAGGAACCACACCTCAAACCATTGACTTTAATCTTTGGAACGTCACCGGTGAGTTTCACAGCCGAATGCCATCCGTGTATTTTGAAGAAATGTGTCAGGTACGAACACTGAAATTTCAGAAGTGTGCTCTGTTAAAAGCACCCGCCAGTAACTCTTCAGCAGATCTATCTTCGTAATGTATTTCGGCACTCTGAGATTATCAATACAGTCTTCAATACAAGGCAGCGGAAAAGCATCAGGCATGGTGACAGAATTAACTTTTCTAAAAGCAGTACAAAAGTGATTTTGCAATAAAAAAAGATGGTGAAAACCATTTTGCAATAGATTCTTCACTTCACATTTAATTTCTTCTCTCTTACCTGCAATGGTAGGCATGTTGCTTTATTGCTAATGCACCACTGACCTTGATGTGGTGGCAAACAAAGTTATATCACTGAATAAGAGACAAACATTTCCAATTGTATTTAATGAGGTTTATTTTCTTGCAAGAAAAGGCCAGCAGTCATACAGTCACAAAGAGTGGCTGCAGAGTGTGACAGTGAAGGGAGGGCATCCTTCCTCCTTTATAGTCTTGACTCCCAGAATGTTATCTTTCTTGGCCAATTGATGGTATTTTCAACCATATGTGGAACATTCTTAGACTTCATCATATTTTATTTTTGAGCCCTCCTGTCATGTACCAACGCTCTAGAATAAGCTTTGTGTGTGCTCTTTTACAGTCATATGATGGTCACACACATCTTAAAAATAAAATTTCTTCCACAATGTCATGCTGGATGACAGATGTCAGCTAAACGTCATTAAAAAAGATTTGGAAAACTGTCCACCTGCTTAGTTACATCTTGTCGCTGTTCACCCGGTAGATAAGACAGTTGAGAAGAAAGCAGTTTTTCAACCAACCCCCATTTTCCATGGCTACTACAGAGTGGGGGAGAAGGATGGAGGCAGATGTTATTTGGCCTCTGCAACCTGAGAACGCTGAGCACGTTTATTCTGGATTACTTCCCTCAAATCCTGTTTCTTTTCCTCAAATTGCGTCTTTTCTGCGCTCTACTCTTCAGAGGAGGAGACTGTTATAAGACAGACAATAAGACAGTTGATGTCTGCTAGGCTCACCAGAGATGCCTCTTCGTAGCCACCATCGCCACCATTGATCAGCTGATCGTGTCAGCAGTTTGATAGGTGGCATGGAGAGTCAAATCTATAGTGCGACGCCTATCTACTGCCTCAGGGGGGAGACCCTAACCCTGGTCCAGGTCTTTCAGCAGATCGGCCTGTTAAGTCTGCAACACAGAGATTGTGTGCAGGACCGCCACGGCCTGACCCCTGGCCCCTCCAGGGACTCTTTAATTTTAGTGCTCTTAGATTTGAGTGCAGCGTTCGACACAATTGACCATGCCATTTTGTTGTCACGCCTTGGACATGGTGTTGGCATCTGAGGAAGTGCCCTTAGCTGTATTAAATAAAATAAAATCACTGGTAGAGCATTTTCAGTTGGCATTGGAGACCCAAATCTATCTGCCTTTGAAGCGCAATGACAAGGAAGGCTTAGAAACTTTGCTTGCCTGCTTAGCTTATATAAGGTCCCGGATGTCCTAAAGATTTTTTTCACACTTAAGTGCGAGTAAAATGGAAGTCATTGTATGTTGGCACTCTATGGGTAAAGATAAAATGGATCAAATAAATTTTAATGTTGGGATTCTGAACTCCTACATTAAACCAGCTGTCAAAAATGTGGGTGTTATTCTGGATTCCACCCTTAAACTCAATAAACTAATCAATACAATAGCTGAGACTAGTTTTTTTTTCACTTGAAACTTTTGTCCAGAGTTAAGCCCTTTTTATCTTCCAAAGATCTTGAAAGAGTTACACATGCTTTATATTTATCTTGCTTGGATTATTGTTATTCTCTATATTATGGAATATCCCAGTAGACTATTACCCCTTTTCCACCAAAAAAGAACTGGTTCGGAACTGGTGCTGGTTCAAAGTTGGTTCGGAGTTGGTTCAACTTGCGAACCTTCTCAGAACCTGTTTGTTTTTCCACTGACTAGAGCGCCCAGCGAACGACGTCGTTACGTCACTGTGTACGTCACCATACGTCTTAGCTAGAAACGCTAGCGAGTACAACATTACTTTGGGATTATCTCTAACTCGTGTACCCAGAAGGCTTTAAAAACAATTGAAATATGTAAGTCTTTTAATCTTTTCCTTTGATATGTAATCTTTTCTGATTAGTTATGTACCCGTCTTGTGTCTTTTTTTTCTTTCTGTTTATTTGTTCTATATTGTGACTGTTTTCTTCTTTGCTTACATAATGTTTTCAATAAAAAAAATAATTAAAAAAAACTAGAAACGCTTGCACCAATTTCAAGCATAACAATTACAATGGCGGACTACATCGTGTTTCTGCAAATGTTTCTCCTGGCTTTGCGGTCAGAAAAGATGTTTAGAACACATCTTAACCCGCCCCCAGCCCCCGACGTAAGCATGACGTGGTAAAAGAACGGTTCTAGTCCAGCAAAGAGTTGGTGCCGCTTTGGAACCAGTTTTCCTGGCCGAGAACCGGTTCTTTGGCTGTCGAAACACAAAGAACTGGTTCACGAGTAGGCACCGGCTCCGAACCGGCTCTCAAAATGCTTTGGTGGAAAAGGGGTATATGACAAGGCTTCAGATGGTTCAAAATGCTGTAGCTAGATTTTTAACTGGAGTTCGTAAGCAAGAACATATTACTCCAATTTTAATTGCTCTAAATTGGTTGCCAGTGCGTTACAGAATTGAACTCAAAATACTACTTTTCATTTTAAAATTCCAAAATGGTCTGGCATCTTCCTAGTTCCTACCTGTCTGAACTTTTACATTTGAACTCACCAGTCAGATATCTGCGTTCCACAAGCAGAAACATTCTTTCCCAGCGCAGATCAAAGTTGAAGTCGTGAGGGGATCATGTGTTTGCAGTCATTGTATCTAGGCTATGGAATAATCTCCCGCTATCCCTAAAAGTTTAAAGTTAACGTAAAGTCATATCTTTTTACCCCGGCATTTAACTCATCTTAACTATGTTCTGTTTCTATTTTGTGTCTCTCTTTTTATATATTTTAGATTTGTCCTGTACAGCACAGTGGTCAAGTTGTTTATTTGTGCTACAGTATATAAATGAATAAATGAATGAATGAATGAATGACCCGCTGCCGCATTCACTCTGCCTTTCAAACGTGATGTTATATGCAGTGGTTTGGTCGGCTGAGTGGGAGCCTTCAACATCGATGCCTCCCCTAGCGAGAGATAGCTGGCTAGCGTCTCTTCTACAGGTGGCATCGACTCTTATCCATGCATTCCGTCTACCCTTGCATAATTTGCATGCTGAAATAGATTAATGTGGGAAGAATATGGTTTCTTCCAAGATCTTTCCACCTCAGCATGCAGATCAGAAACAGAAGGCTCGTGAGAGCTGGATAAAAATCACATAAAGATTTTGTCCGGATAAAAATCGCTCGTCCAACCTGCCACTAATAATCTTACATCTCTCACGCCTCCAGGGCAGATTCAATCTGTTTGTGACGTAGGACATAACCTCAAGCAACTCATCATACGCATGGTCCTCGCCCAAGCAAATAAAGCACAGATCGTGTAAATCATCTGGTGTCAGATAATGCAGACATGTCTGTACACACTTCCTGAAACTTTTTTTCTACAATAACTGCCTTCAACATGTCCCAAACAAGCGCTCCTGAAAAGAAGGAAGAGAATCACTTGTACTAAAGGCGGCCTTTTATACTCTGGTTGCACCGTTAGTGACGTAACGGCCTGTCACCGGTCGATGTATTGACATGCTTTGGACACTGGTCACGCTTGAGGCGTTCCCCATTGTGTCCTAGGAAGCAGTACGAGTTCCCATTCGAAAAGGAAATACAAATTTATTTTCTCACCCTTATGTTGTTTGAAACCCATCAGACTTACATTAATCTTTAGAAGAACTAAAATTGTGACTAGTGAATGCATGAATGTCCATGCAACCAAAGCATTCATGCATGTTTGAGCTTCGGTTTCCCACTGACAATTGTCAAATTGTAAATCTTTTGGGGTTTTTTTATTTAGAAAACGTTTAACCTAAAGCTTTTTTACCTCAAAAATCTTTGATATGTTGGTGGTCATTAACTTAACTCAGAAAATTACACATTTAACATTCTGTAGGGCTTTTTGACTTGAAGGAAAAAATAGAACTGAATGACACAGTGAATGCTTTTTTGTCATTTAGCTCTTACAGTAGGAACCTCTGTCTGCATATAACTGTATTTTTTTTCTATAGGCTTGTCAATACTTCAACTCCCAGCTGCATGTGATCCAGTATAAATATGAAGAGTATGCAGGGGACTACCGCATGCTGCCCAGGTACAGCTCGATTACCAAACCTTCAAACAGCATCGTTTTCTTGCTATCAAACCATTTATCTTGAAATTATAGAAGCATATTTTTGCCACAGCAGAGTAAGAAATATTATTTAATAATAATGAGAATTATTATTTCATTATAACAGTCATAATAATGAGAAACTTTGTTTACACTTTATGGTAAGGTGACGTCTTTGTCTTTATTATGTGCTTGTTTTCATCTGGAAAGTGTAAAGTTTGTCACATCTGCAGTATGTCTCTTAGACGATTCCTATCAGATGTTAAATTGACATATAGAAAAGGATTTAGATTTTGAATGTATGTAAGCTGCTTTTAAAAGATGTTTATAAAATGTTTGGATACAACAGATGCTTTAGATGAAGCACTTTAACAGACACCTTTGGCAGATAAAGATTTTTCAAATATTAATAATATTTTAAAACAAAACTATATCCAGGGCTGCCAACTCTCACAGTGTGAGATTAAGTGTGAGACTCACACAACTGACACTGTTCCCACACATCCATTTTCTCATGCAGTTAAAAAACAAACAACGCACTGACAGTGACAGACAAGACAGAGTAGGTTACTTTTTATATGAAACAAAGTCTCAGCTTTCAAATTCTGTCTATTTTATTACCAAATTCAAATGATAAAGACCATTTTGGTGCTCTTAAATAGGCCTATGGCATGACAGATCGCTGTAGCATCTCAGTTCAAGCGGCACGAGAACCGATCTGTGCTCCTCTTTATTACTAGTTATAAGACCAAATAAGCATGAATGAACATCAGACAGTATGTGAAAGATACTGTACAGCTTACTAAAATGTATCATGTCTCATGTAATCGTTCAGTGAGAAAGACGTGAATAATACAACTTGACCAAATAGGATGTTAGTTAGTAAGAAAAAATAACTTTAGAGAAGAACATTTGGCTAAATAGATGCACTATATAACATTTTTATTATATTTTTACTTTTATATCATTTAAAATATATATATTTTTATAAATACTGCATTATAGTAATTGTATAAGAATGAGTTTTTAATTTTAACCTTTAATAATAATACCAGCTGACAGGTTTCTAGGTATGTTTACAGCATTACAGAGAGATGTGAAGGCCATACTATACCAAATATTTTGCCAAATTAATCAATATTGAATCAAGATCAAAATCAAATCACAAGCCAATTAATCGAATCACCCCTCTGATCTAGAAGTTCAAAATGCTCTGAGCATAAACTTTTTAAAATCTTCATAGTTTCTGGTTGTCAAGACTTCGATAGATCTCGATCTGTAAAAACGCAGTAATACCATAATCAAAAATATAAAACATCACCCATTTAAATACATTAGACAATAAAAGAGATCAGTGAATCGGGCCACTAGATGATGATTGTGACCATTAACAAACAGCCATTGTCATCTGATCATGTTTTCTTTCAGCTTTTTTGCCATAGCAAATGTATTTTAAAGACACAGCTACCGCAGCCAAAGGAAAACTAATGTTCAAAAGTCAAGGGTCAGAAGCCCAACTAAAGCAAACACTGATCACCATCATGGAAACATCAAATGAAAATAAAATTTCATCTAAACCTCTGTCACCTTTTAATAAGAACTTCTATAGACATCTAACAAAATAAAGTCAGTCTGGTTGGTAATAAGTGAAGCTGGTAATGCTTTTTGTGGTAATCCTCCTCTGCTGAGATCTTTTGCTAAGATTTATTGTATTTTATCCTCAGTTGATTTCATCTTTTTTTCTGTTCTTCTTGTTCCTCTTTCCTTCAGTGATTCTGCTTGTTAACAGCAGGTGTTCATCAGTGTCTGAATTAACTTCGAAAATTAACTGAATTAACTATGAAATTATTCACTCAGTCAAGTGGACTATATTAGTGAACTAATGTTGGCAATAGGGAATAGTGAATGAGGGTATAGGGTGTGATTTGGAACACAGCCGCTGAGTGTCGACTTTAAGTGCTGTTAATTCACAGTATATTCCTGTAGGCTACTTTCTCGAAAATGACAAATATCACCCATAATGCATTTGTTCTATGGTTATATTGCTGTTTTAATGGAAAACAGCATGTTACTGTCAAAATTTGGCCGTTTTTTACAGCAATTGTTTACAGTGTGGCTTGCATATTAAAGCATATTAAAAACAGCATAATAAAAACACCACATAGACAATTTTAGACATATAAACAACATTAAAAGCTTGATTTTCACCACAGGGGGACTTTAAAAGTTTCAGAGTTCTTTTTCTTATGGGATTCGAATAGTTTCCTTCTGTTTTCCACATATATTCCTGTCACTTAATCTTCACAAACAGGAACAGGTTAGTTTCAGGCACAGTTTTTTCAGTTTCAGTTCCTGCTCATCACAGTCACCTCAGTTTTAAAAGAACGTGCTCCTCACTGAAGTCAATTTCAAAGTTCCCTCTCCTCTCTGCTTCGATTCGTTTTCTACTATTTTCCCTACATATTCCTGTCACGAGTGCTGTGAACACGGACAGGCAAAGACTTACTCGAACTCAAACTCCTATATTCACTGTGAAACACCTGTTCAGCGCCATTGTGCTATTGCTTCAAAAGGACTAGCCCATAATGCATTGTGTAGCTACTACATTAAAGGACATTGCACACTGAGTCCGAAATTCGCATCCGAAATTTTCGCACGTTAAAAAAAAATTTCGACCTCACGTTATTTCAATCACTCTTGCACACTGCCTCCGAAACTTTCGTCCGTCATAAAAAAAATTGGATCGAGTTCGATTTTCTGCGTTTTTCGCATCCGTAGCAAGCAGTTTGAATGGTGTTTTGACAATTCAGAGCCACCGAATTACGAATACGAAAAAACGCATACGAAGATTTCGGACTCAGTGTGCAAGGGCCTTAAGAATAATGACAGAAATCAACAGATGAAGTCTTGCGTTCTGAGAACTAGAAGAGAGAGGCTCATTCCAGTAAAGCTGGAATCATCATGAAGCAGTTGTCTGCAAAAAGACTCAAGTCTCAAGAGCAAAGATCCAATAAGTAACTCTAGGGGCAGATGGGAACACAGCCCGGGAGCAGGCGATATCAGCAACAGGTAGGCTGAGTGGAAAGCTGGAAGAACCGGGAAGGGACAGGCAAGATCCATGATCAGACTCAGTATCCGAGGGAACAGTTAGCTGGAGATGGGGAGATGAAACAGCCGGACAGATAAAGACAGAACTGGATGGATCGGCTAAGAGAATTGGCCTTAGTTGTTTCATTAGATTGGACCAGACATTGCCCAGTGGTGATTTGTGAATAGGCAGATCCTTTGTGATGTCCTTCAGAAGCCTGTAGCTCTGTTCACAATGTCAGCGAAACATAAATCCCATCCATTTTCAATGGAGAGATGGTGACTTCCAGGAGAATCGAGAGACAGCGACAGGCTTGTCCAGCAACTTAGGAAAGTTAAGAAATATTTCACTTTATGCAAATAGGGAGAGACTTTAAGGAGCAAGATACCAATAGGAGTGCAGACTGTGTCAGTGGAGCTCACACGTCACCGTCTCGAGTGCAGGAAAGACAGGACAGAAGATTTCTGGAGAGATTTCACTGTCCTATGATTTATCTGGAACCACATATGGATATAATAAATTAATGATGAGTGGACAAGAAACTGAGTGCAGTCTTAGTGAGTTTGATTCATACGTTGATGGTTCTTGTTGATTATATGTTTTTAGCAACACAGTTCATATTTAAAACAGTTTCCTCTGCATAGTGTTCATTATTAGGGACAAGAAAACTAATTTTTTGCCAAATTTGAATGACATTTTGAAAATTTTTGGCAGCATGAGGGAGTTTAAATTGTATATTGATTGTTTATCTGGTTTAATATCTAATTTATATTACAATATTTTCCAACAGCAGAATTTAAATTTTTAGCAAAAAGAAAACTTATTCCTTCTCAAATTAGAATATCTTAGTTTAACCAGCAGTATATATCAACTGTGATCAAATTTTCTAACAATATGTCCAGACTTGCTGTCTACCAATAACATTAGAGTAGAGAAACTGGTGACATGCAGCGCCAAAGTTGCTGGCCAGACAGTGATGTAGGTTGAAAGAAAAATGTGTGTGGTGTGTGTCTGTGCTGAATAAACCGCCACACTGTCTCTACCACCCAGGACAGACACAAAGGGCTCTGGTTTACAAGAGCACTCAGACAGGCAGCAGAAAGGACACCTGTATGTGGGGTCCTGGCAGAATAAAGCTTACTGAAAGGGGTGATAAACACCACTTGATGTGGAAAATACTACCTCTTTGAGGAGAAGAGGATTTATTGGTGCACTAATGCTTGATGGTTTTGTGTGTGTGCGTGTGTGCGTGCATGCGTGCGTGATTTTGTGTGTGTGTGGGGGGGGGGGGGGGGGCTTTTAAATATCATCTTACTAAGATATATTATTGGTAGATATAGAGTGACAACTGATATTTACATGCATTTTATGGAAGTAATTTGATTTACATTACAAGATCAGATTTTCACCTTAACTTTAGGCCATATAAATGCCAACAACATCACCAAATTTCATACTTTTGGTCAGTTTGGGCCTCAGAATAAACAGTTTTCTCCCTCCTCAAGTATGAGTGTGATGATGCAGCAAGGACGAAGCAGAGAGAGAATCCAAATGCAGTTCATTTAATAAAATAACAGGTGAAATGGTGAAACAACGGAACACGGAACTCAGGACAGGAACACTGAAGCAACAACAACAACCGACAAACCACAACTGAAACACAGAGGTATAAATAGACAGGCAAACAAGCTAAACAAGATAACAAGGGGGCGTGGCTAATCAGAAACACATGGGAACAATGATCAGACAATTAACAAGACACATGGCAAACAGGGAATCACATGACCGACAAGAACAAGGAACAAGACACAAAACCCACACCGTGACATAGCCCCTCCCCTATGGGCGGCTCCCGACGCCCCTTAGTACAAAAACAAACAAAAAACAGAATAGTTCAGGAGGGTGGTGAAGCGGAGGTGGTCTTGGGGGAGGGAAGGAGGGTCAAGTCTGTGGAGGGGGCAAGGCAGTTCAGGCGGCCAGGGTGGACCAGGCGGTGAAGACCCCTCGGGCGGCCACGGCAGTGAAGACCCCTCGGGCGGCCAGGGCGGTGAAGACCCCTCGGGCGGCCAGGGCGGAGCAGACACCGGCTCAGGAACAGCAGACACCGGCTCAGGAACAGCCACAAGAACTGTAATAGTCACAAGAACAGACACAAACACAGAAACAAACATTGGCTCTAGCGCTGGAACAGGCACTGGCTCTGGAACAGACATTGGCTCCGGCACAGGAACAGACTCGGGCTCGGGAACAGGAACAGACTCGGGCTCGGGAACAGGAACAGACTCGGGCTCGGGAACAGGAACAGGAACAGACTCGGGCTCGGCCATCTTGTCCGTAGACACTCGCTCGGGAACAGGAACAGACTCGGGCTCGGGAACAGGAACAGACTCGGGCTCAGGAACAGGAACAGACTCAGGCTCGGCCATCTTGTCCATAGACACTGGCTCGGAGGAAGTGACGTGAACACTCTCTGGATCAGCAGAAGTGATGTGAACAGTCTCTGGTTCGGCCATCTTGTCCGTAGACACTGGCTCGGAGGAAGTGACGTGAACAGTCTCTGACATGGCAGAGGTGACGTGAACAGACTCTGACTGGGCAGACGTGACGTGAACCGTCTCTGACTGGGCAGACGTGACGTGAACCGTCTCTGGATCAGCAGAAGTGACGTGGACAGTCTCTGACTGGGCAGAAGTGACGTGGACAGTCTCTGGATCGGCAGACGTGACTTGGACAGTCTCTGGATCGGCAGACGTGACTTGGACAGTCTCTGGATCGGCAGACGTGACTCGGACAGTCTCTGGATCGGCAGACGTGACTTGGACAGTCTCTGGATCGGCAGACGCGACTTGGACAGTCTCAAGTTCGGTTGGACTGACGTGAAGCTCAGGCATGTCGTGGCTGACGTGAAGCTCTGGCTGGACGTGGCTGACGTGAAGCTCTGGCTGGACGTGGCTGACGTGAAGCTCTGGCTGGACGTGGCTGACGTGAAGCTCTGGCTGGACGTGGCTGACGTGAAGCTCTGGCTGGACGTGGCTGACGTGAAGCTCAGGCTCGACAGGAATAAGCTCTGGCATGTCGGTCTCGGCGGCGGCCATCTTGTCTGGAGACACTGGCTCGGCGGTGGCCATCTTGTCCAGAAACACTGGCTCAGCGGGACTGACGTGAAGCGAAGGCTCGGCAGGAATAAGCTCCGGCAGGTCGGTCTCGGCGGCGGCCATCTTGTCCATAGACACTGGCTCGGCGGCGGCCATCTTATCCATAGACACTGGCTCAGCATTGGCCATCTTGTCCGGAGACAACGGCTTGGCGGCGGCCATCTTGGGAATAAGGATCAGGCGTCGCCTACTTGGCTGGAGATTCCCGTTAAATGCTGCTGGATTTATAGTTGGTCGGTCGTTCTGTGATGATGCAGCAAGGACGAAGCAGAGAGAGAATCCAAATGCAGTTCATTTAATAAAATAACAGGTAAAACGGTGAAACAACGGAACACGGAACTCAGGACAGGAACACTGAAGCAACAACAACGACCGACAAACCACAACTGAAACACAGAGGTATAAATAGACAGGCAAACAAGCTAAACAAGATAACAAGGGGGCGTGGCTAATCAGAAACACATGGGAACAATGATCAGACAATTAACAAGACACATGGCAAACAGGGAATCACATGACCAACAAGAACAAGGAACAAGACACAAAACCCACACCGTGACAATGAGCTCCATATTCTCAGTATATTATATGAAATGAGCCATAAAAGCCTGATATATCAAATTTGATACCCAACTTAAAAAATTATTTTAATTTTTTTTTAACCTGTTTACTTATTAGCATGCATATTATTAGGAGATTGGCTGTTTATTAGTACTTATAAAGCACATATGCATGCCTTATTCTGCATGACCATATTCTACATCCCTTAATCTTGTCCAACACCTGAACTTAACAACAACAACCTTACTAACTATTAATAAGCAGTAATTCTGAGTTTGAGGCAAATATCGCTGTTAATAGTTAGTTAATAGTGATGATTGGACCCTTATCTAAAGTGTGACCAATATTTTGGTCGTACTACCTCTTTGAGGAGAGGTGGATTTATTGGTGCACTAATGCTTGATGGTTTTGTGTGCATGTGTGTGTGTGCGTGTTTGTGTGTGTGTGTGTGTGTGGGGGGGGGGGGGTTGTTGGTTCAGGTATTCCCTATGTTGTGAGGATGTTTTTTTAGTCCCCATGAGGAAAACAGCTTATAAAATCATACCAAGTGATGGGTTTTTCCCCCTGTGATGGGTGGGTTTAGGGTTAGGGGATATAATGTACAGTTTGTACAGTATAAAAATCATTATGTCAGAATCAGAATCAGAATCAGAAAGAGCTTTATTGCCAAGTGTGCTTACACACACAAGGAATTTGTTTTGGTACTGAGGCTTCCAGTGGACATATACAAATACAAATACAACAAGAAACATAATACTACAAATTATAAGAATAAAAAATAAAAATATAAATATATGAGAATAAAAGTATCACAGTTGGGTTTAGTCAGAATAGACATTTTCAGATTTACAGATTATGAACTATGAACATATTTACAGTGTTTTGAATATTATAAATAAAAAATCTACATATAAGTTAACCTGAGTTGTACGGCCAGTGATCTGAGTCGCCGTCTTGACGGTAACAGTTCAAACAGGAGGTGTCCAGGGTGAGTGGAGTCTGTGATTATTTTACCTGCTCTCTTCCTCACTCTGGAAGAGTACAGGTCCTGGAGGGGTGGCAGTGGGGCACCAATGATCCTCTCCGCAGTCCGGACTGTCCGTTGTAGTCTCCTGATGTCCGCGGCTGAGTAGAACTGAATCAGCAGCTCCTGTGGCAAGTTGAACTTCCTCAGCTGGCGAAGGAAGTACAGTCTCTGCTGGGCTTTTTTCACAATGGAGTCAATGTGATTGTCCCACTTCAGGTCCTGAGAGATGATAGTGCCCAGGAACCTGAATGACTCCACTGCTTCCACAGTGCTGTTCATGATGGTTAGTGGGGGGAGTGCTGGGCTGTTCCTCCTGAAGTCCACGATCATCTCCACTGTTTTGAGCGTGTTCAGCTCAAGGTTGTTGTAACTGCACCAGACAGCCAGCTGTTCAACCTCCAGTCTGTAAGCAGACTCGTCACCGTTTCGGATGAGACAGATGACAGTGGTGTCGTCGGCAAATTTCAGGAGCTTGACAGAGGGGTCTTTAGAAGTGCAGTCATTAGTGTACAGGGAGAAGAGCAGTGGGGAGAGAACGCACCCTTGGGGGGCGCCAGTGCTGGTGGTGAGAGTCCTGGATGTGTGTTTCCCCAGTCTCACTCGCTGCTGCCGGTCCGTCAGGAAGCTGGTGATCCACTGACAGATCGAGGATGGTATGGAGAGCTGGGTCAGTTTGGCTGTGAGAAGACCAGGCATGATGGTATTGAAGGCCAAACTGAAGTCCACAAATAAGATCCTTGCATAAGTCCCTGGTCTGTCGAGATGTTGCAGGATATAATGCAGTCCCATGTTGACTGCATCATCCACAGACCTGTTTGCTCTGTAAGCAAACTGAAAGGGATCCAGCAGGGGTCCAGTGATGTCCGTCAGGTGGGCCAACACCAGTCTTTCAAACGACTTCATGACCACAGACGTGAGAGCGACAGGTCTGTAGTCATTAAGTCCAGTGATTTTGGGTTTTTTGGGGACAGGAATGATAGTGGAGCGTTTGAAGCAGCAGGGAACTTCACACTGCTCCAATGATCTATTGAAGATCTGCGTGAAGACCGGGGCCAGTTGGTCAGCGCAGGCTTTTAAACAAGCAGATGAGATGCCGTCTGGGCCTGAGGCTTTCCTAGTCTTCTGTTTTTTGAAGACTCGGCTCACGTCCTCCACACAGACCTTAAGCTCAGGTTGGATGGCAGGAGGGGGGAGTAATGGGAGTGCAGGAGGTGATGGTGAATGTGTGAAGTGCAGGTCAGAGCCGGTGTGTGGTGTGAATGAGGGTTTTTCAAACCTGCAATAAAATGAATTTAAATCGTCAGCCAGGTGTTGATTGTCCACAGATCGGAGGGATGGTGACTTGTAGTTGGTGATGTTTCTCAGGCCATTCCAGACGGATAATGGGTCGTTGGATGAAAACTGTTTTTTCAGAGTAGCTTCTTTTAGCAAATCTGATCTCCTTTGTCAGTCTGTTTCTGGCCTGGTTATACAAGATTTTATCCCCACTTCTGTAGGCATCCTCTTTGGCATGACGAAGGTGTTTGAGTTTCCCAGTAAACCATGGTTTATCATTAGTAAATGATAAGAATGTCCTGGTAGGAATGCATGTATCCTCACAGAAACTTATATATGATGTTACAGTATCTGTGAGCTCATCCAGATCGTTGGTAGCAGCTTCAAAAACAGTCCAATCAGTGCAATCAAAGCAGGCCTGTAGATCCTGCTCTGCTTCATTAGTCCATCTTTTTACAGTTCTTATTACAGGTTTAGCTGATTTCAGTTTCTGCCTGTAGGTCGGTATGAGATGAACCAAACAGTGATCAGAGAGCCCCAAAGCTGCTCGTGAAACGGAGTGATACGCATTTTTTATTGTGGTGTAACAGTGGTCCAGAATATTACTGTCTCTGGTGGGACATGTAACGTGCTGTCTGTATTTTGGTAGTTTGCGGGAAAGATTTGCTTTGTTAAAATCCCCAAGAATGATTAAAAGAGAGTCAGGATACCTTTGTTCTGTTTCAGCTATTTGTTCAGCCAGCTGTTGTAGCGCTGCGCTCACGCACGCGTCTGGAGGGATGTAAACATTCACGAGAATGAAAGAGGAAAACTCCCGAGGCGAGTAGAAGGGTTTACAGTTTATGAAATGTGCCTCTAAATTAGGAGAGCACATCTTCTTCAGTGTTGTTACATCTGAACACCAACTTTCGTTAGTGTAGAAACACAATCCACCACCTCTTGTTTTCCCTGTTAGCTCCGCGATGCTATCCGCTCTGAACAGCTGGAAGCCCGGCAGATGTATTGCGTTGTCCGGTATGGCTTCACTCAGCCAGGTTTCAGTGAAGCACAGAGCAGCAGAGTTTAAAAAATCCTTGTTAGTGCGTGTGAGGAGAAGAAGTTCGTCCATTTTGTTAGGAAGGGATCGGAGGTTCGCAAGATGAATACTGGGGAGTGCAGAGTGCAGGCCGCGCTCGCGGAGTTTAACCAGCGCGCCTGCACGCTTCCCGCGTTTGCGTCTGACCGCGCGTTTGAACAACAACGCTGCCCCACCGACGAGAATGTCCAGCAAGACGTCCGAATAATCAAAAACTGTAGAAAAGTTATCTGGTGTGTGTTTCCTAATGTCCAATAGTTCGTCTCTGGTGAAACTGATAGGAAAAGAATGACTAAACGCAGAACAAACGAACAAAAACAACACAATAGCTGGAGAGCGACACACCGAGGCAGCCATGCGCGGCGCCATCTTGAATCAGATGTCTATATCAGATGTCTATAGAAAGTTCCCATAAAACAGTGTTTCTCAACCTCTCCTGCAGGGACCCCATGACAGGACATGTTTTTGTTTTAACCCTGAAATGGCACACCTGATTCAATTAATTAAAGGCTCAAAGGCTTAATGTGTAGCTGACTAATTGAATCAGGTGTGCCATTTCAGGGTTAAAACAAAAACATGTCCTGTCAGGGGGTCCCTGCAGGAGAGGTTGAGAAACACTGCCATAAAACATGAAAACTCAACATCAGAAGGTAACAATAAATATAATCAGCTGTTGTCTTCTGCTGTTAATAATATATAAATGAACATTGTTAATTAAACGTAATCAGCAGCACCACAAATCCAAAACCAAACTGCTGGTGGAAGTGAAGACGGTCTCTTTCCTTCTCTTCTTGTCCTGATCATGGATGACAGTGATTCTGTTCTCTCTCCATAATTCCTCTCTGCCACAGGAAGCTGTATAAAGCAGAGAAGTTGCCCTCACACTCTTTTGAGATTGACCATGAAGATGTGGACAAAGATGAGGTCAGTATGGTGTATCAAGAAGGCCAGTAATATGTTTGGACACACTTGACTGAATGTTTGTTTCTCATAATCTCAAATCCTGGTACTAAGTAATATGTAATATGAATATATTTTCTGTCCAAATTTACTTTCGATAAAAGTGTGGTTATTTTATTTTATTTTGTAAATTCAGTATCATTAAAATTATTGAATGAAATTAAAAAGTCTAATTTTAATAGAATTATACAAAAAAAAAAACTATAATTTTAATTTCATTTTTTGGACAAGTGCATCCAGAATTTTCTGTTTCGGTCCAGAATTTTCGTATCAGTGCATCCCTACTCAAATGGCCTCCATAGTCACGAGATCTCAATCCAATAGAAGTGTCTGAATGGCAGGCAGAGATACGAAACAACCCCATTGGGTTGGAACGACTAGTAAAGTTGTGTGTCATCTGCTTATCAGTGATTAGGGACACCATGTGCCTTTGTGACCATGCCTACTGAGGTTGTGTATATGGTTAAAATGAAAGGAGCAGAATAGTAGTTTCCTGATGATTCGTGATTCTTGTCTTTATATCAGATGTTTAACTCTTTTTTTGTAGGACACAACCTCTTTGTCATCATCTAAAGGAGGAGGAGGTGGTGCAGGTAGTGGAGGTGTAGGAGGGATCGGCGTTTTTAAGTCTGGCTGGCTCTATAAAGGGAACTTTAACAGCACTGTCAACAACAGTATCACTGTTCGGGTAAGAGTGTTTTTTCATTACAAATTCTGTATTATCACTAAAACTATTTGTGTGTAAAACATTGCTGATTGCTTGTTGTTTGTGCTTTTACAGTCCTTCAAGCGAAGATATTTCCAGTTGACTCAGCTAACTGACAACTCTTATATCATGAACTTCTATAAAGATGAGAAAATATCAAAGGAACCTAAAGGCTGTATTTTTCTGGACTCGTGCACCGGGGTGGTTCAGGTTGGTACAAATACAGTTTAGTAAAGCAGTTTAGTGAACAATGAGGTGACTAATGACTAATATTTATTATGATTTCTGGGTCCATTTGGGGTTCATACAGAATAACCGCCTAAGGAAACACGCCTTTGAGTTGAAAATGAATGAAGTGACATATTTTGTCCTGGCTGCCGAGAACGAGCAGGACATGGATGACTGGATCAACACTTTAACACGCATCCTGCAGATCAGTCCTCCAGAGGGACCGGTTCTGGACCGCAAGAGTATGGACCTGAGCGACAGTAAGCACGGTGGGTACTTAGAAAGCATCAAATACTAGAAAGAGTCAATCATATCGCTCTATTGTCCTCATATACACAAGTGCAACAGTTAGTGAAGGAGCTTTGGTGCTGTTACAATCAGGACAGTGACAGGGCAATGTACAGATGTTAGATCTAATCTATTGTACTGTACATACAGTACCCTGCAAAAGTTTAAAAACATCCCAAGGGAAGATTTAGGAAAATTTTAGAAAAAAAATATTTGTGATGGCCTTGCATTGATATGATACAGCACAATCTATGAAAACATTTAAAAAAAAAACCTTGATGAAAATTTTTATTAATTAATTAATTTATTTATTTATTCATTCATTCATTCATTCAGAACCAAATGAACAAGACCCAGCACTCACAACACTTGAAAAATGACATGGAGAAAAGCATCAAGTGGTCATTTGAAACTCCCTTTCTCATATCCTTCTGAGGTCCTGCATATCTCATACGTCATGGAAATTATAAAATTATAAAGGCCATTATAAAAACTATTTATCTGCTTATCACACAATTTATCTGAGTCAGGGAGTAAAACACCTTTTAGTGTAATTCTAAAAACGTTCTCCTTCAGGTTGTTGTTTACTCCTCTTTTTGCTGTGAAATCTTTCTTGATTTTTTTCTTGATTTCTTGAAGTAAACATAAGAACTTTTATATGGTTAGTGATATTTCAAGATGAATACTTACTGGACTAAAGTTATTTAGGTTTACTTGATTATTCATACATCATTTAAAAAAAAAAAATCTGGTTAAAATGTGAGTAACAAACATTAGGCTTTTGAGGATCGTTTATTTGCACATCTCTCTGACATTGAATTATTGAATTGCATTGCATTATATGTATTGCCCCCCACAATAAAAACTACAGAACTTTGATCATAAAACTAAGCTTTTAAATATCATCTTAGATATAGAGTGACAACTGATATTTAAATGCATTTTATGTAAGTAATTTGATTTACATTACAAGATATCAGATTTTCACCTTAATTTTAGGCCATATAAATACCAACAACATCACCAAATTTCATACTTTTGGTCAGTTTGGGCCTCAGAATAAACAGTTTTCTTCCTCCTCAAGTATGAGCTCAATATTCTCAATATATTATATGAAATGAGCCATAAAAGCCTGATATATCAAATTTGATACCCAACTAAAAAATTATTTTAATTTTTTTTTAACCTGTTTACTTATTAGCATGCATATTATTAGGATATTGGCTGTTTATTAGTACTTATAAAGCACATATGAATGCCTTATTCTGCATGACCATATTCTACATCCCTTAATCCTGTCCAACACCTGAACTTAACAACAACAACCTTACTAACTATTAATAAGCAGTAATTCTGAGTTTGAGGCAAATATCGTAGTTAATAGTTAGTTAATAGTGATGATTGGACCCTAAATGTATGTAAATATAAATAAGTGATCTGATACCTCACAAATCCTTCAGATTCAGGTGACATACTCCCTCGAATTTACATCATTAAAATTTGGATATTTATCATACTGTTATAGTTAAATTCTTTAGCTGCTACCCTGAGGTAAAAGGATGGAGGGAACGTCTGACACACACCTCGAGTTAAAAATGACCAAAATCCATCACTGTTCACATTTTCAACTCAAATGTTTCTTTGTTGTTGTTGTTTTAGAGATCACTGATATGCCGTTGAATCATGTTCCTGTCCATGAAAATGAGGAAACAACTGAAAATGAAATCCACCCTGAACTGGCTAAGGTAATTCTTTGTAATTCTGTCATGTTACTTCCTAGGCGCATGACATCAGTGCACCCTCTTTCTGAAAAAAGGAAATGGGCCTTAATTTATGCAATGAGATCATTGTACCATTAAAACATGTTGCAAAACTCCAAACTTCCTTGTTAGTACAAAAATAGCTTTGATTGAAACCAACGACTCTTTTTCTACTTCCTGGTTTTTATTACATACAAGATGAATACATCAGCATAAGATAATACCTGCACAGACACAGATCAACACCTACATCATCATCATCATCTTTTATTGATGTTTATGCAATAAGCTAATCATGCCAGTAACTAAACTGTTCAAATTGACACTCTTCCTCTTGGTAGCTTAATCATCTCTTATTTAAATTGTGATTAAATTAAATACAGAAAGCGAGCAAAGAGTGTTCTCTATATAATTGCTGGAGCTGTCAATCACTTCTGTTCAGCACAAGCTCAGTGACTGAGTTGTCAAAACTCCCGTTATAATCAGCTACTCTATGCACTACGCAATCAATCTTTTATTTACATTTTGTTAGCATGTTGGTATGGTGAAAGCATGAGAATGCAGAATTCAAGTTGCAGTAGTGAGGTCATTGCATTTGTGCGCTCAACAGACATGACTGTGATCGGCTATAATGCTCAGCGCTGCAAACTTAATGCAACTATAAACATATAATACTATAATCAATACTTTTCATGAATACTTTATCTTGGCAGCTGTAATAGTAAAACCATCATAAAAGTTTGTAACTCTGTCTGCATTATTATTATTTTTGCCAGCACACACCAGCATTTTTTTATCATTTTCACAAAACTTTCATGGCCCCCAGAATATTTTTTTTTATGAATATCTGAACATGCAATATATCAAAAGAAAGAACAGAGCCCCATTGTATTCTAGCTTCATGCATTCTTTAGTTATCAACACTTGATTTTGGGTAAGTTTCATTAAAAAAAGCAACATTTTGAACACATGCTGAGAAAATCACGTTTTTGTCAAAGACTATGTCCAGATCAGATTCAGAACGACGATCAAAACACAGATGGAGTAGATCGAGTCCATCAACACACCCAAAGGTTCACAGTCCTGTAGCTCGTCCTGGGTTAATATTTCATTCGGTAACATTAGGCGGTTTTGATTTTATGGTGTTTAATGGAAACATGGATTGCCGGAAAATTCCATCAATGGCGGGGAAAGAGTTAAAAGAGTTCCACGTTCTTCTTATTATAAAATTGCCTTTTATTTTTTAATTATGACAGATTTTAATGTAAAAATCCTACTAACTTTATAAATGCACCTCAGGAAACAAAACATTTTAAAAATGCAGATCATGATCCCTTTAACGAGCGAGTCTCTCTTTCACTGTTTAGAACCTTAAAAGACTTAAAACACATTTAAAGACATAAACAAGAAATGAATGAATGGTGAAAGCGCATTAAACATAATTAACACTAATGCTGTATTTTTTCAGTATATTTCTGAGACCGAGGAGGGCTCGAGAGCAGCCAGAGGAGAGGAAAGACTAAACCTGTTCTCCCTGGACCCTGATATCCCTGTATGTCGTAATTTGTATATTTATGCAGTTTGTCTTAGCACTGCAGTTTATTTTTGTTTCATGAATATTTACATTGTTTGGGGGTTGTTCAAAGGGAATGTCTTTATATGTGTAGTTTTGGGATGTGAGGAAAGCATGCTTTGTGTTAAAGGTTTTGCGGAGTCTCAGGATGGAGAATGGGGATTCTGCTTCTGTCCAGCCATTTGATGAGAAGCTTGGGAGGAGACTGATGATCTCCTGTGGCTCACTCAACCTCACGCTGCAGGGCTGCGTGAACGAGGCCGACACTGAGCCAGTTACTAATGTATGATGTCATATCCTTCTGACACACACACCCACCATAAGTTGTGCTAAAAACATGCTGCAAGCCCTTTTCACAACTATATAGCTGAATGCATTTGTTGGCAAACCCTTTGCAACATTTTTATCATTCAAAAAACATAATTTAGTACACTGCAAATTTGTTAAATCTCAACATTTTTAGACATTGTTGAGTGATCTCTTTATTGAAACCAAAGAAATGTTGACTTGATATGAACAGAATGGTGTAAATTGTTATTGAGAAATTCGTAAATATCTTATGTCGTTTCTGCAGGGCTGTACTAAATACAAAAAATAAGATATTTTATGTCTTATATTTATATAAATTCTGCAACGAGGTTTATAAACGTAGGAAACAAAATGAGTATGCAGTCAGCTAGTGAATGTATCGTTTATGAATCTGCTTATATGAGTGAGCACTGCTGTCTCTCCTCAGATCGAGCCTTTCTTTGTGACGGTTTCTCTTCTGGACATACGTGAGGGCAGGAAGGTTTCCGCTGACTTCCATGTGGACTTAAACCACGAGGTTGTGCGGCAAATGCTCAGTAGTTCTGGTAATCCAGGAGATCAAGGGTTGGATGGCGGGAACGGTTCTCCACAGGAAAATGGACTCGCCTCGTCTGTAGAGAAGAAAACAGAGGACTGCCAACTGAGCCCAGACTTGGAGAACTGGCTGCGCTTCCCCAAACAGGTATCAATACAAGTCCCCTGTGGATAAAGCAATATATGGCCTGGTTTCACAGTCAGGGCTTAGATTAAGCCTGGATTAAACCTTAGTTCAGTTAGGGTATTTAAGTAGCTTTTTATTAACTGCTTTAGAAAAAATTATTACAATCTTGAGACAAAACAAATTTTAGTCAAGTCACATTTATTTATATAGCGCTTTTTACGATACAGATTGTTTCAAAGCAGCTTTACAGAGAAAATAATGCAAAAAAGTTTGTTTCCAGAAGAAAATAACGTCACAGTCCAGCTTAAAGGTGCCATATGTAGAAATTGCGGTAAAAATATCACAAAAATGAGCTACACGTATCAAAAGAATGAGAAGAAATAAGTGCAATGATGTCATTAAAAAAATGACAAGTTATAGTGCTGCCGAGATATAAACCTGAATTAGCATGCTAAATTACTAGCCCCGGCCCGGCTGGTGTCTAATACCAGTTTCGGCCATGGGAGGCGGTATGCGGGCAACATACATAACCACCAGCCAAACTGCAACACACGAATAACTCGCACGGCTTGTATCTCTTTAATCTCTAAAAATCTCCAAATGCTCCACGTGAAACTGCGGTCTTACTATAGTGTCAATTGATTTGATTAATATGCGCGAGGGAGAGAGAGCAGGACCGCGCTCGTGTTGTTTGTAGACGTGAGAGTGCACGCGCACGGCCGAGCTCTCTCTCTCTCTCTCTCTCTCTCTCTCTCTCTCTCTCTCTCTCTCTCTCTCTCTCTCTCTCTCTGCTTGTAATGCGCCCTGTCAAGCGCAGCGGCAGCAGTCTTTCTATTCTACATCCCTCACCGATCAAATTAGGCTTTGGCGGGACAAAGCGGACTATTTGACGGTTTTAGAAGATTAACAACCTGAAACTAAAAAACAGACTAGAGTAGGCCAACTTTCTGGAGGTATACTGCCCCCATCTGGTATGGAATATGTGGAGTATGAATTGATTTTTTGACATAAGGCACCTTTAAGTAAGTTCAGTGATGTTTCATTTTTGTTTTAAAAAAAAGTTATTAATTTAGTTCATATATATATATATATATAGCCACTCTGGAGTAAACCATGATGTCATCGTCTAGTTCAGTTCAGTTCTTGTATAATAGTGTAAAAGCAGGCAGATCAATATTATTGTTGAATATTAAATTAAATGTTAAATTTAATGTCCCCAACTAAGCAAATCAAGCCAATGGCAACAAAGGCGACAGTGGCAGGAACCGAAACTCCATCAGTGACAGAATGGAGAAATAAACTTTGGGAGAAACCAGACTCAGTCGCTCAGTTCTCCTCTGGCCAATGAATGAACAGTGTATGATTATGATTCAGGCAGTATTACAGGTCAGAGGTCAGATTGGATCAGAACAATCAGAATATTATGCAGTTCATCTGGTTGAAGATCGGAGTCACGCACGTTTGGAGACGAGTTTGTTGAGGATCAGTGCCGATGGCTGTCGTGTCGATGAGGCCTTCACAGGGGAGAGTCTAGTGGACACAAGCTCTGCTGACACTTCAGGGATGCGTTGTGGTCGTGTCTAGGCGGAAGGTCCACCATCTGATCTGGACCCGGATCTGGCTGACTACATCATGCGTTATGTCATAAGATATGTGCAAGTTGCTTTCGGTTAAAACAGCTCAAACATTTGAGCACTTTAATCTAGGACTAGCCTTAAGCCTTGTCTATGAAACCGGGGTCATATGGTTTAGATCTATGTTCATGTGTTTATGTGGTTTACATGTTTGATCATTCCCGCAGGCAATTTTTTCTGTTACGAACCCACACACAGATATTGTGATGGTGGCACGGTTGGAGAAAGTTTTGATGGGAAATATTTCCAGTGGTACAGAACCCTACATTAAAAACACAGATTCCAGCAAGGTACTTCATTTAGATATTTTTCTATTGTAAGGTTCTTTGAATAAAAGCATCTGATAAATTCATATTTGTTGTCACGAATGTAATGACATTTAGACATTTTTATATGTGTCGTCTAAATAAACAGAATATTGACGTAGGAATAATATATTATCTAAGTTGTAGTTAGTTAATGGAGTTTTGGCTTGGTAGTTAATGGACAAATACATTGAAATCCAATTTCTCTTCTTGTTCTAGACTGTCCAAAAGATGTTGAAATCCAATAAGCAATTCTGTAGCAAACTTGGAAAGTACCGAATGCCTTTTGCCTGGTCTGTAAGGTAAGTGAATCCCAATGGGAGCTTATTTTCCATGCCCTGGTGCTTCAGCATTGGCAGAACAAATAAAATCTGCTGAAACTCTTCATATACGACCCAGCTCTCACACTATTAACAGTTTATTTTGTTTAAAATCATTTCAGTCATTGCATTTCCTTCTGTATATTCCAGGTCAGTGTTTAAGGACAACCAGGGCACAGTGGACAGGGAATGTCGCTTCTCTCCTCTCTTCAAACAGGAAAGCAACAAGATTTCCACAGAAGATCTCATCAAACTCATCACAGAGTACAGGAGGTACAGACTCTTTAGTCACACGCACGAATAACATGTGATAATACATAACCTCACTAAAATAAAGCATTGTTTACAGGGCAGAGAAGGCCAGTAAACTCCAGACCATCCCTGGAAACCTTGAAATAAATGTGGACTGCGTTCCCATGGAATGCCCCAGTACGTTCTACTAAAACTGCAAACATCCTCACATCTGGAGCTGAGATTTAAGCAAAAATATAATTTAACTTGTTATTCAGTTTCATGTACTTAACACTTAAACAGCTTATTGTATACTTGTCTCTTTTTGTGTATCCACACACTCACCTACACACGTTTCTCAGATTGCGTGACATCCTCATATGTTGCTCTGAGGCCGTTTGAGGACTGTGGCCTTCATGCTCCTACAGTGGAGGTAGACGAGTTCCTGCAGGACTCATCCAAGTTTGCCCAACCCTACAGAGTCTACAAGAATCACATCTATATCTACCCCAAACACCTCAAGTATGACAGCCAAAAGAGTTTTGCAAAGGTGAGAAAACAGTGGACACAAAACACTTTACCATAGTGCATAGTTGGTCAACTAATACATTATGACCTTTGCATGACATAATTAGCACCATGTGTTTTGTTTGAGCTAGTAAACTTGCTTGGCAAGTTAGTAAGCTTGCTTGGTACAGCATTGCACTTGTGATGCAGAGCTCTTGGGTTTGAGTCCCTGAAAACATGAGTCACGATAAAAGAGCTGAAAGACTTGTAGAAGCATGCTAAAATGGCATGGTTGCTTCAGTAAATGTTTTTATCTCAAATTTGCTTTTGTTAACACTATCGTAGTGTAGGGTTTAGTGTAGGTGCTAAATTATTTTCAAAAACGATTAACCTTTTAGCGCCACTCGTCAGAAATTTCGATACGCACAAAAACCAACGCAATAAAACGTTGCCAGATTCACGTTCATTTATTTCGGATAAAACTCACTTTAATAAAATTTGACTTTAAAAGTGTTGCAAAACTTGCAATAAGCAACATATCATTTTACAGAATTGTCGCCACAGGCGCGTTTTTCCAATGATTCTGGGTGGTGAATGTGTGTAATATTAATGAAATCTGGACATACAATATCCGCCATGTTGTCATTGTCATGTGATTTACGGCGTCAGTTTACTGCCATTCACAACTCCTCTCCCGTGGCCTTATTGGATAGTAAAGTGTCCAATCGAATAAGTCCATTCATATAATTTCGAATTAGAAAATGAAGATTAAAATTTATTAGAAAGTAAGCTGGGTAGTTTTCGCCTAATGTTTTATGAATACTGTGAATTTGGACATATTCGACATACTGTTTTTTGCCTACTAAATAGTAGGGAAGTACACTGATTTTTTTTAAATTTTAAAGTACAATCAACTTGGAAGTAATTTCAACTTAAATTACATTAAACTGACTTTTAAAAAAATAAGTTGAATCTTGTATAACTTGTAAAAAAAATTATTTTAATGACTTAAAGGAATGTAAAAACGTATGTCATAACATTGATCATATAATTTTTTACAGTGTAGGCATATTCGGAGGAAAAGTGCTGTATTTAGATTGGTAAGATCGCTAAGCTATTCCTCTCTAAATAAAAAAGTAAATGAGTGTAAATGTCAGCAACATCATAATTGACTAGTGGACGAAGTCTGTCTGTGGAAAACATGAGGTCATTGATCTAATCTGTCTGCTATTTTATTGTAAACGACACTCCTGATTGGAGGCTTCTGTAAATATTTAGTTTATACATAATTACGATGAAACTCATTTTTACTGGTGCAATACTGGCTCAAATATTTGACTCCACAATTAAGTTTTAACTTCTGAATGGGTGATGCCCCTGAGGAGCAACTGAAAATGCTGGAATTGCTCAAGGTGTAATCAAGGATTCAGTTGTGTTCTTCACAGTCTACTCTTTGTTCGTTCGACATGCAATGTGTAGTCAGTCATGCTATGCTCCTTTTTTATTCGATAGGCTCGGAACATTGCAGTTTACGTGGAGTTCAGAAGCTCTGATGAAGAACATGCCAAGCCACTTAAGGTTACATAACACAATATTTCCATCACTTTCCATCAACATCTGCTTTAAATTTGACTTGTTAATCTAAAATGTTCTACATCAATTTCCACAGTGCATCTACGGAAAGCCAGGAGGTCCAGTTTTCACCACGGCTGCCTGTTCCACAGTTCTGCACCATTCACAGAACCCAGATTTTTATGATGAGGTTGTTTGCAAAATCACATTTGCAAAATGTGCTTCAGAAGCTTTGTAGGTCAGCACTGTTACGTTTAGAAGGTACTTTAACATGTGTTGTGATACGTTTGATCAGGTCAAGATTGAGCTGCCCACACATCTTCACGAGAAACACCATTTACTCTTCTCCTTCTATCATGTGACCTGTGACATCAATGCCAAGACCAGCTCTAAGAAGAAAGAGGCTCTTGAAACTCCAGGTCAAAGATGCACATCAAGCCCAATAATCCTATGCTGTGCATGTTGAAATGCTGTAGTGCTCTGACAGTGTGTTTGTGTGTACTGTATGTTGGTTTATGTTACAGTGGGTTATGCGTGGTTGCCTCTCCTGAAGGACGGCCGTATTACCTCTCAGGATTTCAGCATTCCAGTCTCCTGCACTTTGCCTGGTGGATATCTACTCATTAAAGATACTTCATCCACCAAAGTGAGCACAAGAATCCAGAAACGCAAATAAACAATCAGTTAAGAAAAAGAAAATAGAGAAATAGAGATGCAAGTGTGATTATGATTATGGTGAATGTAGAGGGAAGATAAGTCTATGGTTTTGCTAAGATAAATAGTTTTATATGTCACATAAACCAGAACCCAGAATATACACAAATCCGTGAAGACAAACAAGAACTAAACAAAGACCTTCATGCTAACTAACATGTACAAAGTACATCCAACTCATGAACACTCTTAAAATAGCACTTGGCATTGAACAAAGGGAGAAGACGCACAGAGATAATGAAGGTTAAGTAGAAACAAATTATGAGAATCAGTAGCTGTGTGAACCAGGAAACAAAAGAATCTTCACAACTTAAAGTCTTGCAGTATTTCAAAACCTAAGTCCCAAAGAAAAATAATGACGATTCGCACATGATATTGCGAGGAATTTTCACAGACAAATATATATGATATATAATATTTCTCCATGTTTCTGTGCAGAATGGCTCCGATGTGAAGTTGGTTGATGGGGGGAAGCAGATCTTCAAAGTGTCCACTGTGGTGCTTTCTACAGTTTATACTCAGGTTGGAAAGAGCCACAGTCTCAGATGAAAATGTACTGCTATCTTGTTGATATGTTTATGATCTAAGATTTCCCACGGACATTTTTGCAGGACCCCCATCTAAACCGCTTCTTCCAGCAGTGCCAGAAACGAGAGGCAGACCTCTCTCAACCTCCTACCTCAAACTTCCTCAACTGCCTTAAAGTAAGTGCATTCCAGGGCCTTAACCAGGGTTTGAACATTATTCAAGAACTGTACCATGATTACACCTATAAACGCAAACTATTCTATACATAAACTGATGATCCAGAGACTGACATGTAGCTGCAGGTTTGCAGGCTCTTTAGAAATACAGACATACACTGAACAAAATTATAAACGCAACATTTTTGTTTTTGCCCCCATTTTTCATGAGCTGAACTCAAAGATCTGAGACTTTCTGAGAATATTGAGAATATCTGAGAAATATTATTCACAAATCTGTCTAAATCTGTGTTAGTGAGCACTTCTCCTTTGCCGAGATAATCCATCCACCTCACAGGTGTGGCATATCAAGATGCTGATTAGACATTATGATTATTGCACAGGTGTGCCTTAGGCTGGCCACAATAAAAGGCCACTCTAAAATGTGCAGTTTTATCACACAGCACAATGCCACAGATGTCGCAAGTTTTGAGGGAGTGTGAAATTGGCATGCTGACTGCAGGAATGTCCACCAGAGCTGTTGCTCATTTCTCTACCATAAGCCTTCTCCAAAGGCGTTTTAGAGAATTTGGCAGTACATTCAACCGGCCTCACAACCACGTGTAACCACACCAGCCCAGGACCTCCACCTCCAGCATCTTCACCTCCAAGATCTTCTGAGACCAGCCACCCGGACAGCTGCTGCAACAATCGGTTTGCATAACCAAAGAATTTCTGCACAAACTGTCAGAAACTGTCTCTGGAGAGCTCATCTGCATACTCGTCGTCCTCATCGGGGTCTTGACCTGACTGCAGTTCGTCATCGTAACCGATTGAGTGGGCAAATGCTCACATTCGATGGCATCTGCCACTTTGGATAGGTGTTCTCTTCACAGATGAATCCCGGTTTTCAGATGTGTTGCACTGCGTGAGGCAAATGGTGGTCACACCAGATACTAACTGGTTTTCGGACACGCCCAATACAGTAAAACTGCACATTTTAGAGTGGCCTTTTATTTTGGCCAGCCTAAGGCACACCTGTGCAATAATCTGTGAGGTGTATGGATTATCTCGGGAAAGGAGAAGTGCTCACTAACACAGATTTAGACAGATTTGTGAACAATATTTGAGAGAAATAGGCCTTTTGTGTACATAGAAAAACCCTTAGATCTTTGAGTTCAGCTCATGAAAAATGGGGGTAAAAACAAAAGTGTTGCGTTTATAATTTTGTTCAGTGTATATTGTGTTTTACCATTTCACTCTGTTTGTTTTCTGTGGAGGATGGACATTGTTAAATTAGACCTTATTGATTGAGTTGTGTAGAATTTATGTATTTACATCGATGTTTTCATATAAAGCATTGCTGTATAAATGAGCATCAAAATACACAGTAGGAAACTGTATGCGGTATAACTTTATTACAGTATACTGTATACTATAATAATGCAACAAGCTAAACATGATAATCATGTGCACCAGAGCCATTCACTTCAGCCTTTAATGAGCAGATATCTTGGTTTCTTCTGATATTGATATTTTAACTTGCAACTGATGAATGAACATCAAATGGCTTCATAATGCATGCGTATAATACGCATGCATTATGAAGCCATTTGATGTTCATTCTTCAAGCAAACTGTAAACTGTTGTCATCCAGACTATACATTTTTTGATTTTCTGAAGTGAAATGAAAATACAAATTTCCAATGTTTCAAATTATATGTAACTATTGTTAAACTAATACTCATCCTGTAAGTTTGAGTAATGTCAGTAAAATAACCCTTGCTATTATAACTCTTCTTTTTTTGTCTTCTCAGGGCCTCCTGAGCATGGAGAAGATTCATGTGATTATTCGCTTCCTTCCTATTCTCTTCAACCAGTTGTTCAAAGTGCTTACCCAAAACGACAGTGATGAAGTGACCACCAGCACCACCAGGTACAGAAACCCATCACTGACTCTTCTGAACACAATATATCGACACAGCTTTCAGATTTGATTCTCACTTTAACCTTACATCGTACTCATCAGGGTCCTGGTCCATATCTTAGCTAAGTGTCATGAGGAGAACATGGACCACTATTTGCACTCTTACATAAAGGTACGTATGTCACAAACATATTGCGCAATATCATTTCACTCATTCAAAAAGACTAATTTTTTTCCTCGGAATTGCGAGTTTATATCTCACAATTCTGACTTTATTTTATGCAATTGCAACTTTATTTTATGCAATTCTGACTTAATATCTCCCAGTTGCGTGTTAAAAAGTCAGAAATGCGAGATATAAACATGCAATTCTGAGAAAAAAAGGCAGAATTGCGAGTTTATTTCTTGCTTTTCCACCGATGGGCCAAACCATTCTCTTTGCTTAACCGTTCCATTCCGTGTCGATCCGGGCCAGCCGATACGGAAGTCCAGCTAACAGATTTTTGTTATAAGAACGTTCTCCAAATATTCAGTGTTGGTTCTGGGAAAAATGTCATAATAGTCATAATATTTCTGCTGTGAGCAAGCACTGTAAGAAAGAGAAATAATAACACACACAACAACTTTCTTCAGCCACAGCCTTAAATTAAATCAACTGAAGAGAAAAGAAGACATTAAATCTGTCAAGATCTCAGCAGAGGAGGATTAAACAACTCCACAAACAGCATTACCAGCTTCACTTATTAATAACCAGACTGACTTTATTTCTGTCAGACGTCTACAGAAGCTTTTATTAAGAACTAACAGAGGTTTAGATGTTGATGAATGTGGGTTTCATTTGAAGTCACCATCATGGTTATCAGTGTTTGCTTTAGTTGGGCTCTTGACCCTTGACTTTTGTTAAGTTACTTTTTTTCAGCCATTGCGGGTGTTTTCAGAAAACATTTCTGCATTAATAAAGCAATCAACATGGCTGCTTTAATGGTCAAGTGGCTGCATTAAAGTGGTTTAAACAACTGCTTTTTCTGTATTTTTGCTTATTAGAGTTGAAACTTATTTTGGAGAATTAAGTAATAGAGTCAGCTAATTTGATAAACATCATTTGTAACACTGAAGTGATTTGTGTAAGATTGTCCAAAACTATGTATAAGTTACAATGTTGAGACACACTTAGACATCAACACTCATCATACAAACCTCAACAATGGTGACAATTATAAATAATTCAGCTGCATAATTTATTCATGCCACAATGCATGCTGGGAGCCATAAATGAGTTTTGTATGCTGGCATAAAGCATTTCACCATTGTTGTGTTTCATATGCTGAATGTTGATGTCTGTGAGTGTATAAATGACACAAAACAAGTTTTAAACAAAGTTAACAATGACAGTGTTATTTATACACTCACAGACATCAACATTCAGCATCTGAAATGCAACAACGGTGTTACAAACTATCTTTATCACATGCTGTGTTTAATAATTTTCAATAATGCTTAAATTCCATAAGTCAACAATTACAGAAAAAGCAGTTGTTTGACCATTAAACATCACGGGAACATCATCCCTTTTAAAACACGTTCCTCTAAAGTCAAGAAAACTGGAAATTTTTTACGTTCCCTGAACCAACACTTAATATTTGCAGAACGATCTTGTAACAAAACTCTGTTAGCTGGGAGGCTCAAGTGAAAAAACAGCTGGAACCGTTCCTTACCATTAGAACCATTTGGCCCAACACTGGAAAAGCCGCTTATTACTTTTGATCAAGTGTTCAAAATGATGATTGACTGATTAGACTGATGATGCCATGTCCTCACAATGTCTTGTGTCAAATGTATTTCTCTTTTCTTTACGCAGTTTGTCTTTAAGACTGAAGCATGTGGCTTCAGAACTGTTCATGAAGAGCTGGCCAAGGGAATGACCTCTGACCTGAAGAGCAACGAACAGTCGGTCGTTCGAAATGTCCTTAAGGTGAGATAACATGACCATTTCTCTTTTAAAGAAGTGATGGACCTTTTCTAATCTTGTCTTTTGATATCTGTTTGGTTCTCTGCAGTTCTCGTGGTTCTTTCTAGAGATCATAGTGAAGTCGATGGCTCAGCATCTGCTGGACTCAGCTAAGCTGAAGGTAAATATGGAGTCAGCAGACATGAACTCACACTTAAAGCATCTACTCTTTTTCTTTCATCTACTAATTTTGATGGTTGTCTACGGTAAGCCTAAAATAGTGATTTATATTCAACACTCTTGGTATGATTTGACAGGAAATTTTAGGCTTTCTTCTCACTATAAGTAACTCTTTGTGTGGCTTGTCAGATCCGCTCTGATATAGTGATTACAGATAAACGTGTGTATGCATTAAATTATCAGATTCATCTGTGCAGAAGAGCAGTACTGAAGTGTAACTGACGTGAAAACAATATATCTTAACAATAACATCTTTAAAATTAACATATACTTCCTCAAACTTTTATGCTATGGTAATATTCTGTGGATGTTACAGGTTCTTCATGAAATCATAGAGTCATTGTTTTTTATTTGATCTTGTGGTATTCAGTTATTGAAAGGAAATGGCATTTAGGAAGCATAAGAGATAATAAAGAAACAAAACTTAATTAATGAAAAATTAATTAATTCTCCATAACATATTGGCTCACACACACATTATTATTACATAGGATAAACCTCATAACCCATGTTTACGTTGTTGTGCCTGTGTCATTATACACATTTGTGTCCTCATAAACCATATATACAAGAACACACACACATATTTCCACAATATCTCTGTATCTCACAAGTAGTTTTAATTCTACTATTCTACTATATACACATTTAATTCTACTACTAATTCATTTATCTTGCAGCATCAAGAAAAACTCTACTCTTCCACATATACAAATTTTTTTTTTTACATCAACTTAAATGTAAAGTTAAACGCAAGTACACAAATAGTAGTATTGTCTTGCCTTCTAGTGGTTTAGATAAGCATTTACAACTAAAAAACAGTATTTACTATAAATGTTTTGTAAGCCAAGTACAGTACTAAACTTAGGAATAGCTATATCGCTGTAAATGATCAGACTTTACTTTCCAAAGTACGTATTTCTGGTGTAAAGCAGGCAGACCACATCTGCTTTAGTATTTGACCGAAGTTTATAATTGTATGCAGCTGTGATCTACCTTTAACATTTCTCCATAAAACCAGCAAATCATACTAAATGCTAAAACTGAATAAATTAAAGATTGGATTTTTATTACTGAAAAGTATGCCTATCGACTTATCAAAATCAAAAGACATACTGTACACTTCCTGAGTTCCCACAACAGCTTCTGTGTCTTTTACTCAGTCAAACTTGTGTTTTATAAGAAATGTGTAATGAAATGTGTTTTGCTCAGCTTCCTCGACCGCAACGATTTCCTGGAACTTTCCAAAGTCGATTGGAAACCCTGATCATGACGATGTCCGATCACATCTTCTGGAAGAATAAAGAGTTTGCAGAGGAGACACGTAGCGCTAATATGGCCATAGGAGCTTTTGTGAAGGTCAGGACAGCAAAGATTCAAATGAAGTACATTATTTAGTTAGATGCAGAACAAATTTTGAACTAGATATTTATGTTCATTTATTCTGTGTGTGATGTGTACTGTTGATGCATTTGAAATTGGACGGCTTATTGGTCCGTGTAGAGAGCTTACCTTTTCATAACGGTTTGTTATAAACTTGTAATTAATTTGCTATTGTCGCTGCAATCAGTTTTAATTGAAATATGTGTGTTTCCCTTCCTCAGCGGTGTTTCACATTCATGGACAGAGGTTTCACCTTTAAACTGATCAGCAACTACATAAACATGATCACAGCCAGTGACAACAAGGTACCCAAACTTTTAAACACTCTCACCGCAGTGACAATAGACTTTGTGCTCCATTGACTTCCATTCAAATGCATGTAAACGCAAACTCATTTGAAGAAGTTTCGCATCTAGCTGCAAACAAAAGTTTGGTGAACAATGATCTGCGAATTTTTAATGCAAGAGGATGTGTGACCAATAGAGCTTCTGAACATGACAGACTGACCTCTGAACATGACAGACTGACCTCTTGGCTCAATGCAAAGTCTAGTGTGAGCACAGCTTTAGCATTGATACAAGGACACTACATATTAAAAGAAAGAAAAAGAAAGAACGTTTCACAAAGAACGACTGACTTTATGTGTGTTTTTGTCTGGCTGTTTAATTCATTGACTGTCTCTGTTCATGAAGCTCTCTGTTGCGAAGATTATCACTAAAGAACTGCTTTGTGTGGGAATGTTTTTGGGTGCGAATGTTGTTTTTCCAGGCGCTGTTTGAGCTGAAGTTTGAGTTCATAAGAGAAGTGTGTAACTATGAGCACTGTGTCCCTCTGAGTCTTCCCATCCCGTCTGCACGAATCACAGGTCAGAGAGCATGTCAGAAATCACATAACTTCATGCTTATCTTAGCTCTAATGAACATACTGTAGACCCCACCTTACATTCTCTCTGTCTCGTTTCTCTCTCTGTCAGACAAGGAATCACTGGAAACCCAAAGTGCTCAGGGTAACTATTACATGTATTTTACTGAACTATATAATCAAACATAAAATAAATTAAATAAATGCTAAAAACCTATGATAAAAAAGTTAAACCAGATTGATTGTTAAGAAAATCCCACCCATTGGCAAAGGCAAAAAAACTGAAGCATGGTCAAGCGCCTTGCGTGTCACTTTTAAGATGCTAAAGGCTCCTCTTGACATCGATATAGCGACTAACAAGGAATGCCATTGCTTTTAATGAGAAACCTTTTCCTCAATACACAAATGTGAAAGGCATGGGAATTTTATCATGATATATTGGTCAAATTAAAATTCTGTCATCATTTGCTCACTCTCATGTCATTTCAAACTCTTTCATTCATCTTCAGAACACAAATTAAGATATTATTGATGAAAACTGAAAACTTTCTGTCCCTCCATAGACAGCTACGCAACTACCACTTTGACGATTCAAAAAGAGAACGTAAAACGAATCCATATGAATCGAGCGGTTTAGTCCAAATTTTCTGAACAGACACAATCGGTTTATATGATGAACGGATTTAATTTAGGCTTTTATTCACATAAAAACATTCATCAACTCACACATCAGTTATTGTAAATGGTCACTTGACGTACGAGAACCAATGAGGTTCATTCTTGTTACGCATCACGTTTGAGTTTCAGCAAGAACCAATGAGGTTCATTCTCGTGTTATGCATCACGTTTGAGGTTCATTCTTTTGTTGCGCAGCACGTTTGAACTTCAGCAAGAACCAATGAGGTTCATTCTCGTGTTACGCATCACCTTTGAGCTTCAGCAAGAACCAGTAAGGTTCATTCTCATGTTACGCATCACGTTTGAGCTTCAGCAAGAACCAATGAGGTTCATTCTCGTGTTACGCATCACGTTTGAGCTTCAGCAAGAACCAATGAGGTTCATTCTCGTGTTACGCATCACGTTTGAGCTTCAGCAAGAACCAATGAGGTTCATTCTCGTGTTACGCATCACGTTTGAGCTTCAGCAAGAACCAATGAGGTTCATTCTCGTGTTACGCATCAAGTTTGAGCTTCAGCAAGAACCAATGAGGTTCATTCTCGTTTTACGCATCACGTTTAAGCTTCAGCAAGAACCAATGAGGTTCATTCTCGTGTTACGCATCACCTTTGAGCTTCAGCAAGAACCAGTGAGGTTCATTCTCATGTTACGCATCACGTTTGAGCTTCAGCAAGAACCAATGAGGTTCATTCTCGTGTTACGCATCACGTTTGAGCTTCAGCAAGAACCAATGAGGTTCATTCTCGTGTTACGCATCACGTTTGAGCTTCAGCAAGAACCAATGAGGTTCATTCTCGTGTTACGCATCACGTTTGAGCTTCAGCAAGAACCAATGAGGTTCATTCTCGTGTTACACATCACGTTTGAGCTTCAGCAAGAACCAATGAGATTCATTCTCGTGTTACGCAGCACTTTTGAGCTTCAACAAGAACCAATGAGGTTAATTCTCATGTTACGCATCACGTTTGAGGTTCATTCTTATGTTACGCAGCACGTTTGAGCTTCAGCAAGAACCAATGAGGTTCATTCTCGTGTTACGCATCACGTTTGAGCTTCAGCAAGAACCAATGAGGTTCATTCTCGTTTTACGCATCACGTTTAAGCTTCAGCAAGAACCAATGAGGTTCATTCTCGTGTTACGCATCACTTTTGAGCTTCAGCAAGAACCAATGAGGTTCATTCTCATGTTATGCAGCACTTTTGAGCTTCAACAAGAACCAATGAGGTTCATTCTCGTGTTACGCATCACGTTTGAGATTCATTCTTATGTTACGCAGCACGTTTGAGCTTCAGCAAGAACCAATGAGGTTCATTCTCGTGTTACGCATCACGTTTGAGCTTCAGCAAGAACCAATGAGATTCATTCTTGTGTTACGCAGCACTTTTGAGCTTCAACAAGAACCAATGAGGTTAATTCTCATGTTACGCATCACGTTTGAGGTTCATTCTTATGTTACGCAGGACGTTTGAGCTTCAGCAAGAACCAATGAGGTTCATTCTCGTGTTACGCATCACGTTTGAGCTTCAGCAAGAACCAATGAGATTCATTCTCGCGTTATGCAGCACTTTTGAGCTTCAACAAGAACCAATGAGGTTATTTCTCATGTTACGCATCACGTTTGAGGTTCATTCTTATGTTACGCAGGACGTTTGAGCTTCAGCAAGAACCAATGAGGTTCATTCTCGTGTTACGCATCACGTTTGAGCTTCAGCAAGAACCAATGAGGTTCATTCTCGTGTTACGCATCACGTCTGAGCTTCAGCAAGAACCAATGAGGTTCATTCTCGTGTTATGCATCACGTTTGAGGTTCATTCTTTTGTTACGCAGCACGTTTGAACTTCAGCAAGAACCAATGAGGTTCATTCTCGTGTTACGCATCACCTTTGAGCTTCAGCAAGAACCAGTGAGGTTCATTCTCATGTTACGCATCACGTTTGAGCTTCAGCAAGAACCAATGAGGTTCATTCTCGTGTTACGCATCACGTTTGAGCTTCAGCAAGAACCAATGAAGTTCATTCTCGTGTTACGCATCACGTTTGAGCTTCAGCAAGAACCAATGAGGTTCATTCTCGTGTTACGCATCACGTTTGAGCTTCAGCAAGAACCAATGAGATTCATTCTCGTGTTACGCAGCACTTTTGAGCTTCAACAAGAACCAATGAGGTTAATTCTCATGTTACGCATCACGTTTGAGGTTCATTCTTATGTTACGCAGCACGTTTGAGCTTCAGCAAGAACCAATGAGGTTCATTCTCGTGTTACGCAGCACGTTTGAGCTTCAGCAAGAACCAATGAGGTTCATTCTCGTGTTACGCATCACGTTTAAGCTTCAGCAAGAACCAATGAGGTTCATTCTCGTGTTACGCATCACTTTTGAGCTTCAGCAAGAACCAATGAGGTTCATTCTCATGTTATGCAGCACTTTTGAGCTTCAACAAGAACCAATGAGGTTCATTCTCGTGTTACGCATCACGTTTGAGGTTCATTCTTATGTTACGCAGCACGTTTGAGCTTCAGCAAGAACCAATGAGGTTCATTCTCGTGTTACGCATCACGTTTGAGCTTCAGCAAGAACCAATGAGATTCATTCTTGTGTTACGCAGCACTTTTGAGCTTCAACAAGAACCAATGAGGTTAATTCTCATGTTACGCATCACGTTTGAGGTTCATTCTTATGTTACGCAGGACGTTTGAGCTTCAGCAAGAACCAATGAGGTTCATTCTCGTGTTACGCATCACGTTTGAGCTTCAGCAAGAACCAATGAGATTCATTCTCGCGTTATGCAGCACTTTTGAGCTTCAACAAGAACCAATGAGGTTATTTCTCATGTTACGCATCACGTTTGAGGTTCATTCTTATGTTACGCAGGACGTTTGAGCTTCAGCAAGAACCAATGAGGTTCATTCTCGTGTTACGCATCACGTTTGAGCTTCAGCAAGAACCAATGAGGTTCATTCTCGTGTTACGCATCACGTTTGAGCTTCAGCAAGAACCAATGAGGTTCATTCTCGTGTTATGCATCACGTTTGAGGTTCATTCTTGTGTTACGCAGCACGTTTGAACTTCAGCAAGAACCAATGAGGTTCATTCTCGTGTTACGCATCACCTTTGAGCTTCAGCAAGAACCAATGAGGTTCATTCTCATGTTACGCATCACGTTTGAGCTTCAGCAAGAACCAATGGGGTTCATTCTCGTGTTACGCATCACGTTTGAGCTTCAGCAAGAACCAATGAGGTTCATTCTCGTGTTACGCATCACGTTTGAGCTTCAGCAAGAACCAATGAGATTCATTCTCGTGTTACGCAGCACTTTTGAGCTTCAACAAGAACCAATGAGGTTAATTCTCATGTTACGCATCACGTTTGAGGTTCATTCTTATGTTACGCAGCACGTTTGAGCTTCAGCAAGAACCAATGAGGTTCATTCTCGTGTTACGCATCACGTTTGAGCTTCAGCAAGAACCAATGAGGTTCATTCTCGTTTTACGCATCACGTTTAAGCTTCAGCAAGAACCAATGAGGTTCATTCTCGTGTTACGCATCACTTTTGAGCTTCAGCAAGAACCAATGAGGTTCATTCTCGTGTTATGCAGCACTTTTGAGCTTCAACAAGAACCAATGAGGTTCATTCTCGTGTTACGCATCACGTTTGAGGTTCATTCTTATGTTACGCAGCACGTTTGAGCTTCAGCAAGAACCAATGAGGTTCATTCTCGTGTTACGCATCACGTTTGAGCTTCAGCAAGAACCAATGAGGTTAATTCTCATGTTACGCATCACGTTTGAGGTTCATTCTTATGTTACGCAGGACGTTTGAGCTTCAGCAAGAACTAATGAGGTTCATTCTCGTGTTACGCATCACGTTTGAGCTTCAGCAAGAACCAATGAGATTCATTCTCGTGTTATGCAGCACTTTTGAGCTTCAACAAGAACCAATGAGGTTATTTCTCATGTTACGCATCACGTTTGAGGTTCATTCTTATGTTACGCAGGACGTTTGAGCTTCAGCAAGAACCAATGAGGTTCATTCTCGTGTTACGCATCACGTTTGAGCTTCAGCAAGAACCAATAAGGTTCATTCTCGTGTTACGCATCACGTTTGAGCTTCAGCAAGAACCAATGAGGTTCATTCTCGTTTTACGCATCACGTTTAAGCTTCAGCAAGAACCAATGAGGTTCATTCTCGTGTTACGCATCACTTTTGAGCTTCAGCAAGAACCAATGAGGTTCATTCTCGTGTTACGCATCACGTTTGAGCTTCAGCAAGAACCAATGAGGTTCATTCTCGTTTTATGCATCACGTTTAAGCTTCAGCAAGAACCAATGAGGTTCATTCTTGTGTTACGCATCACTTTTGAGCTTCAGCAAGAACCAATGAGGTTCATTCTCGTGTTACGCATCACGTTTGAGCTTCAGCAAGAAACAATGAGGTTCATTCTCGTGTTACGCATCACGTTTGAACTTCAGCAGGAACCAATGAGGTTCATTCTGGTGTTACGCATCACGTTTGAGCTTCAGCAAGAACCAATGAGGTTCATTCTCGTGTTACGCATCACTTTTGAGCTTCTGCAAGAGGTTTGTTCTCGCAGGTTCGGTTGAGCTTCGCTGTTTATGTTCTCTGATCAATGTTTATATGTGAATGAAAGCCTAAATTAAATCTGTTCATCATATAAAGTGATTGAATCTCTTAAAAAAATTGGGACTAAACCGCTCAATTCATATGGATTAGTTTTACGATCTCTTTATGAACTTTATGAAGTGTCAAAGTGGTAGTTGCGTAGCTGTCAATAGAGGGACAGAAATCTCTCAGATTTAATTAAAAAGATCTTTTTTTGTCTTGAAACAACATGATGGTGAGTAAATGATGACAGAATTTTCATTTTTGTGTGCACTATCCCTTTAAGACGGGGACAAGGATTAACAATTTGTTTTTCCTCTCTGTCTTACCTCTCAGTGGGCTTTCCAGAGTATAGTTTGACAGAAGAGTTCTGCAGGAAACATTTCCTCACAGGATTGTTGTTGCGAGAGCTGGGACTCGCTTTGCAAGACGAGCAAGACCTGAGACACCTCGCCCTGGCCTGCCTGAAGAACCTCATGGCTAAACATTCACTGGACTCTCGTTATGCCGTAAAGGTGAGTTTTGACAATGATAGCACTTAAAATATATAGTTTTTGTGCACCATTTCTGTGAATGGTTTTTAACTGTATTGTGTATGTGTGTGTGTGTGTGTGTGTGTGTGTGTGTGTGTGTGTGTAGGAGAAACAGGCACGGATAGCCTCTCTGTACCTGCCTCTTTATGGTCTGATCCTTGACAACATGCCTCGCTTTTTCCTCAGAGATCTCTTTCCAATCTGCCTGACGGCTAGTGACCAGGTACACATGCTGAGGATATTCATCAATTGAAATATAATTGATATAAGACCATATATAATTGATTGGTGTTTTTTTATCAATAACTGATATCAGTTGAACAAGATCTGAAGTTTAAACAGGGCTGTAAAGTGCTTCAGTAATTGTACTTCATGCCTATACTTGAGTGTTATTTATTATTTATGATATTATTCACACCAAATAATCTATTTCACACCAAACACAATGCAAGAAAAGGGGGCAAAATTGTCCATTGCAATATGGGACTTCTTATGAGGAGGCTCAACAAAACAAAGGATTGCTCCAAAACACTTATATAATGTTTGAATGAAATAATGAATTTTATTTAAATTCCATTCACACTGTCACTCGTAGTGTGCCAGCTGTTTTGTTTTCTCATTGCCATTTTAATCAATTATCTGTAGTAGTTTCCAATGTGAGTGCTTTGCATCATTTTTATATGGGGTGTTGATACATATTTCCTATGCAAAGTCTTCATTGAAGTCTTAATAGAAAAGACACATACTTCTTTTACTCTTATTAAAAGTGTCTTTTTTATATATTTTAAATATTTGATTATTTGTGTCTGAACTTGTGAAATACACATGTAAGAAACAATATATTACAGTTTCATATAACAGATATTATGGTATGTGTTTCATATTTGTTTTTAGAGGCTTGCATGGTAAGTTTAAGAAAGTTTAAGAAAATAGTGATCAAACAGGTTGCTTTATAAACTTTGATAAAAAATTTTTCCCAAAATTGCTTTGATGAACAGTCAACTGATTTCATCAGTTCATTTCTAAAACTAAGAAAAATATCACATTCCATTTTTAAATAGTTTTTATGTACAAAGAAATGTGGATACTTTTTTTCTTTCACATTTAAGTCAATTTTGGGCAAATTCTTGAGTAAAATGTTGACACTGTCACATACAAATTCATAACCAAAATCCAAAATATACCTGTCCTTTCACAGCCCAGATTTTATACACATAATCCATTAATCAGAATGAAATTTAATTTACTTCTCTCCCACTCCACACAATAGTGTCCCTGCTGTGATTGTTCAGTAATAAGATTTCTTTCACAGGGTTCCAGAGATGATCTCAATGTGGGTGTAGGTTTAGCAGGTCAGGTGACCCATGTCTTCCGCCACGGGAACTCAATGGATGCGTCCTTCTCCAAGGAAGTACTCAACTCCATTACAGGTATAGTGATGCTGTTAGACTGTGTTAGACCTGTGTTTCATAGACTGCTGCCTTAATAGAGTATACTTACCTTAATAGAGTATTAAGATAAGCCTTAACAGAGTAGACTTACCCAAAAATGAGGGTTCTATAATTATTCACAGAACTCAAAGTTGTATCATTTCACCCTGTATGTTGTTGTATCATCAATGCCAAACACTGTGTCAGCTCTCACATGTGTAAGCACATGGCACATTAGTTTGAATATGCAGGCAAGAGAAGGGAACATTTTCAGGATTTTGGTCTATTCCTCACACAAAGCTATCATATGCTTTGGAATATATCACACGGACTACTTTTATGGTGTATTTTGGTCCTTTTTGGAGCTTGACAAACATGTTTTTTTTAAATGAACATCCTTTAATTCAAACTTCCTCTCTCATATGTACCCATTTTGCTTTCCCAGCTTTTTCTTCATTGGCCGTATCAACAGCTAATAATGCAGAGTCCAGAGCTTCTCTCATCAGCATTGAGTCGAACCCCAGCAACAGTGACCGCAACAGTGAGAAGATGGATGGATGTGAAAAGGTGAGTAACTACATGACTTTTTTGCAGAGTCTGTCATTGATTCATCTATATTAGGTGTAACTACAATGTCAGAAACGTGCAAAAATGGTATCTGTGAGTGTACAGAAGCACTGGGGCAGAACTTTAATGAAAAAACCCTGAAAAGGCCCGTATTCGCACCTAAGGGTGCTAAAACAACAGCGGATGTACTTGGTGACAAGCCGTTGTAAAGGGACAAGTTTTGCACGTTTTATTCTAGTCCACCCGTAGAGTTTCTAATTATGGTTTTGGAAATAAAATGATTTGGCCAATGTCATTTTAGCATTAATGCAGTTAACAATTTAATTTAATGTACACATAGTCTCATGAAAAGTATTTTATTCACCTTTATTAAAATTAATCATATATATCATGAATCAAATATGAATATTATGAATCAAAATATGATCTGGCCTCAGAAGAGCAAAGACCTGGTTTATATTCATACAAACGAAGTACAGATCAGGGTTGGTTATAATTCAAGTATCTTTTAATTGTGAACATGAACTCTGAACATGAACCAGAGCAGACACACACATTTTACTGCGTTTTCTCCAAATGAATGGACCCTTTTCACAGACTGTGATGACGTGTTTCCACAGTTATTAACATCGTAAATCTAGCTAAGTTGTATTTTAATTTGTACAAAAATGTAATATACATTCATAACACTATACTTTGTGTTTTATTACCTTGGCAGTAAAAACTGGTTAACTGCTGCATGATTTTTTCTAATAATACAACAGCTGAAAGAGGGATCGCAAATTTTATTTCTTTCTTCTGACCAACATAATCAATCTCGTTTGGAAAGTCATAGAAAAACGATTACCATTGATTTCTTCTTTTGCTATTAGGGCAAATGGGGAGGTAAAAATTATATGTATGGTTGTTTCTGTTCATCGCTACAGAAGTTTGCACAACTACTTCTGCTTCTGAGAACCCCAGAAATGTATCTGTTAAGATACTGCAAAATCTTATCCATTATCCTTACATCAACATCAATTAATAGGCATGTATGATCCACATTTGTTCAGTGTATTTTTCTTTTTTGAGGAATTGCTCCAGTATTCATAACACTTGACTTCTGACAGGGAGATAATGTTTCCAATAATTGATGTAGTTTGAAGTTCAAAATGATAAAGGAATGGCTTATTGTGGTTATAGTCTTATGTGTAACATAAAACAGTATAAACATGACATTAATTTCTTTATTCTTTATTTCGGCATGGGCTGCATGGTCAGATCACTGAGTTACGGGTTGTAGTCTGAATCATCCGAGTGTCTGCACAATGATCTTGCTAGTCCTTTAGGTCTGCGTTGTCTTGTGGTCTCAGCTGGTTCTGGCGTAATGCATTGTGGCCTTAGTTTGCCATAGGACGTCTGCAATGAATGTGTGAATATATACAATTACAATTATTTGGCATGGTAATGGGTATGACAATGTTGATATATTTGGTCTTGGCGGAATAGATCTGCTATGCTGCTGCTGGTTATTGCTTTTACTGTTGGTTATTGCTGTAATTGCTACTGCAGTTGGTCATTGATGGAGCTGCAGAGAAAGTATGGCACTTGATACTGCCAATACACACATGTACATTATAGCATACATGAATTACAGGAGCAGATCTATACAGGTGGAGCACCCGATTTTGAGTTGCGTGTCCAGAGTCCAGAGAAAAAACTGTCGTGTCAGGACGCTAAAATGTCCTGGTTTACACCAACGACTATGAAATTGGACGGTTGTCAGCGATTACATAGCCGACGTGGTCTAATTATAGCCCGATTGCTAACTAAACCCATGTAGAAAGACTAATAAAGCGTCCAGCGGATGATTTTAAAGCTAACGTTAACAGCTGACCGGTGTTTTAAAAATGGCGTCCCGAAGTTTTTGTTTTCGAACGTTACGATAACCCCGCCCCCAGCACCTGACGTAACCGGTTCTTATCTCTAGACCAGAGCAAAGTTGGTGCTGAGCTGGAACCTGTTTTCTTGGCCCAGAGCCAGGTTTATTTGTGTGGAAAAGCAAAGAACCAATTTGAAACTAGGCTCTGGCTCCGAACCAGCACCAGCACTGCCTTGGTGGAAAAGGGGTATATGTGAACTTTGACTCTAACTATTGTAACAATAGAATGATTGTGATTACTGTTTCCAGGTTGCCAGACCCCAGTCTCTAATTGGATTTGGTTCACGCTTTGACAAACTGGATCAAGCGGAGACCAGAAGTCTGCTCATATGTTTCCTGCACATTATGAAGACCATTTCAGAGGGTGAGACTCCTAAAACACCAAACCTTGAAAGATGATGTCTATTGCACATATTAAAATCTCATACAGTAGCATCTGGAGAACCCACGGGGTCAAATTTGGCCGCTGTTAATTGTTGCTACCCAAAATGAAAAAAATGAAAAAATTGTCAAATTTAACTTCAAAAGCCCACAGTGCCACTTCTGGACCCTGCATAGAGACACCTAGTGGATGAATATTGAACTCACAAGTGCCAGAGTGGTAGTAACAAGATGTCTGACCACACACTGTTTTGTTGAGCTGGAAACCTATCCGAACAAAATCGTATGCTCAGCAAACCAGCGGTTGGTAAAATTGTGTATTTTTTGTTAATCTATTTAGTATTAGCTTGCAGAATGCCTAGAAGTACGTTTTATATTCTTTTGGGATAAATTAGAGACTCTGAGCTAGTTCAAAAAACGATGGGCCAAAAATGACCCTCTGGGTGTATGGGTTAAACAAATGTCGGGTCAGAAATGACCCTTTGGTTCTTTGAGTGACTTTGATGGAGAATGGTGACAGTCCTGTATTTGGCTAAAGCCTTGAAATAATTTCATTTGTATAATATATTTTACAAAGTTACCTCAGTAGTACAGGGCAAGAGACTAATAAAGTAGAATATCAAGTATGGCCTCTCCCATTTCAGGACAGGGAAAGCAACAGAGAAAGATCACTGTCATACAAGTATTGGAGCAACTTGAAACTGATGATAGTGACTTTGGCCCTGAATTGGACAGCGATAGCGATTATGATGAATTGTTTCAACCGGATAAGCAAAGACCCATGGTGCTGCCTTGTGTTCTTGTTTCTTGATTGGCCAAAGTGTTTGTACATTTGAAATCCAGTTCTAACATTCAACAAATAAAGTTAAAAAAAAAAAAAAAAAATACATTGTTAAATGTGTGGTTGACTGATTATTTTCCTAAATTTAAAATAGTTTGCATTGACAGTGTTTGTTATTGTGATTCTTTGAAATTATACGCCTAAAGCCCAATGGGTCAAATTTGGCCCTAATCCTCAATTAGGGAATAAAGGGTTAAAATTGAAAAAGTGGATATTTTGGTGTTCAGTGAACTTATAGCAGTAATTTAATGCATAGTTCATAATTTTCCAAAGAAGAAAAGGGTTCTTGGGTTCTCCAGTATGCCTGTGACATATTTTATAATGTTGTGAGGATGATTTGCTGTCTGTGTTGCAGAGGTGATGGTTTCATACTGGCATCGAGCGATTCACCAGGAGATCAGTGATTTCTTCAATATCCTGGAGTAAGAGACTCTTTTCATAAAGACCAATAAATGGATGAACTACAAGAGAGGAATGGAAGAGTCCACTAATTTACGCATTTCTCTTTTAAACAGACTATGTCTCCAACACTTCCGGTTCCTTGGAAAGCGCCACATTGCCAGGTAAGATCTTTCCTCAATTAGAAGTGTTTTACGTGTGCTGCAGTAAATCTACATGTATGTAGGAGCCATCTTTTCTTTTCTCTTCTTTCTGTCAATGATTGTGCACATACGAGGGGACTTTCTTCTCATCCTTCGTTCTTTGAAATAATATTCAGTAACAAAACACATTTTTGAAGAAGTCACTCTCTTTTATGCTTACAAGTTGTTTGCTACTATAAATGTTATATTTTAACTTCATATTTTATGCTTGACTGTTTTTAAATTTTCATTGAAGTTTAATTGGAAAAATTAACAAACGTAACTTTTGTAACCTGATCCTAGCATAACATGATCAGTCACAAACTGACTTGATTATGATCACTGCAATCAGAATGCAGAGTCTTAATATTTCTGGTTCATTTTGTCACATAATTTGTTTTAAACTTTTCAAAATCATGAAAGTTTTTTTGTTTTTCAGGTTTAGATTAAAAGTTTTAATACAAGATTTCAAATGTTACTCTTCTTTAGTGGTTTGACAGTGTGACCACACACTTGAAGTTCAGCACTGTTCTCTTGATCAGCTGCTTGTTTTGTACAGCATCCACACACACTGTTTATAGCTGTACCTTCATAAAATAGGCTGTGTCACTTTATGATTTTCATTTTGGTGATGATATGATAGGATATGATTTTGGTAACACTTTAGTTTAGGATCCAATCCTCACTATTGGCTAGTTGCTTATTAGCTTATTGGCTAGTTGCATATTACTAGGATATTGGCTGTTTATTAGTACTTATAAAGCACATATATTAATGCCCTATTCTACATGACTACAGTGCTTAGCATAAGTGAACACACACATGCTAAAGTTGACTAAAAAGAGGAATAAAGAATCATCTTTTGGAAATTGATCTTAACTATGACTTTTACCTCAATAAACTCCAAAAGTTCAGATGTTGGATAGGATTAAGGATGTATAATATACAGTGCTTAGCATAAGTGAACACACCCATGCTAAAGTTGACTAAAAAGAGGAATAAAAAAATCATCTTTTGGAAATGGATCTTAATGCCTTAATTAAAAAAAAAATTCAACCTTTAAGGACACCAATTTTCTTTGTGAATGAATAATGTATCATAAATAAATAAATGTTCTTCCTTAAAATACAGGTTGCATAAGTCAGGCCACCCCTATGTTAAATTCCCATAGAGCCAGGCAGATTTTTATTTTTAAAGGCCAGTTATTTCATGGATCCAGGATACTAAGCATCCTGATAAAGTTCCCTTGGCCTTTGGGATTAAAATATCCCCACATCATCACACACCCTTCACCATACCTAGAGATTGGCATGGGGCACTTTCCATAAGATCATCTCTCAATGCAAATCATACCAGCTATTAGCCTAACTGAAATAACATCATGCCAATCTCTAGGTATGGTGAAGGGAATGTGATGATGTGGGGATATTTTAATCCCAAAGTCCAAGGGAACTTTATCAGGATGCTTAGTATCCTGGATCCATGAAACAACTGGCCTTTAAAAATAAAAATCTGCCTGGCTCTATGGGAATTTAACATAGGGGTGTCCTGACTTACGCAACCTGTTTTTTAAGGAAGAATATTTATTTATTTACGATACATTATTCATTCACAAAGACAATTGGTTTCCTTAAAGGTTGAATTTTTACTCATTTTTTAATTAAGGCATTAATGCTTAGTTAATAGTGAGAATTGAACCCTAAACTAAAGTGTGACAATGATTTTTAAAATCACTAAATCAATTACATCAAAAGTCAAATCAAACAATAAGAGCACCATAAAGTTACAAGTTACAACTGCGTGATGTAACCACTTCATGCTTGACATGAGGAATATTTTTGCTCAGGTGTCTGAAATGTCCACTCAATAAACCATAGGAAATATTGCTTATTACTATATAATGTCTGCTGTAGTAAATGAGTGAGTAGCCTAAAGTGTCTGACCTTGTTCTCATGAATGAAATGTGTGTTTGTGTTGAGTTGGCCTACTTGCTATTTCCATTGTTATATCATGTTTAATCGTACATGTCTCCCTCATCACACTCTCTGTTTCCATGTTTCCCTCTGTCTGGCTTCCACACATAAATTCACATTCTCACTGTAAGACACAGATAGTCATTCAGCAATCTATCAAAAACCAGCATTAAACTTTTGCCATTTAATATCACAATACAAACCCTGACTTTTCCTGCTCTTAAACACTCCCCTGGAAGCTTGGCTTTGATTCTCTGTCTGTAATGGCGTGAGCAGGATGGTTTTGGGATGAAGGTTGGCATTAACCCTGCTCTGATTGGCTGGTTGTGTGCGCAGGAAGCTAGCGGCCGCGGTTAAGCTGGCTCAGGCCACACAGAACAATGGCACCCTGAAGGGGTCTAACGTGTCCTACCAGTCTTCAGGGCTCCTACCCCAATGGTAAACACCTAACCGGTCTACACTGAGCTCCCCAAAATCACTTAACATGATGTGTGAAATGCATAGAACTAATAATTGCATTTCTTAGCTAAAGGGTTTTAATCCTGATTATAACATCCTAACACATACAGTAGCTACACATTCACAAAGCATTTGTCCGTGTGGGTCCCACTTTATATTAGGTGTCTTTAAATATGTCACACGTCACAAAAAGTACTTGTTGTATTGGAAAAGACCTTTGCTGCTTCTGAGGTGGGATACGGGTAAGGTTAGTCAAGAGTGTAATTATAGTGTAATAATTACATTATCAATTGCAGATGTAATTACATGCATGCATTTTTAAATATAAGTAAACATGTACAGAATGTAAACAATAAGTCAAGTCAAATCAAATCAAATTTATTTACTCTTTATTTATTTACTCAAAAAACTATTTTTGTTTCAAAGCAGCTTTACAGAAAATCATGAAGTTCGTGTTTATATCTTAATATCTTTATGCCTTATATTCATATTTAGCAGAGATAATATAGTTTACATTTTGTGACAATAAGCAATCAACTAGTTGAGACACATATATCCAACTTTATATAAAGAGCTGGGCAATAATTTAGTTGGATTTTCTGACTAAATTAAAACATCAGGCAGTGGAGATTTGCTATGTATTATATATTGTTTTTTTGTGAGTGTACTTTATGTTTGTGAATAAAGTTGGATATTATATATATCCAGCTTTATATATAGAAAATTAGTGAATGATGGTTCCTTTAAATGCTAGTACAGTACTTAAAGACACTTCATATAAAGTGGTTCTGTCCTGTGTAAATATCATAGTTCATCATGTCTTTTCACAGTGTAGGAATCATGTTTGTCTGTATCCAGCGAGCCCCTGTCATTCACCTCCTGATATACTTGATATTTCTGTGTTGTTGCAAAGAAAGTGAATGGCTGTTTAGCATTTAATTTTTAGCTAAAATGTAAGGTATTCACAGTTTACTGAGAGCTAAATTTTCAAGATACTCTTGACAGTCTGTAAACACTGAAAGAAACAGCCAAAAAAAGTGTAGAAATAGAGGGAGAAAATGGGGAACTTTTTTCTTTTTTCTACTATTGTCATGACAAGTCTAGATTCTGTTATTGCTGTCCCTCCTCAGTTTATCCCCCACTGCTGTGTTTCCTGCAGGATTCTGTCCGCTCCGGACGGGCACAGACACGCGCGCTCCCAGACCATGCCCATCATCCGGGGGAAGAATGCGCTCGCAAACCCCAAACTGCTGCATATGATGGAGACAGGTACCAAACACTCACTACAGCTGCCACTGAACAGCCGTTCTGCTGTGGGTTTCAGATCAATATCCTCAACTTTGAATCATGGGATTGATCATTTATTGAGCCATGAATATTTCTTTAACATAATACTGTGGCTCAGAGTGGATGGCAATGCATATGATCTGGACATGATTGTAAAGTGACGTTTTCAGATTTCATGAGGAATTAAAACAACTGTAATGTGTGTTTAGATGGAAATGCTCCTGATGGAGAAAACGTTAACCCTACAGACATTGAGGCGAACCTTTCTACTGAAGTGGCCCTGACCGTGCTGGACGTTCTGGACCTGTTTGTTCATCATCATAAGGTATAGACATGGAAATATATCCCAAAATACACTCTGAACATAAAAAAACTTAGCATTTTTGTCTTGTTTCCAATCCAATTGTCTAAAAATTCTTAAATCAAGAAGCATTTATTAAATCAGTAAAATGACATGATATTATATCTTGCTTTCTAAAGAAATAAAAACTTTATTTTCAACAATATTCAACAATTAAGTGAGTTTTTGCTTAAAACAAGCAAGATTATCTGCCAATGGGGTAAGAAAAATAATCTTATTCAACTGGAAAACAAGCCAAACCTTGCTTAGCTTTGATTTTTCTTTCAGAAAACAAGATATAATATCTGACGTCATTTTACTTCTGCTTCTTGATTTAAGAATTTTTAGATATTTGGACTAGAAACAAGACAAAAATACTAAGTAAGAAAAGCATTTTTTCCAGTAAGTATGTGAAATGGGATTTGTGCTTAATGCTTTACTTAAAAACGCATATCTAAAAAATTTTTTTTTAAAAAGTCAATTTTTCAATATGTGTGCACAAAGAGCAACACAGGAAGAAATAATATTAAAATATTCAATTATTTTCATATGCATCAATGACAAGTGAAGATGTCTAAGATGATAAAGAGGAGAAAATCTTTGTGAAATATTAAAAAAATTTCTACAATTTGATTTTAAGACTATAAAATTGCCAGGTGATGTAACATTTAAATAAGAAATACTTAAAAATTGAAAGTACTAAATGTTTCCAACATATTTTTCAAGATTTTTCTTTTTTTAATAATGAATATCAAATATTTTTTTCTGTTTGAGCGGAACAAAATGTGCCCTTTTTTAGTCAAAAAATCGGATATTAAAAAAATGATTTAAAAAATGATAACTGTCTAAAGATGTTTTCTCCATTGTATCTTTTTCTTCTCACTTGACAACAAACTGCCTACCTTCACTGACTTTGATTGGAAATATTATTGTTGGGAAAGTATTTGAAGTACCTTTGTCCACCCAAACAAAATTACTTCACAGCTTACCGTTTATGAAATAATGACTCAAGATTATGTCAAGCTGCATATGCCAACATTAACTTAAGTGCAATGTCAATTTTGATATAAATGAAAGATGCTACTAAATGTCTTAGCACTGTCCTATTTGCAATGTGATGGATTGCGAAACTATTCTATTACTGTAAGTGTTTAGGCCAAAAATCAAGTCCGTTAAAATCACTGCAAAATTCACAGTCTTGTTTGCCAGTATAATCAATGCAAATACTATTTAGGAATAGTATGCAGCCATTCTGTGTCTGTTTATCTGATTGTAAAGACATGCGTTGGACACATGGTGTGTTTCCTCTGAGATGACGAACTCCTGCTCCTTCTCTTCTACAGAAACAGCTTCAGCATGAAGAAGGCCAAAACTCTTTGATGAAAAAAGTGTTTGACACGTACATGCTGTTCTTCCAGATCAACCAGTCCACCACCACCCTCAGACACGTCTTCACTGCCCTGCGCCTCTTCATTCAGAAGGTTCAACCCTTACTCTACATATATCTTCAAATCCCGGATTTTTTTTAGCAGATACAAGGAATTATTGGGTGCATTACATTTGTAAAGTTGAGCATTTCTGTGCCCTACTCACTCTGAAGGGCAGAGCACTTAAAGTTAAGCAATTGTGTCCCATAAACATTTTTCTGCTCACTACTCTGCTCCTAATGTGTGTGCACTTACTTGGATGGGTTAAATGCAGAGGTCAAATTCCAAGTATGGGTTACCATATTTGGCCATCATGTGTCACTTTCACTTTTCACTTTCACTTTTTCACTTCCACTTTCATAATGTTGCCATTTAGGACACAATTGAAGGGAGTGACGATAGAATATTATTTCTAAATATAAATGTAATTATTATATTTACATTTATACAAGCTCATGTAAATTTCGCTTCAATCCAAAGTTCAAGTTTTAGTGAACTCCAACCTGCAAATTCATATCACATGAATATCACACTTGTGACCAGTAGAAAATGAATACAGCATGCCGTGACCTCTTGAATTAAAAGAACGCAAAATTTAAATCTGCAGGATTGTAGTTTTGCAGTAAAGTGGATTTACACTTTTTATGTATTATATTTTGAATAATGTTTTTATTTTTTTAAAGGCACGCAGAGTGTGACGTCATATACAATCATTGCAGTGTCTGTAGAAATGTCGTGTGCTCAAACTCTAGTGTGACCGCAGCTTCATTTGTAGCAACTCTTCATGTGACGCCCACTTTTCACAGTGCAAATAACAAATTTCCCCATTTTCTGCCTGATTTTGTAATTACTGAGTTCACCTCTGGTCTTCCGGTGTATGTAAACCCCTTTTTAGTGGACCAAAACCTACTAATGTTTATCAGTCATGAATTGTGCGACTTCTAACATCTTTACCTTTACAAGTTTATCTAGGATGCTTAAAGTGTTTTTCCCCAGAAGCTTTTTGTGGAAATACATATATGAAATATTCCTTGCATTTTCCTTGGTTTTACAGAGAATGGCATCTGGCATACGAGAGCCAATCCTGGTCCTTGAAAGAGAGACATCTGAAATGTTCAGTGTTTTCATAAGCACAAAAAAATATATGCTTTAAAGGGGCATTCGGCAACTCTAGCCATTTCTTCGCTGATTTTCACTTTTGTTGTCGCATGTTTTCTCAACGAGCTCCCCCTACAGCTGTGGGGCATATATTTCACAACAATGTCGTAAAAAAACTCACTTGCGGCCCCTCCTCCCTCTTTCTATCGCTGCTCATGTGCATTTGTTATTATCCGAGCCGGCCAACTTTATCGTGTGGAGCTATGTCTACCGAGGTGGGTAATACATCACACACATTGAGGGCGGCGTGTGTGTTTATGTCGAATTGCCGTAAAGCAGTTTGTGTTTCTCACTCGTTCTCGCTTCTCACGAGACTTCCTATTTCCAACTTACCGGGACGTTAATCCTCATGTTGCAAGGTTGGTTTTCCGCCTAGGAACGCTGGGGGGAGCGGGGAAAGTCACCATTCTCACCAGAACAGATTATTAAACCATCCAAATGATTTCTAAACGGTTTTATTAAGTTGAAATAGTTGCCGAATGCCCCTTTAAATTAAAATAATGCTAAATACATCTTCATGACCTGTGAGAAATATCTTGGCTATTTATTTTAAAATATTGGCAGGTCTGGCAAAAACTACATTTGGGACCCTGTGCACTGTGTACAGAAAGATCACATTTTGCAGACAAACACTTTAGGTTTGAACCCGTTGTGCTCAATCCTGCTACTGGAAGTGTGTCTTCCTATCTAAATGTACTTTAGAAACATTCCTAATCAAACGCAGCTGAAGTAGCTGAGAGTTCAGTGAAAAGCTACAACACCCTGTGCTGATCTCTTCCTCTTCAGTTCCCGTCCACGTTCTTCCTGGGAAAAGCGGATCTGTGTGGCAGCCTGTGTTACGAGATCCTGAAGTGTTGCAGTCACCGCTCCAGCTCCACACAGACCGAAGCCGCCGCGCTGCTCTACTTCCTCATGAGGAGGAACTTTGACTTCACCAAGGGCAAGTGCATCGTCCGCTCACACCTGCAGGTAATCTCCAGTTACACTTTTGAACAGTTTAATGTGTGTTTTTGGCCTCAAAAATATTTTATCTTTATCTATGCACTTATTGTTTTTTTCCCCTTTGTAAATCAATAACAGAGGGTTTGTTGAATTTGTTGTCTTCTGACTAGATTTTTAAGTAAAGCTCAGGCTTACGAATAAAGTATCTCATATTTCAAGGTGAAAAAAGTGAATTTTCCGACCAACTCCTCAGACTTTGGCAGCGGTGAGAGCCATACCTCCTGATTATCCTCAAACCTCTCAGGGTTCAGTCTGGAGTGCGTCTTACTCAAGGGCGTTTTTGGCCAATTTAAACAGATTAAGGACGGCATACCTTGTTTTTCGTTTTGCAGATGTTAACTGAGCATTACAAGAGTTACACTGTTAATATAGTTTCAAGGAATACATGTTAAAAGCGCCTGCCATACACACACAGCCCTGTCAATGTTGACCATGTCCACTTTAGACATGCTACTGACCTTAAAGGGATAGTTCACCCAAAAATGTAAATTCTGTCAGTAATTACTCTCCCTCATGTTGTGCCAACCCCGTAAGACCTTCGTTCATCTTCAGAACACAAATTAAGATATTTTTGATTAAATCTGAGAGCTGGATCACTCCTCCATAGGCTTCTTTGCCCGAAAAGTTATTAAAGACATCGTTAAAATAGTCCAAGTGACTACAGTGGCTCAATCTTAAGTTTATCAAACGATGAGAATACTTTTTGTGCGCAAAAAACCCCAAAAATATTTAATTATTTCTATTAATTTCCTTCTCTGTGGGCCTCGAGTCAGTTCACTAGTGATATAGCGCAGTGCTTCTGTTGTTGTACGTCACACGCATCACACGCATGACACAGCGTCGGCCAATAGTGAGCCTACGTGTGACGTAGCTCTACGCAATCGCACTACGTGAACTGACTAGAGGCCCACAGAGAAGGAAATGAATAGCTGAAATAAAGTCGTTATTTTTGTTTGTTTTTGCGCACAAAAAGTATTCTCGTCGCTTGATAAACTTAAGATTGAGTCACTGTAGTCACTTGGACTATTTTAACGATGTCTTTAATAACTTTTCGGGGCTGGCAAGTTTCAATCCCTTAAGAAGCCTATGGAGGAGTGATTCAGCTCTCAGATTTAATCAAAAATATCTTAATTTGTGTTCTGAAGATGAACGAAGGTCTTACGGGGTTGGAACAACATGAGGGAGAGTAAATACTGACAGAATTTACATTTTTGGGTGAACTAACCCTTCAAGTAACTTTGCAACTACATGTCAACTAGCTCTCATTAGAGTATTAATAGACTGTAGTAGACTGTCAGTATGGTTAGGGTTAGGTGTTAAGGCCCTTGCACACTGAGTCCGAAATTTTCGTATGCGTTTTTTCGTACTCGTGATTCGGTGGCTCTGAATTGTCAAAACACCATTCAAACACCATTCAAACTGCTTGCTACGGATGCGAAAAACGCAGAAAATTGAACTCGATCCGATTTTTTTTATGACGGACGAAAGTTTCGGAGACGTGACTGACATAACTTGAGGTCGTATTTATTTTGTAACTTGCAAAAATTTTGGACGCGAATTTCAGACTCAGTGTGCAATGGTCTTTAGGGTTCGGGTTTGTAGAATAAGTTGACTTGTAGTTGCCAAGTTACTTATAGTCAGTAGAATATCTGTTGGGGAGAATCAAAATAAAGTGTTAGCAGATATTTAGCAGACAGTCTACTAATACTCTAATGACAGTTATATTACATGGCTTGGTGGAACTCTAATGTTGAATGCGGTCTGTTATTTCTTGATAACTTCTGCTGCTAAGTATAACACACCGTTGCCATGAAAAACAGAGCGTTGCCATGGACACAGTTCTGTTCACTCTGGAGCAATACAATCGTTTTTAAATCAATAAACTCCTTTTTAAATCAATATTTTGTATCAAATTATTGATTTATTTGGTAAGTAGCCATGTAAAAAGCGGGACAATGTAGAGCGAGGCAGTTGTTATAGCGAATACAACCCCTTCAGGCTGATTCATTCCTGATCGGTTGTATTCGCTATAACAACCGCCGAATACAACCGCATTATCACAACCGCATTATCCCTTACTTAGTTGACATGTACTTAGAATGTGTAAAGTGGACTATCGAAATAAAGTGTTACCATCTTCTGTTATTTTGTCGTGTGGGTGCATTAGTGTATATGTGTTCAGACAGCTGGACATCTGAGGTGTCTCTCTGGCTGGTTTGGGGAATACGGGAATGTGAGAGACGATGTGTATTGTCGTTTCTTCTCCTCCAGGTGATTAAAGCTGTGAGTCAGCTGATCGCTGATGCAGGAATCGGTGGTTCACGCTTCCAACAGTCTCTGGCCATCATCAACAACTTCGCCAATGGAGACACGCCACTTAAAGTGAGAGTTTTGCAAAAATAACACTTTAAAGCTGCAGTGGGTAATGTCTGCGCCGCCAAAAAGAACTGTTCAAACCACAAAATCAAACTATGAGTTTGTTTGTCTCTGCATATTAAGCTGGGATAGGCCTTGTTAGCGGCCAATGTTAACTGGTGGCAGATTTTACACTGTACACATAATCACATGTTTCTTTCTAGCAGAAGACATGCTCCAAGTTAAGTGTTTTTTCCTCTAAGCATAGTTTTGTTGTGAGCTACAAATTAATTCAGCAGAAAATATGGTTAAAATGCACTGAAAACCTGCAAGTTTAGTATGAAGTGGTAGGCACACAACAGATTTATAAAGAAGATTTTGTGACAAAGTTTGTAATAGTCCTCAATTGCTCACTCCTGATGACATTTTAATTGTGGCCATTACCAAAGGACATATTCGGGTAAGCCACTGTGTTCTGTGTAGAGCTGCGGTTTGCTGAAGCACTGCTTACACAATTGGCTTTATGCCCAGCTGCACTACTTCCTGAACTTCAGCCAGCTCCTTGTTTCCTGTCTGCCATTATTGGACAAATTGATTAATTCAGGTGTGCCTGACCTCAGTAGTCATGGCAACAATAATCAGACACACCTGAATTAATCAAGTTTGCCCAATAATGGCAGACAGGAAACAAGGAGCTGGCTGAAGTTCAGGAAGTAGTGCAGCTGGGCATAAAGCCAATTGTATTGTATTATACTGTTTTTAACCCCAAATATTTTACTTAAAACATTCTTTATTAACAATTATTCATTTATTTGTAGTATACAATGTCCTTGTAAAATATGTCTAAGTAGTTTCAATGTAGCTAGCTACTTTTTGATAGTAACTTGTAGTGTCGCTAACTACTTTTTCAGAAGGGTGGCTTGACTGTATCTTAACTACTTTAACTTATGAGTAGCTTGTCAAACTACAGTTTCAGAGTAGCTTCCCCAACACTGAATGTAATAAATGTATGTATATTAATGTCCCCTTTTAGTCTTCTGCATTTGTGTTCAAATATGGCACCTCAAGACTTGTCACTCCAGTGAAGTTTGATGTCACTGAAGAAAATTACCTTGAGGACCCTTCACCCTTCCCTCGCGGGTCAGAATGACCCGAAGCCCTAAAATTATACTTTTTTTTTTGTCCAGAAAGCTTATTTTATTTCATTTTGATAGTATTTTTTCTATTTTTAATGCAAGTTTTTGGAGATTTTTTTATTTTCTTTACCTTGAAATTACTAGATTTGATCAATAAATAACAAATAAATAGTAATTTAAGCACATTCCTCACATTATTTCAACTTAAATTCAACATAACTCACAACTTAATGCATACATTTTAATTCAGCTCAAAATATCTTTCATTGGGTGTCTTTGCCGACCTCTTGTGGAAAAAAAAAATATAACATGATATTTCATGACTCTTGACACTAGATGGCCTTATATCTCTAGTCTATATGGAGCAACTGAGCTGTTCCTCTGGGTCCTAAAGCCAGTTCATCCAGTGTGCATTCAGATACACATGTAGACATTATAAAATACTATTTTAATTAAGTTTTAGCATTTTTAGTTTGAATTTTGAGCATTTTTATGTGTTTCTATGTGTACTGAAGCATTCCTCGTGTTCAGTTCATTGATAAGGGGGTCAAATTGACCAGCGAGGGAAGGATTTGTTACTTTTTTAAATTTCAAACACAAAACTCCTTGAATCCGTTAAAAAAAATGTGTTGTGTGTATTCATGGTTCAAGTGTGACAAAAGTCCTAGGGTGTTCAGCTGAACTCTCAATTTTTAAATATTTTTAAAAAATGAGTTTCGGGTCAAAGTGACCCGAGGGAAGGATGAGTAAATGTATTCAAACAGGATTTAGAGCAACGACATAGGAGATTTTCAGTCATAGAAGACAAGAACAGCCCAAATACATGACCTAGTATTATAACATTACAGTTTTTTTACAATCACTTTGCTACTATTTTCAGAACCTTGATGTCATTTTTCAAAACTCTAGACACAAAACTCAAAACGGTTATCACTTGTAACACCGGTTGTCTAATGTTCAAAACATTGCATTGTGCATTCACATCTTTAAAGAAATCTTGCACTTGCACAATCATTGGTTCAAAAAACAAATTTACTGTGAAATACCATTGAAACACAACTATAGATCACCCACACACAAGCAACCGATAGTTTCACTCTGTCATTGTTCGTACAATCATTAACTATTGTAGAACAAAATAGGTGATACAGGTTTCATTATGGTACTACATGTACAGTAAATACCTCTGTTACTGTAAAGTACTGCAGTAGTAGAGAGAATACAGACAAAGTGGAATCATTGAACAAAGTTTGTAATATATTGATGCAAAACACTACAGTACAATCACAACATTGGTTTATTTTAATCAAAGCAAAAATACAGTAATTAGCTATGAAATAGAAAAGAAAAGACAGTACTGTAAACCATCAAATGCAGTGTTCCTCAACTTGCTTGCACTGTAAGAAATAAAACAGCAGTGATTACTGTACTTCTACATTGTCATCAACTCTGTGTTGTGGATTTGGCCACAGGTTCTCATCTACATCACAATGGATGTTTTCATTAGCCAAACATCTTGGAAAAAACCTTCGGGCATGGCGAATCCAGGCCTGACACTGGTCTGCTGTGATGTCATTGCAGGCGTCATCCATGGCCTGGAGAAGAGTGACTTGTTCATGAGGGTGCCTATCATGAACCTTCCATCTCCATGCGGAGAAAAATTCCTCAATCGGGTTAAGGAAGGGGGAGTATGGGGGTAAATACAGGGTGGTAAATTGTGCATGGGCCTGAAACCATGCTTGCACCACATGAGCATGATGGAACCTGACATTGTCCCAGACAATGACATAGGTCACACCTTCAGCTCTACAAACCTGTTCGAGCTCATCAAGAAAGGTGACAAGGAGAGCTGCATTATATGGTCCAATATGAGGTCTGCGTCCCACCACACCATCTTCTGATATAGCCGCACACATGGTAATGTTGGCCCCACGTTGTCCAGGTACTTGGATGGTTGCCCGCTGGCCAATGAAATTCCGACCTCTCCTCCTTGTCTTGGCCAGATTAAAACCTGCCTCATCCAAATATATGAATTTGTGATGGTCGTCATCAGCATCCAGCTCCATCACCCTCTAAAAATACATTTTGGAAAGAGATTTAGAGATTACCGTACAATGTAGAATTTTTGGGAATGTTTTTACAACAGCCGTCTTGAAACTGAACTTACCTGAACATACTCAGTCCTCATTTGTTTCACTCTGTCTGCATTTCTTTCGAAAGGCACATGGTATAGTTGTTTTATAGATACCTGGTGCCTTTTCAGTATGCGTGCAATGGTCGGCAAACTTATGGATCCCACATTGTTGAACATGTCTTCATTGTCCAAGATATGCTGGCGAATTTCTGGAAGGCGAATATCATTTCTGGCCCGAACCAAATCGACCACAGCCTGCTCTTGCTGGTCAGTTAGAATTTTCCCTCTGCCTCCACTATTTGGCCTAGTCACAATTCTACAGGGAACATTAGAGTAAGAAGACACTTGGTCACATCACCTATTCTGTGATACACATTGGTATGCAGTCATTTGACAATTGAGAGTAGCATAATGTTTAGTGCATGCTGATAACTTACCGGTTCTCATTGCGGAAAGTTCTGATTATTGAGGCCACGGTTGACCTTCTCAGGTTTGGTTGTATCATTGTAGCCGCCTCAGTCATTGTCATGCCATGATTTATGACATGGTCTACAACTATTGCCCGAATTTCATTGGACACTCTATGCTGTTGCTGCCGCTGTCTTGGTCCGTGGCCTTGTCCTCTACCACGTTCCCCCACACCTCTCAAACGAGGCCCACGACCACCTCTCAGAAGGGGTGCCTGTCCTCTACCACGTTCCCCCACACCTCTCAAACGAGGCCCACGACCACCTCTCAGAAGGGGTGCCTGTCCTCTACCACGTTCCCCCACACCTCTCAAACGAGGCCCACGACCACCTCTCAGAAGGGCTGCCTGTCCCCTACCATTCCTTTGACCAACACGTCTTCCTCGTCTTCCTCCCACCACTGCTTGACCTCCATTGTGACCTGGATCACCTGCTGGCTCCATGTTACATATCACTATGCTCTTGCAATTGGATCCCAATCAACTCTTTATATACTCATTCCACAATGTGCCCTCAATCATCAGTAACGAGTTGGCAGAATTGGACAAGCAATTCCAAGGGCCTGCATCTCTACAGTGCAGTACTGTCAATACTTTAAATAGTCTGAAAAGGTGGTACAGTATTTGGGACCATAGACACAGTGTCTGATGAAGCATTACAGTATGATATAAAATATTAGGCTACATCCATGGATATTGTAGTCTAATTGGTTCATGCTCCACGCTAATTGGTGACAATGAATCTCGTTATCTTGAAACTTTCATGATTTACTGTAAACATGGAAGATTGTTTGTCTGTTTCCATACAACTATGCATTAAGAGTAACGCAACAGTTACTTATCATTTTGAGCAGTTGTATCAATTGATAGTTAGATCAGTGTAAGGAAATGAATAGACATTCATTTGAAATGTAATGTGTGAATTGCCTTTTGAAATAGTAGTACTTTGATGTTAAGTTGTGTCATATTGAACAAGTGATTTTTGTTGAATGAACAAATGATCTAAGTTTTATGTGTATTGTATCCAAACAATTGAGAAAATGGTTAGAGTTTTGAAAAATGTGCATTTTGATAATTGGTTGTGAGTTTTGTGTCTAGAGTTGTGAAAAATGACATCAAGGTTCTGAAAATAGTAACAAAGTGATTGTAAAAAACTGTAAACAATAGTTATTTTGCCTTCTTCCAGAACACAACATTCCCGGCTGAGGTGAAGGACCTGACCAAGAGGATACGCACGGTCCTAATGGCAACCTCCCAAATGAAAGAGCATGAAAAGGACCCGGAAATGTTGGTGGACCTGCAGTACAGTCTGGCCAACTCCTACGCCAGCACACCTGAGCTCAGACGCACCTGGCTGGAGAGCATGGCCAAGATCCATGTTAGAAACGGAGACCTGTCCGAGGTCAAAACCAGACCATAAAGAAGTTTATATGAACTTTAGTATTAGGACGTTTATGTGAAATTTTAAAAACTGTTTTCCTTGTCCACTTCAGGCAGCCATGTGCTACATCCACATCTCAGCTCTTATAGCAGAGTCTCTGAGGAGGAGAGGTGAGCACCTCAGTATTTAAGTGATGCATGCTTATGTCAATGTGATAGCTTCTCTTTTTTTGTTGTTGTTGTAAACACAGCATATATAACCTCCTATTAAGCTTTCTTTTGACATGCTCCTTGATCATTGCTGCTCAGTTGTTGTTGTTTTTTTTCAGTGCTGTACTTCATAATGAATGAAAAATGCTGCTTCCTTGCTTTATTCCTTATACTGTGAGTTTTTGTGGCCTTGTCTTTTGATGGTTCTGGCAGTTTGTCTGGCTCTTGCATGTGCATGCTGGCACGAGTATGAGTTTACACTAGATGCATGCTGGAGCACTCGCCTTCGTTCTGAGTCTGAGATAGGGGTGGGCAGTATGACTAAAACCCTATTCAAATATGACTAATTGAATATAATAGCATATAGTTATTTTTGCTGGAAATTCAGTGAATGGCTTTTTTTTAGATAATTCAGTGAATGGAAATTTCACAAGTGCGACTTCTTATCATTGCATCATTCTTAACAATATAGCAAAATATTATATATCTATAACAAAAATATCTATAACTTGGAACGAACTCTTCTGCCCTTGCATACGGTGTGCTGTCATACCGCCCAGCCCTAGGTTGCAAGTAAACCTGTGTTAAACCTGATGCCACTCTGCAATCACAGGTTACTGGAAGTCTGAGAAGGGTCGGATCCCAAGTGTGAGCAAAGAGGGAGCCTGTGTAATTAACTGTAGCCCCTTACTAACTCCCCAAGATGGAGAATGTGAGTTCACCTCCGCCGCCCCATCCTGCAGTATTCTTGACCCCTTCAGTGGTCCCAATGTGTCTTACTGTTTAAACTAAAACATTTACTTATTATAGAGCTACTTCTGGGCTTCTTCAAGCAGCTTAGTTTACCCTGATCAGTTTTGTTTGTGTAGCACTTTTCATATTGTTTCATAACAGCTTTACAGAAAACAATGCCCCAAGTCAAGTCATCCTCATTTATATAGCGCTTTTAACAATGTAGATTGTTTCAAAGCAGCTTTACAGAGATAAACATATAATTTAAGGTAACAGAGATTGGTTTGGTTTTATAGTGGTTCTTGAATAATGTTTTTTCCAGCTAAAGTTAGTTTTGATTGATTCACTTCCGTTAAATGATCATAATGAATTACCCCAGTAAGCGAATTCCTTAAAATGTTTAGGTAAAATATCTAAATACTAACTGAGCAAGATTTTTGTAGTGTACACAAACTAACTAAGCAGCAAGGATGCAAAGCTTAGGTTTTGGACAGGTATAACTAAGATATTTATAGCTGTCCAAAACCTAAGCTTTGCATCCTTGCTGCTCAGTTAGTTTGTGTAAACTACAAAAATCATTTTCAGGATTTGTATCTTGTTTTCTGTGGTATTCTGAGATATTCTTAAATCTACAATACTGTGCAAAAGACTAATATGAAGTTTCCAGATGTTCTTATGAAGCATTTAATGTGCCTATAAGACTTTTGCACAGTATTGTACAAGACTTATGAATGTACATTTGCTAGATTTACACTGTTAATATTGTATTTTATTGTATGTAATCCAGACAGCAACATGGTTCCGGCCCAGATCCGGGCCACATCTGGTACATGTGGATTCAACGCGTACCAGATGTGGGCCGGATGTGGGCCGACACCATGTTGCTGTCTGGGAATGTTGTTGCTTAACTAAATTCATCCTGTTCGAAGGATGTTTATATATTTTTAACAGTAAAAGCAAAAGGCAAGGCAGACATCTTTGTAAAAAAAACTATTTTTGCTGAGTATGAAGGTAAACTATTCAGTCAGACTCTTAACACGGCAAAAAATCCATGTTCGTAGTATTTAGTAATGGTAATAGTACTACCAGTGAAGGCAGCATACGTCAGCTTGTTTTATTATTATTATTATTAAAGGAACTACAGGAAGCAAGTGTATGTAAACAGAGTGCATATTTATCTCATGCTCATAAAATACATATAGTTTTTAGACACGTGTTTCCATTAGTTTCACTCTTGAAATGGGCTCGTTGCTCTCAGAAAGGGGAATGTGTTCATTAGTTATTATAATCAGGTATATCTGTAAAGTTTATGTTTAGGTGTTTTAAATTTTTTTGTAAAGAGGTCTTTTTTCACCCGAATGTTTGCTTGTGCAAGGTACCTGACACCCCGTAGAAATAATAATGTGAACAAGTGCACGTGAATGTGAATCTGAATGAAAGTGTCCACAAGCACTCTCTGTTTCCAGCTCACCTAATGTCTTCATGATTCAAGCAAATACTGCTTGAAGACACCTTCAACATCCTTGTAATGTGCCACATATTGTGATATTATCACAATGCAAAGACAGTGTTTGTTCACAATTAATAGTAGCACTGATTATTTGAAATTAAGTTATTGTGTGATTGTTAATGTATGATTTAACAGAAAGAGTAAAGCGGATGGATGAATGGATTGATGTATGATTGTATCCCAGATGGCGATATAGTGTCGGCCCAGATGTGGATCCCACATGTACCGGATGTGGGCCGGATCTGGGCCGACACTATGTTGCTGTCTGGGATGTGAAGATGGATAGAATGATGAGTAAATACTGGATGAAAGATGAATGATTAGTGGATCCATGCATGAGTGAATACTGTACGGAGGGAGAACTGATTTGAGAATGGATGGAATACAAGGACTAATGGGTTAATGGATGGGTAGATATAAGATGGATGAATTAATAACATGTGTTTGTGTTTTAAACTGCAGCTTCATTCAGTATGGGTTGGGCCGCCTTCATGAATATCTCTCCGAATGTTAAAGAAGAGGGAGCAATGAAAGAAGACGCTGGCAATCAGGACACTCCTTACACAGAGGTGCATTCTCACTTTGCACATCTCAGAGGAATCATAGTTTCAAATGTCTCTCATACACACTGAATAATCTCTCTGATCTGTAGGACACACTGGTGGAGCAGTTAGAGATGTGCGTGGATTATCTTTGGAAGTCTGAGAGATACGAGCTCATTGCAGAGATCAACAAACCTGTTATAGCTGTCTTTGAGAAAAGACGAGATTTCAAGGTGCTTGAACTGTTTATTGGTTGACTTTAAAAAGAAAATAAACTTGAGGGAGCATGCTTATCAACTGTGTGTTTGTGTGTGTGTGCCCAATAGCGGCTATCGGAGCTGTACTATGACATTCACCGCTCATACCTGAAGGTGACAGAGGTTGTGAACTCAGAGAAACGTCTGTTTGGTCGGTACTATCGTGTGGCTTTCTATGGACAGGTAAGACACTCAATAACTCAAAAACTTTTGAAATCATATTTTGGAAAAAAAAAAAAGTTGAAATGTGCAGTTGTTACCTCAACGCACTGGTTCCCAATTCGATCTTGAAGCAAACCTTTTAATTAATATTAGTATAATTTTTAATGTGGGAATTTTTCACACCAAAAGCAAAAATTCTTTAAAAAAGTGGCCTTGGAGGAGGCAAACAGATCCACGTGCACTTTGCCAAAACTTTGTTAGATCTGGGACGTAAAGTGACATGTTTTTTTTTTTTTTTTACACTGCGGAATTTTATATGGTGATTGTGAAACCCAAAACACATCACTTACATGATTTTATGGTGAAATTTGTTATTTTTCATGTTGATCAGGTCAATTTTGATCAAGAACAATGCACTGTGGCTTTAATTCAGCCTCTGCGTGTGAGCCATCTGACCAATCACAGCAGAGCAGCTCTCAGGAAGGAGGGATTTAGAGAGACTGATTCGAGTCTTTTCAGAATCATTGAAAAATGTTGTGATGTGAAATGTATATTACAGAAAATGAAAGTGTTTTTTTTTTTTTTTTTACCTTTGATGCATGTAAACCTGTTGTAGGAGACTCCAAAACAACATTAGTAGACTTTAAAATAGCATAATAGGGGCACTTTAAAATGGTCATAGCATATGAGAGTAATTCAATAAGCAAATACAAAATGACATGGAACATCATAGAAAAAGGAATTAAAATAAGCATGACTAGTATGAGTACACTCAATTAGTCAAGTTTTATTAATCAAAGTATTTGAAGGCAAATAAATATTTACTGTCCATACAACGAACCAAAATTATTTCCCCCAGTGCTTATCTCAGAAATCAATGTATTTAAACACTTCTCTATTCTCTCCTGTGTGTTGTATATATCAGGCAGTGGTAAGTTTTCTCATCTTTGGTTCATTTAAGTTGTTCTGCACTCGGTTTAACACTCATAATCTCCCTACATGCTAATCATGTGTGAGGCATATGTCACACGTGGTTTGATAAAACGTACCACACTTCTCCTGGAAATGAATCCTGACCTCTAATCCTGTGCATTTATGTGTACATTGTGAGTGCTTTCAGGTAAATGCAATTGTGTTTCAGACAGAGACATCTAAATGTGCAGTTAACCTTCATTAAAAGTTGAATTCATTGTGCTTTGTCAAACAGTGCTGTCGTTTTAACAGCGTGTCGTGATAACTTTAACACCGATCTCAAATCGGGCTTCAGTGAGAGCCGTTATATATTTCTTCCCGGTCATTTCTCTAGGTCATGTGTAATGTTGTGTTCGACAGGGCTTCTTTGAGGAGGAGGAGAGCAAGGAGTTTATCTACAAGGAGCCGAAGCTCACAGGACTGTCAGAGATTTCCCAAAGACTCCTCAAACTCTACTCTGACAAGTTTGGAGCTGATAATGTCAAGATGATCCAAGACTCCAACAAGGTGTGTCCTGCTGGATCCTCCAAACCACTTCTGCCCTTTCTCTGACCTTCTTCCTCTCCATCATAACATCTTGTCTGAAACTAGGAAATCTCTTTTATAGTTACTAGGATGAGCATTTTTTTTAAAGTCCAGGTGTGTTTTTCACAGGTGAATCCTAAAGACCTGGACCCCAGATTTGCCTACATTCAAGTGACCTATGTAGTGCCTTATTTCAGTGAAAAGGAGCAGCTGGAGAAGAAGACCGACTTCGAGCACCATCACAACATCAGTCGCTTTGTCTTTGAGACGCCCTTCACTCTTTCTGGAAAAAAACATGGAGACGTGGAGGAACAGTGCAAAAGAAAAACCATCCTGACCAGTGAGGCACTTCAAATCAACCTCAAAATTTAACCTAAAGGAAACCACTTTCATATATAGACCTTTTTTTCCCCAAAAACTGTTGCTGTAAGCATTGTTAGCCATTCTGGAGCTTCTGCCTGACTTGGCCACTGAATCAAACACGCCTCGAGCCGGTCGAGCAGAAGCTCGGCAAGCACTCAGCTATTCCTTTTAGGACGTTTGGTTGTGTAAGCCGTTTTTAATAGTTACTATAGATGATTGCAAACATTTTGCACCCTTCAAACTTATAAAAATGTATAAAAAAACATATCTGTTCATCTGTCAGGCTCTCAGCTCTCAATTTACAGAGACTCGGACTGTCGCAGAGATTTGTGTGATATCAGATAGGGAAGTTATTTCAGGGAACTTTCAAGGAGCATTTTTCTCTTATTTTCTTGTGAAAAAACGAAACAATAAAAACTCTTACCGCACTTTTAACCCATAAATCGATTTCGGAAGTCAAGTAAAATGTGTTGCAAATGCCGTTTCAAGCTGACTTCAAAAGAGCAATGACACGGATACATTGACAGAAGTAAAAAAGTAAAAAAATTATTGTGCACTGCAAAAAACTGTTTTGCCTCTATGGCGGATTTTTTTTTTTTTTCTTGTTTTAAGTATTAACCTACTTGATTTAATTATTTTTTCAGAAAAAACAAGAATTAATATCTTAAGTAATTTTGATTCTGCAGTAAATGTGTCTTGATTTACTAATAAAAAATATAATTTGTACTGGAAAACAAGACAAAAATACTGAGTAAGAGAATATATTTTTGCAGTGTGTGCAATCTGTATTTAGTATAGAACATTTAATATTTATCTTATTGAATATAGAAAGACTGCCCAATGCTTATTTTTCCAATACAGTATGATAGCTGATTTGTATTTTTTTGACAGAATTAGACAACAAAACACAATGAATTACTTTTCCCTTGAAAAAGTAAAGTAAGGCATTACTCTTTTTCTGTACTTTAATTACAGTTACTTCTGGTGTAATTGCTGTATAGACTATAGAATAATTCTTTATAAAACAATAGTAGATTTAAAATGTACGTTTCAATGTAACCCTCTCCCTTTAAATACTTTGATCACTTCAAGAATAATGCAATTTTATATGATTTATTTGACAGAATCAAAAGAGCAGTTTAATGTCTATCCCTGTATCGTTCAACGGGTAGTGGTTGATATGGGAATACTTTTTAGAGAGAGTAATTAATTCAGTGATTTAATTACACTGTTGAAGATGTGTAATTCATTACTTTTTAGAGTAACTCACCCAACACTGCCCATAAAATCCTTCACATGCACCTAATACCGTCTCTCATGTCCTGCAGCCAGCTCTAGTTTGCCCTTCTTGAAGAAGCGTATCGAGGTGGTGGACCAGCAGAGCACAGAGATGAACCCCATCGAGGTGGCGATCGACGAGATGAGCCGTAAAGTGTCTGAACTCAAACAGCTGTGCAACATGGAGGAGGTGGACATGATCCGCCTGCAGCTCAAACTACAGGGCAGTGTCAGTGTTAAGGTGAGCGACTCGTACAGCACTGGTGTCAGTGATACATATATATCCTGAATTACTCTTCAGTCATATCGCTTCAGCATAAATGCATGTCAGGTGGTTCTTTGTCTCCACATTGTGCATTTGAAATTGTTTAATGCACATCTCGCCGTTTCTGCTTTCTTACGTTAAAGGGATAGTTCACCCAAAAATTCAAATTCTGTCCTCATTTATTCACCCTCATGTTGTTCTAAACCTGTAAGAGTTTCTTTCTTCTGTTGGACACAAAATAAAACATTTTGAAGAACATGAGTAACCAAACAGTTGATGAAATCCATTGACTTTAGTATTTTTTTTTCCTACTATGAAAGTCAATGGGGTACATCAACTCTCTGGTAACTCATGTTCTTCAAAATATCTTCTTTTCTGTTCAGCAGAAGAAAAAATCCTAAAGTTGGTCTAAACATGTATGATTGAATAAATGATGACAACATTTTCATTTGTGGGTGAATTTCCCTTTAATGCCACTAGCATTAGCTATTCCATCATCATTACTAAAACTGTAAAATAAGAATCATGTATCTCATGAAGTTTGTGTTTTTTAGGTAAATGCAGGGCCCATGGCCTACGCCCGAGCCTTCCTTGAGGAGAAGAATGCTAAGAAATACCCAGACAACCAAGTCAAACTCCTGAAAGAGATCTTCAGGTACTTCTTTATTCATCGAGGATTTATAGAAACAGTGAATTTCCTTCGCTCTGGCACAAATCTCGATGTGCGGTCTCAGATACGCTGTGCTCTCTAATGAAGAGTGCAAATCTCTCTGTGCACTTGCTTGTGCATTTAAAAGAGATTTACAATGACACTAGGAAATAAGGATATAGGTTTAAATGAACACAAAGGTTTGGTTTGTTTGGAGCTGTGACTGCAACTGTAATCTGCTGTTTCTCGTCCCTCAGGCAGTTTGCAGACGCGTGTGGGCAGGCCCTGAACGTGAACGAGCGTCTCATTAAAGAAGATCAGCTGGAGTATCAGGAGGAGATGAAAGCTCACTATAAAGACATGCTGAACGAGCTCTCCGCTATCATGAATGAGCAGGTCAGCACACACACACACACACACACACACACACACACACACACGGGGCTCTTCATCCTACTGAGTCCTTCAGAGGCTTGTAGGCTAGAGTCCTTCTCAGCATTAAACGCTAGAATGAGACAGAGAAGGAAGTGCACATGGCTACGTTATAAATGTTTTTGGACAAATAATTATACAAATCTTTATATTAACTGGCTTTCTATTAGTACAGTACTGTGAATGACAACCGTATGTGGTCTCCCATTATTGGCAGTTTAGTGTTAAGTGATTAATTTACAGCAAAACAAAAGATATCATCTATACTTTCATGTCTTACATTTCATAATGAACTCAGGCGAGCTCAGTACCGACTCGTTGTCCGTCAGTTTATTTTCATGAATTTGAATGTGCAAAGGATTGTGGGTGATTTAAGGCTGCAAAAGATAAATCCGATGTGTCCTTCAGAACCGGCAGAATGAAGGACACGAAACTGAGATGTTTCAGCAACATTTGCCTTTAAAGATTAAGTGCATCAGATATACAGTAGCTTTGTTATGTAATTGTTTACTGTACTTAAGCCTATAAATACCATAATATGTTTGCAGGTATTTAGGAAACATGCTAAGTTCACACATACTTGTTTCTCCAAAAAACAATGCAACAGTCATGTGCGCTGCATGTCTGGTTTTGTTTTGGTCTGTGTGATTCCGACCACTGCCGATACTTAAAACTTGATATTTAGATTATTTTTCCCTTCTTTGCTTGTAAGCTGTTACTCTGTATGTTGATTGCATGTTTTTCCTGCCTTTCAAAGATTCCGTTTACAAGACAACCAGGACCCGAACGACACAATGCCATCTGAGCTGCTAGTGAACTTTGGAAACTTCTTTTATGACATTTTTATCCAAAATGGCTGCCGAGTTTTTCTGACAAGAGCGATTAACAGAATTCGTGATTTTAATGAAATAGTAAAGACAAAAAGGAAAAGCATTCTAGTATTGTGGATGAAGCAAATGACTGTGTTTTTTTGCATTGCACACACACCCCTACATAAACTCACCAGTACATCTCAACAAGTACATGCATAGCGTCAAATATGCCTTTTTATTCTAGAACCTGCTCTTTTAGAAAACAGTGACCTTAATTAAGCAAATCTCGTTCAAAATATTTTATAGGGCTTTCACTTCATTGCTTTCTGATGTAATTTTTTCACTGATACCTGAATACTGTTAGAAGTTTGATTGTCATGTTTCATTCTATGTATTCCACATAATCGTGATGAACACATCTCTAGTCCCTGAGTGAATGTAAAGCCGTTCTAACATTCATTTCCAGTCCCAGCTCATTCATTTTATAAACGCAAATGTGCTATTTTATACGTTTTTTTATGATTGACAATGTTTTACTGTTACTTTGTGTACTGTTGTAAATTGTAAATAAGAATAATTAAAATGTAAAATGTTTTTTTATATATTAAAATATGATATATGATTGTTTGTGTCCATTTTTAATGCATGCCACTGATTGAATAAAATGTCCAAAACTGAAAACTCAAACTAACGAAAAAAATACAAACACAGAGATAAAAAAAAAAAAAAAAAAACTTTCAGTCAAGTCACCTTGACGGGATAAACCGAGAGACAATGAAAGATTGCTATCAAAGAGCACACCCAGGTTCCTAACCGACGACGAAGACTTGACAGAGCAGCCATCAAGTGTTAGACAGTATTCCAGGTTATTACGTGAGGAAGTTTTTTTCAGAATTAAGTAGTAGGAAATTACTAGTCATCCAGTTTTTTATATCAGCTATGCATTCTGTTAATTTTGTGAATTGGTAAGTTTCGTTAGGGCTTGAAGAAATATAGAGCTGAGTATCATCAGCATAACAGTGAAAACTAATCCCATGCTTTCTAATGATATCTCCTAAGGGTAGCATGTACAGAGTGAACAGCAACGGTCCTAGTACTGAGCTTTGTGGTACACCATACTGAACTTTTGACCGATAAGACATCTCTTAATTTACTGCTACAAACTGATAACGGTCAGATCAGTATGATTTAAAACAGTGTTTCTCAACCTCTCCTGCAGGGACCCCATGACAGGACATGTTTTTGTTTTAACCCTGAAATGGCACACCTGATTCAATTAATTAAAGGCTCAAAGGCTTAATGTGTAGCTGACTAATTGAATCAGGTGTGCCATTTCAGGGTTAAAACAAAAACATGTCCTGTCAGGGGGTCCCTGCAGGAGAGGTTGAGAAACACTGATTTAAACCATGCTAATGCAATTCCACTAATGCCAACATAATTTGAGTCTATTTAAAAGAATGTGGTCGACAGTATCAAATGCAGCACTAAGATCGAGTAACACTAATAGAGAGATACAACCACGATCGGATGATAAGAGCAAATCATTTGTGACTCTAATGAGAGCTGTCTCAGTACTATGATACGGTCTAAATCCTGATTGAAAATCCTCGCAGATACCATTTCTTTCTAAAAAGGAACATAGTTGTGAGGATACTGCCTTTTCTAGTATCTTTGACAGAAAAGGTAGATTCGAGATCGGCCTGTAATTGACTAATTCTGTAGGATCAAGTTGCGTGTTTTTAACAAGCGGTTTAATCATAGCCAGCTTAAAAGTTTTTGGTACGTATCCTAATGAGAAAGATGAATTAATGACATTGAGAAGAGGATCGATGACCTCTGGAAGCATTTCTTTCAATAGTTTAGTCTAGGGTCTAACATACATGTTGTAGATTTAGATGATTTAACGAGTTTAGAAAATTCACCCTCTCCTATAGCAATGAATAAATCAAATTTTTCATCAGGGAGACTATACTGCACTGTCTGATGCGATACAGTAGTAGACGGTTGCATAGTTATAATTTTCTCCCTGATATTATCAATCTTGTAAGTAAAGAAGTTCATGAAGTCATTACTGCTGTGCTGCTTGGGGTTGAAGCTTTATTTGTTGTTAATTTAGCCACTGTTTCAAATAAATACTTAGGGTTTTGTTTATTTTCTTCTAATAGGGTTGAAAAATAAGCAGATCTGGCAGCTTTTAAGGCCTTTCTGTACACAATCGTGCTCTCTTTCCATGAAATGCGAAATACCTCTAGTTTTGTTTTCTTTTAGTTGCGCTTCATTTTTCTGGCTGTTCTCTTAAGGGCCTGAGTGTGCTCGTTGTACCACGGCGCTGGACTATTTTCTTTAAGCTCAAAGGAGCAACTGTGTCTAAAGTGCTGGAAAAGAGAGTCAAAAGTTTCTGTCGCAATATTGAGTTCTTCTAAGCTATCTGGGATGCTGAGGAGATAAAACTGATCAGGAAGATTATTGATAAAGCAATCTTTAGTGGCAGAAGTGATAGGTCTAACATATTTGTAACATGGAGTCGGCTTTGCAGCCTTGGATAAATGAAGTTTACACGAGACTAGATAATGATCTGAGATGTCGTCGCTCTGCTGCAGAATTTCAACGGCATCAACATTGATTCCATGTGATAATATTAGATCTAGAGTATGATTACGACAATGAGTAGGTCCTGACACGTGTTGTCTAACTCCAACAGAGTTAAGAATGCCTTTAAATGCCAATTCCAATGCATCTTTTTCGTTAACTACATGTATATTAAAATCACCAACAATGAGGACTTTATCTTGCAGCCAGTACTAACTCTATCAAATAATTTTCTGATTTTCTATCAAAGTCTGTATGGTGGCCTGTATACAGTAGCCAGCACAAATCTCAAATGTGATTTATCATTTACACTAGATATTGTTACATTTAGCACCAACACTTCAAAATAATTATATTTCAAACAAGACTTCTCAGTAATTCTGAAGATATTACTATAAATTACAGCAACACCACTCCCTTTTCCTTTCAGACGAGGTTCATATTTATAACCGTGATCTTGGGGGGTGCACTCATTTAAAGTAATGTAATCGTTTGGTTTTAGCCAGGTTTCTGTCAAACACAGCACATCTAGGTAATAGTCTGTAATCATATCATTGACATCGAATATTTAATAACCAGAGCTTTATCATTTGTTCATCCGTATTATATATGCTTTTTATTTGTTGAACATCAATTAAATTGTTACCCTTAAATGGTTTTGGGAGTTTTTTGTATGTCCTAATTTGGGGTACAGACACAGTCTCTATATGATGATATCTAGAAGAAAGACCCTCTATGTGATGGGATTTATCTGACCTTAGTGACGCGAGGCCGCTAGCAGACGGTCGGTTTAGCCAGTTTGTCTGCTTCCTGACCTGAGCCCCAGATTGTCATGTTTGAGCTCTAAGACTATGAGCCATATTACTAGAGAGAAGAGCAGCACCATCCCAGGAGGGATGAATACCATCTCTTTTCAACAGGTCAGGTCTGCCCCAAAAACTTTTCCAATTGTCTATGAATTCTATAATATTTTGCGGACACCACTTAGACAGCCCACCATTGAGTGAGGACAGTCTACTAACCATCTCATCACTCCTGCGAACAGGAAGGGGGCCAGGGCAAATTTGCCCCCTATTTTTTATTAAATTTATAATTTTGTATTAAATTTTCAGCTAAAGAAAAAATGCATTGGCAGGTTTGGTTAACGTCTGCTCACTTTGCGCATTGATTTAACATTATTTGTGGGAAAAATAATACCATTCTAACATTTGTGGTAAGATTTTTTTTTTTTTAAAGAGAGAGAAAAAAAATTCATCAAGGACTCAAAAGTGACAGTGAAGACATTTATAATGTTACAAAAGATTTCTCTCTCTGTCTATATATATATATATATATCCTTTATTTATTATAAATACAAATGCATTTCCTCAAAAATGTAAAGCAGCAAAAACGTCTTCGGTAACGAATGTATCCATTGTTCCCTTAGAGGGGAACGAGACGCTGCATTTAATGATGACCCTATGGGGAAAGCCTCTTGAGGCGGCATCTGAAGCACGTGTGCAACTACTCCAGTTAATCTTGACTGGTGCTGCTCCCCTGGAGAAGATGCGATACTTCTGGTGGAATGAGCTCAGGAAGGCACACCTGGAAGACATGGAGATACAGTAGCTTCCACCATTGAGCAGTCCTATGCACACACTAAGCAATGTAGCTTCTCCTGGTCTGCCGACACATGAGGAGGATGAAAGGCGCCGCGAAGGAAACTTTCTGCTGCAAATGTACTGTAAATGTTCCTGAAGGCCAGCAGAAATTAGATGTACAGTCTCTCTGACACACACAAACACACAGTTATATCGAATCATGCGTCATCAATAGCAGTTCACTTCCGTGATTTAGTAAGATTGCGTTCATCTCAGCAGCGAACCGTACCGGGTTCACATGAACTGCACCTCAGACCACCTGACAGACTCAAGTTTGAGACAGACAACAGCGTGAAAACTCAGATGTCAATCACACCCTTAAGCTTAGGGTGTTTACACACTTGCAGTTTAGATCGAAATAGGGAACCGTTGGCATGAAAAACTGTCAAGCTTGAAGTTATGCAGATCCAGGAGTGGCCGGCGTGTCAAGACCCAGATTGCCTGTAGGAGCTGAGTTTGGTTGCACTGGAACTGTGGCTCAATTCATATTAATGTAAAAGCAGCTCGGACTCGGGTGTGCACATGTTCAGGAAGTAAAGTAACCAGCGCATGCGTTTTAGCCAACGACGTTGGCATTAGTTCAACAAAACACATGAAAGTTTGATGATTTAACTTGGATACGAGCGAGAATGAGCAAATGAATGCTGCTCCTCAAAAGAATCCGTTTGCAAGCCTTCATGCAATGCACGTATACAGTAAAAAAAAAAAAAGTGTTGTTCACTTTGGTGTGATAACAGCACCAAATTAATAAAAAGAAAAAAATATATATTCACCCGTTCTGTTTTCTATCATGCGCCTTTGTGGTAACGTCAGATGAACGAAACGCACCAAGGGTTCGATAGAATCAAGCAAGTGTGAAACCAGACCAATGCTGCAATGGACAGCAAACAGTGAAAGCCTTCTCAGTTGCATCTATATTTTCTTATATTATTATTTTTTTAACCATTTTTGTCCAGGAAATATTTTATTTGTGAAACTTCAATATCACATTAATTTATGTTTAAGTGATCCAATTAAGTAGCCTTAAAGTGATTTTATATGGTTCCCTGCCAGAATTCATTTTATATATTTTTCTTACATCATTAAATAAAACTAGTTAACTAATTAACTATAATAAGGTTTCTCTGGCACCAAATGAGCACATTAAAATAACATATGGACTAGGTGACAATGCTTCATTGTATATTTTATTGTATATTATTATTATTTCTCTTATTAATCTAACAATTCAAATTTTCACAGAAAATAAATTATTGCAACCATGCAAAATGTTGTCTTTTTGGGAACAGTTTAAAATTATTTACCAATTTAGAATTGTTACTGAAGCCTGTTCCAGTTGCAAAAATACTGATGCAAAAAGTGATATAACTCATTAAAAAAGGCTCTCCATGTAAAATGAATCAGCAATAGTTTAATGTGCTGAAGCAGGTAAAGATGAAGAGGTTATTCTAGTTTCTCGTCTCCTTCCTCCACATCTTTGAGACTGAGCACCTCCAGTGTTCCCTTTCCTTTAGTCTCACAGCGGATGAGCTCATCAATTTCACGGAAGCAACCTGGATCTATCAAACACACCTGAAAAGGCAGGAAACAAACAAAAGGGAAAAATATATAATACCAATATTTAATTTTATATTATATAACACCGGTTTATAATAGCATATGCATTTTATTACTAATTTTTCACTTGATCTTTTTATAAATATTTGAAGACTACGTGCTGTTTAAATGTATCACAAATATCGGTAACATCAGTACAATAAGGTGTGATTAATTAATGTATTAACTAACAAACTACATATTACAACTAACAACCATTGAGCAATTCATTTGTTACATTATTTATTCATCATTGTTAGTTAATAAAAAAGTCCAAGATTTTTTGCTAATGTATCGAAATTGGTACAGAAAACTGTGAAATGTTACTGGTAGTTCTGGTGCCGTGGCAACACTATGCTGGTGCACAACATCTAGTTCGTGATACACTTTTTTTTCTACTGCAACTATTTTATAAAAGCATAACACTTGTTCTGACTGACAGCCGGAAGCAAGTACAGTAGCACATCTTAAAAAAAGAGAGAACAGACTGCAGAGAAATACTAAATTGACACAAACAAAAAATAAAATCACAAAAAAGTAGCATCTCTGTTATTTAAAAATTAAAGTTAATTTAACGCACCACTGCTAAACATATTAAACTCACTTATAAACTCGTCTGTTGTTGGATAACTAGTCGATTAGTTGATCATGCTGGCATATCCCTCGTTTATAGACCAATAATATCTGGTTAAATATTTGGTAACGTTCTTGACATCCAGTATATAAAATGTAACGAATTGACCCGGAAGACTCTTACCATTTCAAGCTGATCGTCAAAGTCCTCATCCTCCACTGCCTTTATTAATGGTCTGAGCTTTTCTTTCAGTCTCTTCCCATCCTTGGCTGGCAAGACGAAGCGCAGCCGCATGTGAGCTCTCTGGATCTGAATGGACTCCTTCAGCTGCTTGATGACCTCCAGAGCCTGGAGGGGGCGGCACTGGCCTTCATCAGTATCACTGTATCAGACTCTCAGGGGCCGTTTACACCACACCGCTTTCAACTAAAAACCTTTAACTTTTTATGCGTTTTGGCCGTTCATTTACACGACAACGGCATTTTGGGCACCTGAAAATGCAAACTTTTGAAAACCGGTTTCAAAGTGCAAGCTTTTGAAAGCGTCTCCGTGTAAACAACAAAAACGCGAATCTCTGAAGACGATGACGTCATGCACATGCGTATTACATGTTCAGTCTATAGCGCAGAATACATCGCATACAGGCATATCGTTGTCGTGTAAACGCACCCTTAGAGACCATATTATCAACCAGGGCTTGACATTAACACCACCAACCGGGTGGATTTCAGCAGTGGCATGTAACGCAGTCACTCCTCTAGCCACGGTGTGTATTGTGCATAATAAGAGTCGATCGAAATTAATTCACAATCTCAAAAATCGAAATAAAAAAATGGAATCGTCGATGCTGCCACGCCCCCATGTCGCGCCCGTGATGGAAAGTTCGGATCGTTTTACTGACTCTATTGTTCAATCTCGTTCATCAAAATTAACTAAGCTTTTTTCTAGTCATTTCAGGGGCTTTAAATGTTATACTTTTAACAGGCAAATTCCCCGAACACATCCACCTACGCAATCTTGATCATATTCTGAATTAAGAAATCATTATAATGCAGTCAAAAATAATTTACAGGGAACATTAATAATTACTTGACCTTCCGAGTCTTTTGTTCATTTGTCGCGTGACAGAGGAATTGAACGACTCATCACGGCGCGGAAAAAAAGAACACGCGTGTTGAAAGGCTGTGAGTCCTCTAACTTCTATGCCCGAGCCCGAACTTGGCCCGACCCGGGCCGATATTTCCCGTCACTATCCTCGGGCCGGGCTCTTGATCTATAGACGTGCACTCCCAACGCAATAGAGTGCGGCGCGGGACTAGATTTGATGGCCGAGCGCGGGCGGTAATGCACTCACTCTGTGTGTGCGTGAGAATAAAACGATTCGCGGGACTCCCGCAAACTAGAAATATCAATAAATAAAACATATAAAAACGAATACATTTTTATTTATCTGTTGCAGAAAAGCAACAAGAACAACTAAAACAAAATAGAAACGATTTACAGGCCAGAGTTTCTATTTATAACATGTTTGCAGCGTTGAGCGATTTAGCCAATCACAGACATATGTGTTGATTTCTTGAACGCAATGGCCAATCAGAAGCATTTAAGATAGACTCTCCTCACCGCTCAAAACGGACTTTTTGATCAGAGCTGAATTCTGTAAGCTGGCAAATCCTCTAATTATAACAAACAAAGTGTAGGCTATATATTATGAAAGATTCATTGTGCAGTCAGCTTTATTGATAACAGAGATGTGTGAGATTGCGATGAACTGATGTCAGCTTTTTAGGAGCAACAGCAACCTGTGCTTAAAAAAAAATAAATAACTACAAATCGAGAATCGAATCGAACCGTGACCTTAGAATCGAAAATGTAATCGAATCGACGATTTGGAGAATCGTGACACCCCTAGTGCATAATTTTACTCATTCCCACAGATTTTGGGTTCACACCCAAAGATTGCACGCATAAAGCCACTCAGAACTAAATTGAGTTAATTTTCGCTATTTATAGCGCTTAAAAACACAAAATAATGACAAAATGGCGGTCTTGGCAAATATTCATGTAACGGGTCAGTTATGTTTTAAGTGAAAGAAAACAGTTGAGAAAGAAAACGCACGCGTAACAGTATAATGGATCTGTGCATCGGGTCTTATAATGACAGCAGCCTAATAATCCTGCTGCCAAATCATGAGATAAAATATTAAAAATATCTATATCGCAGTTCGAAGTAAAAATTGTGGCCAGTGAAAATGCTGAGTGGCTAGTAACTTTGGAAATCCATTAGCCACAGTAGCTGGTGAGTAAACGTTAATGTCAAGCCCTGCTATCAAAACGTTACAAACAACCATCATTTGATGTTAGTGACCTCTTCAGTGATGATGTAATTAACCTGGTGTGCAGCTAAACATTTCACAGATCGTCACATGATCGAGGTCTACTGACCTGCTGTTTAGTGCTTTTGTTTGCCTTGACGGAGAAATGGATGTCCTTCATCGCTCTCTCTATAAGGCTGACTGTGTAGGGGCGTTTGGTCTCAGGATTCACACATTTTTCTGCCACAATAGTTGCAATATCACGAAACATCTGTTCCAGCTGACTCTGTCGTTCCCTATCTGACACCTGTAGTTCTCCTTTAGATAAAATCTGAAAATAAAATACATTTATGTAGAAACATTTAAAGATTCGTAGAAAACATGTGTCAACTGAATACACTGTTATAATGATGAAAACAATCTTCTTCTTATGAACCACACGGATCATACAGAGTCTGTAAATTCACCTGTTTGCATATTTCTGTCAAGTCATCTGTGCCGAAAGCGTTTGACAGGTCCTCTTTCTTCGCCACTTGACCCTTAGACACATTCACAAACACTGTGTTTGTCTGCAGGACTTCATCAAGATCTTTCTCCCTGTAAGTACAATTGATTTGTGCATTACATTAATGTCACTTAAGGAAATTATTAATTGTTTTACCAAGTGATCATGAAATTCCATCAAATGACGTTACAAATCTCTTACGACAGCGTTTCCCAAATGGAAGTTTGTGGGTTGATAAAAACTATCAATTAACTGCATCATAAGTAGTCAAATTAAAATAAATTAAAATTATATCACTTTAAAGCTTTTCAAATAGAAAAATGCTGTTTGTAATGCGCTGCGTTTTTAGACCAAAAAGCCCACTGTGTTCATTTACACGTACAGCTTGAGGGTTTAACATTTGTCAGTGACGAATTCAGGACATAATTATTAGTAACTCAGTGAAAAATAAAAAATTATAAAATATATATATATATTGTACCATACAATAGTAATATGTTTCTATCATTTTTTTTTTTTTACAATTAGAGGTTATATTAATATCTAATACTTCAATGAATATAATTTAATTATTAATATTGTCTGGGTTCCTAAAAACACCAGTGTGAATGTGATGTGGACTGAGACACTAATCACAAGTCAATGTAAAGGCTTTATTTTTAATTTGACCTGGACTTACGCCAGGTTCTCCAACCTGCAGATACACACACTTGATCTTTTCCGCACAGAGTCTATTTTTGCTGAAGCAGCACTGTCTTACATACACCAAACTTTATAGTTTTATTCCTATCTATATTCTGAAGCTGTTTTTTACAAAGAGGGGTTAGTTCATATATAATTTGATATAAACGTTTTATTACAATTTTTTTTTTTTTTAATTATTATTTTTTTGGCTGTTGCAAGTATTTTCAGATGTCGGAGTGATACAAAGAGATGTCTAAAATCTCCTCCGTAAAAACCTATTACTCCATGTAAAAAAATACTTAAAAAAATAAAGAATTTTAAACCTGACTTGATCCAATGTTCAGATTTTTGTTCCATAAATGTATGCAAATTAATAATTTATTATTTAAACATAACATTTCAGAAAACTTGTAATTGATTTTTTTTGTTGCAATTCTTAATGTAATCAATCAACTGGGGAAGTAGCGTATGGTGGTTGTATCTATTAGTTGTTTTTTTAACATATACACCTGGTGTCTTGCCTTAAACGTGGATACGTATATGAAAGATTGTATAACTGTACAGTGTAAAAGACACGTTTGGATTTGAAATAAAAATAATGAATAAATGTTGTTTGTTAGTAGTAAACATCTGCGCACTGCAAATGCGTCATATGTGAAAACACAATGAGCACGTGCTGCTCCTGCACCGCAATCGCACTGCAAAGTGTGTGTGAACCATAGTATAAAAAAAGATGTGAACCATAGTAAAACAATTTTTTTAAAAAGACGTTAACCTGGCGCTAGTCTGTGAGAGTTGGTACCAAAGTGTGAACACTCTTCAAAAGCTTCTAATATAATCTAAACCAAACAAAAACAAAAGTACGCAATAAAAATCTATTAGTGATATATCAGTAATTTAAGACTTTAACATTGTTATAATAGCTATAATAACAGAATAAACACAATATTTTTTTTTAAAAAAATCATATAATGAGTTTTTCATAACAGACTCACGCTCCAGATCTCCAGCTCATCACTTTGTTTTTATAACAGGCTATTTCAAATCTTTTCCCTCCTTTCTTCATCCTCACGACGGCAACATTTGTTAGCCTGATCTGGTTTGTAGGTGTAAATATTGACATGGTTGGTTATGTTCAGCTCAACGCGGTGCTCCAGTGCTCCGCGTCTTCCTGCCTGCCTCTTCCTCGCACGCAAACTCGGTGATTATCTGCGCATCCTCGCCGCAGCGACTCCTGGAGGACTGGCACGATGCGCTGCTACATGAATAAGAGATTGGGAGGGGGATGCATCATGCAATGCAACATATTTCTGCTGCATGCAGAGACGCTTCTAGTCTGCATCAGTAGGTACTGGAGCACAGCTCCATTTAAAGTATTTCAAAGTCCTTCTGCTAGTACACGAAATCATGCAGACACAGTGACACCAAGGGTGCCAGGTCTGCGCAACAGAACCAGCACGATCAAAAATAGCTAATAAAAAAGACTAAACAAAATAGCCCAAATATCAATATCAACGAGACAAGAGATTAAGAGACAAACGATAAAGAGTGAATTTGTGCATATTTTAAAAAATATACATATTTGCAAATCCTTCAAATAATTACTTTATAATAACAATAGACCTGCCAGACTTTTACCGTTCTTATCTCTATTTATTTTTTTCCTTAAATGTTTTTGGATAATTTAATAATTAATAAAACCTTTTTTAATTATTTTTTTCTTACTAATTCCTATATTATTATTCCTTATTTAAATAATAATAAAAAAGCGTTAGGGACACCCAGGGGGGACCTCGTGAAGCTGGAAATAGGGCGACACCTGGTGGGTGGGTGAGTGGGAGGCAGGGGGCGCTCTAGTTCGTAACCACAGTTTTTTATTACTGTGTTTCCAAAGATAGACTCACCTGCACTCTTCACACTTCCCTTTAACATTGTTTCCCATACAACCAAGTACCCGCTTACCACCATGGTGTTTTGGACATGAACCAGAGGAGCATGTTAATATTATGCTACATCAATTCCATATACTACATAAATTAACCATATTTTTGGTTAATTTAACCAACACTAGGGGTCGCCCTTGAGAGTCCCAAACACCTCTGATGTATTCAGAAAAGGCCAATGGAATTAGCATGTGGAATTTGCATGCCAGGCCACACCCCTGGATACACAGGTATATAAGGCGGCCGGGTTGCCCCCACACTTTAGCTTTGTTCTTCGAAGCCTAAGCCAGCATCTCTTCACTCTGCAAGAGAAGCAAATCCATTCACCTCTTGCAATAAAGCATCTGCTGCTGGATTTCAGCACAATACAGCGGTCTCTCTCTTTATCATGCACAGATAAGAGAGCTCCTTTGGGTGCATCAGTGGCGTTCTAAAGGGGCAATTTCCTTTTCAAAAGAGCAAATTCCTCTATAAGCTGCACAGCGAATCATCACAGCTTAAAGGTGGTGTAAGCGGTATTTCAAAAACGCTGTTGGACATTGTTGATATTTAAAATCTACCCAAACAAACACTCCTCCAAAACTCACCCTCCAATACTAACCACTCCGAGTCGTTCTCGAACACCAATCGCCAGCATGCGAGGCGAGTGCACTAACAATGACACTAAACACCTTGCATTCTCTAGCAGTTGTCAGCGTGACTCCTCCGTTATGCACGCAAACCAAGAGTGGATGTCTGTTTATCATAGAAGAAGCGCAACAAAATAAAGCGTAGATTATGAACGAATGACAAGGAAGGCCCTTATTTTCACGATGGTCAGACATCGAGCGCTCGCACTAGAGCCTTGGTGTATGCGACTGTCTCGCCTCTCCATGTTCTGTTGCATTGTGTCTGCACAGAACAGATAAGTGTGGAGAGTATCGACAAGGTCCAGCCTCCTCGACCACAGCGGGCCCGGGAGCAAGGTAGCTGTTTCAACACATCGTCTGCCATGAGTAACGAGGGATGCAAAGCCTCCCAGCGTGGCTTCTCCTGCTCCCCCTCGCTGTGAACAACCCACCTTGAGTGCACCAGACTTCGTTCCGTTGGTGCCACTCGGACGGAGTCTGGACGGTGGTTAGCGCTGCCCAGCCTATCGAGCTGGCTCATCAGAACGATCCGGTTCGGATACGCGATTCAATTCTTTATGCACCCGCCCTGGTACAGTGGAGTGCTTTCCACCTCAGTGCAAGACCGAGAGGCGAGAACGCTCCTGTCCTCTGGGCAGAGATCGCTGTCCTCCTAGCGAAGAACGCAATAGAGCTTGTCCCTCCGGCCAAGATGAAGAAGTGATTTTACAACACTTACTTCATCATACCCAAGAATGGAGGTGGGTTGATCTTATATCTGTGAGTTATGAATCAGGCACTTTACAAGCTTCCGTTCAAGATGCTTACGAAGAAACATTCTTTCATGAGTTTAACATGTGTTCCCCCAGTGAGCCTGATTGCACAGACTCTGTGCAAAGTCAGGGAGGAAGAACAAATCCTAATGGTTGCACCTTACTGGTCCAACCAGTCTTGGTTCTTGGAGCTCACATTGATGGCTTCGGCTCCTCCCTGGCAGATTCCCCTGAAGAAGGACCTTCTTTCTCAGAGACAGGGCACATTCTGACCACGACACGGTGAGAGACAGGTGCTTGGGAAAGCACAACCTGACGTTAGGTTCCTGAGAGTGCACGGTGGTTAGGCTAAACTGTCCTAGACCTCACCTCATCCCCTCTTGGGATCTTTTTCTGGTCCTTCAGGCCCTGCAGAGAGCAGTCTGCAATCTGTTATGCCCACTGGAGCCTCATCAATAGGGCACGCATGCGCTGAACTTCTCTAAAGTAAACTAACCCTGGAACAGAACCTGCTCCAATAGCAGGTTATGTTCAGAGAGCAATTTGCTATGGCTACTTACATACCCTGATATTTACCTCCGTTTTTGGATCCGAAAGCAACCCAGGTATGTCACATAACCTGCTTTCTGGAATACCCCCAGTACTGCTATGTAATGGAGCATCAGTAATAATGCAGGTCAGGAGTTCTGAGGAGCCAGCAATAAGGAATCATGTTAAATGTGTACTATACTGCCATTTTATAGAAAGATTATATGACTGAAAGTAACGCAAGTCCACTGAAGTTGAGTTAAATGCGAACCTATGTGCAGTTTATTGAAAGAGAATACAAACCAAACTAAAACATGGCATAACAGACTTCAGAATTGAACAGACTTGACTACGAACAGAACAGGGCTGACAAACAATGTGTTAACAAAGCTTGACAAGAGACAACATAACACAAAAGGGGTACATTACAGGATCACATGATGGAATTAGGAAATCACATGACAAAACCTGGAACATAAATGTGACATGAAAACCTAAGTCTGACACAAAACCAAATATGACACTGAATATGTAATATAAGTTACAAATAATAAGTCTAAGGAATCATACTGCAGTGATGATGCATGTCTGCATGAGTGCTGCAGGGTGAAGATCAATGATGGTACTGGTCAGGAATGATGATGACCAATGATGTTACAGGTGGATGGTCAGTGATGCTGACTGGTTGCTAGCAGGTGGAGGATTGGTGATGGCTAGGTGTTGGAACAATGGTTACTCCAAGTGTTTCCATTGCAATGACCAAAGGATTTGACCTTTGGAGCTGTTAGCCGGTTGCTGGATGTTGAAGCTTGGCTATTGTTGGTCTTTTTTTAATCTTTTTGAATTGGCTCTTTCTTCCAAGTTGTGCATCTTTTAGGTGTTTTTTTTATTTTTTTTATTTATGTACTCCACAGCATAATGAAAGCCTGCAGGAGATTGACTGAGACCCTCGGAGCTCCATGAGGGAGGAACTGGTCTTAGTCCTAAATAGTTCCTTCTTGGGAGAGACAACAAAGAGCACCTGTCTTGAACTCTTTAAAGTTCACTAAGATACTGTTTTCTCCAGCAGGACTGTCATCATTGTGCTGTGTTGCAGTTTTGGATTTTTCACATGCTGGCAAGGGGTGTAATTGGATGGCAAGACGACAATCAGATCGAACCAATGATCAACTTTCACCATGAACACCGCTGTAGTCAGGTAGGACAGAAGGTGGTTTTCTTGCAGCACCAAGTATTTTAACCCAGCACTTGTTGCCTTACTGAATACACTGGGAGCAAGACCAACCTTCATTTTATCAAAGTGACCAGATTTTGCCTGTGAGCATGTGCAACTCCACACTTGGAGTGATTGACATTTCATCCAAGGACAACGCACACTTCCTTTCAAAAGGTCTGTAAATCCATCTACCTTTAATTTTAGGAAATCAAAGACCTCTGTTTACAGACCAGGCTCACATTTAACACATTGCATCTTTCTTTGCAGGGTTCTGATTCCTGAAATTTTAACACCTTCTTAACTGTGCCATTGCTCCAATGCCTTAATTAGTCTGTGTAATAAAGGTTGTATCAGCGATTTCAGGCCCAAACAAAAATGATCACATTCATCTAATCTTTCCTAACGATCCGCTAGCTGCCCGCCCCATAAGCAGGCTGTCAAAAAAACGCGTCTCTGTAGGCAGCCTAGGCTCTGAGATCTGCACACAAAAACAAAGGGGTACAACCACCCCTCAAAATCAAAATAAACAGTGTTCTAACCAATCACCGACAGGGGCGGGTGTTGTTTGTTTTTGCGCTCGTGCACGGCGCCTGCACGCAAAGTCGGAGCTGAAGAATAAGCCAGCGTCTATCAACCCTATGCTATCAACGGACCAGATACATTTAACATGGAAGAGGCAATCCCCAAGAAGAGAAGGAGGATTAGGGCGAGGGAATACCGTCGTTTTTCGTCAAAGAAACAAATAATAATCGGGAAGGCTTTTGAACGGTGGAGAGAACTCAAAGAATTGAAAAATTTTAAATCGGACGCCGAGGTTGCTCTGTTTCTTCTGGACAGGTGAGTAGTTTCTAGTGCTGACTTTTTTGTATGTGAACTGTGTGTGAAAATATAATTCTTTAAAAAATATGAGTGAAGCTCGACTAAACTTGGATAGCTCTAGCGAATATCAGATTGTAGGGATTTAGTGTGTGAGTTGCGTTTGTTATAATGCGTCTACTTTGATGTGTAGCCATAACATTGTACTATTAGCAATAACATTAGCCTACGTTCAGGATTAGGTTAATTAGGATAATTAGGTTATATTAGCCGAATAATAATAATAAGCTGTTATAATATTATTCCAGATAGCTGTTGTTACCATGAGTTTTCCCCATAACGTTAGATCTGAAGCTATATGACTGATTCTGGTACGTTTTATCATACTGCTGCTTCCAGTGAAGCACCAGCAAAACTAGCTGTATGATATGACATGGCTCGACTGCAGATTTTATATACATGCGCGTGCATGATCGTTTTTTTCATTTTCACGAAACGGGAGGGAGGGGCGAGCTAACTTGGTTTGTTTGGGATCTCGCTTCAAACACAAACAGAAGTGACGTTACCCACAATCGCTGATACAACCTTTAATTTGGTCTGTTGAAAAAGTTCATATTTTGTCCCCAATTTTCATTATCTTCTTAAGAGCTGCATTTTCCCTATTTTCTTATCAAGAAATTTCCCTGATTTTTTTTCTTGTCTTTTTAGATATGATTTTTTTAATTATTCAATTGACTTCTCTTTCTTCACTGTCACTTTCCATTCTCTCAGTGTCCTCATCTCTTTTCTCATTTTATTTCCACTGTTCAAGTAGCTTGCCAATCTATCCATCAATTACTGGTTCCAGAAGGTACTGCTGAAGCCCTCCTTCAAGGCTAGACCCAGCAGCTTCAGAGCTAGCACCAAGTAAAGTGTCATACATATCATCAATCAGTTTCTTCTGACATTCTTCTGCCTATGGCATTTTTTGAAAGGGTACTGCAATCAAATGACTGTGTCTCTTCACCAGGGTGGTGTGAAATGAAAATGCAAATGTAATTCTCATATCTTTAAAAATGGTAGCACCACTGTCCCGAGAACAAGAACCGCTCTATCTTTGTCAATTTACCATTGCTTCCAGCATGCCTCAAAAATGCAATCCCCAGTATGTTATCAAATCATTGCTTTGTGTTCAGAATTACTTGTCTGTGAATCCACTAATCATCAATGAAATGGCATGTTAGACTATACAATGAGGGATTCAGTTGCACCTGACCATCAGTCTGTGGTAAAATCCAAGTTATAATCTGCTTTATCAGGCTTTAGCAGCACTTTAACCTTTTCAACTATTCTGCTGTGAACACTGGTTAACAACTCTGTGCAGTAGAACGTTTCACTCTTCCGTGTATATCTTGCTTCTGCAGCAGCCATGAATCTCTGAAATCCTTTATTCCCAAATATTGTGAAAGGTTGATTTTCTGTAGCAATTATCACTGTAAGTATCATGTCAAGTGTTTTTGAGCAGGCATCAGATGTCTGCCACTTTGTCTGTTTTTCAAACATTCTGGGAGGTGTAGTTTGAATGTCATGATGCCTTTTTAACCCCACGCTTACATTCCTTTGCAATTCTTTGCACTCTTCCACCCTTGGTAATGATTGTGTGAAGTAAGTCCATACTTTGATTTTTTCTCCTTCTAGTCATCTTAAAAACAAAAAGATGATGAAAGTTAGCCTAGTCTTCCATATTACACAAATAAAACATATTTTTATGTCTAACAGCAGCAGCAATAATAATATTAACCGTGGGAAAAATAAATGTACAAAGTTTAATGTTTTCAAATGTAGAATAAATAAATAGCAGGGGAGTCTTTCAACTTTATATAAACGTAATAATTTACTAAACTACAGTTTTAAAAGGGAAGACAGCTACATTGGAATAAGTAGGCTATACATTGTCAGGGAAGTAACAAACAAAACAGTGAATACATCATTGCAAGGACACTGATTCAGTGCTGTTTTATTTAATTAATGTAAAGTTACTTTTTTGGGACATGAGGGGACATATTACGTGACTCTGTGAGTTTGTCTCCATTTCTTAGCGCCAAGTTTAAACTAGATATCAAGCATTTATGTAACACATTTCATCTGTGCAAATAATGACTGCTATGTTAAATAAAGTTTATTAATTAAAGCAAAGCAAGTTACTTTACCTATGCACACTGTTGTTGACTCGTCTCCCGTCAGACACAGTGCTGTAATGGCGGTGGTGCAAGTCTCAATAAGGCCAAAACATGGTGCCATTTACTGGTGTATCCGATATTACAAAACCGATATCCGATTATAGAAAAATTTCGGTAAACCCGATTATCGGTTGATCTCTAGAAGAGACCATGGTGGAGCTGGCAGAGATGAACACCACCACCATGGATCTGGTGAAGCTAATGACCATGGTGGAGCAGACAGAACTGGAGTAGGAAGAACTACTGTGTTGAACCAGAGATAATAACTGTGAAGTGTTGGGACAATTGACCCTTCGCTAAGCCCCGCCCACCTTAGATACTGTTGCTACGCCTGTCAAGCTTTCGCGTCTAGCCCATCTATTACAGTGTGTATGCACCGGTGTCAGACATTCCCATTGAGATAATTAGTAATTTTTGGCGAACATGTGAAATATCTGAGAGAGCAAGACAAAAGGGACTGCACTATGCATTCGAGGGATATATCCACAACATAATATGCAACCGATTAGAGAATAATTTAATAAAAATTGAAGCTAAAGCCTATAGTCGCAGCAGCAGCGCCTCATACGCTGACCATTCACATGGGAAACACACAAATTGAGGAACAGCTGTGTTCGTGCACAGCAGGGTAAGTGAAATGTGAAACTAACCTAATAATTATAAATCAAACAGTTTATCCATAAATCTTGTGGAATAACACTAACAGCGGGAGAGCCGCGATCGGATTGGGTTAAAGTTACCCAGTCAGGGGTAGTAGGCCGTCGATTAACAAAATTCTGAAATATATTTTAAAGTATGTCAGTGAGCCTCCGTCTTGTCTTTAAACGTCTTATTTTACGTTAAAACGTGCATTATGAACAAAGAACCGTAATTATTTCCAACTTCCAAGCAATATGTGTTTTTGTTAATCCTGTCCACATGTAGTTGTGAATGGGGTCTCACACACTGCTTGATCCACGCACATCATTTCTCCCCTTGGCTTTTAGATTTTCGGGAAGGAAAAAAATTCCACTCCCCCGTCCAAACTTTTAGGATACCGGCTATCAGATTTGCACAATCCATACACACAACGCTTCGGCATGTTTCCCTCTCTCGAAAGCTTGCCAGACCTCCCGCGCCTAGTTACGGTTGCTAAGACACGATTGGCCAGTGGCGGTTTTCGGGCGTGGCTTAGCGAAGGGTCAATTACAGACTGGATTTATTTCTATTTATTAAACTGCAAATAATTTGTGCATGTCTGAAACTTAACTGAATAAATAATAAATACATTTAAAAAACAAACAAAAAAATCTCTGCAATACAGTTACATGTCTTTTAAATAAAGCAACATGCAGCATATTCTCAATGTTTCTTCTAGACTGAAGCACAGGCTCTACTCTTCAGCACAGGTGACCCACAAAACTCAGGCAACAGAAACACTTTAAAGGGGAAATGAAGCAGTCAGTCAAGTTTACATGATTTACAAGATGGATTTCCACTATAATCAAAAATGATATAAGAAACATGACAAATGTTAACATATAAAAGAAAAAAGAAACACCGTTATATCTTTCGTGGCAAGGGCGCCGCCATTGTGTAATAACCGGTGACGTCACAGGGTTTGTTGGCTCTGGGCTGGCTCAGTTCAGTAAAATACAGTGAAAGATGCATGTAAGCTGGTCGAACCAGCGAACAACTAACGTTAGGTACAGTCATTGTTAGCTAACAGCATGAACTAGCTAATGCTAACTTAGTGTTAAGCTAGTCAACTTTATTAGTACCAGACAAAAATACGACGTCTAACGTTAACAACCTGCACATGGAAACATTGTTCGCGATGTCTGCCATCATATTCCTGTCTCTTCGTCAACACCATGGTTGCAATACATTGTCAAGATCAGCGTCTTGACAGCAGATGGATCGTGCTATCGTGGCGTAATAATCGGTTTGGTTGTAAAATGTATTACCTGAATGAAATGAAATCGAATGTATCGTCCTGTGGAATCATTCATTCACAGACATCATACGAAGATGTTCAACTAATAAAGATCTTCATCGCTGGCAAACAATATGATAGATTTGCAGATTTGCTTTCACTAGACTGTAGCTCTTGTTCTTAAATCTTCCTGTTACTCCGAGTCGAGTGTGAATTGAAAGAACTTCAGTGATTCAGTGCGTGCAGGAAACCGAACAGATCATTCAAAATGATTCGCGAACCGATTTAGACAGATCTGCCAACATGTTTGGTGAAGTCTTTGAACAGAATCGACTCAAAAAAAGAGTGATTCATTTGTAAATTGAGCATCGCTCATCATGCCCATAAAAAAGATACAGCGCGCTTGGAATAAACTACGCATTTAACAACATTTTTGCATTAAAATAAAGTGCGCCGTTTGCATCCCTGCATATAACGAGATTTGGGCCATACAAATTACGGGAGTTTCACGGGAGAAATAACAAAACGGGAAGGGGGTGGGAGATGGATGTGAAATAGGCCTACGGGAGACTCCCGGGGAAAACGGTAGTGTTGACAGGTACGAGCTACACCTGCCAGGAGTTCTACAGACACATAATGAATGAGAAGGCCCTACTCGAAGCTGCCAGATCAGACAAAAAATATAAATTCAAGATGCACTGAATCCGGTAGGAACGCATTTAATCTTTCTAGTCTTTCCTGATGGAATGTATGTGCTTATTTGGAAATGTGCTTTTTAGCGATTCGAATATTATTTTCACTTAATTATTTAGATTGAATAGACCCGTTCTGTTAAAATGAGTTTTATATTATTAGTGACGTTCACAGCGCCGGTCAGTGCATTTTTATAAAGCCTATTAGCAATTTAAAGCATGTTAACATCACTGCAAAAAGACATCTAATATAAAATCTATATTTATTCACCTAGTATAATAATAGTAAGTTCTCTCCCTTGTGTCCCGCAAAATCAGGTCTGCTGACCTGCAACAGATCTAGCCAGGTGGTCACCCTAGCTCGGTTCCCATGTCGTATCGGCTCAAATGCATAAGCAATGGGACACACAGACTCAACAGGTCTTTCAAGTTCGTCTTCCTCCATTTCAAATCAAGTGCGTATTCAGTCCGGTCCAGAAACGCTTCACTCTCTTCACTCACCAACAGAACCAACCAAACCCGTTACGTAGGCTGTGACGTCACTCCAAAATGGCGACTCGCTAGATGGATAGCTAGCTAGAAATTACGAAAATAATTTTGTCATATCTGTGGTTTTAACAACTTTTTAAAATAAAATCTTAGGCAATGTGATTTTTCTAATATATGTAGCTACTACTAGTGCCAAAACATGGACGTTTCATTTCCCCTTTAAATCCCAACAGAACATTAAACACTAAAAGATCTCTCAAGATCGCAGCAGAGGAGGATTAAACAACAAAAACAGCATTACAAGCTTCGCTTATTACTAACCAGATTGACTTAATTTCTGTCATACATCTACAGAAGTTCTTATTGAGAGAGGTTTAGATGTTGATGATTTATTGAAAATAATAAAAACCATTATGGTGATCAGTGTTTGGTTTAGTGTTTACTCTATCTCTGCTGAGATCTTGAGAGATCTGAAGAGTCTAGAAGACCAAGAAACACTGATCATATGTTGCATGTTGCTTTATTTAAAAGGTGATAATCTATTGCATCGATGTCTATTAACTACTTTGTTAAGTTGATGGGTTTTTTTTATTTATTCAGTTAAGTTTCAGTTTAATAAATAGAAATAAATGCACAGTCTATCATTGTCCCCCTCCCAACACTCTTACGTCTTTGTATTAACAATTAACAACTTTGAGTAAAACATCCTTGAGAAATTTAAGGCAATCGTTTTCCACGTTTGTCCACTTTTCCTAAGTACACTCAACTAATTACATTTTACAGTGTAAATATTTATAAATATTTCAATAACTGAAAAGCGGCAATTCCTTATGTATTATTTAATATATTTTAAGTATAAGTATATAACACATTAACTCAATATATTATTTTATATATTTTTCAGTATATTTACACCATATAATATATTGATCATAAATATATAGAAATATATTTTTTCGATCCATAAGGTTATAATAAAAATACGTCAACAAAGCCCACATTTGAACTAGTTTTAACATTGCACAGATGTCGAATATCATACATTCAGAAGACGTCCTAAAAAGATGTAATAAAATCTTTCATTCTGGCTCTTCAGGGGATGTCTTTTCAACATATGACAAAGACGTCAAAAAGACGTATTTTGAAGGTAACTTTGGTCAGTGGGTAACCTCTCAGGTGTCATTAAAAATATTTTAGTTTGTAATGCAAATATTAACCAAAGGCTTATGGGTTTGAATTGACATAACACGGGGTGTGGAACTATCCCTGAAGGACCATGTAGAGAATAAAGAAAAATCTAGATAAAAGGTTTAGATTGACTAGATGATCGGAAGTTCGTTAGACTGACTAATCAAAACTTAAGTATTCATTTAATAAAAAAGTGAATAATTTACATTAAAAGTTGGCGTTTTTGGAACACATCTGGACTACTTAAGCCCATTCCAGATTTCACTTTTACAATTAAATATTAATTTACTAATTTCATGACCAAACGTAACGTATATGAGAGATTAAACTTCGATTTGATACTCACCTTACTAAAAGGCAATTCAGGTAGGCTTATTTATTAGAAAACATGGCAAACTTTTTTTTTCACGTCGTTATATTTTCGTAACCTCACGACGGAGGAAAGTTTACTGCGGATTCAGGGACGTGAAAACATGTTGTACCATCCTAATGATTGCATAACCATCACCCTTAACCCGTTGCACTTTGAAATGGATTATTTCACGTTGCATGTGCAACATTACAAAACATTTTTTAGAAGCGTCCACTGCTTCATCAGGTGGATATATATTTTTGTAAAACTTACACTACCACAACGCGAAATAAGGACACACTTCTACATATTTGAAACTAAAAAAAATAATCACTACAGATTAATATGATTTTATTTACACAAGCAAAATAATATACATTCATTTACAAATATTTCAGGTCCCCCCCTCTCAGAGGAATGGACCAGTCGAGTGTGTATGACGGAGGAGTGACATCACATCAGTTTTCCGCATCGCGTGAATCTCTTGTCAGTACTGAAGGGAGCAGGTAAGAACTTTTCTTAAATTTGTGTGTTTTAAAACTATCTCTTAAAGTTGGTATCAACATAGAAGTCAACTTTCTGCATTTAGACGCCGCTAAAGATTGGCAGTGGATTAGTATTGTGTGTCTTTAGTTCTTCTCAGTTTGTTGTTCTTCAGTTTTATAGAAACAGTAAACAATCAAAAAGACCTCAAACTACACATCTAATGAGTTTTGATTCAGAGTTTATTCTACAGTTTAGATTTCCCATGTTTGCTCAACATTTTAGTATGCTCTTTGATTTCCACATATTTTTAACGTTTACAATTATATAAATAAAAATACTCTGTGGTTTGGTAATTTAATAAGTCGTTTTCTGCATTGTTGAGGAAGTAGCTAATAGTCACAGGCATTAACTGTCTTATTAATTTGGCCTCATGGAATCGCATAATGTTTATGATGCATATTGTGCCTTAAATGTAAAAAAAGTGAAATGTGAATATTTAGTGCAATTTCAAATAGTTCATGAATTAACTTACTATATACTTAAATACAATAGTGATTATGTGTACAAATGAATGTAATCAAATTCTGAGTTGGAACATCATGCTTGTTATGTACAACAGTATTGCAAATGTTTGGTGTCCTGCACTTTTCTTTCTTCTAGAGATCATTTGCAGTTGACTATTAATAATTTCTATCACTAGTAATTTGGTCTGCTGAGACACGTCAGTTTGAAGCATGAAATGCTTCATCATGTTTATCATGTTCCTGATGCTGACAAAGCAGTTTTTTTGAACACGTGGTTTTACAGATTTGTCAAATGCAAGGTTCACAATTTTTTTCTTCTTCTTTAGTTTCATGATGAAGCATGAATTATGGCGAGTAATTTTGAAGCTGCTGTATTTTGTAAGAAAATTAAGTGCTAAATGCGCAGCAACTACCACATTTGAGGTTATGTACTTGATAAATCTGACAACCTTTATAGTCCTCCTTGTATGTCAACAACTTGAGTTTTTAAAATGATGTAATTTATGTTGTAGAACAAAGCTATGAAAGCCCATTTCCACCACATAAGAAAAAAAGCATAACTGGTAGGTTATAATTATGAGAAGGAAAGTCTAGCCTAAATTATGACAAAAACTTTCTGTCATAATTTTGACTTTTTAATCTCATAATAATGACTTTTTATGTCATCATTTTGATTAAGTATGTCATAAATCTGTCTTTTCACCTCATAATTTTAATTTACCAGAGCATGATTTTTTTTTCTTATGTGGCGGAAATGGGCTTTAATAAGTAATGTTAACAGAGCTATTTTAAAATTGACGTCATGACTGAACAGCTTTATTTCCAATGACTTTAATAAGTTCACAGTTTCCAGTATTAATGACTTTTACAGTACCTTTCCCTCAGATGACAGTGATCGAAACTATGATATTTCTGCACTGATAGGTTGGTATAGGAGCCCGGTTGCTATGGTGGTGAATGGGACGATTTTTATTAGCAAAGCTGTGAGATAAAAGTAGTGTTGTTTGCCATCAGGTGATAAAGAAGGTTGGATATTAATTTCATTGATGTTTTTTGGCTTATTTGGATCAGTTTGTTTTGACATTAAGTAATACTAACATTTAAGTCGAATATTCAAGTGTTTGTTTTTGGATGAATAGCTAAATAGCTAAAACTTACTTTGAAAACAACAGTTATTATATCATTATAGGGACATATGCAAATAATGATAAACTTTCACTCTAAGATGGTTAAACTTTGCAGGTAATCTGTGAATCATTTTAATTCATAGTTTTAAGGTGATGGGGGGGGGGGGGGCATCATAATTTAAACATTTTTCAAAAAATATATAGGCTAATTTTCTCACCTAAATGTTTGAACAGTGTTGCCCAATAGCTAGCACAAGCCTAATTTCAAACTCTGAATTTAATTCACCAAAAAAAAAGAAAACAGTGACAGTCAATAATAAAATAAGAACAAATAAACAATTTACAAGCAGTAGCACAAATAAATAAAATAGAATAAATACAGAAATAAAATAAACAGTGCTTTAAGTTTTTTTCCCCCCCAGGTAGGTCTAAAGGTAGTATTGAGGTAAGAAATAGCCTACTAAAGAAATTTAATAATTTAATAAATTTATTAAATAATAATTTAATTAATCAAATGTAAAATAATACTGGATGGTCTTTCTTGAATAAATTAAATAAGATTAATCCTCACAATTAAGTTTACAAAAGTTAGTCATTCAAGAGCAGTGATGTAAATCAAACAACAAAAGACAAAAAAAAAAAAACAGAGACCGCAGCAGGATTATTAGGCTGCTGTCACTTTAAGAGCTGCACGGATCCAATATAGGCTACTGTTACACAACTTTCTCAACTGTATACGTTCACTTAAGACAAACCCGACTGTTTACGTGCAGTCACGGCGGTGATTGTGTGTATTTGACCATTTAAAAACAATTTGGTACTCGCAAGCTGTTTGTGAGGTGGCCTTATGTGCGTGCGCCTTAAATGTGACACTTCCTGTGTCAACTGTGCAGCCGCTATAGTGCAGACGTGAAGCCATTTGAGCATTTTGAGAGGGAAAGAGAGAGAGTGCACCGTGATTCACTCACGCTGTTTGTGAAATTGTGTCTCACAGAATGCTTTCAAATTACTCTCAAGTTATTTAGTAAAGAAGTATGAATTGTACGTCACCTTCAGCATTGTCATGTCATGCTGCATGTCATGCCCTGGGGCGGCGCCAGATCATTTTTAACGCAGGTGCTGAGGGGTGCTAGATCATTGACAGGACGAGCTGCGCAATAATATACAGTATATTATATATAAATACTATTAATAAATGAGCAAAACTTCGCCACTCAATACTTAATATTCAATTATTTTAATTATTACAATTAAAGTTTTAATTTTAGTAAATTGAACAAGCACAACATTCAGCATTCAATCAAATATTCTTAAAGATTTAGGCTATTATTATTATTAATAATGTTATTTCAACATAATATCTCGTTATTTTGACATAATATGTGTGCGTGCAACAAGCAAGCATTTGTAAATCCGGTGACACGCGTGCATTGATTTTTATTAATAAACTAGTGTTTTCTGTGTCAGTGTCGGCTGCAAAGTTGAAGTTGACGATCGCCATCTCCGTAGTGAACACGCCTATGAGAGAAATGCACATAATGTATTACATTATCAGAGAGTAGCCTATTTCTTTTCGTTCTAAATTGTTTCGTTTAAAGAGATTTCAAGCTTTCTATAGATATATTTTTCATATCTGTGAGGCATACGCTGAGTTTTGGTTAATTTATGATGAGACGCGCTCCAGTTCATGTGCAATGCAAGTGACGGCGGCGGCGCCTACATGTCCTGATTATATTGTAATTGAATTCTGAATTTTGCACACATATCTGCAACATTTATCAAGTTCACAGATAATTGTGTGCATTTATTAATCATTATGATACTAAAATCATAATAAAGTAGGCTATACTATGTACAAAAAATCAGATGAGCCCAGAATATTAACGCTATATTTAATTACACTTTAAGCATTTTCCTCCCATAGAAAACCATTATAAGAACGCTTAATGTGGCTTTAATGTGGCCTTTAATGTGGCCTTAATGCAGATTAGAAGAATGTCCCCTTATTATGTCGAAATAAGGAGTTATTATGTCGAAATAACGAGATATTATGTAGAAATAACAACTTAATATCTCGAAATAAGATATGTTTTCTTTTTTTCTTCTTCACCATGCGGTTCAGGGCTTCCATAGAATACAGCCTGAATATAATTGCTTCCAGAAATAATTTTTGGGGGTGCTATCGGGGTGCGTTGGTCTTTCTTGGTGGTCCTGAAGCACTGCTAGCCCCTCCCTAGCGCCGCCCATGGTCATGCCGAACTTCTCACAGCAGGCGCGCGTCTTTGTGCGTCGTCAACATGAGATCGGCCTTTATAGAGACCGCCGATCAAACTTCCCAAGCGATTATCGGCCGGTAGCGATCTTCAAATAATAAACACCAAATTCAGTATGCACCTCTTATTTTCTTTATTTTTATTTGACAGCAGTCCTTCTTTCCCATGAACATAACACATACTGAACACACCGAGACTGTAACCCTAAAATTAGAATATGAACGCAATGCCAGCGTTTTCCCATAGAATTTTTTTTTAATGTAATTTAAATGCAAAAAGCATGATATAATGCAATTTAGTGTGTTGCGTTCCTATTCCTGGCTCATCTGCTTGCCTTTATACATCATCAATGAGGTGTATATTGAATCTGATCTTTTATGATCACTTGTACATTAGTGTTTGTTTTAGATTGTCCCACTTTCATAGTGCTGACTGTATGGAACCCTAAACTTGCAGTTTGTTCACATATCTTTGTTTTCCTTCTTCTGAGAGGTGATATAAATATTTGTGGCTTGAAACAGATGGTAAAAAATTTTTTGCAGTTCTATGGTTATTTTGCGATAACAAAATATCTTGTGACTGAACCCTCCTTTTTGTTAAGGATCCAGTAGAGGTCATCGTTCATTACACACAGGCACTACTCTGACACCTCACTTTTTGGATAAACTAATTATTTAAGTGTGTAAATTCACATAATTTTTATTAAAGTTTTTACTCATTGATTAATTTTTTAAACGTGGATACCACCAAACCGTATCGTGGCAAGTTTTAATTTTAATTAATTTTTTAACTTTTAATAGTTTCATAGTTTTTACTTTTAGTACGTGGATATCATACTATATTGTGTGGCAAGACTAGTGCATACCTTGGTTTTTATTTATATTTAGTTTGCTTTCGATAAAACTGTCCATGCAAGGTTACTAAATGTGTGTTTGCACCTTACATGAATGAGACTTACAGATGTTAATGCGTTTGCCAAAAGGTCCAATATGTTCATGACTGTAACGAATATATGTGATGTGTTTTGTGTTACTGCAGCTGTGCTCCTCGTATCAATGGCAGACACACAGGCCGATCGCTCCACTCAGCCGGAGCTGGTGGAGGAGGACGAGCCCTTCTTCAGTAACCTGGACCTCTTCCTCTTCTCCCTCATCGCTGGCCTGCTCATCTACTGGCTGATCTTCCGCAGAAAACCTGAACCCATCCCAGAGTTTAAAAAACTAGAGGCTGCGTGAGTAATGACATGTTCATCACAATACGTCATGAATGGTTTCTCCTCCCTGCTGGTCAGATGAGGAGTAGAGAACACTAGAATGGAAAATTGGACAAATCTTCACTTGTTAAAAATCTTGGATTTTTTTTTCTTTTTTTAAACAGGTCATTGTGTGACTTTTAGGTTATATTTCTAGCCTGGGAAAACCCAGACAAACTTCCGGCAAATTTAGATTTGCTCTGCAAGTTAGTCTGGGGAAGAGCCCATTCAAGCTCATTTCCAATCTTTCCAAATCGAGGCACCAATCACAAACGTTGAGGCGGGCTTTACAAGATGACGATCGATCTGATTGGTTTTAGGTCTATCCAATTTGCGCCCAGTGGCATTTGAGCGACGTCCGTTGGTGACACCCCTTTGGAAGTGAGCTGTCAATGAACCTTCCCCAGACCCTAACTCAGTTACAACTGAGAAGGGTCTGGTTTTAACCAGGCTATCATATTTCACCACAAAATGTAAAGAATTGTTTTTTGTATAAAGCAGTGGCGGGCCGTGCGTTTCACACCTAGGCCTTCAGTGAATTAATAACTTTTAATAGCGTGGCAGCGCACAGACTCTTTATAATAGTTGTGAAATTGCTGTATTTATTTTGCACCGGCAGTTATAGGGTTAATGCGGTGAGTTCGGGAAAGGCCGGTAGAGAGAAACGAGCGAGTGAGTTCAGCGTGTGCGTTAGTGTAAATTAGGTTACAGCGGTTCTTGCGTCCCGATTATAAGTCCAGAAACGGAGCCTCCCTTGTCTTATCCTTCAAGGGTTACAATAGTCCCATGTCAGACGTTACAATAGTTTGAATGTTTGAAAAAAACATTAGATCATTATCAAATGATCATGATCAAATTAAGAAGAAAATCCTATTCACCACGGAAAAAACGCGGGCAAAAAAAGCATTATACTTACCAAAACTACTGATTATGTTTTACACAAAATCCATCCTAATTTCTTTCCTCAAAAAGACTTCAATTACTCTGGTGTACAGGTTATCTGTGCGTTTCAGTCCCAACAACCTTTTCTGTCGCCATCTAATAGAACAGATTGAATAGTTCAGCGACTCTGCGTTAAGCTGGAGGAGGCTGAATAAGGGATTTTTTCCGGTAGTATTGAACCTGCTGGGGTCGAGCAGGGAAAGAAACATTCATTTGTGGGTTGAAAAACTATTAAATCTACAGGAATGTAATTTAGTTTCTGCAGTTCGCTACAGATGCGGTTAGCTAGCTCAGCCTCTGACTACCAGTAATAGTACGCGCTCTGACCACCCAATCAGAGGACGTGAAAATGCCGACGTTATTGTACGCCTGCTAGATGGCCCCGGTGCAGTCAAATCGAAATCTGATTGGCTGATTAAATCTGACTGATTATCTGATTGTTTAAAGCAACAGTTTCATTTCCATTCATTTTAAGCTACAGGCGCCCGCACTGTCGATTCTGAAGGCCTCAAGGCAGATTTATTTTATCCTGGCAACACATGATGCTAAAATATAATTGGATAAAAGCGCTAAAATAAATATACAATACTGGAAGTGAAAGTGACACGTGATGGCCAAGTATGGTAACCCATACTTGGAATTTGACCTCTGCATTTAACCACATTACGCACACACATTAGGAGCAGAGTAGTGAGTAGTGAACACACACGCACTGCAAACGTGAATACACACACCCGGAGCAGCGGGCAGCCTTGAGTGGCGCCCGGGGAGCGATTGGGGGTTAGGTGCCTTGCTCAAGGACACCTCAGTCATATTCCTGCCGGTACTGGAATCGAACCAGCAACCTTTGGGTCACCAGTCCAACTCTGTTACCATTGGGCCATGACTGCCTCTAGCAGCGTTGGGCCATGACTGGAAGCAGCGCAACCAAGAGAAAAGCTGTGAGATTAAGCGAATGGACTATTGGGAATAATTTAATACTCATTCATGGAAAAAATATATTCAAGTGCAAGTCAGTGATTCTGATAGTGTTTAGTCCAGCAGAGAAGGCCTTGCTGGCCCTGACGGCCCACCACTGGTATAAAGGTAATGAAGCTTATTTTTAAGATAATTATGTATATTTTTTATTGTAAAGCTACCGTAATGAGAATTATATAAATTGTAAAGTGCAACTGTGGGCACATCATGGTAGTATGTGTTGTACCAATTTTTGCTCTTTATTTTTGCTTAATTCATTACAAAAAAAAAAAAAAAACACACACAGACTGTAATATTAATATTGGCGGTGATTAATGTAATGTAATATTCAATTTCTTTCACTATCACAATAATGAGAGGTTATTTTTGCCGGCCACCATGAAATGTGAATAGGCCTTATTTTCTTAATTTCAAAAATATAATTTCCTGAGTTTGTTTTCCTCAGCATTTGAGGAATAACTCCGACAAAAGGAGTATTTTGAGAAATAAATGGACCCTTATCATTGAAGTCTTCCTGCTGAAACGCTACTGTCCTCCTGGAAACATTTTGTGTTTTTTAATGCCGTACTTCATTCTGCTGACGCAGGAGTTGCAGGGAATGTTTATTGCTTGATAGCCTTGGGTAATGTCATTGGCAAAGGTCTTCCTCAATGCCAGACATTATAGTCACTCCTGAGCTTTTCAAGAGAGATAACAAACTGTAGAACTTCCTCATGGTTGAAGGACAGGCTTTGTGCTTCATTTATCTCTCTCCCATTCATCACCTGACCTAAGAGAGAGAGACAGGAATGGAGTTGGGGGGAAAAATGTTACTTGAATTAAAAAAACAAATCAATAAATTCCATAAATGGTTCAGTATATAATAGCCTAATAATTCATCAATCATATAATTCAGCCAATCATACAGAATAGTAACTTCAAACGTTTGTATTTCTGCAAAGCATTCACACTTTGTGCAAAAGGCTGTATGCAAATTAAAAAATAAATTCAATTAAAAGTTTAAACAAAATATTTAGCTTGCACCATTTTGAGGTAGTATACCAGACCTACTAAAATATTATAGTGAGGAGTAGACATCAGATCTCACTGGAGGCAAAATGATGAAAACATTACTGATGCAAACATTTAATCTGATATTATGTTAAACATACCATGCGATTTTAATACTTTTATAATGACCATCCTTTTTCATTTAAGATTTGTTTCCAATAAGTCCCAAATAGCAGACTTGTGGTTTTGTGTTTTTTGCGGCTGTGTGAATGGCATTGTTTGTCATGTGTCTTGTGACCAGTTGAGTTGCTGCAAAAGTCCAGTAACTTGAAGCTCTATTTGATTTGATAAACAGTTTGCAGGTTAAATGCATATGACACTATCAATATGACGCATGACACTATCAATATCAAAACAAAACTATAGTGATAGTGTGATAAGCCAATCACAGTGTGTTGAAGGTATAACCTCTCCTTCTGTGAACCTTTGCCTAGTCTGCGTTTACATGCTCCCTCATAATGCTATTATAATGGGATTTTGGTAATATTGCGATTAAACTAATGCGATTAAGCTTATAATCGTAGTAACCATATTCACATTAAACTGTGGCATACTCCGATTGTAATCACAATAAAAAGGCATGTAAACGTCTTTATCGTATTGTTACCGCTCTGACCAAAGTGTGCATGTGCTCGTTTCTTAGTTTTCGCTAAACTCTGTCAACTCAGCTCGCTGCGCAATCTCTGCTCTGTATCTTCATCCAGAAGGCATGAGGAACGTGAAACTGGGTTAGTGCTGTAGGGCAGGATAGATACAGAAGACCCAGTGTCAACCACCAAATCAGAAGTAGATATAGTACACTGACTGTGCTTGTAATGCTGGGAGTACGAGCTGAATGTTCAGTGTACAGTACAGCAACTTCTGATAATTAAATTTCATGTATCTCATGCGTATTTGATAGCGCCGATCAGCAGGTTAGCATGATGATGTCCAAACTCTTAGCACTTCCTGGATGCTGCAGTTGCAGTCGGGTGGCTCGCAGCGTTAGCTAAGTTTGCCCTCAATCCACAGAGAAAGCATCACTCCCTCTTCCCACAATTGAGAGGTGCCCATTGTTCTGCGTTTTACTGTGTGCTGCACCGCTTGGAGGGGGCCGATAACTTAGCGGGAATTTGAAATGGATTTATCCTGATCATTAGCAGATTCAGTCTGGCTTGCTTCAACTGGCTTGCTAATATAACAGCTTTGTCCAGTGTAAGATCAGTTTCTAGTATAAGTCTCTTATGGGCTAAGCTAGTGCTGGGCGGTATACCGGTTCATACCGAATACCGGTATTTATTTTTGTTATGATATGAATTTTTAATATACCGCAATACCGGTGTATGCCGCTTAAACATCGTTAGGAACGCGGCGTGACGCAACACTGTTTGAGAGGGTCTTTTCACTGTTGCACTGTGGCAAAGAGTATAGAAGAACAAGAGGCGAAACTCAATAGAACGTTCCATTGCAACACCAGCGCCAGCAGCAGCGCTACGCTTCCGCCATTTTGGGGTGAAAGCGACTCGCCAGTCCACTAGTGTTGATGTGTCGTTCGCGAACGAGCCGCTCTAAAAGCCGATTCTTTGAAAAGAGCCGGACTTCCACTATCCACTTGCTTTTTGCTGTCGCTATGGCAATATCAGCTGCTTTGTAATTTTTTTTTTTTTAAGTAACGTTACATTAAAGATCAAATCCGAACTGAATGATGACAACAGAATAACGTACAATCGCTAGACTAGTGATCATCAAATCCATTTTAACAGTTTATTTCACAGACTTGGACAAGTTTTCTACTTTTTTTCCCACAAAACACTGAATTAATACCAACATATAAAAGTAAAGGACATGCTATATCAGATAATTGGGAATGTTGGACAATATTTATATATAACAGCAATAGAATAGCTTTACAGTCAACTTTTTTTTGACTGTAAAGCTACTGTCCATCATGGACAGTATACTGTCCATCATGGACTTTTTGACTGTAAAGCCACTGTCCATCATGTTCTATAAGATCATCATGTTTGTAGCATGATCCAGGGGATTACCCATACAGAAATGTAATATATGTCAATATAAGTAAATTACATATATAATGTCAGTCAGTGCCCATGTAGCCTATGTCTGCTGCCAATATGAGAATATATGCAAAATTCATATATAATAACACATAGACATATATGAAATAATATAGCAAAAATGGCCGTTTTCATGTAAGTGTCAGTATCACATGCATGTATGTTTACATACATTTATTAAATATGTGGGAAACAAATACAGTATGTCACATATTTATACTTAATGTTGTCTATATATGCAAGGAACCAATACTATACTGTAATATATGCAGATATATGGTATCATATGGATGAACTCAAATATTTTCTTCACGTTTGGACACATAAATGTTCATATATTTTGCAGGCATATATTGTGTTCTCAGATAAGTCAAATATATGTATAGATATATGTCATGCTATTTAAAATATAAGTACATATGGCCATATATTACATTTTTGTATGGGTAAAACGTACAAAATATATTTCAGCCCTGATGGAGTTGGTAACTAATAATAGTAGTAAATGTGTAAAGTTGCATAAAATGTAAATACTCAATAAAGCAACCGTTATCTGTGCTGTTGTCCAGTGATCCAGTTGGAATTTTCACCCCAAAATGGCGGCCGCGCTACTGAAGCGCCACCTAGTGGCTGTTACCAAAAAAGCATCAGAGTTTCGCCTCTTGTTCTTCTATACTCTTTTACTGTGGTGAGGAACAGCTGTATGTGTTAAGCGTGATGGTGAAGATGGATGGGTTAAACTATAATTGATAGCTGTCAAATTATATTACAGTGTTTCCCATCCATTGGTTCACAATATCAACACTGACCGTCACAAATAGATTTTCCAAAAGGATTTGACGTTGAATAAACATGTTTCAAAGTCAAAGCAATAAGCTTGTTTCAAAGTCAAAAGCGCACGGGTGTTTTTATATGAATGTATTTTTGAAGGGAACTGACTGTCTTTAGAAAAGTTTCGATGTTATTTTCATTTAATCTTTCTTTATCTTTCCTGATAAAGCAGCGTTTATGAGCGCTGCTCCTTTGTGTTCAGCCGTTACCAGGGAAACTGCTCAGGGAAACTGCTTTGTGTACAGCCGTTACCAGGGAAACCGCTGTTTCTGCCGCTCCAAAAGCGCCTCCTGCTGGCACATCTTTGTAAGCCTTGCAAACCTCTATTAATACTAGTGTGGGATTTTTCTACAATATTCACTCATGACAGTAAAATAGGGCATTCTGGGTCAATCTACTGCAGTATTTGCTCTCTCAATCAGTAGAAAATGTGGTTAACACCTGGTCAAAAAAAAAAAAAAAAAAGTCATATAGTTACCGTGAAACTGGTATAATTTTGAAAAATACTGTGATATACATTTTCGGTCATACCGCCCAGCACTAGGCTAAGCACATTCTCTACGAGCTGATCGTGAATCATTTCATCAGTACTGGCACCAAACTCGCATGAAAAACAAGCTCTCGCAAGGCAACAGGTTTGAAAAGTTGTGTGGTGTGTTTGTGCATTAACTCTTTCCCCGCCATTGACGAGTTATCTCGTCTGTTATGAGAAAACGCTTCCCTGCCATTGACGAGTTTTTCTGTCTTTCCGTGTTTTCACTGTTACATGGTAGGGGGCGCTATTATGCATCTCCTGTACGGTACAGTATCTCCAGATCAAAACACAAGAGAAGAAGAAGCAGAAACAAGTGATAGCAAATGTAAGCAGATGCATATGTAAAATAATGCGTTCATCAACATTAAACAACATATAAATCAAACCGCCTAATGTTACTGAATGAAATGTCGACCCAGGACGAGGTACAGGACTGTGAAGCTTTGGGGGTGTTGATGGACTCGATCTACTCCATCTGTGTTTGATCATGCTACCGAATCTGACCCAGGCATAGCCTTTGACACAAACCCGATTTTCTCAGCTTTTTGCTCAAAATGTTGCTTGTTTATTAAACTTACCCACATTTGATAAATAAAAAAGCAACATTTTGAGCAAAAAGCTGAGAAAATCGAGTTTGTGTCAAAGACTACAGCTGGGTCAGATTCGGTACGATGATCAAACACAGATGGAGTAGATCGAGTCCATCAACAATCCCAAAGCTTCACAGTGGGTAAGTGATGATAACAAAAGAATGCATGAATTAATACAACTGAATAAAAAACTAGAATAAAACAGTTTTTTTTTGTTTTTTAAAAGCAGATGATCTGTTCTTTTTTTGATATATTGCATGTTCAGATATTCATACAACAAAATATTCTGGGGGCCATCACAATTTTGTGAAAATGACCAAAAACGATGGCAACTTTTTTTTTTAAATGCTGGTGGGGAATGAGTTAAGTGGCTTAAATGTGGATAAAAAAAACTGTTGAATCGTTACTTACAACTGTACTGACATAATGAATCTAAATCTAAAGGAGTGTGCCTTCGTCCCTATGACACACCACATATACATGTGAAAATGTGTAATGAATGAGCTTATAAATCAAGCTGATAATGGGTTGTTATTGTCTTCTAGATTTCAGCACGTATCAGTCCAGCCCCTAATGTTACATAACGACTGCTTGACATGTTTTATCTTTTAATTCGTGGCAAAAGAAGACATTTGTAAAGGATCAGTGGCCATGTGTTTTTATTTTAAAAATGCGCAGAAGAGCTCTTTTATTTTTATAATAGAAAAGTCATACAGTCAGCTGATAAAGGAAGTGCTGTTCGATTCCAGACATTGTTCAATCAACTCCGAGTCTATTCCCAGAATTAATTCTGAGCTAAAAATTCAGTGTGTGTGTGTGTGTGTGTGTGTGTGTGGGCCAGATTTACTAAACAGGGCAAATTGGCGTGAGACCATAATCCCATAAAAGAAACGACGAGTATGGTAGTTCTGTGATCTACTGACATTGAGCATTTAAGAACCAACTCAGCAGATCCTATCCATAATGACCAACGCAATCTACCAAGAGCAGCGCAAAATAATGTAGGGTCACAAATCAGGTGCGGGTAATCTACTAACAACACAAGCATAGCAAATAAAAAATAATGTGGCTTGGCAAATCACATGTTCGTATAACATCTTCATCTGGCATCCCAAGAACTTCTGTCCCTTTGATCACATGCTCTCTGTTCCATGCTCTTCCTCTTCTTACAGCAAATATCACAGCATCTCAAGTGCTAAACGGGTTAAGACATGTTTTCTTGGGCTTTACATAATGGCCAAATACCAGCTGATAAGAGCAAACCTTAATAAATCACCTTGCGTCTGGAAGGGAAACTCTTACAAATGCATAAGCAATAAGATCAGCCGCAAAAACAACTTAACAAGCCTTTCAGTGCTAATTTTTCACTGTTTGTCTTTAGTAAATCCTGACAGTAGTTAGAGAGTTTGCGTTGGTGCAAGCTTATAGTAAATATGGCCCCAAGTGTGATCAAAAGTCCTGTTTTCATTAGTAGCTGCGTTTAAATGGACCCTAATAATCTACTAGTAGCACAGTCAACCACGTCAAGCAATCTTAATGAATCGGCCAAATCCCATTAAACTTTCATTCGGATTGAAAGGGCTGGTTTAAACCTTTTGTAATCTGATCGAGAGAACATTTTAAACGCTTTATCGGATTGAAAACTGAAACTGGAAAGTACTGCGCTTGTCCAATGACATAGAAATGGTGTAATGTTGTATGACGCAAGGAACGAGCTGTTGCTGTTGAATGAAGTGTCGTAAATGACTGTCATGTCATTCTCAAATTCTCAAAGTGCAGGACAATAGCCGCGTTTCCATTACCCTTCAAATTGCGCAAATTTAAATTGCGAATTGAAAATATGCCCAATGGAAACACGTCAATTTCGCAAAAATTCCCATTTATCGCAAAAAAGTTTTTACGCTCGTATGAGGTGGTTTTTCAGGCAATTCGGAAAAGAAATATTTTGCAAAACTGCAATGGAAACAGTTTTTGCGTATTTACAGGTCACCTGATGTAGATGTTACAGGTCACCTGACGTAGATGTTACAGGTCACCTGACGTAGATGTTACAGGTCACCTGACGTAGATGTTACAGGTCACCTGTCACCTGCCGTAGATGTTATGTAGATGTCACAGGTCACCTGATGTAGATGTTACAGGTCACCTGACGTAGATGTTACAGGTCACCTGACGTAGATGTTACAGGTCACCTGACGTAGATGTTATGTAGATGTTACAGGTCACCTGACGTAGATGTTACAGGTCACCTGACGTAGATGTTACAGGTCACCTGATGTAGATGTTACCGGTCACCTGACGTAGATGTTATGTAGATGTTACAGGTCACCTGATGTAGATGTTACAGGTCACCTGACGTAGATGTTACAGGTCACCTGACGTAGATGTTACAGGTCACCTGACGTAGATGTTATGTAGATGTTACAGGTCACCTGACGTAGATGTTACAGGTCACCTGACGTAGATGTTATGTAGATGTTACAGGTCACCTGATGTAGATGTTACCGGTCACCTGACGTAGATGTTATGTAGATGTTACAGGTCACCTGATGTAGATGTTACAGGTCACCTGACGTAGATGTTACAGGTCACCTGATGTAGATGTTACAGGTCACCTGTCACCTGACGTAGATGTTACAGGTCACCTGACGTAGATGTTACAGGTCACCTGACGTAGATGTTATGTAGATGTTACAGGTCCCTTGATGTAGATGTTACCGGTCACCTGACGTAGATGTTACAGGTCACCTGACGTAGATGTTACAGGTCACCTGACGTAGATGACGCGGTATGTTTGAACAGAATACGAGACAGAGTTCTTTATTAAATTCATAAAAGACAAAAGAATTACAGGAATACTGGTTTCTGAACTTCAAAAAAATTTCACTATCAAGAGCTTGAAGCAGAAATGAGGGAGAAACACCCAGAAACAAGTATAAGGGTCTTTCCTTGCCATTAATGCTGGATAACACACATACGTCTCCTTCGATTAATAATAATGGCTGGGATATATGTAAACCTAACAACATCCGTTGCCATGGTTTTTGGAATGACTTATCGCGAGAGGAAAAAATGCCGTTTTAGTCGCATAACATCGGTTAATGGAAACGCCATCATTTCGCAATAGTTTTTTGTCGACACTTAGAAAAAATCACAAAACTTTTGCGCAAATCTGTAATGGAAACGCGCCTAGTGTCCCATTAGTCCTCCTCACTTCATACTCTCATCCACAGACACTTTATTTTGGGCGCATTTTTACTACTTGATTAATTTAAGCAGCACTGCACAACTGTTTATGTGCTCGTTGTCTCTTAATTAGGACCCGAAATCAAAGAAAATAAGCATCATAGGAGAATAGTATGTGCAAACAGCGGGAATCTCTATATATCTGTGCACTGTGTACATGTAAAAAAAAAAAAAATCAATTCGGATTTAAAGCTTGTGACATAAGCGTGCACATTAACCCGAGCACTTTATATAGTGTTCATGTAAACACTACATTTGGATTCATCAATCGGAATAAATTAATTCAAATTGAAACAAAAGTTGTGCATGTAAATGTCAGTAGTGTCCCCACAAATACTGACAAAGTTGAATTGTAAAAAATTATGAAAATATATATTTCAATGTTCATGAATGTATAATTTCATTCTTTAAAGTGCTATATTTTCATTTCAATTAAATTGATAGTCATTTATAATAAACAATAAATAACATCAATCAGATAAAGGTTATAATTTTACTAATTCTACAAATCAGTCAAGTTACCACAGTAATATTGTCAAAAATTAAACAAATATACACTCTAAGAAACTAGAAACTGTGTTGTCTGCTTTTAAAATTTTAGATTCTAGAATCAGTCAAACTACTGTATTTTAACTAGTAAACATGACACTAAATAGGGTGATCTAATTTACCAGAGTAATGGCCAGTTTTGCAACTGTTTTTGCATTTTTGCGTTCCACTGCACCATTAAAAAAAAAAGAAATGTGTGTAAAGGTGCTAGACAGACATATTTGATGTGCAGAAGAGCCATGTTTCTACACAACTGTGTCAAGTTCTGTGGGAACAATTGATGTCTGGATGTTTTGGAATGGCGAGTTACATGAACATTAGTGAACTGAATGAGGCTCGAGTCCCAGAATTAGTTAAAGAAGCAATAATGCTTCAGTTCCACTGGGAAAAATTTAGACCATGTTTCAGTTGCTCAATGGCGCTGTCTATTTCAGTTCCTCAAAATAGCAACGCACCAACAATGTGCCTGAACACACCTGGTTTTCAGGCCAGCAGCCCATGGGCGCTCAGATGGGCGCAGATGCATTTCATATTTAAAGAACGTGGAGCAGGACGTGGAAATGAAAACTGCGTCGGGCTGAAACTAGCAGAAAACACTTGCGCCACCTACTGGCGGTTTTAGTTTCACATTTAAAGTACCCTTTAATTAAAAAGTTAAAATTAGAAATAATTTCATATTTAAATATTGAACTAAAAAACAATCTCATAGCATTATTTATGCAATTGTAAATGCAGTGTAAATATATTAATGCCACTTCTGTGTCTCTGCGCTGCAAAGATGGATTTTGTTGATAATGATTTTATTTGGTTGGTAACAGCCCTATACTGTTATTATTTTAATTGAATTTAATTTGAATGTTAGAATTTGATGTAAAAGGTGATGCATACATTTAAAAAATGCCCTTATAGGTAAAAATGCCTCTGGAAATCAATTTAAGGTGTCAAATTATTTCCCCTTAATAAAAAAAAGTTAATTTCTGTCGCTGCTGTGAACTGACCAGCGCATAGAATATGAATAATGTGAATGTCTTCGTAAGTCACAACAGGCCTAAACCAGCCACTGTACCAGCACAAAAACACACTCAGCTAAATATAATCTAATGGGAAAATAAATAGGGAAAATATCAAGAAATATTTTTTGTCGTCAATATTGCTCATCCCTAATGTACAGAAATTGTTATTTCTTCAGGTCTTAAAAGCCTTAAATTCCACTTTAAAAAATTTGCAGAAACCCTGAACGACCATTTTATCTCTTTGTTTTCATTGTTTTCATTGCAATGGGGTCTGTAAGAAATGGCAAAGTATGTCTCTCTCTCTCTCTCTCTCTCTCTCTCTCTCTCTCTCTCTCTGTTATATTACTTTAATGTTGTGCTTATGAAAGTATGTATATCTTTTCAGAGTCTTATGTCAATTGGAGGTTGTATTTGGCAAGGCCAGCCCAGTCTTTCTCTGAGCTTTCCAAAGGTGGAAAGTTGAGGCAGAACACAAGCCCTCCATTATGTTCTCCCTATTTTTCTCTCTCTCTCTCTCTCTCTCTCTCCCATTTATGTGGAAACCATTTCCAATTGGTCTCGCTGCTCTCGGTGCCTGGCCTGTCACCGGAGGATCCGGCTTTTATGATAGATGTGGTTGCCATGGCGATCCTGCTCTCTGGAGGGAGGGGCCGACCGCACTCATTCGCTGTCTTCAAAACCAGCAACTGTCATTTTCAAAGCGGTTGCTACGGCTACAGGATTGTTGTGGCGTTTGCTGATTGTGTGTGTCTTTTCTCTCCGGGATGATGAGAGGATGAAGAACTATAAGAAACCTTAATCACGTTCTCTTTGTGTTTACATGAGTTTTGGCATGTCTGAATGCTTCAGATTTGCTGCTCACTCATAGGATTTCATCAGAGTCCTGCTTTGTGGCGTCCAGATGTTGCTGGTACTCGTGTTTGAGACCGTAGTGAACATAGTCTAACAGGATATGTATGTAGTCTGCAGGATATGAGCACTGAACCCTGTTGACATGAGGCTGGTTCAGAGAGTCAGTAGCTGTGTCCGTCTGCAGACCTTCGTGATGGAGGAGGGACGGCGTAAAAGCCTCTCGCAAGCTGTGTCAGGAATGCTGTTTTACTCTGGCATCAACTCCTTCACACACAATCACATGCAGGCTCTCCTTCAGGTCCTCATTAGGGTTAGTTTGCTCTGTTTATCAGCGCTCTGGTCTCGTGTCTGCTTCTCTCAGTCGGTGTGAGCAGGAAGCCTCTGATTCTCCAGCATGTTCCTTATTACCCAGAGCGGTGCCTTGTTTTTCCAGCTTTAGTTAATGGTTTGTCGACGAGTTTGTCTTGCCGTCATCTTTCTTGGACGTGCTTCTTGTCACCATGGGGTGTGTGTTTTCCTTACCGGAGGACCGGCTGGCCGCATTAGACAGGTGAGTGTTTACTGTGATAGTCACATCAAGAGGAGAGAGGCGAAGATGTCACATTTAAAACATTACACATCTTACCCACTGTATTTCAGTCTTGGTCCTGAGTAAGTAAGGCACATGTGTATGTATTGGGGGAAAAAGCAGCTTGGTTGATAGAACTGTTTTTATTATATAGGCCTAACAGTGCTTGTTCAAGCTTTGATTTCTTTACATAACATCATTGCTCAATAGATTTACATGAATCCCATATCATATTTGATGGCCAAAAGTACTGATGATTTTATTCCAGCATTAATGAAAGTGCAAAAGCATTCTCTTGTTGAATAGACAATAGTATATTTAAAACACTGGAGCTAAAACTGTAGTTTTCACACATTAAATCACACTATTTACATCCTTGTGCAATAGTTGGCCTTGAGCCCAGAGTTTTTACACATTGAAAAGTCTCTCACGATTTCCCCATTCACTGCACTCTCTTGAACCGTTGACCCTATTGTTGTGTGTGTGTGTGTGTGTGTGTGTTGATGGAAAGATTAAGGCAAGGGTTCTTCTGAATGGCGATTGTAAACGCTGTGCTCTGTTCCTCAATCTCAGTGTCAAGGTGCATAAGTGTAAATACAGGTGGATGAAAGTTGAATTAGATGATCGTGTGCTGGTTATATGTTATTACTCTGAAATTACTATTATTATTATTCTGTTCTTCTGTTGTTCTTCAACAATTGTTTAACTTTTGTATAGCTCTCTTATTAATTCTTTTACATTTACTTTTAACTAATTATTTTATATTTTACATTCGTCTTATATATTTGTTGATTTATAACACTCAAATGAAAATTTGCAGTAAAAAAAAAAAAATTCCTTAATATCAACATTAAAAGAAAAAATACATTAAATTTCCATTTCAGTGTTGCCTGTCTGCCAAAATAATCTTTTTATGATGTTAAAACATCATGCTATGTGAACTTGTTAATACGGCTAATAATACGGTAATTTAGCTGGGCCGTTGCTTCATGACCCCACTATACAAAAAATAATCCTGAATCTTGAATAGACTCCAAATATTTCTTAAAACTCAGGTTTAAATGACTTTTTGGCATTTGGATCCGCTGTCTGTTGTTACTGGGCACACATTGATTCACAGTGTTTTCAGGAGTGCTTGAAACCTCAACAATATTTGTTCCTTTTACTTTTTTATTTATTGGCCATATTTGTATACATTATAATGTATAATATACTTTCTGTAATCCATTTTGTTGTATGACTTCTGGTTGTCTGTGTTTTGTAGGACTCCAACAACAAGGGACACCAGTTTTATTGACAAAATGAAGAAAACGGTAAGACCTTTACCCTCCTCTTCTCCTGTAGAGTTTAATATGTTAAAATGATCAGACAAAACAGGCCCTCAAACAGATCTTTAAAGGGGTCGTAAATTGAGAAACTATAAAAAATATCCTTTAAGTTTCAGAATCATACGGAGGTAACATGAAAAGAAAATTAATATCATCGAAACTTTAGTGAAGTCAGTCAGTTCCCTTCAGAAATGCATTCATATAAACCCCCACCCCAACTTACAGGACAATTCCGGCCAAAAATGAACCTAGGGCTAAATAACACATGGGTACCGAGTCGACCGTTCTCTGGGATGCGTTTTCATGATAATCGAATGTACCCAGTTTTAACGTTAGTTTTAGTTTTACCACAGATTAGCTTATAACGCTAGTGTATGGGGCATTAAATAAGTAAAAATAAAAATCGCTAGTTAATACCACTAACAAGGCTCAAAATAGCCCCACACTAACACGCTAGCATAATGAGGGTCTCTACCTGCAAACCGAAGCATTGAGAACTTTGTAAGTGTACAGACAGTTTAATAAGAAGATAATTTATAAAGACCGTACACTTCGCTTATATAGGCAGGAGCCATCTTTGGAAAACAGTGTCGACCAGTCGAACCACGAACGCTCACGTAACACGCCTATATAAGCGAAGTGTACGGTCTTTATAAAGTATTTTCTTATTAAATTGTCTGTACACTTACAAAGTTCTCAATGCTTCGGTTTGCAGGTAGAGACCCTCATTATGCTAGCGTGTTAGTGTGGGGCTATTTTGAGCCTTGTTAGTGGTATTAACTAGCGATTTTTATTTTTACTTATTTAATGCCCCATACACTAGCGTTATAAGCTAATCTGTGGTAAAACTAAAACTAATGTTAAAACTGGGTACATTCGATTATCATGAAAACGCATCCCAGAGAACGGTCGACTCGGTACCCATGTGTTATTTAGCCCTAGGTTCATTTTTGGCCGGAATTGTCCTTTAAAGTGAAGAAATGTCTTCCAATACTCAGAGCATCTCAACGGTGATCTTGCTCTGCCTGGTGCAGTGTTTTCTCTGCTCTCCTCTCTGCGCCCGTCTTCAGCGTGCCCAGTCTCTGGCCTCTGTTAGCGTCCCGTTTACAGACTTCTAATATTTCCACACAAATTACATTTTGGGAAATGATTGCAATCATCTAAGGGGTGCGCGGACTCCAGTTTGGAAACCACTGGGCTAGCCTATAAACAGATCATTTAGGAAGCAGAAATCCACATCACAATGCAGTGGATGGTAGATCTTTCAGGAAGCATAAACCGGATAATCAGGTTCCTCAGAGGAGGCAGAGGTTAAATCCTCTAAGACCGTGCCTTATTCCCTCATGGGACCTCTCTGTAGTCTACAGAAAGCTCCTTTTGAGCCCCTGGAGTCAGTTGAGCTTTTCTGTCAGCTAAATGTGCCTTGAGTTCGGTCCGGCACACTCTCACGTGATCCTGAGACCCCGACCAGGCCCCACTACCCCTTTTAGGGATCAAGTGGTGAACTCGAGAAGTTGCTGTGACAGTACTTGCCCTTTCCTCTGACGGCACGGAGAGCATCAGAAGCGCTGAGTGGTTCTTTCTCTGTATTGGGGACAGCAGAACGGCTGTTTACAAACATAGTTTGGCCCTCTGGATTGTGGATGTCATTGCCTTGCCGTGCCCTTCTGGAATATGAGCACACAATGTCGCTAACAGACATTTGCAGAGCGGCGGGTTGGGCGACACCTAATACCTCTGTGAGATTTTACAATCTCCGGGATGAGTGTGGTTTTCAGGGATGTTTATAACTATAAAAGAGTTCACCTCCGCCCAGTTTGGGCTTCAAAAAGGCTCTTCACGTCACAATATTTTTTTACAGTCTATGGTCTAGACCAGGGATAGGCAACGTCGATCCTGGAGTGCCGCTGTCCTGCAGAGTTTAGCTCCAACCCTAATCAAACACACCTGAACAAGCTAATCAGTGTCTTCAGGATCACTAAGGCTAAAGGCAGGTGAGTTTATATCAGGGTTGGAGCTAAACTCTGCAGGACAGCGGCACTCCAGGATCGACGTTGCCTATCCCTGGTCTAGACACAACAGCAGATATGGAACATCTCGGTTTCTATTAAAGTCCAAAAATATCAGGCGTGCAATCTCAAAAAACATAATGTGGAAGAAAAAGCTCGCACATTATGGGGGGGGAAGACAACTAACAGGCACCGATGAAGAGCTAACCTGATAATGTTTTTGAATTGATCTGATTATTGGCTCCTCTGAGGGTTAGTAGTTTTTCAAAATATGCTGACTTTGCAGGATGTAAAAATAACCCTTTTTAAAGTCAATGAAGTGCAAATTATGTTACAAGAACATAATATTTTCTTTGATGAATCTTTTGGGATAGGCATTGAAATACATAATGACTTTTAATATGACCTTCTAGGGCAGGAACATTGTCGTGTTTTACGGCTCACAGACGGGCACAGCTGAAGAGTTTTCCAATAGACTTGCAAAAGACGCTCATCGCTACGGCATGAAGGGGATGGCAGCGGACCCAGAGGAATATGAAATGGTAATGCATATGATGTCTCTGTCAGTGCTAGATTTATTCATTGCACTTCACAAACATTATTTCATCTGTGGGATGAAAATTGTCTTTATCTTCAACAAGCTCTTTTTTTTCCCTTTCCCATTTGTGTTTTTATTTCCAGGGTGAGCTCTCTCGTCTGGCTGAGATTGACAACTCTTTAGCGATCTTCTGCATGGCCACGTATGGAGAGGGCGACCCCACTGATAATGCTCAAGACTTCTATGATTGGCTACAGGAGGGCGATGCGGACCTCAGTGGAGTTAAATACACAGTGAGTTTCTCATCACACCAATTTCAAGATTTTAGGAACAAAGACACACTGACTTCCTCCTGTCAGGTTCAGTTCATTAGTTGTATGCTCTGAGCTTTTTAGCTTAGACAGTTGTCAAAGAACTTTGTTATACACAAGCTTTTTATACTTTAGCAAAAAACTCCAAAAACAATGTATTTCCAATACTTTAGGTACTTTCCAACAAATGCTTATTTGAGCAAACAAGTCCCATGACACAGTGCAGCAGAGCAGAAGTGATTCTGGGGAATGTGATGTGTCATGCTTCTACAAGCCAATGTCTCGGACGGCTTACTCCATGAATACTACACAGAAATTGTGCAAACTTCAGTGACTCAACATAATCACTGGACAAAAAAAAACCCTGAGAAAAGATATTTCCCCACAGATTTAGCAGAAGTACAAACTACAAACATGACTGTGTAACTTCTGCATAAGTGGATTTAAAGGAATGGTTCACCCAAAATGAAAAGTCTTTCATTTACTCTTCTTTATATCATTCCAAACTGTTATTCTTCTCTTGTATCCACTTTACTTTTAACGTGGGCACGTCAATTTGTAAATGAAATGTGTCATCCCCTTCCAGTTATTTTGAACTCAATAGCCATGTTTCCACTGTTGGGCTGAAAGCGGGCATGCTAGTGTCTGGCTGATAGGATAACAGTATAGTGAGACAGGAGAGATCGCTCAAACCTCCCCAGATCGCAATCATCACATAATTTTGTGGAAAATTAATAGAAATGCTCAGAAATGTGATGTAAACATGATATTTTATCAATATTTTTTCTAAATGTGTAAGCCTTTGGACTTGGTGGAGTTGTTTTGTGCATTTCTGTGATCGCAAATAGATAAATAAAAAATATGTGAACAGAGTGAAAGAGTCCTGACAGATGTGTAATAGATTGCAGCCTTTCTTAAAGTCAGTCAAGTCACCTTTATTTATATAGCGCTGTATACCATACAGATTGTTTCAAAACAGCTAATATAATATAATACTTATTAATAGGAAAATTATGCATTTCGGCTGTTGTTCAGCTGAAGTCAGTTCGGTGTTGATTCAGTTCTGTTGTAAAGATCATCAATTATTAAATAAGTTAATTTCATCTATAAAGCAGTTCTGCAAATAAATGTCATTGTCCAGCTCAGTTCAGTTCTCATACAACAGCGTCAGTACAGTCAGATCAATAATATTGTTGAATATTAAGTGTTCCCAACTGAGCAAGCCAGAGGAGGCAGTGGAAAGGAATCCAGGGATTAAAGAAATAGGATTAAAAGATGTTAATTTAATTTGTCTGTCCATGACAAAACACACATTTTTTTATAGTATTCGCCCCCTTAAATGTGTCTCCTGTGATGAACTTTTGATCTGCTTTCAAAAGCAGGATCTCTGATTTTGTGACTTCATACATCAATGTTGTTAAATCACAAAAAAAGTTAAAACGAAATCTTTCGATCTGCGAAAAATAACACTACAAATGAAGTGTAATCACGTACGTTTCTGACTAGTTCCATGTGTGGTTTCAATTCAAAATGTTTTGGACCACATTAGCACTTGTATTTAGCGCTGGCTACTTATGATCTTAATACCAGGAGTAAATTAAGTCATGAATGTAATGAAAATAGAACAATTAATATTTATCTATTTGTATAAATCATTTCTAAAACTTATTTTTAAGGTGTTTGCACTGGGCAATAAGACATATGAGCACTATAACGCCACGGGAAAGTATGTGGACAAGAGGCTAGCAGAGCTGGGAGCGCAGAGGATCTTTGACCTGGGAATGGGAGACGATGATGGAAAGTGAGTCACTCATTTAAACACTGATTATAATGCTCACTTTGAAAATGTGCCCGACCAAGATCAATGTGAGAAATCAATGAGACTGTGGATAGTATGAAAGTATTTCTACCCTGTTACTGTACTTTTCATGTGTTTTTACATCATCAGAGTATTTTTCAATTTGGGAAAAGTTTTACTTCTCTACATTATCAAAGAAAAAATGTCTTCCATCTTTTCCCACTACATTTAATCCAAACACAACATTCCTTGTTATTTTGAAGTTGAGAAATAAATAATAGTTATAATAGTATGATTTGTGAAAATGTCATTCTTATGAGTGTAGGGAACCATGATCTTTAAAGGGATAGTTCACTGAAAAATGTAAATTCTGTCAGTAATTACTCTCCCTCATGTTGTTCAACCCCGTAAGACCTTCGTTCATCTTCAGAACACAAATTAAGATATTTTTGATGAAATCTGAGAGCTGGATCACTCCTCCATAGGCTTCTAAGTAATTTCATCTGCCGGCCCAGAAAGTTATTAAAGACATTGTTAAAATAGTCTAAGTGACTACAGTGGCTCAATCTTAAGTTTATCAAGCGACGAGAAAACTTTTTGTGTGCGAAAAAAACTAAAATAATTCAACTATTGATTTTCTTCTCTGTGGGCCTCGAGTCAGTTCACGAGAGCCACAACGCGTGCGCGAGAACTGAGAAGATGACGCAGACCGGTCTCGATGTTGTGTTTAAAATGGTTCTGAAGTGTGCATTTCCTGGATGTCCGAATCACGAGAAACCAACGAGAAAACGTAAAAGTCCCTTACCAATGCAGCAAAATGAATGGCTTACCTTTCACACTTTCCCATCAAATGATCGTGAGCATCATCTTTTCAGGTCTCGCGCAAGAGTCGTGGCAGCACGCAATACGCAATTACGTTGAAACGAACGCACATCACAGAACAGAGCAAGGCTAGCATTTGTGCTTATAAAACTTAAACTTTTTTATTTATTTTTGAAAAGACCGATCGTTTCGCTAGATAAGACCCTTATGCATCGTCTGGTGTCGTTTAAAGCCCTTTGAAGCTGCACTGAAACTGTCATTTGGACCTTGAACCGTTTGGGGCCCATTGAGGTCCATTATGTGGAGAAAAATCCTGGAATGTTTTCATCAAAAACCTTAATTTCTTTTCGACTGAAGAAAGAAAGACATGGACATCTTGGATGACATGGGGGGGGGGGGGGGGGGTAAATTATCAGCAAACGTTTTTTTAAAAGTGAACTAATCCTTTAACACTAGAAAGACGTGCCTGATGAGTTTTTAATGTCATCTCATCTCAAATAAATGATTATTGAGGTTGAGAACAAATTCATGTGTGGATGCACCTGACAACATTTTCCTGAGAAGTTGTCCTGTGCGTGTAAGCACTTATAAAGAGGTACAGGTATGACATCAGAACCCGGAAGACTAATTCACAGCCGGTTCCTTCGAGATTTTCCAATAGGGTTTTAATTTTTTTTGTAAAATAAGGTCTGTGATAAACATAACTTGATGATACTTTGACGTTTTGTTCTACAAAGTACGTTACACGCATCCATATTGAAGACACAAATTTTGTATGTTTCTAAAGTAACTAAGACAGTTTGGGGTGTGGATGTGTGCAGTGTACGTTGTAGAACAAAACGGCAAAGTAATGTCAAGTTATATTTACCACAGCCCTTATTTTACTCATAAATTGAAAAACCCCATTGGAAAAACTCGAAGGAACAAGCTGTGAATTAGTCGTATGGGTTCCGATGTCATTATCCACACAATTTTAAGTGAATGAGACTCATTGTTGTTCACTGTCATATGATAAACAATTGTGGTACTGTGTTAAGTTCTTTATTTGCAATATTACATCTGGGTCCTGAAGCAAACCCCAAAAAAATTTCATAACGCAGCATAATAATGCATTTGTTTGTCATTGATTCTCTCTCAGTCTCGAGGAGGACTTTGTGTCGTGGAGAGAGCAGTTCTGGCCAGCCGTTTGTGAACACTTCGGAGTTGAAGCAACTGGTGAAGAATCCAGGTCTGAAACCTCAATGATCCTTCCATCTCTTCAGGAGCTTTTGTTTGTCTTTCCTTCTTTTGTTAGTCGGTCACAGTGACCTGAGCTCAACATGCCCTTCTCTGCTTAATTAACAGGCCTTTTCAGACTAGAAAACATTGCTCCATAGACAAACTGAAGAATAGCTTGTCACAAAACTCTTGGCTTTGTGAAGTAACAGTGGCTGGGTTATACGCTGTCTCTCTCTCACACACACACACCCTCTGTCTCTCTCAGCATCCGCCAGTATGAGCTGAAGGTACACAGCGATCTGAACATGAATAAGATCTACACTGGAGAGCTGGGACGCCTCAAGAGCTTTGAGAACCAGAAGCCGTGAGTAAAGCACCATTTCCTCATCCATTAGTCAGACAGCAGTTTTATCTTAGGCCCCGCCCACATGTTTACTTTACTCTCTCACGTAACCTTGACGACTAAATAAACACTCCTGCTGTGCCTAATTTGATCGGATACAGACATAATATTTGATACTTTATAATTAAAAATGACTTTATTTGCATATAATTTAGACTGTAATACAGTTTGAAAACCTTTTTTATTAAAGGACAATATCTGCCCCTTGTAATGGATTTTTTTAGGGGTATGTCTCTTATGGCTTTTATGTTTACTTTGCAACCAAAAACCGCTGAATCAATCCATCAAAGTAAATTTGCGTTCTTCAATTATGGCTGTTAAAGGTCAAATTCAATCACTTGTGTCTGAGCAGGGATGTGATTCTTCCGGATTAATCTAATTCCGGTTATTTCTGCCAAAAATCCTGACCCACGTGAATCATGCAGATCAGTAATGGAAAAAAAGGAGGTCAGGAATCGGATATTTGTCATAAAATTAAATTAATTTTGATTCCCCTTATTGATTCCTTTGTAAGCATTTCAATATGATTTTAAACCATTTAAATCTGTTTTCTGACTGCAGCCTAATATTCCTGCTGCCGTCTCTATAATAACACTAATCAAACAAAAAATATAATGAGAAAATTCACTCGTTCTTGACTGAATCACTTTTCTAACTATATTTGTAATGTATATTTTATTTATAAAGTGCAGTGTTATTTTTTCATTTTATTAGTTTCTGAACCTGAATTCCTGAAAATCTTAAAACACTGTTTTTTAATAGTACGTTGTATTTATGTTGCTGTTATGTTGTATTTATATTATGTATACTTGTCTTTAATAATGCTTGAATATATTAGTTAGGCTAGTTGTTTTTGCTATGGTATTTTTAAACCACAGGCAAATGGTTTAAATGGTTTAACAAAAGTTCCTTGTGTTAGTGTATTTTACCTTATGATTTTTGTTCATGATATTCAGCTACAATTAAATGTTTTCCAATAAGACTTAAAATCAACGTGAATTATATATACGTTTTTTTTTTTTACCTTATTGGAATCGAAATTAGGAATTGATAAGAATCGGAATCATCAAACGATACCCAACCCTGGTGTCTAGTGTCTTTAACAGTGTAAAGTTAGAGACTGGGTTGAGAGACTAAAGTTAGCGGTCTAGCTGACGTTACTCCAGTAAATTACTAACATGGTGGGAGGTTTGGCTGAACACTGAGTGATAGTTGACAGCTAACATACGGTCACGGTGTTCTGTACACGGGGGTGTCAAAGTAGTCTACACGTCAATCTTCTGCATGGATGATTGCTCAGTACTTTGAACAGTGGTCTCATTCGCTAGGGTAGGGTCTTCACGTGGGGGCTTAAATTTATCTCCTGCTTTTTTTCACTCGCACAATCACATTCCTGCTGAGACAGTGAATACAGATGTGTAATTGCTACAGGCAACTATAGCGTCTCCACTAACTCATAACTAGATATAATATAATAATATAATATTATTAAATAGAATACTATAAAATAGATCAGGGGGAAAAATAATAATGCACAAAAAGTGACATTTTTGCCACCTAATTTTTAAATGTCTGGGGTCAATTTGTGTCACTCATGGTGCCATTTTTGCTCTGTGCCCTGTTTAATTTCTGACCCTATAAAGTGTTCTTGGTGTACTGTCTGTTATTCATTGTGTGTTCTCACAGGCCTTTCGATTCGAAGAACCCTTTCCTGGCACCAGTCACTGTGAACCGCAAGCTCAATAAGGGCGGCGAGAGACATCTGATGCACCTGGAGCTGGACATCACTGGCTCTAAAATCAGGTACTGTGTGTGATCTTACACCGTGTGATCTCAGCACAAGCTCAGTGTCCTATTCTAAAACAGCAGGAACAGAGCTTAACCTTTAAACATTATGAACCAAACAACAGTAACATAACCCAGTTACGAGCCAGAGCATGGGCCGAAGAGGTGATGATGAGGAAGTAGCATTGATCGGTGTCTGTGCAGGCAGTCCTGAGCTGATCTATTCATATCTAACATGTAATAAAGAGGAGGAAGTACAAAACGAGTCAGAGCTTGGTCTCAATAAAAGCCGTTTTTTAACTAATTAAAAAGTTTTGAGTTCTGAAACTTAAATTGTTTTCATATCAGGGAAATTTTGTTTTCTCAGTTTATCACCCCTTTAATACTAGTAATAATTTACTGTCCTGCGTGCGTGTGTGTGTGTCCATTATAATGCATTCATTACAGAGAATAAAGGCATAGATGCTTTTCCGTCCATTCTTCTTTGAATGACATTTTTCATCATTGACTTTTATACTCCAATTTGTCTTCGCATTCATGATCAGATTGATGTATCTGTGCTGTTATCCGAATGAAATATTTCATTTGGAGATTAAATGGAGTATGCACACTTAAATGAGTCCAATGGATGGAAATCAGATGTAAGGCATTTCCTCTCATGAATAATGTGGATAATCCACATTAATCAAATAATCAATAACACCAATTAGTACCAGTTTAACAATAAAATCTTATTCTGTGATGTTGCTTCAACTTCTAAAAATGTAAATGAGTAAATAAGCACTTTCCCCTTAATAGTCCAAATAATTTGTGATATTGTTGTTCTAAATAATGTGGGTTATTATCTAAAAAAAAAGTGGTTTCATGACCCTTTAAATGTGTAACCATGAATAGGTAAGCGGGTAGTTGACGCTAAATACTTTTGTGACGTGACATGGTGATTTAACAAATCCATCAACTGCCCAAGTTTTTCTAATATATTATTATAAATTTGTTCAGAAATAGATATGATGCATTACAATGTGAGAAACTTTATAATGCATTCTAAATAAATTATAAGTAAAAGTAAAATATATTCACCATTAGCAAATAATTGTTTAAATTAAATTAATTAATTGTTAATGGACTAAATGGACCTTTGGTGTCATTTCTTTGAAAAGAAAGTACAGAGAGAGATTTCCCTTTGATAATCAGTGTGTACGAGGGTAACTAGCTGATTTCAAAATGTTGAAACGAAGCCTTTTTATTAATGGCAAAATGAGTTTCAGTTAGTTTTAAACTGCTTACTGATTGCTCCTTTAAAATGTTTGGGTAGATATGAATCTGGAGACCATGTTGCTGTGTATCCCATCAATGACACAGCCATAGTGAACAGGATTGGGGATATCCTTGGTGTGGAGCTTGACACTGTTATCTCCCTCAACAACCTTGATGGTATGGCATTAACCTTTAACAGTTCAACTTAACAGTTCATTCATGTCTGTCCAGTTGTCAACATAGCTGAAATATATATGTGTGTGTATTTCTTTTCAGAGGAATCCAATAAGAAGCACCCCTTCCCCTGCCCCACCACATACCGCTGCGCCCTGACACACTATCTGGACATCACGAATACTCCACGCACAAACGTGCTTTATGAACTGGCACAATATGCCACTGACCCCAAAGATCAGGAGAACATGCGTAAAATGGCCTCCTCCTCACCCGAGGGCAAAGTAAGCATCGCTGTCACTAGAGCCAAAGTCACACCTTGAGCTAAATCAAATAAAATGGCTTACAGTTCACCAGACAATTAACATTTCACTCGCTTGCAAGCCATAATATAAATTGCACTCAGTTTTACATCAGTCATTTAGGAACACTAGTGCAAAGTGCCCGTGCAAAATCAGTGTGTGTGTGTGTGTTTTTAGTAATTGTTTGTTTGGTGTGTTTGAGTGCTCATTGTTACAATTAAACAGCAATAGTTCAGTGACATTTTTATTTGTGCATGGTAGAAAGAAAATACTGATTCTGACATAATGACATACAATAAATATGGAAAATTGAACTACATGATTCAGGAAGCAGCGACTCAGTGAACTCCAAGAAAACGCTACGCTTGAGCAGTTTGTGGATAGGCTACTACAAATGATGGCCGTGAATAAAATATAATATTCAGAAGTATACAGTGTAGCTGACTTAATGTATAGCTGACAGAGTGTTTATATCAGAATGTTTATTTTTAAAACCACAACTTTCTAAGTGCTTCTTTTACCGATATATTTACCGATATCTTTTGCATTTCTAATCCAAACAACATCAAACTTGGCACTGCACTTACTCGTGCCCGTAGCAAAACACCCGTCAAGTTTGAAATCCATCGGACTAACGGTTCGAGAGATATGCGAATAACAGACACACAGACAGACGTTCCTGTAATTCATAGATGGATAGATATTGTGGTAAAATGACATTAGTAGAGCTGTAGTGTTACCAATAACAGTTCAGCTGTTGCAAAAGTGGTGCAAGCTTCACAAGCTATGTTTCCATCCACCTATTTTTATGCACATTTTGAATGGAAATGAAAGCGGCAAATGCGGATACATTTTAATAATGAATAACTTTTCCCGATAAGAAGAAATGTGCATAAACTACGATGGATTTACCAAATAAATCCCGCTATGCACAACAAAAAACTCACAAGACTTTTGGTCCCACTTTATATTAAGTGGCTTTAACTACTATGTACTAACATTAAAATTAATAATTTGATACAATGGTCCAATTGTGCACATACATGTTTTTACATTGTATGTATATATTAAAAATACCTGCATGTAATTACAGCTGTAATTAATTTATGTAATTACAGCTGTAATTAATTTATGTAATTACATTTGTAATTACACTGTTGACCCTTCCCTTACACCTTGACCCACCCTTAAACCTACCCATATCACCAGTCAAGTCAAGTCACCTTTAATTATGTAGCGCTTTTTACAATACAGATTGTATCAAAGCAGCTTCACAGTAATAACAGGAAAATAATGCGATGTGGTCGTGTCCAGGTGCAGGTCCACCATCTGATCTGGACACGGCCCGGATCCGGCTGACTTCTGTAAACCTCATAATAAACAGAAAGACTAACATTAGCGTAGATGCCATTCTTCTTATGATGTAGCGAGTATATCAGATGTTATAGGAAGTGTCCCTGGTTCCTGCTGACCTAATTTATGCAGCCTAATAATCATTTAACCCATTTGAATAATATAAATATATAACCACACCTGTCTCTAACCTTACCCGTGTCACACCTCAATAGCATATGTGTTTTACAATACAACATGAACAGAATAAGTACATTGTACTTATTTTTAGATGCAAGTAAATAATACTTAAAGCCACTTAATATAAAGTGGGACCAGACTTTTTGTTGAGGACGTGATTGAATAACTCAGGGGGGCATATATATATATAATTAATGTTTAATAGTAAACATGATTAGCAGATAGGCTGTTGATTCATTAAGTGATCGATTGTTGTCTTACCTAATCAGTTTTTTCAGCGTACCTCAGACGTACTGTGTCTTGTTGGAGGCAAATGCAGGGTGGGCTAGATTGTAATTATGTTATTAGTATTAGTTACATTGTCGTTGTCATATTGCAGGCATTGTACCAGAGCTGGGTGCTGGACTCAAGTAGGAATATTTTGGCTATTCTTGAGGATTTGCCATCGTTGCGCCCCCCCATTGACCACCTCTGTGAGCTTCTGCCGCGACTGCAGGCCCGCTACTACTCCATTTCATCATCTTCCAAGGTCAGATATTTCTACTTCACGTTAAAGATGGAATGTGTGACTTTTTGTATCTTTGTTTGCGTTAATATTTCTACAAATGGTAATATTTAACTCATGGGTTACATTTCAATTGTTGAGCTTCTTTGATGATGTAATGAAAACACTTAATTTAAAAAAAATGCTCTATATAAATTACTTTGCTCTTACTCGCAGATTAATCTGATGGTTTGAGGCATACTGGTATAAATTTCATTAAAAACTGGAAAAAATTTGAAAAAAATTTTACTGGTGAGTATATTAACCCTCTGGGGACCAAGGTGTTTTTGGGGCCCTTGGGATGTTTTGACATGCACTGACATTTGTGCTTTTTTCAGTTATTTATAAACATGTTAATGGCAAAGGTGTAAATTCACTCTATATAGCACAAACGGGGCTACCATAATATGTGAGCAACATGTATGTACATGTTTGTATTTTTGAGAGAATATTGTATATGCATGGTTATTGAAAAAACTAAAAATTAAAGTTTCTGAAATAAGGCCACAAAACACATACTAAATATGTGTCCACAATACTTTTGACTAATGGAAGTTGTCGCCTAGAGTTTTTGCTTCAAAATGATCTGAAAGTCATCCTGCCTAATCATTCACATAACACAATAGATTGATTAAAATTGTGAAAAAAATTTTTTTGTTTGCCAAGGCAATATGCGAATGGGCGTCAACGGCCCAACCTCCTTGTGAATAATGAGTTGGTTCACACCTGAGAACACAAAGAGTAATGCATAGTAATGAGCCTTTCATTCAGGTGTAAGAAAGAATGCAAGGACCCCAAAGAATGCAAGGACAATATATATATATATATATATATATATATTAGGGCTGTCAGTTAAACGCGTTATTAACGGCGTTAACGCAAAAACATTTTAACGCGATTAATTTTTTTATCGCGAGATTAACGGTCTTTTTGGCCTAGCAAACTTTGTAGTTATTTTCACATGCTTTTGCAACAGGACGCGGCATGCGCGGCGCTGCGCTATGAAACCCATTCATTTCAAGGGCTTGCGCCGTGCGAGGACGTTTTGTTGCTTCGTCGACCAAAGCGCAAGTGGATCTAGCTAGACCGGAAACAAAACAACAGGCACGCGCACACACTTGTTTGGGCTTGCGAGCCGGCCAAATAGGTTACAGTTACGTTTTGAGTGGATGACGAGCGCGAGACGCCGAAATGGATGCCAATAAGATTCTGAATGGAAAGTTTACTTTTAAAAAGTTGCCAAATGGTTCCATTGACTAGACCAAAGTGATCTGTGTGTTTTGTCGTTATGAACTGAGCTATCATCATCGCAGCACGTCCACTCTGAAATTGATGATGGCCAAGCACACATACACAGCTGATGCGAATTCTCCGCCCCCTCGTCAATACCAGTACCTCGTCAGTATTTCTTTCACCCTTTTATTGATGGACAGTGTTACATTGTGTTACAAATAAATTATTTGCTCCAAGTGAGAATGTTATTGTGAAATTGAACAGTATTGCCAATGTTGTTTTCAATAAAAAAAGTGCACAAAGCAAGCAATCCACTTTTTTCATGTTGATAAGAGCATTAAAATGAGAAAAAATAATGAACAAAAAGAAATCAAGAGACATTTAGAATAGATAAAAATGTGAGATTAATCGCGAGTTAACTATGACATTAATGCGATTAATCGCGATTAAATATTTTAATCGTTTGACCGCACTAATATATATATATATATGACACTGATATGTCATATATATGTCTGATATGTCATATAACACTGACACTGATATAGAGAATAACTCGCTGGAGGGACTTTGTGCTTTTAACTTTACAGAGCTTTTTCATGCTTAAACAGCAACATTACACACTAAAGAAAGGTGAAAATGGACAAAGGCATTTATGACCCCTTTAGGCAGAATACCTTGCTCTAAGAATATCAAATTTACTACTTTTAAACATTAAATCAAGCTGTTTACATTTTCTTAAATAAAAGTGTGTAGTGCTCGCTTGTGTAAAATCCACCCCCACAATACTCGGGTTGGTTGCCAAAACTTAATGGTAATATTTGGGTTAATGGTATATCGTAGCCCCAGAGAAGACAACAGAAAGATTAGGGAACTCCCCATATATATATATATATATATATATATATTTTTTTTTTTTTTTTTTTACAGATAGGAAAACAGGAAACTGACGCTTATTCCTACCAACAGCATCTTTGTCGTCATAATCTGCTTTGGATTCAACTTTCAGAATATAACATATTATATATATATATAAAATTCTAAACAATCACTTCACAAATGATATTAATATTTTATTCTGAGTGAATAAATAACAATATTTGGATAGTTTTTGATCATTTAGCAAATTTTGTTGTTCTTGAGGTTCATTTAAGTAAATAGTCATACATTTGCAAAACATGAAACGCTGGTGAAAGAGTTTATTTTTCCGGCGCCTTTACGTTTATTCAGATAGTATAATCAGAGGCCAAGAGGCTACTGGTTCTGACAGAAACACTTTGACATTGCATCTCTCTCCTTGTCACGTCACTGCTCACTCGGGCTACAGAACCGATACCGTAACATAAGCCCTGTTTACACTAGGGCTGCACAATTAATCGCAAATTCCATGTAATCGCTCTTTAAACCGATTTGGCTTATCGCGATTTTGAAATTGCAAAGGCTGCGATTGTTTTTTATGCACAGCTTGTCATTGATGTACGGCTCTTAAATGCTGCTCCACCTGAAAGCATTGTGAGTTTGAGTCACTTATAGTGTGTGCATTTGAAAAAGAAACACACGTCAAACATCTTTTCAAACATGAGAAGCATTTATGAACCTCCTGTCCAATAAAAGACAACATTTAATAACATGCTTTACTTCAAACTCACTTCATAACGACAGTTGAGCATCCTTCTGTAAGATTATGTGGCTTCTTACACAGAATAAGGCAGTTGTGTGTTTATAAGTCATGTTTAATCAACAATCAAAGCGTTTAAATCTTATGTTTATTCAGCTACACAGCATGATGCCCGATAGGGATTTCCTAGAATGATGTGTGTTATTGTATTTCTGCAGCGGGGCGTATCTGGCGTGTCTGCGTGTGAGACGCCCTCTGGCGTTCAGGTGAAGCAGCGTTTACTACCGATCAGCCGCACTGCACTGACAAGCTGCGCATAAAATAATCGCAAATCGCGTTGCGGTTTCGTTGCAATTATTCGTGCAGCCCTAGTTTACACCTGGTATTAAGATGCGTTTTGGTCGATCGGCTCACAAGTGGACGTCACTAAATACAGGTGTAAACGGGGTCTAAAACATTTTAAGCTCGTCCACTTTCGACCACTTCCAGAGGTTGTTGAAAACGCATTCGACCGGATTGCTTTCGTAGTGTAAACGCTCATGTGGTCGAATGTGTTCAAACAGCCACAAAAGAGCGTCTACTCTCCGTCTACTGACCTGATGCGGGAACATTATGAGAAGCGCTAGTCAGACGGGATTTAATCTGTCGTCTGAAGACCCAAGTTTGGTTTTAAAATGAAAAATGTACCAAGCACAACGTTCTCTCTCGCTTCCTGGTTTCTAACACTGGTCTTGTGGCTGTTAGAGGAGAAACTAAAGCTGATGATCTCTGTATGTTATTCCGTCATCTCCGTGCGTGTTCATATGTAAATTGCATGAGTGTGTTTCTTTTATTAAATCGAAAGGTTTGAAAAAAGCCCATACATTTACCCGCCCACAGACCCTCCCCTTGAAGAAATCAGGATAGAAGTGTTTGAAAGTGGAAAAAGAGGTGGATTAAAACACCAGGTGTAAACAGGAATGTGTTTCCCTCTTCCACTTGTGATCCGATCCACCAAAACGCATCTTAATACCAGGTGTGAACAGGGCCATAGGTGTTGATGTGGTGTTGTGGAGGCGGTCGTGGAATAATGAAATCTTCTCCTCTTAGCAAGAAATCTCTCAAAGTCAAGAAGTTCCAAAGGATGAGAGATGGCACTTTATTGGTTCAGTCAACAAAGCTGATCATCTGACCATCTCATTCAATATTCTCATTCTTATACAGATTCTTGCTACGTTTCTGTTTATCCTGTTCAATCAATCAGCATGTTTTGGGGTATTTTCCAAAGGCTTAGCCCGTCCCCTTCGCTTGCCATAATTAATTATCAAATCTTCTGACTTTTTTTAATGGTGGTGTGCCACCAACTGGTCTATTTTTCCATGAAGTGTGTTCATCAAAGAGCTTCTCATTACCATTGTACTGTACCATTTGGTGACTGGTACATGTTTGAACTGTACCAGAACTGTTTCTTATGTGTAATAAAATATAAACTTGCTCTCAACAAATTGTAAAAGTACCCCTTTAAAGTTGCGATGCACAAATTTTTTTGTTTTTTACCAAAACACTGAAACCGAAATGAAAGTTTTCATTTAGCTGAAAACTAGCCGAAACCAAAGATACTATTTATTTAATAATCAATTAATTGATCAAACTTATTTAATGATCAACAAACATTTAAATTGCACATAAGGCAGTTTTTATGCTGGCTGTTTTTATGCTAATAAAAAAAACAGACACATTTTCATGACAGATTCAAACATACATTAAATAATAAAGGCATCAGTTTAACCCTTGTGCATCCTTATGGACATTTTTGGCTTTTTCGGTTGTTTTTTTATCACTTTGCCTGTGTTAATGCTAACTGCATAAAATTTGGTACAGGTGTGTATTTTTATTGGAATTTTACTATTTCACTACCATTTCCTTTAAAAAATCTATTTTGCACTAGGTACAGAAAACTTCCCTCTCAGCGCCTTTTGGACAAAAATGTCCCCATTGAAACCCATTAAAACTGCAATTTTTAATCCCAGGGCCATTTAACTATAAAATTATGCAATCTTTGTTAAGAGGCTTTCATTCTGTTGGCAAGGCTTCAAAATTTAAATTGTTACTATTTTTTACCAGATGGTGCCATTTTTCCAGGTTTGGCCTATAAAGCAAATACTCGCTTTATTCCTGTTTGCTGCTTCGGCATATTATAGAGCCAATTGGATAAATTGTGCAACGGTAATTGTGTGGGTGTGTTGGTATGGATGTCTGAGTGTGGTTTGTATGTGGCACTCAAAACACTGAGCATGGGTAGCAGCACACAGACCGCTCTTTCTCTCCGCACGCAGTGCCTACGCAATACATATCTTTAATAGAAATATTATAAATACTAAAAGTCACATCCATTTGTGGTTTAATAAATGAACAAGGCCACTTTGCTTTTATTCGACTGATTAGACGCTTTACCATTAAAGTGCCCCATTATGCTTTTTCCGGGTATTACCTTTGAAGGAAATCTCAGAAGTGAAGACTAGGATACTTGTGCTGCAGTCATCAAGTCCAACTAGGGATCTGTACATTGTAGTTTTATATACATTTAAGGGCCAGTGCATAGAGACAAAGCACCTGGGTGACGACCTTAAACAAAGCTTGCAAATGAAGTATCCAGATATAGGAACCCGTCTCCAGTCAGGAGGACTATTCAAAGAATGGGAAAGGGGCACTAAGAGCCATTAATGACAAAAGGTGAGAGGCTCATTTAACTTACAATACAGAGAACAGGAACTGGCAGAAACATTGCTTAACAGAATCATTCATCTGATATCATCATCTTTACCTTAAATGCTAAACACAGTGTACCTTAGTTTTTCATGTGATGTTATATCAGGATCAGCAGATCTTAAACAGTTTCTTGTAATCCCACACCTTTCATGTAGTGTATAACATAGCCATTTGTCAATGTAACATAACTGTGAAGTTTCAAAGATCAAAGTCCACAACAAATAAAGTTATTTTCTCCTAAAAGAAAGATTCTGAACTGCCTGAAACGAGTCGTCAGTAATTCCAGTCTCACTTCCTGTTACAAACCTATGTAAAAATGTAACTAAATTTGCATAATGCCAGCCTAATGGTGTTCATTGGCTGCCCATGAACAATGTCTACTTTGAGCATCAAACACTGTAGGTGTAGCTGAGGCCTGGGAGAGTTTGGTTTGTGTTGTCGACATGTCGAGATATGGTAATGGGCATTTTTTTGACAAGTGCTGTAAGCGTTAGACCAATCACAACAGACTGAGCCATCTGACCAATCAGAGCACAGTAACGCTCTGAAAAGACGGGTTTAGAGAGACTGAATCTTTTTCAGACTCTTTGAGAAAATGAGTTGATGTGCACTGTATATTATGAGAGAAATGTAGTGTTTCTTGACCTTGGATTCATGTAAACCTCCAAAACAAAATCAGAAACCTTTAAAATACCATAATAGGGTCACTTTAAAATGAAATAATTGACTTTGTATGTTGTGTGTGTTTAAATGTGTCCTGCATGTGACAGGTTCACCCCAACAGCATCCACATCTGTGCTGTAGTGGTGGAGTATGAGACTAAGACTGGCCGTGTCAATAAAGGAGTAGCCACTAACTGGCTGAAGAACAAGATGCCCACCGACAACGGACACAAGGCTACAGTGCCCATGTACATCCGCAAATCCCAGTTCCGCCTGCCCTTCAAGGCCACAAACCCAGTCCTAATGATCGGACCTGGTACTGGTATCGCACCCTTCATTGGCTTCATTCAGGAGCGAGGCTGGCTCAAAGAGCAAGGTAGGAGTCATGGACTTCTGCTGTTATGTGCTTATTACAATCAGATACAATGGATTTTTTTTTTAAAAATTATCAAAACGTTGGTAAAAAAATAATAAATATGAAAGGAGATTGATTTTTTTTTTCAAGGCAAGGGAGGCTGAGACATGTATTCAAAATCAACGCAACAACTCAAGTAATCGTATTTAACTTTTGTTCTAATTGATTTGCTTACTATGTGCATAAATCAGATGCATGATATAAAGTATATTGTTTCTGTTTTCCATATTTTTCTTTCATACACAGTAGCCCAGGTGAGTTTTAAACACTGCACGAATGTTAGCTACTAAAGTCACTGAGTTAAAGGAATAGTTCACTTAAAAATTAAAATTCTGTCATCATTTACATTTTCATTTCCTCGCCATCAAGTTGTTTCAAACCCGTATGAACACAAAGGTTGATGGACCCCATTGACTTCCAAAGTAGGAAAAAAAATAGCATGGAAGTCAATGGGGTCCATCAACTGTCTGGTTACCCACATTCTCCAAAATATCTTCCTTTGTGTTCACACAGGTTTGAAACAACTTGAGGGAGAGTAAATGACAACCGAATTTTCATTTTTAAGTGAACTATTCCTTTAAGAGCAGTGAGTGATTTATTTTCTCGTCTTGTTTGGTTATCTGATTAACGTCTATGACACAGACGGCAGCTGTTGTACGAGTTTACCTAGTGCTCGGATCTAATGCTATTACAGGTTAATAATTGCATTACTTTCACAGTAATTTCACATCAGGACTTGTCTTGTATCTTTTAACTTCACTCTCAGAAATGTTTAGTTTTTCTGGTCAAGCTTTTGCATTTGTTCTTGAAATGATAATTTAAGTTTGTCCCAGACGTTGATATAAAAACACAATACATTTGTACTCTACAAAAAGGTACAGTACAGTCTAGGTGTGATATGAAGAGTTCACAGGTTCCTGGGTCACGTCCTGATCTTAGAGAGAAGCCCTAAAATAACAATAATAATATAAAAAAGCGTTACCTGTTGAATATTGCAGTATATCATTGTAATGATTCACATTTACCAGTTTCATTTACAATGCCCGTAATAGAATTGCATTGGTAGCCATGACAGATTCATATATACTTGTTTAACAAATATATTTATTTACATATATTAAGAGCATAAATATAACCATTTGTTTTGTAGGGACATGGTATCTTTTTTATGTACTTTTTATAGTTGTGTATCATTGGGGAATGCATTACAATATTGCATTACTTCCTAAAAAAGTAACTAGTTTTGTTACTTAGTTGTTGTTTTTTTTGGAGAGTAATGTGATGTTTATCTATTTGTCAGCAGCAAAGAAATTGGTTAATAAAGTGAGATTATATACATAAAGTATATTTGTGTAATTTAACATTTGATTATTTAACATATTTAATTTGCAGGTTTGCATAATCTGAGTTTACATATCAGTGTTTTTATTCATTTTAAGAAATCCTGAATCTGTTTTTGTGCAAGAGTTCACATTTAGTGTAGAACTACAATAATCATCATGTTTACACAGCGCACACAACATCTCTGCACTTACTCCTGCTTTCTCTCGACATGGGGACAGGAGAGCTGGAAATCAATACATTTGAAAATTTTTAAAGTAATATGTTACATTACTAGTTACTTGAAAAAAGTAATCAGATTGTGTATCTGGCGCTACTTGTAATGTGTTACTCCAACACTGATTGGGACTATTAGGTCCCGCTACACTACACTAGTATCAAAAACAATGGGAAGTTATGTGCAAATCCCTACTTTTGTAACCCTCATGCAATCAATATCTTGATTTCCCACTTGTAGGTAAGGAAGTTGGAGAGACAGAGTTGTACTTTGGCTGTCGTCACAAGAACGAGGACTTTCTGTACCAAGAGGAGCTCGAGGAGTTTGAGAAGACTGGCGTTCTGACGGCACTCAATGTAGCTTTTTCCAGAGACCAGGCACAGAAGGTACAGTAACACACACACACACACACACACCTCTGCAGTTATTTTAACCCACTCTCAAATATGTCTCCCTAATAAACTTTGGTAACATTATGTTTGTAATTGAGAGCCAAAATAGAAAACAGAATCCGCACTTCCTCTCTGAACTCATCTTATATTTAATCAAAAACTGTAAAAGTCATGGCATTAATACATTTATGAATGAATCACAGGAAAAGAGAGAGCTGTTCTGTTTTTATAAATTGTTTAACCATTCTCTGCATTACTTACTTTATTTGTATTTTCACCCAGGTGTATGTGCAACATCTCCTGAAGAACAACAAGGAGACTATTTGGAAACTAATCCACACAGACAATGCCCACATCTACATCTGTGGGTGCGTACATTTCAGAACTAGTCCCAAAAATCAAAAACATGTTGAGACATTATGAGACAGAGGCATCCCTGAAACTGTTGTAATGTTGCCCATGATTTTGCTCCCGCAGAGACGCCCGAAACATGGCTCGGGACGTGCAGAACGCCTTCTACGAGATCGCAGAGGAGCTGGGAGGAATGAGCCGCGCTCAAGCTGTAGATTACATCAAGAAACTGATGACTAAAGGACGCTATTCACAGGACGTCTGGAGTTAAAGCACCATTCCTGTTCTCTACATTCCTGATGTTCTGATGATTTTATAAGGAAGAGTTTATATGTGTTTGCTATTGTCATTCTGACATGTTTGTCTAAGAAAAGAAAACACTGACACACATTCCCTCATTCTAAAGTGAATGATGTAAAAAAAAAATTGTATTAAAAAAATGTTATAGACTGTGTAGAATTACGATTTTAACGTACTAATCAAACACAAGTTATGCATGGAACTTTGTAATCAAATACGTGGTATGGGTTTTAAGCATGAAGAAACTTTAACTCACTGAAAAACGGTTCTTCGTGGAGTGAGATTTTGAATGATATTTGATGATTTTCTTAATTATAAAAATAATCTTAGGTCTTAGTTAATTTCTGAAATATTTTGGAAACCTTAGAGGTCATTAACAGTGCAAACATGCAGTTGTACTGTGAAGGTGGATCACTTTTTTTTTTTTTTTTTTGTAGTTCTGTAAAGCATTTCAATGTCTTTTTTTCTTGTCTCACCTTTTTTAAAATTATCGCTAAATATGAATGTAACCATTTCAAACTGGATAACCCTCACAGATTTAATTAATCCTTGAAGTGCCAGAAATGCTCAACCCGCTTCTTTTCTCATGATGCCACAGGTAACGACTACACTAGACGTAACAGACTTACTCATTGTATCTATAAGAGAGTGTGTGTGAATGCTGAGACACAGACAAGGGAACAAATGCTGGTCTGAGGAACTGATTTGTCAAGCTCTTGTGCCTTATTTACTGTAGTTTGCATTTTCATTAGTGGGACTTGAAGACCAGCATTGCTGCTGAAAACTTTACTATTTTGGGAGATGGTATAATTCTATAAGTTGAAGTAGTAGTTGTTTTTTGGGCAGGACCTCATCAAGTTTTATATGCAACTATTGTTTCCAGTACATTACAACTTTTTAGGGATATCTTTGTAATGATTAAATTTCAATTTAACATCACCTTTGTCCTTAACCCATTTGTGTTCACTTTCACCTGTCTGATTTAAACCTCTACATGTAAGGACAGTTTAGTTGTCTATAATCTTAGAGGTAGTTTGCCTATTATAAAGGTGAAAAGTTTGGACACACCTACTTATTCATTATAATAATAATTTTATTATTAAAAGTCGTCAACACTAACATCTGTGGAAGTGGGAAGTATGGAGTGAAGAAAAATGTTCATCTTAGCTAATTTTATTTGTTTGGTACAATTGTTGAGTTTCGCATGCTGAAAGTTGTGTGACACAATTAAAGTCAATTGAAATTTGTTCAGGTCAATTTGTAAAGAAAGACTACACGCCGCACATAATTCAAACGCGCATACCTATAGACTGAACACGTAATACGCATGTGCAAGCCGTCTGCGTTTTCACAGGTTTGCGTTTTTAAAGCTTGCGCAGAGAAAAAAAAACACACACACATATATATATTCTTTTTCTTCAACGCTTGCACCTTGGAAACTATTTCAAGGTTTGCGTTCTCGAGCCACCAGGCACTGTTGTTGTTTAAATTATTCAGTTGTTAGCGGTGTAAGCTATAACTAATGATCTTTTGCGACGGAAGTGAATCAATCAAAACTACCTTTAGCTGGACAATAACTTTATTCTAGAGCTGCTGTAAAGCCAAAACAATCCCTGTTACTTTAATTTCCTATTATCACTGTAAAGATGCTTTAAAACAGTCCATATTGTTAAAAGTGCTACATAAATGAAGGTGACTTGACTTAAATGATATTGTCATGAGGAGGATTATATCAACTCCATTAATAGTGTGATGTTTTTGATAACAATACATTGTCAAATTTAGATTAGTTAATAATGTAGTTCGAAGATAGATCACTTTTAAAAAAGGCAACCTATTATTTCACTTCCTATGAAAACACAAATAAAAATTCTTCAAACGCCATTACACTGATAGAAATAATGTGTGTGTGTGTGTGTGGGGGTAGGCTTTACAGTGCAGGATTAAAACTGAAACATTCACAGATGCTTCAAAGAGCAGGTGGAGACTGTTCCGCTGTCCTAAGTTAAAGACCCACTGATGTTCCTTGAAACTACCGGTAAACGTGTTTTTCAATGTGGTGACGTAACTTCACGGAAACAGGAAGACAGGGCGGGGCATATTGAGCAGCTCCTCCCCTTTTGAAAATAGCCAATAGCGTTTCAGCTGTGAGCTGGGCCAGAGCTTGAGCTTGATAAAGCCACATTTGACAGCCACTGTTTAATAGATTCCCCCTTTGGATTTAATATGAAACTGTTACTAAACCAAAACAGTGATGATAATCATGCTGGGGATGTGTAGTTTGAAAAGTGTAGTTTGTGTAGATGTGTCGTTTTGAAATGTATGTTGGTGCATGCATAGTCAAAACACCTTTATTTATATAGCACTTTTTACAAGATTGTTTCCAAGCAGCTTTACAGAGATAACAGGAAAATAATGCAACAGAGTAATAATGCAACAGAGAAGAAAATGGCGTCACAGTCCAGCTCAAATCTGACCTCTGACCTGTAATGCTGCTTGAATCATAATCATACACTGTTCATTCGTTGGCCAGAGGAGAACTGCTCTGGATTTTTTATAGAGGTTGTCTGAGAAAAACACAGACATGTTAGATTCGGATTATTACTTGTTTGAAATTGAACTATGACATCATATGGACATGAAATTCATCTACATTTAAATGATCTCTTGTGGCTGTTGTGGTTCGTGGTCATAGCGGCACCAACTGTGCAGTACATGTGGTGTATTCAAACTACCAAAAGACTTTGACATAGTCCTTTTGTGTTTACCCGTTTTAAATGCCTATTTCACGCAGTGCGCAGGTGTCCTGAAGCCATATATATATATTATATATTATATATAACTTTTTTCCATGAACTGAACAGTTTCACTCTGGGTCGTTTGCTCTTTAGCAACACGGATTAAGCTGTCACCGGCCGCGTGCTGCTTTATGTCGGACAGTCCAGTTTGAGTATTTATTAATAATTCTATATCTATAAATCTCTAGACACAGACCCTCTAGTAGTGTCTTACGGGCGGAGATCGGCATGTTTAAAACGAGCAAGTTACTGCGCGTGACCTCGTCGCTAGGGAAACAAGGACGCTAAGACGCAATCATGCACAAATGAGCATTTCTGCTATTTCTTGTTTTGTTTATATTTTGTTTATATTCTCTCTACACTGTAAATACATTATGTATCCCGTATAGGTACAAATGACCTAGACATTTTGCGGGACAAAATCACTTCTCTTTTAAAAACGGGACGATCCCCGTGTTGGGCGGGTGACCTAGACATAGACCTTAGGCATTTTAACCTTATGAAAACAGTAACATTATTTACGTGAAAACTAATGAAGTAAGCGCGATCATACCGTGACGTCACACAACCCTGGTGGAAATCACGTGACAGAAAAGGCGCAAAGTTTATACCACTTTTCAACAAACAGGGGTCTTTATCCAAATACATGTTGACAAAATATATGTTATAACGTTATGTTTTCACTTAATCTATTAGCATTTTCACAATAAATTGCGCTTAATAACATTTTCTGCAGTGTTTCTTATGTTATATGTTCCAAATAAATGGATTAATCCACACGTTCCCGCTAAGTAGAAGGTACTATCCGGTCTCAGGTCAAAGTTCATAAGAGCTGCAGTGCGCGTTTCTCTCGTGCCGGGTTTTTAATTTCTTATTTTTGGAATAGGTGGTCAGTTCATTTTATTTCCTCCAGAAAGATGGCCTCAGGTATTTTTTTTAAACAATATCTAAAATATCTAAAATAGCTCATACAACGCTATAATTGTTATTTATTCCTTTGCTGTTCTATGTTGTGAGACATAAAGGACAATTAGCGCAGCACGATTAGCATTAGCGGCTAAATGGCCGACGCGGGATTTGCCATTGTTTAAATGTAAAACAACATTGACGACATAAACTATAAGACTATTTAAATAAACAGTTATATGTTCAATTATACACAACGAGCTGGCTGGTGGGTTAATGTGAGACTGTGGATGGGCGTTTAGCCTCCATGCTCATGGTGCGGCGTGGTGTGATTGTTAGCATAGCATTTTACTGATGATTACATACGCTACTATCTAAGCGTTCAATTGACGTTTGAATGAAACTCATTTTAAACCTTTTCGATGCAGTGCTGTTTACACTTCTTATTTTCTGCCTAATTGTGTATTTCTGTTCGTAGATTCAGGCTACGGTCAGCCTGGCGCTCAACAAAGGTAAGTGATATTTACCACACACACAGTAAAAGTACTAATAATTAATCTAAGTAAGATTTATATATGTAAATGTGGTGATAAGATTTTCAAATCTTAGTCTTTCGCAAGATTGAGTCATTAGTCCGTGAAGATTAAATCTGGTACCATCATATTCTCCAAATTTGTTGTTTGTTTCAGTATGTGTAATTTTTGTTTCTGCTTTTTTGAACAGTTACGGATCTTATGGTGGAGCCCAAGGCTTTCAAAGTGGACAGGTAATGCTTGATCATGTGACTGTTGTTAATATGCATCTTCATAGTGTTGTAGATTGTATTGATTTTATTATTTATTTTCCAGCAGGCGTATGGTCAGGGGAATGGAAGTGGCTCTTACAGTGGACAGAGCTTCAGTGGTTACGGACAGGCTGGTGGTGTGTGATCTTTAAAGTGATTAGAATGAACCTCTCCATTAAAGATGGCTGGTGTGTAACTGTCTTGTTTCCCCACAGGAGAGAGTTATGGCCAGTCGTCTCAGGGATACTCCTCTGCTGGCTACAGTCAGCCTCAGCCGGGCCTGGACAGCTACGGTCAACAGGCTTCATCTGAAGCCTCTCCTGGGTGAGAGATCAGACCTCTCCATTACACACACCTCATATCTCTCAAGCCTAAGTTGGCATTGCTCATGACATGCGAGTATGTTTATGCCAACCCTCTACAATGCGAGTAAATTTCACATTGGGCGACTAAATAACTTTTATCATCAGCCATTGGCAAATAAATTAATAGATTTTACTCGCCAGTGTGTGTTAGATGCCAAGTGTAAGTTTAGCATAGATATATTTTCACTCACTGAACACTGAGTGCTTGAGTTTCACTCTTCGCCAAGCGATCTGTACTAGTATTTCAAATTCAGCTCAGCGTACGTGTGTTTGAAGTACCATAAACTCTAGTGTGAAGGCGTGTGACTCGCCGTCGTGTTTCTCACACCCAGAGAGTCTTGCATGCCACACAAAATCAATGCGCTACATCTAATACGTTTGTATTTTCCTGTCAAAATAACGGTTCATCTGGAATTATTCAGGTTTTAAAAACAAGCAGAAGATATGGCGTCTCATTGAATGGCAGTCGTCCCTGTTCTTAATTTCAGCAAATCAGCTCGAGCGAACACTGACAACGTGATTAACATTCATGAACCCAGCACCTCATGTGTTGTGTATCGTCATTATTAGTAGTAGGATTATTAACTTTCAATAATAATTTATCAATTACTATTGTCTTTTTTTTTTTTTTTTACAGAAACACTGAATAACCAACAATATCTTAAGCACCATCACCAGTCCGAAGTTCAGTTAAAATTATCAAATATTAGTTCTAATTACTAAAGTTCTATCATTAAATAATGCTTGATTGACTGATTTTGAGTGTACATTTAGATATTTAAAAAGCTGTGCCATTTTATAAAGATAAAAAGATATCAGTCTGAGTAACCAAAAAAAAGACTAGCCTATGGCGATTCTATTGCCACGGTCTGCGTAGGGGTTATGCGTATCAGAAAATAGCTTATCACAAACCTCATTGGTCCTCGTGTGTCAAGCGTGATTCTGTGGTTTTTGTTTTGCTGCCTTTGTGCTGCAAAGATGATAATGTTCAAGGAGGCACACTATAGAAATATTGTCTTAAACTGGATATTTAAATGTTTACACTTGTTACAATTTTGGCCCTCCCCTAAAGCCAAGTTAGTGCTTCATAAAGTGAATTTTTTTTATTTAAATGAGTCAAATGGGCTTCTTAAACAACTATAACCTTTTTACATTTAGCAAAACAATTATAACCGTTTATTAATTTTTAGATTTAGTACTAGCCTTTTTTCAGTGTTAACAAGGCTCCTGATGCACTGGAAAAGCCATATGTTTACCCACACCAACTTGTGAACTCTTCCCTCATCCTCTCACTGCAGGTATGGTGAGAAGTCGTACGGGCAGCCTCGGTCCTTCGGTCAGCCGGCTGCGGCGGGTGTCGGTGGAGGAGCGTACGGGCAGTCCAGTGCCTCCTATGGGAGCTCTCAAGGTGGATATGAGCGCCGTAATGATGGTAATTGTTCTGTGATGTACTGCGATGTGATTTTGATCCAATCTGGCCTACAAATAAGGAAAAAAACACAATTTTATTATTATATATTGCGTCCATGAGTTTAACCTGTCAGCATTTGTGTCCAGCATAATCTCTGAATACATTTAGGCCCGGTCTCACAGACAAGGCTTAGACTAAGCCAGGATTAGGCCTTAGTTTAATTAGGACATTTAAGTAGCTTTTATAATCGTGGTTTAGGAAAAAAAAAAACATTGCTGATGTGGATCTTGAGACAAAACGATGGCTCTGATATATTTTAAGATATGTCAATGCAAGTTGCTTTCAGTTAAAACAGCTCAAACATGCATTTTAGTCGTGACTAGCTTAAGCCTTGTCTGTGAAACCGGGTTGTTGGAATACGGTTTACTGCTAACTGAATATTCAGCGTATAGTAAGTTCTGTAGCTGTCGAGACTCAAGCAAACACTTATACAAATGTAGCCATCATTCCCGCTCTTACTGATAAATCATATACGTTTAAAAGTGTTTTTTATATATATATATATATATATATATATATATATGCACAGTTAGAGTCGGAATCAAGGCTTCGTCTGGATTTTTGCAATGCATGAGGAGCAGTTCCACAACATTTTAAGATGAAGAGGCGTTCTTTAGATTTCAGCTCCGATGGGTAATGTGCGCACGTACCGAATCAGACACTCACGCTTTTTATGTAACACATTTCCCGTAATTAATTGAGACTGCTTGGTTTCGGATTCCTTCCTCACCTCAACCGATCTGCTCCAGAGTTCGTCTTCAGTCGGGCTGAGATCATGCGATCTCGGAGCAGTTGTTTTGGCGTGTATTCGAGCGCTTGCCGTCGTCATGTGTGTCTAACCGAGTTAAGGGAGAAACCGCTCCAGGTGCCAAATCAAACGCTCTGAACAAGCCAGGTGTGAAAGCGCCCTTAAACAGCCCTCCTCCCCCAGGTGAGGCACGCAGGTATGGCGATGACGGAGGCTCCGACAGGACCGAGGGCTACAGGGGCCGAGGACGTGGGGGTTTTGACCGGGGTGGTTATGACCGCGGAGGCTTCGACAGAGGTGGCCGAGGAGGCCCACCCTCCGGTATGGGGTAAGTGTGCCCACCCCAGAAGGTATTACTGCACTCGGATGAAAAACATGCTATTAGACCTGAAAGCTGTTGATAAGATTTTAATTGTAACTTATTTTTTAAATTTTGGATATGGATAACTTATTTGAGAATTAAGTTTGTTCTACAAAAGGTGCTTCCACTGTACTTTATTATTTGAAGTGGTTGTACTTAGGGATGTTCCGATCCACAGCATCGGTATCGTGCCGATACTGGCCCAGAACGCTAGATCGGAGGGGAGAAAAAATATGATCCGATACCTATCCAACAATGCTTGAATATAGCATTTCCCTTGCTGCGACATTAAGCCGCGCATATTGGTTGGTTTTGCCATCTATTTTGCAGGCAAAAAATGGGTTTGGGCGGGTGGATAAACATTGGGCTGGTTTCGGATCAGTTCGGCGGGTTTTTGTAGCCGAAACACCGGCACTTCAGATCCTTCTTCCGGCGACCCTCTGTTCAGCAGGCAGTAGTCTGTCTCACTCACTCACTCACTCTCACACACACACACACACACACACACACACACACACCTCTGGCTGACGTGCCCTCTAAACTCACAACAGACACTCCATCCCACTACCTTCGGTGTACTATAAACACGGTTTTGCAATCTGTCTCCTCAGTTTATAAACCGTAGGCTGTAAACTGTATGCTACACAAGATTTTGACGCATAGCCTAGCAAGTGTGTGTGCAGAGTGTGTAGCGCGCACTGCATGGACGGAGCGCGGGCGCGAACACTTCCGGTTTCCTTTCAACAGTGGAAACAACTTAAAATACTCATTTCTGGTCATACAGAAAATAACTTATTTATGTATAACTTACGTCAATATTTATTTTTTGCGCAGCTTTTGGTGTGCATACAGTTCAAATTAAAATATTTGTGTTCAACTTTGCGTTTTAAAAGTACAACAACCGTTAATTTTTCGTTTTACGGGTAAAAAAGGAAAAACGAATGGACGCAAAAGCACACGGATCAATGGGTAATTTTAAAGCTTTTTAATTTTAAATGATTAACTTTAAACCTGTTGGTAGCTTTAAGTAGCCTACTGAAGTAGCCTGCCTGCCTGTATTTTGTCCTGTTTGAATAAAGGGTGGCAGTCTTTCATAATCAACTGTTGTTGTGGACTATATACTGGAGAAGTATTTGTTCTCCATTTGAGTGAGATGTTTTTAGGTTGCTAATTGAGCAAAGTGCTTCCATATATTTTATTAGGCCTAGTATTAGTTCAAGAATAAAATAGAATAAAATAAAAATATCGGATTAATATCGGTATCGCAAATAGCCAAAGCTGCGGCATCGGAAGTGAAAAAGTGGTATCGGGACATCCCTAGTTGTACTACTACTAGTGGTTGGACAACACCATCTGTTTGTTTCTCTGAAGTGACGCTCCACCCAAAATAATGTTGTCAACTAATTGCAGTTAGTAGTTGGATGCTTTATTATAAATAGCTTATAGGCTACAGTAGCCAGGTTTCTCCATGTGTAGTGCATATTTATGCATAAAGCATCACATTCACATACAGGACATGTTATAGCTCAAAACACACAGCAAATGATATGCGTAACTGGCACATCTATGGATATTTGCCCTCAAGGTTTCATCTGCTCTTGAATTGGCGAGATCTTAAAAGTCTGACTTTTGTTAGACTGAGCTGAGAATTTAAACCGAGAATTGCAAAGCTAATTATGGTAAAATATTGTTTGTGTAGGACTCAAGCACAGCCCTGCCTCTTACACTTTTTCAAGGCCAAATTAATTGGTTGGTTTCCCTTAAATTAAATGCTAATTCTGGAAGGAAAAAAAACCTGAATTTGCCCATTGTTATCCACTGAAGCTGATTGGATGATTGGGAACCTGGTCGAATACCAGTTAATTTAATGCTCACTTCTCCTGGTCTCCATTGCTCCAATCACCTTTTTTTTCCCTCCTTCCCTTTGGGAGAGTTTTCACATTGGAAGGTTCAGCTACAAGGAGCAATTCTCAGTCACTCCACATGAATCGCTGTCTGTACGGTGTTGTTTCTTTTTGTGTTAACTGGTCTACATTTTATACTACAGGTATCAAAGTGAGTGAAATTAAAGTTGGACCACAGCCATTGGAGCTCATAAGCACTCATAATGGAAGACAATGTGTGCTCGTCTACACGAGTGCCACAACTGTTAGACGCTCAAATCTTAGTTTTGTTTCTTGAAAAAATGAAAGAGGGAGCAGGGAGGTTGTCCTCCGTGCTCTGCTCTGGTTTTAGTTACATCTCCGTCTCAATTCAGAGTGCATCAAATCTTGAAGTTAATCCAAAACCATTCTAATTTGAAAGAGGCTTGCCTTTTGGTTTCAATTTGAAATGTTTCATGTACATTTGGCCCATCATCCTTAACCAAACTGTCAATGGGAGCCGTTTCCTCCTCAGTAGTAAACCATGGCATGAATACTGATAAAGAGGGAGCCTTGCGCTCCCAGGTTTCAACAAAGGAAAGCCATCATATCTTCAATTTTTCCTCTGCAGTGGTGGTGACCGTGGTGGCTACAAAAATTACGGTGGTAAGTGATGAGCATCAGAACTGTCTCAGTGGGGGAAAAGAAATAAGAAATACAGAAAGATTAGCTGGCAAATGAACTCTTGAGCCTCCTTGTTATGTCAACCCAAAGGAACATCATTATTGCTGTCCTCTCTGGTAATACTCTTGTGGGATAAAGTCTAACAACTACCCAGCTTTACTTTTGTAAAATGGTATCTTTGCATGAGGAAATTGAATTAAATGTCAGTCTTCTGGATGCCACCTGCACATGGTGAAGAAGAAACATGATTTAGATCAATACTTGGATTTATTTTTGCTAGACACACAGAAATTTGTCCTGGTCTACAAAGGTCTTGGAAAAATGGTTCAGCAATTTTGGACACTGGTGCATAGCTTAAACTGTCACTGTAAAGGTCAAATCTACATAGCAAAGCAGTTTGGTTTTATTTTATTTTATTCATAGACTTTGTATTGAAATAAGGGTTCATGACATAAGTTCTCAAAGGTGTGTTTCTCTTTCGTGTCTTGTTGTTTTCCAGGACCCAGAGACTATGGTCAAAAGGATGATGGAGGTAAGTGCGAATGTCTCACTCATGAAAGCATTTCACCCTGAATTCAGAAGTGAGAGAACATTAGAGAGAGAATCTAGTGGTTTTATTTGAGTTGGCATGAAGGTAGTGGAAGTTAGCCTGGTGTGTAAATGTACTGTAATGGTGTCATGACTCCAATATGAAGGTATGCTCTTAATTACAGATGGCGATCAGGATAACTCGGACAATAATACCATCTTTGTCCAAGGTCTTGGAGAAGAGGTCACCACTCAGGAAGTGGGGGACTTCTTCAAGCAAATCGGGATCATAAAGGCAAGTTCACGCACCGGAAGGTTATGCTGGGCCCCGTGAAATCAGTTCATTTTCCCCCTAAAGTATGTTTTTCTTTTTGTCCAAATTGGTGTTTTTATTTAATTTAATTTCTCGACTCAGTTTTAAATTTTAGTTATCAAAAATAATTAATGAAAGTCTTAACTTAGAGTGTAGAGGGTGTTTTTAATTATTTTTTCTGGATTACATTTTAATCGTTCAATTTATATTGATCAAGCATGTCTAATCAATTGAATTCAGAAAACTTGAACAGCTTAATTTATTATTTTACAATAATTGGGCCCTATGAAATGTCTTAGTGTCAGTTTTTCTGGATTTGATTAAATACATATTAATTGTCAATGTTAGTCAGTATAAAGAATTAGGTAGTAAGTAAAATAATGTTAAATATAAAATTGAATGTCCCCAACTAAGCAAGCCAAAGGCGTCAACACGATTTACCTTCTACTGTACAATAAAGATATAGTGCATGTATGTCAAGTTAAACCAGGCTTTGTGGGTGGGTAGTCAAGACGTTTTGAGTTTGAGTTTATGAACTTCATCTGACGTTTTGTCACACGCACACATAGTAACACGGCAGATGCTGAAAACACTGCAAGTGTCAAAACCATGCCATTCATGATCATGCACACTTCATATTTAAATGTTATATTAAATGTCTTTTTGCTGTGTAAAATTCACGGACTTGTACATGTTGCGATTTTTTTTTTTTTTTTTTTTTTTTTTTTTTTTTTTTTTTTTTTTTTTTTTTTTTTTTTTTTTTTTTAAGTGTACAACCCTCATTTATTCATCCATGTTGAAGAACCCTGATTCACAGTTGCTTTATCTTCTCTAACTAATGTCTTCAACAGCTCAATAAGAAGACTGGCCTTCCCATGATCAATCTGTACACGGATAAAGCCACTGGACGATTGAAGGGTGAAGCCACAGTCTCCTTTGACGATCCCCCCTCAGCCAAAGCTGCCATTGATTGGTTTGATGGTAAGAAGCATCCATGCTGTCTCTTTGACTGATAGCCCCAAAATCACTTTTCACAATGCGGTTTTGTTTTCCTGGAAAATAGGAAAGGAGTTTAAGGGAAGACCCATCAAGGTGTCGTTTGCTACGAGAAGGGCAGAGTTCACCCAGAGAGGAGGCGGCCGAGGAGGAGGTGGAGGCGGCGGTGGCGGCGGCGGCCGCGGGGGTGTGTGTCGCACATCTGCACTATTCATCGTCACACACAACCAGTTTGATCTTTTAGGCCCGTTAGGATTGAAACAAGGGTTATGCTAATTATTAGGGGTGTAACGATACCCTCATGTCACGATTCAATACTTATTACGATATTGAACTCACGATATTTCGATATTCCATCAAAATGCTAAATTTGGTTGTCATTATTGTCCCGTGTTTTGGGTTTCCAGCACCAAGTCCAAGCCTATTCATTTACACACACAGAGACACCAGAATACAAATATTCATGATTCTGAAGCTGAAAACAGAATTATTTTAGACTAATGCTTGCGCTCTGTCACTGACTAGATCTATTTAAAATAATGTAGAACACTTTTTACTGGTAACATCAGACATTTGGCATTATCAGGACACACTAATATTCCCCAATTGCATTAGTAAACATTATATTCAACATTATATGTAATAGTTTAATGTAGTACTGACACACCTCTAAATGTTAATTTTTACACGCACAGTGATTTTCATTTTGGTGAACTATCCACAATTCATATTGTCCCTTTCCACGATACACATTGTTGAATTTTTGTTGTGATATATTGACATACCAGTAATTATTCTTTGCTGCTTTGTGCTTAGGTTTCCGAGGCAGAGGTGGCTTTGGTGGGGGTCCCTCGTTTGATGTCAGGGGAGGAGACTGGCCTTGTCCCAACAGGTTTGCACCATGTAGTCATTTGTGCATTTGTTTTTAAGAGGAATATGTCAGATGGTGTTCATTTATAAGCCTCTTTTTGCAGCTCTTGTGGAAACATGAACTTTGCCAGAAGATACGAATGCAACAAGTGTGGAACTCCTAAACCTGAAGGCAGCGATAGTTATGGAGGTGGTAAGTTTAATGCATGGACACTACGCCCATATCTCTTTGCAGTCTGACATCACCCGTAGGTTTCTGAAGCGTCACTCTCAGAATAATAGTGTGCAGGGAGGCGAATTAGCTGAGGTGACGCTAGCAGACAAACAGCTAGTAGTGACATCAGCGGCAATTCACCTGTCACTCAAGAGGCAACCACGCCCTTAATTATGCAGAACTTTAAGTCTTAATATAATTTAAACGGATGAGTTGTTAAATTCACCCCCCTCAAAGTTCTCATGAAGGGCAAAATTAGCTATATAGACCAAAACCACTTTTTGTACCAGGCTGTAAACATGTATTTTCCTGCTGTAAAGTTGGGCGTTTTAACATGGGGGTCTATGGGATTAACTCTCTTTTAGAGCCTGTCTCTAGTGGCCAGTCGATGAATTGCAGTTTAAGTCACTTCCGTGTGGGTTTCTCGAGAGTTGGGAAGGCTGTCGCTTGGTTTAATAAAACATTTGACCAATAGAGGATGCGATTTGCCCCAACTCTTCTGAAATGGCTTGTGAATGGCAAGCAGAAATCAACCACAGCGCTTGTGTTCATGCTGCCGCCCACTCTTCCCAGAGCGCGGAGGTCGGGGCGGGTACGGAGGCGACCGCGGGGACCGTGGCGGGTACAGAGGGGGCCGAGGCGGGGGTTTCCGGGGTGGAGACCGCGGAGGCTACGGTGGAGGAGGATACAAGGCTGGCGGAAGGTAAAGAGAACTCCTCAACGCTACAGTCAGTCGTAATCCAGCATGAATGATGTGTGACGTGTGTAATATTCTCCATCCTCAAGGGGAGACCACAGAGAAGAGAGACGCGGCCGGCCATACTGAAGACTGTGGATCCCAGACCATTGTTGATTGGGGTGTGGGGGGGGGGTTAGGGGAGAGGTTTGTGTCCGCATACCTTTCTGTTGCATGAGCGTCCTGCATATACTGTTTGAGCAGTTTTCCCATAAATGTTGAATCTACTGCGAGGAGCTGAAGGAGGCCGAGTGAGGGAGCGAGATGAATTTGTTCTCTGATCCGCCACTTTTCTAAACCTTCAGTCCTGTAAGGAAATGGCAAAACTGGCCACAGATCAGCTTTAAAGGATGATTTTGCTCTAGGTGAAGGGGGTGGGGCCAAATGTTATTTTTGTTACTTTTAATTTCCTGAATTGTTGAATCCGGCATTTAGTGTGTGATAGATTTGTGAAATGCTTATTGTTTTGTAAAAATCAATCAACACAAACTGTTTTACTTGTTTCTTTTTTTTTTCTTTTTGCAAAAAATATTAAACACCCTTTTGATCTTAATGTACTTGTTTCTGTGTGTTTTTTTTAGTACATATATTTTTAAGTCAAAACACATATAACTACCTAATAGCAGTGGTTTAAAAGGCCTGTGAAAGCAGAATGGTTTAAAATATATTATATGCTAATCATAACTGATTAAATGTATAATTATTTACAAAGACCTGTCACTGTTTTGTTGAATAAGAGCTAGTGAAACCTACTAAGTGCACATTTGAATCACTTTGATATAAATGAGGAAATGAAACAATACAATACAAATTGAGTGTATTCGAGCCATAGACGACATGCTAGCTTCAGTTTAAAATTGGCATGAAATCAATTTTCTTGAAGTTCTGCTGCCAAATATTAACAGATTATGTGTTACTTTTTTGGGTAGTATTAAAAAAAAATGTTTTGCTTTAACAGATTTTCCTATGAATTTGAAAAAGTGAATTTGTATCTTAAATTCAAAATTTTATGGCCTATAGAATTAATGCAATTTAAGGCCGTTAAGATCTTTTAAAGACTTGAAAGCCTCCACAGCCGGTTTAATACCAATAACCCTACCATAAACAACTCAGGTTGTTAGCCAATAGCCAGGTCTGCTATCCACCTTTAACGCAAGTGTGTAGCCTAAATAGGGATATATAACTAACCTTTTGATATTTAAACTATTTTGATTTAAGGACTTGAATATACAGGTCCTTCTCAAAAAAATTGCATATTTTCATAAAGTTCATTATTTTCCATAATGTAATGATAAAAATTTAACTTTAATATATTTTAGATTCATTGCACACCAACTGAAATATTTCAGGTCTTTTATTGTTTTAATACTGATGATTTTGGATTACAGCTCATGAAAACCCTAAATTTCCTGCACACGCCTGTGCACGGTGGCTCTGGATGTTTCTAATCCAGACTCAGTCCACTGCTTCCGCAGGTCCCCCAAGGTCTGGAATCGGTCCTTCTCCACAGTCTTCCTCAGGGTCCGGTCACCTCTTCTCGTTGTGCAGCGTTTTTTGCCACACTTTTTCCTTTCCACAGACTTCCCACTGAGGTGCCTTGATACAGCACTCTGGGAACAGCCTATTTGTTCTGAAATTTCTTTCTGTGTCTTACCCTGTTGCTTGAGGGTGTCAATGATGGCCTTCTGGACAGCATTCAGGTCGGCAGTCTTACCCATGATTGCGGTTTTGAGTAATGAAACAGGCTGGGAGTTTTTAAAAGCCTCAGGAATCTTTTGCAGGTGTTTAGAGTTAATTAGTTGATTCAGATGATTAGGTTAATAGCTCGTTTAGAGACCCTTTTCATGATATGCTAATTTTTTGAGATAGGAATTTTGGGTTTTCATGAGCTGTATGCCAAAATCATCAGTATTAAAACAATAAAAGACCTGAAATATTTCAGTTGGTGTGCAATGAATCTAAAATATATGAAAGTTAAATTTTTATCATTACATTATGGAAAATAATGAACTTTATAACAATATGCTAATTTTTTGCGAAGGACCTGTATTACAAATAAATGAACATAAATTGATAATTGTTGAAAATATTAGCATTTATGTAAATAAAATTAACATGTAAATTCCATCGTTTGGTGAATGTCAGTAAAGGATGTACACACATCTTTGTGTTGCTTAAACAAAATTTTACTAATGCTTATCCATAAAGGCAACAGAAACAAAACAAACAAAAGACTGTTCCTGTTATCTCTGTAAAGCTGCTTTGTATAAAGCGCTATATAAATAAAGGTGACGACTTGAAAAGCCACAGCTGATCACAAAGGGAGTTATTATGACCCTGTAATACTACATCCTCTAAACATCACCAGACACCATGCTAAATACCAAACGCATTGTCCACAAACATTATATAGGAAGAAAAAATATACTGTAAATAAACATAAGTAACAAAATGATATATTTATTTGCTCCAACACAAATAATATTATGACCTGGTTACAAATCAAGAAAATATATTTTGTTATTTCTGTTGTCGTTCTTTTTTACATTTGACAAATTAATTCCAAACAAAACATTTTCCCAAATTTTTGTTCAATGTATACATTGGGAAAATCCTTTTATCAATAATGGCGGTGCCGATATGGTTATCTTGAGTGACTAAATGAATTATATTTAGTATCGGGTTTATCCATATACTAAATATTTAAAAAGTTAATTATTTGTATTGAAGAAAAGACACAGTGAATTATCTGGCATTCCAATTAAAGATAAAACATCTTATTTTGTAATTAAGGGACGTAAAGACCAGAAAGAATGATTCAAATAAATTAATTATCCCCGTTAATACAAGATGAGATGAGAAAGCGGCTGTTCTTTAAACACGTTTTATTGAAATCCGAAGCGTTTCATTATAATGTGATGAACATGTATGTTCCAAAAATGTAAATTAACCAGGTAAATAAAATAGACTATATATAAAACTGTATTATTTGTACAAAAGAACGTTTGATAATTCACTTATCCAAGGTGGGCTAAATGTGGATTGATTCTGAAATGTGTAATATTAGGCTATGGGTGCTGCCATATCACCCTATATATATATATATATATATATACACACACAGTCAAACTAAAATTTATTCAGACACTTTCAACATTTCTCACATTATCACAGTTTATTTGCTATAGTTTAGAAAATGGTAATAAAATATGACAAGAACTCATAGTAAAACTGTGTCAGATCAAACAAATCGATAATGTCAGATAACTTTGATAGAAAGATATGTAATGGATTAAAATCAACCAAAAATGATTGAGATCACTGTTAGTATGCAATACTTACACAGCTATCAGCCTCGATGTAGTCTCCAGTGCAAGCGGTCAGCTGGGTTCATGCACACCTGGACTTCGAGATCCCCCAGACTCGCTGGGCAGGTTCTTCAGTTCCGGTAGGTTTTTTGGCTCTTCATCCAGACGGAGACATCCCATCACCTCCCAGAGATGCTCAGTCGGGTTCAGACGTGGACTCTGTGCTGGCCGGTTTAGTACTTTAATCCTCTTCTGCGTAAAGAAATCAGCAACCTTTTTTGCAGTGTGTGTGGGGTCAGATGTACCGACGGCCCATGAGCTTCCCAGCATCTGGAGGATTTCCACATACATCTCCGAGTTCATAGTTACATCAATATAATGTCGTTTTAGCTGCCGTACCCCCCCCCCCACACACACACACACACACCATGACCTTGCCCCCGCCGTGCTTTAGTCAGACACTGGGGTTCAAGCATTCTCCTTTGCTTCTCCACACTTTAGTTTTGCCTTCACTGCCAAACATGTTAAATTTGCTCTCATCTCTCCAAAGGACTGATTTCCTAAATTCTGCATGTGCACATGTGGATGTGATCTTTAGCAAACTGGAGGCGTTTTATTTGATTTGTCCTCCTGATCACGGGTTTCTTCAGCCCATCTGCGAATGGTTTGAGACACAGCTCTGTGTCAGGGGCCTTTTGGACTTCAGCAGCAGTTGTTTTAACAGAAATGTTTTGTTTTTTATTGCTAACTGTCTTATAAGAGATGTATGAAAGTCTTAGAGGCAGATGCCTTAATATGTAAAATGCTCTTAGACTGTAAAAATTATTTTAAATGATTTTAGTCTTCTGTGTTATTTGTCTGTACCTATGTGTTTGTATTTTTTATATGCTGCTGCTTGTCTTGGCCTTGCAAAATAAGTTTTTAATCTCAATGGGACTCTACTGGTTAAATAAAGGTTAAATTAAAAAACATAAATTTAAAAAAAATAAGTCTGTCTGTTTTGGGTGTTGTGTTTTTCTTTCTTCCACGACCAGGCAAATTCTTCACCTCACCAGTCTCTCTTAATTTCTACACAATGGAAAAGACTGTTCCTCTAGGCAAATCTAAACGTTTTGCTATATTTCTAAATGAAATGCCCTCCTTGTAGAATCTTTCCTCTCAAATCAGTGGATATTTCACTGGTTTTGTCCGTCCTTCTGTTAGACTGTCTCACAAATGAATTAGGTTGAATAGCTGTCAGCTGGTAAATGTAACTACACAGTTAGATAATACCAATTTAGGTCCATAAATTACCAAGCAATGCTTCATTTAGTTCAGTCTGTGACTGTGGTGTAAAAGGGTTGCATAAGCAATTAAATTAAAAACACTTAAGCTAAACATGGTCAAGTCAAAGTGTCTGAATAATTGTTTGTCCCAAATTTGTATACATTTATACATTCATACTGGTAGTCACTGTATTTTTGGGTATAATATCTCATAGTTTATTTTGCTATCTTCACTTACATAAATGAAGTAGTGTCCTGCACCCACTAGTAAAAAAAAAAAAAGAATTGTGGTGTCTGAATAATTTTTTGGTTTGACTGTATATATGCAGCTTCTCTTCCTCCATGTCCGTGCTGGTGTCGGAGAGAGTTCAGAGATGAGAGTTCAGTGAGTTCAGTGATGAGAGAGATGCGAGTTCAGAGATGAGAGTTCAGTGAGTTCAGTGATGAGAGAGATGAGAGTTCAGTGATGAGAGTTCACGCGCGTGTAAGAAACGCGTCTCCTCGCGCGCGCGCTCTGGAAGCGGAACGCGCGCTCATTATTCGCTGCTTTCAGAGCCGTTCATCTGCGCGCCAGTGACAAATAACTCTCTATCTCTCTATCGGCTTTCATCGCGATGGGATTTATTTTCTTGAGGGGATTTTAGAAATGAAGAGTGCACAGATAAAGATGTTTGTGCTGCTGTGCGTTCAGACCGCGGTGAGCTCTCCAATCTCCACAGCTGATCAGGCTCAGGTAAGATCTGCTGTCCACCAGTTATCTTGTTTGTATCTAATCTCAAAATAATTAATAATAGATAGACTTAAATGTGGACTATGGTGATTTTTTATTTATTTAAAATACACAGCTAATGAAATAAAACTTATACACTGTAAAAAAAAATAAAGTTGGGCTAACTTAATAAAATAAGGCAAACAATCGCATTCAACTTTTTAAGTTAACTCAACTAATTCGCTCCAGTTAAAATCAACTGAACTTGTTTTTTTAGTTGTATTGACGCAAAGTTTTAAGTTCAAAAGATTCCCTGGTACTCATTGGATGAAAAAAAGTATTTGAGCCAACTTGAAAAAATAAGGCAACCTATTACACTCAACTTTTTAAGTTAGCTCAACTAATTAGCTTTTTTCAAATTTGTTTAGCTGACCTTACTTAGATTCTCCAGTATTTGTCTAAAACTTGTCCAAATGTTGTCCCAACTATCCAAATTGAGTTATCTGAACAAATTAATTTTCATTCAACAATGTTGTGCCAGTTCTCAGAATGCATTGCAGCTTGAAAAAATGTGGTAAACTATGGTTAACTATGGTGGTAACTATATAAAAATGATTATTGCTTTGCATTAACTGGCTTGATTTATGCTGCTGCTGCTGCTGTTGTCAGTTATTTAGCTGTCATGTGTTTCAGAGGTCATTTTTTTTTTCACTGAATTACACACTGAAAAAAATTATATGATTAGGACAACACATGTTTTTACATTGCTTTAACTTTTTTTATATGTTATACAAGATTCAACTCATTCTTTAAGTCAGTTTAAAGTAATTTAAGTTGAAATGACTTAAACATCCAAGTTGATTGTACTTAAAAATTTAAGGCAGCAACTTTTTTTTACAGTGCAATTGTTGATCATCACCATGTTAGAGATTTGTGTGCTGAGGTGTTGAGCTATATGTGCTTCTCATTGCAATTTTTGCAACTTAATTGGGCGTAATGGGTAAACTGTGTGCCTCTAGTTTTAAAAGGCAAATGATGTTGTCGTGTTGTCGTTGTTAACTTTAAACATGGAGATGAAAAACAAGGATTGTAGCTGCTTGCATTGTTTAGTTGCCTTGAAAATAAGTTTTAAGTTCAAAAGGCTACCTGCTACTCATTTCACCAGCAAAAGTTTTTAAGTTGACTTTAACTGGAGCAAATTAGTTGAGCTAACTTAAAAGGTTGAGTGTGATAGATTGCCTTTTTTTTTCAAGTTGGCTGAACTTTCTTTCTTTTTTTTTTTTTTTTGTCTTTTTGTCTTGAAAAGAAGTTCAAAGATTACCTGGCACTCATGAGATGAACAAAAGTATTTAAGTTGAATTAATTGAGTTAACTTAAAAAGTTTAATGTGATAAGTTTCCTTATTTTTTTAAGTTTAAATGTGTATGAGCTTCAAGTAAATTAAATCCAAAGTCATGTTTTTAGTTATACAAATGCATACAAGCATGTTGGAGACATGTATTGTCCTGCTTTCAGCAATGGAAAATGAGCTGCTTTGAGGTCAGAATAATTGGCACAGCCCAAGGGAGGATTTTCATTGTGAGTTCACTGTAATTACATTCCCCCGCATGTTCAACTGCTTGTGTCTCCAGAAATAAAAGAAATTTAAATAATACCTAGCTGAAAAGATTTGCAAGAAAAAATTATAAATATAAAAATAATAATTTGAGGTTCTATCATGCTGTTTAGTTTGCTAGTTTCCTATCCTCACTATACACTGACAGACTTGTTAAAAGTATGAACAATGATTCTGTGTTTTGGAGAAAAGCTGCAACTGTTGAATTCTTGGTTTCTCAATAAAGCTATTTCCACTACTTTGATCATGTGTTGCTTCACTGCAGATCTGCCAACAAATTCCAGCAGTTTCAGTCTCATCCTACCTGTGACCTCTGGGTGGTTCAGAAGTGCACTACACACCTACACTAAAAGCAAATATGCAGTTTGCGTGCCAATACCTGACTGAGACATTTCCCCCCATACACACATTTGAAAACTGAAGCTTTTTGTTTTAAACCTTTGGTTTCTGTTCTAACCTTTGTTTAGAATGAGATGCATTCAGAAGTGGACAGTAACAGAGTACATTTACTTGAGTACTGTACTTAAGTACACTTTTTGTGTATCTGTACTTTACTTGAGCATAATTTTTTTTCTGGAAACTTTTTACTTTAACTTCACTACATTTGAAAGACAAATATTGTATTTTTTTTAACTCCACTACATTTCTGTCAAGGTTCTTGAGTAGAAAGTAGTAACGTCAGTTGGGGGACGATTTATTTCTCATTTCTAAAACGTGATTGTTTTTTTGCAGGTGATAGACAGCCTATCAGTAATCACTATAGGGTCACGTGTCGTGAAGTTCAGCGATTTCCCAGCATTGTCTTTGAACACTAATCATCTGATGGCAAAAAGGACGAAGACAGACCCAGGTCTTTCTGTTTTGCTGTTGGGCAGTTATACAGCTATGGTTTTGTAGCTGGGTTTTAAAGCTGGTTGGATTTTTTTGACCACTTGATTCAAATGTGCATGAATGGATGTGTACTTCTTTTGTTAGGGTGGTAGGAGTGTTAAAAAAAAAAAGATGATTATGGCTGTCTTTTTTGTCAGTTTAGTTCAACCTATTTCTGGTTTTATAACATTTTAAAAGCTCTTAATTCCACAGTTACTTCTAACTAGTAGATGTGTTCACTAGGTTGCTTCAGAGGCTGTAAGTATTACATACAACAATGCTACAACAATAATAAAACAATGCATTGGCCTTTTACTTTTTACTTTCGATACTTAAGTACTTTTAATAACAAGTACTTCTTTACTTTTACTTAAGTAAAAATCGGTCTTCAGAAACTTTAACTTGTAACGGAGTAATATTTGACCAGTAGTATCTGTACTTTCACTCAAGTAAGGAAGTTGTGTACTCAAATGATTTCAAAGCAGCTTCTTTTATCCCTTTCTGGATGAACATTCAATATTTTCATCTAGGGAATTCATAATAAAGTGAAGGGCATCTTCTAAAGCATCAGAGGCACGGAGGCCTACATCTTCCCAAAGATCGTCCTTTTTCATGCAGAGGTCAACAAATGCATCTCAAACAATGCATTTGTTTGGGTAATGGTTACTGTTGTGTCTGTTACTATGGTATGGTCTATGGTACTCCTCCATTTCAAAATATGCTTTGTTTACAGTGACAACAATTTTCCATAAGTGATGTCCCGATATATCTGGCTTTAGTGATCTTCGAGGTGAATTCGAGCTGCGGTCACAGGGCTGATGGGAGTGATAATGACGTATGACACATGATGTGTGTGTCTGCAGGGTTTTCTGGAGCGATACGGATACCTGCAAAAGGAGAAGGAAACTCATCATAATGCTGAAGTCAAGTCTGCCATCAGGTAAAACCTGCGACCTTGTTAGCACCATGATCTTCTATAGTCGAGCTACTTTAGTTATTGTCCTTCATATTTCAAGACATAGGAATATGAAGCTAAAGCTGACATGTTTTTGTTCACTAGCAAACTTGGTCATTCATCAAAACTGTATAAGACTGTGGGTGTCAGTTCATCGTCTTAACCTGGTATAAAATCATACCAGCTATCAGAAACCTCATAACTGCAGTTTAATGACGGTCCAGAGAACTCGGGTCACTGATCCAGTGAAGTGCAGCTGTTTATTCGTGTGGTCTCTTGTCTTTCAGAGAGTTTCAGTGGTTGTCTCAGCTGTCTGTCACTGGACGGCTGGACAGAAACACGCTGGAGAAGATGTCATCAGCTCGCTGCGGGGTGAAAGATGTCGGGAGCCATAGTTCCTGGAGCCGAAGGGTCAACAGGATCTTCACAGGCCACTCGGGCAGACATGGGCGGCACGAGCAGCATCTCCGTAAGAAGCGTTACACTCACATAGGTAAAGACTACGGCTGTTGAATGCTTGAATCTGACGAATGTTAAGGTGTGAAATTATTTTCAAGGAATCGCACAGCTAAAGTAGTTCCAGGCAGGTCTTGAACGCATTACATGTCCATAGCAATTCACCAAATGATTTCAGTTATTTCATAGGTCTTTACAGCCTAAAACAGTAAAAAATAAAAAAAAAATAAAAAAAAAAAACCACACTGACCAAACAAATAAATATAGTAAACAATAGGATAAAGTCGACAAATTATTTTCATGTTTTTTGCCACAAAATTACGGTTTGTTATGTACGGAAAGCACATACTCTCTTTTCTCTCACTCATACGCACACACATACAGTACGGACACACACTTGCACAGAAACGTGTTGTCAGCGCTGCTCTGAAGATTTTATCAGTAAAATAGATCAGCAATTTAAAAGCTACGAGACATTTCTCACTAGCGATGTAATAACGGCGCTGTTCTTGAAGCGATTAAACTTACAGTTTCGCTATTAGTAGAATAGCTACTGCTATCTATCTCTCTCTCTCTCTCTCTCTCCCTCTCCCTCTCTCTAGTTTTGATCATTGTTCTGAATCTGATCCTGGTGTAGTCTTTTTTCTTTGCTTTTTGTTTTTGTTTTTTTATGAATTCACCAGCCTGTTTTTGAGAGATATATCTCGAATGTTTGAAGTGTTGGGCACACCTTAAAACTCTGAAATCCCATTCTGTTCCACACATCGTGTGTATCTTTAACAAAGGACAGCAATAAAGACTGAGAACAAGAACGGTAATTCAGTGCAAATTACTCTTAACGTATTGAACATAACAGTGATGCAAACTGAATGAATGCATGCAGGTCATGTTTTCATTGTTTGTTTTTTACAAAAAAATTGTTTTGATGTTAAGGGGTAGACACAACATTTTCTGTCAAACGGTCCTTTGGTAAAATGGATATGCATGAAGTTGTGAGGTAATTCTGTGCCTGCTTGGTGGGGTGTAATTCTGAGCTGAATAATAATGGGTAAATACAGTGGTAGTCATAATTACTGTCCATATCAAGTGTATACATGTCTAGCAGGTTACATCATCCACTTGTGGCCCACCACACAAACCCAAACAGGCAAATTCACACAGTGTGCCAAGAGCTGAAGTTTATAAAACTTTTATAAACTAAAAACAGATTACACTGACAGTGTACTGATTACATGTTTTCAGTCAGGTCTTTGGCAGCGAGTTTTGTAGAAGACATTTATTATTGAGTGGATTAAAACGAACACACACATATGGCCATAACTTTTGTTTCAAATAAATATGGCATCTCAGATTAGTGTAGGTTATAGTTGGACAGACAGGCAGAAAGAGAGTCAGTCATTCTAACAGAGGCTGCATAAGTGATATTTTTTGAGCTGTGTTGAAATAAAAGCACAGTGTTTGTATGTGTGATACACAGACCTGTCCGTTTGAAAATGTGCTAATACATCAGGAATGCAGAACCATTGGTTTAAGTATGTGTGTGTTCATGTCAGTACCTGATGTGGGTTCTCACCACAAAAACAAAATCTGTAGTGACTGTCTCATGATGACAATATCTGGACAGATCCACTAGTATAGCAAAGGTCAGTTAAATCCAAAATTGGCTGTCAGTCACAACACACATCATGTTATCTTGTGGATTTCATACTTGTTTTTGGACAATTTTGAGCACATTTGTTCTATGCACCACACATCAAGCGATTTCGTAGACAAATAAAAAAAACACTTTAAAAAAACACTGAGCTGTTTACTTTAATGTTAATATGTGTTTGGTTATACTGTGCACTAAAATATGAATTAGCAATTATGGTATAATAAAGAAAATCCTAGCATGTTATAACTCAGACAACAGTATTTGTGTGTTTTGCAAGTCTGTAATTATGTGTCTAATTCACAAAACCTCTGTCACATGTTAAGCTAGTTATTTACTGAGCGTAGCTCTTGTCAGATAAGAAGATCTGGAGAGAGAATTTTGATGTTTCTTAAGTAAAAGTGCACTAGACACTTTTTTACTACTACTAGATTTCTCTGTAAAGGGAACTATCTGAACATTTTAAACTCAGCTTGTCCACTCTTTCTATATTTTTTACTGAGTTAGGACATAAAGCTATGATTTACCTGAGAAGAAGAATTTTTGCAACACATCCTACTGTTACGGAATCAGACTCAAGAGAAGGAGATGGAAGTTAACAAGGAGTTTATTTAGACAACAACAGAGCGGGAGAACTGATGGCAGGTAAGTGGTAAGTGCAATGATGATTTGGAGAGCGGGATGCTGGCAGTGAATAGTATGTTTCTTCTTACAGGAGTGATGACGGGTAGATGATGCAGAGATGGCTGGAACTCAGAACAACAGGAGACTTCAAAACACAGAGAAAGGACGAGACACTGGAGGAACACCACAGAGGAGAATAGAGACAAGACACTGGAGATGACGCTGGAGTGGAGACTGGAGAAGGATCGCTTTGAGATGACAGGTAGATCGTTTGCTAAGGCAAGGTAAGTAGTCCTCATCATACAAACTAGACTGGACAATGAACTGTGCTGAAGAGTGTTATTAAATAGTGTCAGTGATGAGGGTGAGGATGAGATGCAGGTGTGTGTGATTAGAACTCTGGTGAGGGAGTGGGTTGTGATTGGCTGGTGTGAGAGCCTGACAGATCTGTAACAGTTTCCGTCGTGGTGGTGGACCTCTTCCTCGGGGTGCTGGACGATTGGGATGAGCAGCGTGGAAGGCTTCCAGTAGAGCGGGATCGAGGATGTCGGCTCTGGGAACTCATGATCGTTCAGGTCCATAGCCTCCCCAATCTATTAAATCTTCCAGGATACCACCACGGCGCCGGGAGTCCAAGATTTCCTTGACCTGGTAGTTTGCGCCGTCTTCGAGAATTGACAGAAGGGGGGTTCCTCTGCTTGGCCAGGCTTTGGGGAAACAGAGACAGAGAGTGATGAGGTTTGAAGAGTGAGACACGGAAGGCAGGATGAATTATGTAATGTGCTGGAAGTTGGTGGAGGTACATGTTGATCTGCCTGATGATGGTGAAGGGACCAATAAATCTGGGACTGAGCTTCTTGCAGGGCAGACACATCCTGATGTCCCGGGTTGACAGCCAGACCTTCTGACCTGGCTGGTAGGAGGGAGTTTCAGCACGTCTGAGGTCGGCTGTCATCCTGCGCCTGCCCACTGCCTGTTGAAGCCGTGGTGAGCTCTTCCAGCTTCTTCCAGGCTCTTCCGCCTGCCCAGACCCTCTTGCTCTCTCAGAACCAGTAGTCGACCGCTGGGACGTTGGCTGGTTCCCCTGACCATGGGAACAACAGTGGCTGGTAACCGAGTATGCACTGGAAGGGAGTGAGTCCAGTAGACAGTTGACAGAGGGAGTTCTGGGCGTACTCGGCCCAGCCTAGGAACTGGTTCTAGGAAAGTTCTGGTGGCCCTGGCAGAAGGTTTGTAGGAAACTGCCAATTTCTTGGATCTTCCTCTTGGTCTGCCCGTTCGACTGCAGATGGTACCCAGATGATAGGCTTACGGTCACACTTAGGAGGGAGAAGAAGGCTTTCCATACCCTTGATATAAACTGCGGTCCGCAGTCTGAAACGGTGTCTTCTGGGATCCCATAGTATCTGAAGACATGATCGAAGAGGAGTTCTGCTGTTTCCATTGCTGTGGGAAGTACTTTGATGGGGGAGAAGACGACAGGATTTGAGGAATCTATCAATTATTACCAAGATGCATATATTTCAGTCAGAAGGTGGGAGGTCAGACATGAAGTCCACTCCTAGGTGTGACCATGGTCAGTTGAGAACGGGCAGCTGAAGAAGTTTGCCAGATGGTAAGTGGCGAGGACTCTTGGCCATGGCACAGTCTGCGCATCTTTGGACAAACCTTCTCACATCCCTAGCCATGTTAGGCCACCAGAAGCAATCGTTTAGCAGCGAGAGAGTGTTATTGGCCCCTGGGTGGCCAGTGCCCAAGGATGTGTGCTCAGAGTGGATATAAGGGGTGCGTCGTGCTCTGGTGACAGATGTCCGGGGGGACAGTCTGGCGGAGCAGCATTGGAGGCATTGGAGGAGGTGATTGAGTCTGAAGACCACTGGATGGGGCTCATGATTAACTTGGGTGGTAGGATGGGCTCAGGTTCTTCACTGACCTCTTCTGGAGCATACAGATGGGAAAGAGCGTCAGCCTATTTGAACATTCTTTGAATCTGTATGATAGGAAATAATTATTAATTCGTTACATTTATATAGCGCTTTTCTGGGTACTCAAAGCGCTTTACATGGAAGGGGAAATCTCCTCAACCACCACCATGGAAATGGAGAAATTAAATCGAGTAAAGAATATGGCCCAAAGGGCCTGGCGCTTCTTTTAAGTTCTGAAGGTTTTTATGGTCAGTTATGACTGTGAAGGGGTGTTGTGCACCCTCCAATCAATGCCTCCACTTCTCTAGGGTGAGTTTGTTGGCGAGGAGTTCTCGGTTGCCAACATCGTAGTTACTCTCCGCCGGGCTGAGTTTCTTGGAGTAGAAGGCACATGGATGGAGTTTGACTGGGGTCCCTTGCTGCTGGGATAACACCGCTCCTACCCTGGTGGTGGAGGCATCCACCTCCACGATGAACGGTTTCTCGGGGTCTGGGTGGATGAGGAGCAGTGCGCTGGTGAATGTCTTCTTCAGTAGATGGAATGCTTCATTGGCAGATGGTGACCAGGTCAGAGACTTGGGCTTGTTTCCCAGGAGACTTGTAAGGGGACTGGTTATGGAGCTGTAGCCATGGATAAACCGTCTGTAAAAGTTGGCGAAGCCAAGGAAACGCTGGAGTTCTTTGATGGTAGATGCTGTGGGCCAGTTCCGGATGGTTTCCACCTTCCCCTCGTCCATCTGGATACCTGTGTCGCTGATGTTGTAACCAAGGAACTGCACTGAGGGTTGGTGGAAGGAGCACTTCTCAGCCCCGAGGAACAGATGGAATTCCCTCAGGCGTTTCAGGACCTCTGCAATGTGGTGGCGATGGTCAGCCATGCTCTGGGAGGAAATGAGGATGTGATCTATGTAGACAAGTACTGACCGGTGGAGATATTCCCGGAGTGCCTTATGCATAAAGTCCTGGAATACGGAGGGGGCATTTACCAGACCATATGGCATGACCAGATACTCATAGTGTCCAGCAGGGGTCACGAGGGGAAGTGAATATCGGAATTTGCCACAAGCCTCCGTCCTTCTTGTCCACGAAGAAGAAACTCAAAGCAGCAGGGGACATAGAAGGGCGGATGTAGCCTTGTTGGAGGGCCTCTTCTCCATGGCTTTCTGTTCTGGAAGTGACAGGGGATAGATCTTCCCACTGGCTCACCCGGAATCAGGTCGATGGCGCAAGTCCCATGTCCGGTGTGGAGGCAGCTGAGAGGCTCTCTGTTGGCAGAAAACATCACTGAAGGGGGCATAGCAGGTTGGGATGTTGACCGACTGCTTCTCGACAGGACTTTCGATGGAGTTTGAGTTCACCGGGAGCACCTCAACCGGTGTTAGAACAGGGCGAGCATTCAGAGGGAAGCAGTCGGGGAAACACTTCCTTCCCCACTTCAGGACTTCACCGGTCTTCCAGGAGATGATGGGATCATGCTGCACAAGCCACGGGCACCCTTAGATCACCTCTGCATTGGAATTCTCCAGAAACAGGAGATGGAGGGATTCTACATGGATTTTACCAACCTGTAGCTTGATGGGACCGGCGCTATTTCGAACATGTTTACGGCATAGTGGTCGTCCAGCCACCAACTTGACCTGGTAGATAGTCTGAGTAGCGGTGGTCAGGAGGTTGAGTTGGTGGCAGAAGCTTCCGGAGAAGAAATTCCAGACTGACCCAGAATAGAGGAGGGCATGAACTGGGAGAGATACATTTGGAGCAGTAAGGGTACAGTGGTAGTGAGTAGTTTCCAATTCGGGATTGGATTCTTCAATACACTCACCATTGGACGTGGAGGACGGATGGAGCATGCAGAGATGATATGCCCCCCAGCACCACAATACAGGCAAAGCCCCTGAGTCAGCCGCCTCTGCCGCCGTGTAGAGTCAACTTGCATAGGTTCGATGCCTGGTTCTGGAGTGCTGAGGTGCTCTGGCTTGCGGAGGAAGATAGATGGCGTTTGACCCTGGTGCTTTTCAAGACACGACTGCATATGGGTGGTGAAGCAGATGGACAGTTGGATGAAACGTTCAAGGCCGATGGCATCATCGTATGCAGCGAGATGCAGCTGCACTCGGGGATCCAATCCCTGACGATATGTGGTGAGGAATGAGCACTCATTCCAGCCGCTGGCAGCCACGAGGGTTCTAAACTTGAGAGCATAATCATTTATTGACATATTCCCTTGACGGAGATGATAAAGTTACTCACCCACTGATGAATCTCCAACGGGTTTGCCGAAAACTTCACGAAAGTGAAGAGCGGGAGAACTGATGGCAGGTAAGTGGTAAGTGCAATGATGATTTGGAGAGCAGGATGCTGGCAGTTAATAGTATGTTTCTTATTACAGGAGTGATGACGGGTTGATGATGCAGTGGATGGCAGGAACTGAGAACAACAGGAGACTTAATAACACAGAGAAAGGATGAGACACTTGAGGAATACTATGGAGAAGAATGAAGACAAGACGCTGGAGATGACAGGTAGATCGTTTGCTAAGGCAAGGTAAGTAGTCCTCATCATACGAATGAGACCGGATAATGAACTGTGGTGAAGAGTGTGATTAAATAGTGTGAGCGTGAGGATGAGATGCAGGTGTGTGATTAGAACTCTGGTGAGGGAGTGCGTTGTGTTTGGATGGCTAGAGAGCCTGGCAGATCTGTAACACCGACTCCATGTCCAACACATATATAAGGGTTCAAGCACCAATGGATATTGTGTTTGTACTGATTTTATTCTTCTTCTTCTTCTGCTTCTTTTTCTTCTCTTTTTTTCTGTGTATGGACGTCAGAGACCGTAAATCATAGAGAACGCAAACTTGGCAGGATTGTCTCAAACCTGTGGATCTACTCAGACGCACAGACATCTGGTGCATGGAATCGATTTGTGTTTAGGAACCCTAAGCTCTAAAAACAAACTAATTTTTGGGTCATGCCCTTTAAAATGTATATCTTTGATTTAATTTACATCTATAAAATTGTTCCGCCATTTTGCGTTTTCTTAAGAACCTTTTTCGAACTCAAATTTTGCACACAGCAGCTGTAGGGACAGTGCTGGCAAAAAGGTGATAAAAAGAATTTGGATATGTTGAAGTGTTATGGAGATGTATGTGAATGCTTACACTTGTGTTATGAAGCCATTGCTTGTTTTTTTCACAAACTGACCTAAATCTCCTGAATGCAACATTGATGCACATAGAGCACAGTATGTTCTGAGGAGCACACGAGTCATGTCAAAACTGTACGGGGCACTACAACTAAAATTTCTTAAAAGTAACATAACCGTATGTTCAGTAATTTATTAATCTTCTTGTGTGAAAACAATGTGTAACAAATTATGTGAAAAATGGCCACACAGTGGCGACATAATAAGCATCTTTATGTTTTTGGTAATTACGCTGATCACTTTGAATGGAAATAGATACTGGTTCATTTGTAAATCTATGGTGCACTTACTTATATTTTATATAATTAGTTTACAAAGAAATCAATCAAGATGCCACCCATGGTTAAATATAGTGCTGTCCACTTATAATGAAGAGAACATTTTATGTATCTTTCAAGAAAAATGGACTATGATTGTCTTTGTTGTATATTTTTAAAGATATCATTAATGTAAAATGCAAAATTGAGTATTAATTTCGTATACAGTAGTACATATAAATAGAAGATGTATGAAGATGTTTGAAATGTTCTTAACTCAATGAATTATAGTATTAAATGTAACACATTGGTTTGATACTGTTCATACTTCCATAGGAGAGAAATGGCACAAACGTCAGCTCACCTATGGTATCATGAACTGTCCGCGGAGTCTCTCTCCCGGTCAGGTGCGTGTGGCGGTGAACGCAGCTTTCCAGCTCTGGAGTAACGTGTCCGGTTTGCTCTTCCAGGAGCTCCAGCAGGGTCCCACCGACATCACGCTCGCTTTCTTTGAAGGGGAACATAATGATGGGACAGGAAATGCATTTGATGGGCCAGGTGAAATTTTCTTTCTTTCTTTCTTTCTTTCTTTCTTTCTTTCTTTCTTTCTTTCTTTCTAACTTAAATTAAATAGTAACCATATTCTGTTCCCTGTTATGGACAGCATTTGTGCCATGCAGTGTAGTAGCATTTCCATAAAAAAATTGGGAAAAGTGTTTACAAAAAGAGTGTTCTTACTGGCAGTTTAATGTTTAAAATTTCCGGCTATCCATGTTTTCACTGTTATACGGTAGGGGGCGCTATTACACATCTTCTGAAAGAGTAGATAATCTCCAGATCAAAACACAGGTGAAAAAGCAGAAACAAGCGATAGAAGCATTGCTTACACACATGTAAAATGACACACTCATCAAACATTTAACAGCATATAAATTGCCTAAAGTTACCAAATGAAATGTCAACCTAGTGTTGATGAACGTGATCTACTCCATATATGTTTTAATCATTGTTCTGAAATGAATCAGGAAGAAGTATTTGAACAAAAACTTTTTGTTCAAAATTTAGCTTCTTTATGAAACTTACCCACATTCAAGTGTTGATAAATAAAAAAAAAACACAAACTTTACACTTTATTCTTGTTAGCATGAGATTGGTGTGATAGAATCACTTACCAACTCTCTTTTTGCAAAGTTATAAAAAAGGCTTTAGATACACAAAGACGGTGCACTCATATTACTATGAATGGGAGAAAGCAACACACAATATGGCTGAATAAGGCCCCCCTTCGAAATTAAAGAGCCAATCGCCATTTAGTAAAGTCACTGCATCACTGCAGCTGTCGTCAGTAGCTCCGGTTGCTTACGGCTGCTCCAGCCTGGAAAATGCATTTTTTGTCATGATTTCAGCGTTTAGAAACAAAATTTATGAGACAGATTTCATTGGTGATTTCAAATATGAAATGTAATGGTGAGCTTGGTGAACAGCTTTGGAGAAAGAGATAAGACCTACTTGTATGACTAAAATAGCTGCCCGAGAGGCGTTTCAAAGATGACCTGCGAGTGAAATGACTTGACTTTGGTTTGGTCTTTCAACCAGGATTATTTCTTTATTTTTTTAGGTGGCACTCTGGCTCATGCCTTTTTCCCATTCCGCGGTGAAGCTCATTTTGATATGTCTGAACGATGGACCCTGAGTGGTCTTAAAGGACACAACCTGTTCCTTGTGATGGCCCATGAAATTGGCCACACTCTGGGTTTGGTTCATTCACCAGTTCGCCATGCGCTCATGTCCCCGTACTATAAGAAGATGGGCTCTACTGCACTGCTCAGCTGGGATGACATCTCTGCTATACAACAACTCTATGGTAAACAAGCCGCTCTTTTCTTGTTAGAAACCTATGCAAGTGTTTATTTTGCAATATTTTATTTTAGCAGCAAGAATAGGGCTCTGGTCTTTAGTAACAATGTCTTTACAGTGATAGCAAAGCTGGCTATTGTGAGGAAGTTTAAGAATCTGTCAGGGTTTTAGAAAAGTTTTTTTTAGGGTTTTTTTTCTTTTAGAAAATGTGTGCATCTTAGATGGTGTAAAATACCTCTATGTCTTGCTCTGACAAGTTAAGTCACCTTTATTTTATATAGCGCTTTATACAATACAGCTTTTAAAGCAACTCCATAAGCAGGAAAATGGATGATTAAACCATCAAATATAAGATAAATTAATTTTCTGCTGTAAAAAGACAATAGTGTCAGTCATTAGACAACAGTGAAATTATTCAGTCATTTCATTGTTGAATCAGTTCAGTTCAAAAATTGTGCAGTGAAATCACTGAATAATAAGTGTCTTTTAAACTGCAACTAAGCAAGTCGAAGGCAAGGCAACAGTGGCATGAAACCCAAACTCAATCAGGTGACAGAAATGGCCAACAGTATGAACAGCAACGAATATAAATTATCTTAGAAAGTCTTAATCCCATTTTTTGGCTACAGAAGATCATCAATGTAATCATGCAATGTTTGCCTTTGAAAAATACCTTCACAGAAAAAAGACACATTCAGTACAGCATTTCTTTACACATCTCATCTCTACAACATATTAAAAAACATTTTTAGGTGAACACATCTCAAAAACAATTTATATGTTGCATGGACTCTATTTTAGGACCATATTCTAGGATTGTTTGTATTACTACATTATTTTCATAACAATTAAGCACATTTCTTCCCTGTCTACACACGTTATACTGTAACAAGCGAAATGCCATACTTTTTATTGTTAAGGGACGAAACAACAATAGTATCAAAATTGTTATATACATCATGACAGTGTTTTAGTACTGAACTTTATTTGTTAATTTTATGTTAATTTAAATGTTGTGTGATAATAATTACTGAAGATCATTACAGCAATGAGAAAGGGATTGTCCTTTTTTCTGTTGATTTTGGGGTGTAATATTGCCCTGTCTTCTTGAGATTTACCCAAAAACACATTTGCAAACGTACCAGTTCCTCATATCATGAAACCCTTCTTGATATTTTCACACAAGCAGTCTTTACCTAGCGAGACAATTTATACAGCTAATTTTGCTAGGCTGCAGTGAAACAGACAGAGCTATTTACACTGAAAAATAGTAAGACAAACACAACTATAGTTCCATGTCGGTGAAACTGTCAGCTGTTTCTCAAGCATGTGTCAGGCAGGTTTACACACGCCACAGTGCTTCAGGAGAAAACCTACAAGCATCCATCTTCAGTGCGTGAGAAGGGTCTCACACCACCCTCCCTCAGCGTCCCATCATAACATATGAATAATACATTCCAATGAGTTTGCCAGGATCTTTCTTTAAGCCTTCCAGGAAAAAAAGCAGATGCCATATTAATGTACACACACACGTGCACACACACACGCACACGCATGCATAGTGCTTGGTGCCAGCACTACACTATATTAATATATTCCTCTGTATATCATTCATCCTTAAAGTAGTAGGAGGCCAACATGAGTCCACGTAGAGGCCTCATCAGAAAACAAATCTTTTAAGATATCATCTGCTGCTAACAAAAATATATGTGTGGGCGGGGAAGAAATGTAGGATTGCATTCCTCCACCACAATCACAGATTTTTGCCATAGATATCAGATATTTTATATTTTATTCAAGACAAGCTGAATTTCATGCATTCAATTTAATGCAATCTTTTCGTAACGCTTTATTTCGACGGTCCACTTTAGACATTCTACTTATAAGTAATAATACTAATTAGAGTTAGTTGACTTCCCAGTGGGCATATGATGTCAATTTAACATCAATATGACATCAAACATTATGTCAAATGACATCACGAAATAGGTCAAAAATGAAAGTCATATTGACGTCAAAGTGTCGATGTCAATTTGATGTCAAGATTTTGACCTCTGCTGATGTGATTAATTGAGTGATGATTGACCAATATTGAAGACACCTGATGTTAACAAGCAGAATCACTGAAGGTGAAAATCACAATTTTAAGTCACCATTTTGGTGATAAATGTTTGCTTTAGTTGGGCTCTTGATCCTAAAGGTTTTAACTTTAGATTTTGTTTGGCTGCTGAAACTGAGTGGTAAACAGCCAGCTGAACAAAGAGTGAAGGTGATCTGATGGTGTTGGTTATGTTTTGACACAATCATCATTTGTCTTGAGTCACTGAACTCATTTAGAGCCTAATCTCTGACTTAGATTTATATTGGTAATTACAACATCATGGTATGCTACAGCATATGGTCCTGAATTTTTAATTTAATCCAAAGGATTTCATAGAAGTTGTTCTGACAAAACAAACATGTATTTTAGGCACACACAGACATCTAGAATCAGTGTATGAATCTCAACAATGGTGACAAACAAATTATTCAATTAGGAAAAGGAAATTACTAAAACAAATCAGATCATAATTTATTCATACCGCAATGCATGATGGGAGCCATGAATGAGTTTTGATTGGTGGCACCCAGAATGCACTGCTACTTATTATTGTCACCATTGTTGAGATTCACATGCTGATTACTGATGTCAATGTGTCTAAATAAAATAATTTTTCAAAGTCTACCGATCAGAACAGCTTTTAAGAAATATTTTGGATTATATTGAAAATGCTTATAATTGTTTGTTAAAGAATCATTGTGCTGCTGTAATTAACAAGGTAAAGAGACTCTATATGACTTTGGTGATTTAGGTCAAGTGATGATTATGTCAAACCACAACCTGATCACCTTTTCTCAATGTTCATCTTGCAGTGACATTTACATCAAACAAACAAAATTGAAATATTTATAGTTTAGGGGTCAAGAGCCCAACTAAAGCAAACACTGATCAACAAAATGGTGGCTTAAAAAAAATATTTTTTCCTTTGGTGATTCTGCTTGTTAACATCAGGTGTCTTCAATAATGGATATCAAAATGACATCAACATCATGACATCTTGATGTCAAATAAATGTTGAATTGACATCAAATGCCAACAAAGCATGACATCAAAATAACATCAAAATGACATCAGCAGAGGTCAGAAATAAATTCTTGACATCAAATTGACATCGACACTTTGACGTCAATATGACTTTCATTTTTGACCTATTTCGTGACATCATTTTGACATAATGTTTGATGAGATATTGATGTTAAATTGATGTCAAGGTGCCCGCTGGGTTGTAGTTGCAAAGTTAATTAGTAGAATGTCTAAAGTGGACCATTGAAATAAAGTGTTACCAATTTTTTATTTAAAAGGGGACAAAAGAGGATTGTTAAAAAAAATACTAAATTGCCTTAAACCATTGAAGTTCAAAAACTAATGTTTATACTGTGTTAGTGAGTATATTATTCCTGTGAACTTATTTCATTTGAGTACACTAAACAAAGAATATTTAAAATATAAAATTAAACACTGCTCAAATACTGACTGAAGTGGAATTATTAAACCTAAATACATACATTTAATCCAAATCTCTTGGAGTCAATCAACCATTAGCTAACAATATCACACATGCATGAGCTAATGTCTATATCACTGCATTGACAACTACATAGTTACCTATTTTTAATAAAGCAACATACACAACAACACAACACTTTTTGGTCCTTTCTTGACAAACAGGCTCTACTCTTCAGCACAATCCCACATAGCAAAATTGTTTCGGCCCAGATCCGGCCCACATCTGGCACATGTGGAATGATGATCTGGCCCACATGCAGCATAGAATGACGGCCCTTGGGCGGACCGCACCTGTTTGCCAGATCTGGGCCACAAGCAGGCCATAGCAATTAAATATGGAGTCATCTCAGCCTTAATAAGCCTGTTAACAAGCAGAATAACTGAAGGAAAGAAGAGAACAGAAAAAGAGTGAAAGAACTGGAAGAACTGACTTCCAGACACAGCTTTAGATTAAATCAACTGAAGATAAAAGAAGACATTAAATCTCTGAAGATCTCAGCATAGGAGGATTAAACAACGCCACAAACAGCATTACCAGCTTCACTTATTACTAACCAGACTGACTTTATTTCTGTTAGACGTCTACAGAAGCTCTTATTAAGAATTAACAGAGGTTTAACTCTAATGTTTCTCATTTGAAGTCACCATAATAGTGATTAGTGTTTCCATTAGTTGGGCTCTTAAAGGGATAATTCACCCAAAAATGTAAATTCTGTCAGTAGTTACTCACTCTCATGTTTTTCCAGCCCCGTAAGACCTTCGTTCATCTTCTGAACACGAATTAAGATATTTTTGATTAAATCTGAGAGCCTCCATAGGCTTCTTCAGGGATTGAAACTTGCCAGCCCCGAAAAGTTATTAAAGACATCGTTAAAATAGTCCAAGTGACAGTGGCTCAATCTTAAGTTTATCAAGCGACGAGAATACTTTTTGTGCGCAAAAACAAACGAAAATAACGACTTTATTTCAACTATTCATTTCCTTCTCTGTGGGCCTCTAGTCAGTTAGCGTAGTGTGATCGCGTAGTGCTACGTCACACGTAGGCTCACTATTGGCCGACGCTGGTCATGTGTGTGATGCGTGTGACGTACAACAACAGAAGCGCTGCGCTATTATACTAGTGAACTGACTCGAGGCCCACAGAGAAGGGAATGAATAGTTGAAATAAAGTCGTTATTTTTGTTTGTTTTTTGCGCACAAAAAGTATTCTCGTCGTTTGATAAACTTAAGATTGAGCCACTGTAGTCACTTAGACTATTTTAACGATGTCTTTAATAACTTTTCGGGGAACAAGTTTCAATCCCTTAGAAGCCTATGGAGGAGTGATCCAGCTCTCAGATTTTATCAAAAATATCTTAATTTGTGTTCTGAACAACACGAGGGAGAGTAAATACTGACAGAATTTTCATTTTTGGGTGAACTATCCCTTTAACTCTTATTATTATACCTTTGGTTGGTTTTGGCTGCTGTGACAGTGTGTTTGTTAAATACATTTGCAGTAACAAAAAAAGCTAAAACAAACTGAGATCAGATGATGGTGGTTACCTTTTGATAGTTTTGTAATCATCATGAAGTAGGATGCCATTTGAATCTAACAATTGTTTTGTGCCATATATTTAGGTTACAAACCCTGTGTTACTACATCATGAGATCCAACAGTTTTATAACAAACAATACGACTAACAAACATAAGCACAAAATGTTATCTATATTGGTATACACACACACAGACATCGATAATCAGCGTATGAATCTCAACAATGGTGACAATCAAAAGTACCTATCTGCAATGCATGCCGGGTACCAGCACAGTAAAAAAAAAAAAAATTTGTGCTGATTGTGCTGATTGTTAGGGTTAGCAAAATCACTGAAGGAAAGAAGAGAACAGAAAAAGAGACGAGCAGAAACACAAGAACTACAACTGACTTCAGACAGTCTTAGATGAAATCAACTGAAGATAAAAAACATTAAATCTCTCAAGATCTCAGCAGAGGAGGATTAAACAACTCCACAAACAGCATCACGTATTACTAACCAGACTGACTTTATTTCTGTCAGACGTCTAAAAAGATCTTATTGAGAATTAACAGAGGTTTAACTCTGTGTCTAATTTAATTAGTGATTAGTGTTTCCATTAGTCGGGTTCTTAACTCTTATTATATCTTTTGTCTTTTTTTGGCTGCTGTGACAGTGTGTTTGTCATTTGCAGTAACAAAGAAAGCTAAAGTGAAACGGGGTCAGGTGATGAAGGTTAACTGTTGATGGTTTTATAATCATCATGAAATAGCGTGATTCATTGATGTCATTTTAATCTAACAAATAAGTTGTTCCATTGATACATTCACATTAAAAATTCTGTATTATCACACTATGAGATCCAACTGTACTATAACATTCGCTTTAAGATTTTAATAAACATGAACTCATAAAATAAACTTTGCTGGCACACACACATATCAACAATCAGCACATGAATCTCAACAATGGTGACAATCAACAAAATATTCAGATAAACAGATACATTTTGAACATCACACAAAAAAGCTGTTAAATGTCACAACAAAAACAACAGCAAAAAAATAAAAGCAAATATTTAGAATTAAACAAAATAATAGGAAAATTCAGCTGCATAATTTATTTATGTTGCAATGCATGCTGGGAGTTTTGTACTATGCTGGTACAGCGGACAAACAGACCTTGCAAACAGACTTTGTGCGTTATGGTGGCTGACTGTACTAAGGGACGTGCAAACACAAAGGGGCGGTTTCCCGGACAGAGATTAAGCCTAATCCTAGACTAAAATGTCCCTTTAAACCAGATTAACAGAAATCTGCTTTCTCTGTCATGGCTTTAAATAGTAGTTTAGTCCAGAGTTTGATAAGATAATTTCCTGGAGGAAGACTAGAGTTACTCCAGGACTAAATTGAGGCTTAAATTAAACAGGTGGTAGGTTTAACTTCAGATTAACTTTGTGTTTCAAAGAATACACCTGCATTACTTGGACACACACACACACACACACACACACACACACACACACACACACACACACACACACACACACACACACACACACACACACACACACACACACACACACACACACACACACACACACACATGAATATATAATTTAAATTAATTTTGTTTTAACACCATTATCGGGTTTCTTGTTCAAAATGTTTTCATTTTGAAATGTTTCAATCTAGTAACCCAGTCATACAGGACATTCACTTCCCATCATGCTTTGCACAGGGCTGAAATGTAAATTTTGAAATAAAGTGATATTTTATGACATTTTTTTATCAAGATGAGAAAACGGAGAGACTTGTTAATGTTTAATGTTCTATTATTATGTTGGTATTTAAAAGTTTCTATGTTAGTATTTTGGGGGGTTACCATTGTGGTGAAGTGTTGAGCCTGTGCTTGACAAAGACCTGCTACCAATAATTCCATTTGTATTAATAATAAAACAACCACTATGGTAGTACTCTAATTGAAACTAGAATTGGTTCTAGACTGCCAACACCAAATTAATAAAGAAGTGTTATAGTAAGTTTGTTATGTAAATCACAGGAATAAACAAGCAGCATTAATTATAGAGTTATTTGAATAATTTGTAATATTTGAAAAACCATTAATGAACACCATTGGTTCTAGTTGTACATAGTTGATTTAAAAAAAAAAATTATATATATGTATAATTATTATTATTTTTTTAAATCAACAATGTACAACTAGAACCAATGGTGTTCATTAACGGTTTTTCATTAATGGTTTTCAATTAAGCCATGGTTTTCCATCCATATTAAGATCATATATACATATACATATATATAATCATTACAAACAGATTTCCCAGCATTTATTTTATTTTATTCCATAGCTGGTGTGTGCAGATTATTTAGCTTGCTTAAAAATAAATTTCTCTTGTTAGTAAATGTTTTTTGATTGCAGTCTTTGTTTGATGCCATTGTTTTCCTTGGATTTGCTTCTCAGTTCCATGCAATTTTAAGCTTTTCTTGGTTCATTCCATGTTTTATAGGCAACCTCTGTCATGCTAATTCAGATTTGCACAGTTGGTTTAAATTTAATCTGATTTATTTTAGTTCCGGACTCCATAGTTCAGGTGTAACTAATCTGTACTTAATCTGTGTTACAGAAGGCCATTTTTTAAGACACGATTAACTATTCTAGATTAAGGCGGACTCCAGGCTTAATTTGAACCCTGTCCGGGAAGCCGCAAACAAATGTTGTTTAGACACATTTGCATCATTAATCAGCCTGTGAATCTCAACAATGGTGACGATAATAAAGCATGTTGCAGTGCATTCTGGGTGCCACCAATCAAAACTCATTCATGGCTCCCATCATGCATTGCGGTATGAATAACATCAACATCTAAACCTAATCTTAATAAGAACTTCTGTAGACGTCTGACAGAAATAAAGTCAGTCTGGTTAGTAATAAGTGAAGCTGGTAATGCTGTGGAAGATTTATTTTGCTGCCATGCATTTCACCCTTTTTTTTCAGTGCGGTGGTTATTTCAACCAAAATTCAACGTCTATCTGATGTTGGAGCTTGACGTCAAACAAACGTTGGGTTTAGACGTCAACCCAACTTTCATTTTCAACCAAAATATAAAGTCTGACTGGCGTTGGATTAGTTGGAGTCCAACGTCTTCTGGAAGTCATGTTGATGTCTTTGTGGGGAAGATGTCTGTGTTTGCTGGGAAGAGGCACAAGTGTCACATACATTGGCAGTATATGAGTAATAAGTACATTGGCATTCTGCATGTGTGTGCAGGTCAGCCACCTGGGGATACAGTGAAGCCGCTGGCAGGACGGGCTCTGAGGTGGGCCATGCAGGATTGGCAGATTTCTCAAGATCCCACGGGAGGATCCCTCATACCCCACTACTGCCAAGGTTTCTTTGATGCCGTCACCATGGGTAAGAACTGGACATTTTAATTGACACATTAACGCTTTTCCTCAAACTGTATAAAGCTGTTGTTTTTCTGTAGATGAGAATGGGACAGTGCTGGTGTTTCAGGGCCATCATTTCTGGCCGGTGTCTAATGGCAGTGCGAGCGATCCTCTTCCGCTTCGGGCTCGCTGGCCGCAGCTGCCGTTGGCTATTGAAGCAGCTGCTTTCTCCCCGCTGGACAACAAACTCTACTTCTTTAAAGGTAAATACCTCAGGAGTTAATACCTAACACATGTAATACAATATCCAGGCCAGTCACCCATGTTCCAGAGTGCAGTTTTGTCCAGGGTGCATCTGGTCTCATGGTGGTATAGTGTATGTTTAGTGTATATGTTTACCCAATTACAAAACCTGCTTTTGGGGATTTGAGGGTTGACACTGCATTCAGTTTTAAATTCATAATTGGATTGCATTTCTCATGCATGTCTATTTTACTTCCATAACTTGGAGAATAGTTTGGAAATATGACACAAATATGGAAATATGTCAGGAGAAAAGTAAATCCGTTTCAGGAAGAGCAGTTTTACATTTAGATTACGAAGGCAATTCATTAGTTCACACTTACAAATAAGTTAGATAGAATAAATGGTATGCATATTTGGCGTGCTGTCCGGGGAGAGGGCTCCGAGCTCGGATATAGTACTCCCCCCGTATTGCTGGTTAAGAAGTAACCAGGCGAGTGTGAGGAGACGGGGTGGTGGAGGGATGCTGAAAAACGGTCGAGGAACATTGGTGAGTCAAATGAGTGTATATACTGTATAGGTCTCCAACTCATGCTGATTGGAAAGACATGTTGATTACTGATTGTCGACTGCTGGTTGGAATGATGTGATAATTTGATCAATTATTTGAACGTGCTCCTCCCGAACTTTGTTAATAAAACATCATATAGTTTATTTTAAACAATAGGAGCAGGAACCAGCATAAAAAATTAAATACTGTAAGTTTAATTTTTCCTTAACTGTTTATTCAAGTTAGTTATTATTATTATAACTGTGAAAGTTCTGATCCAATCTGACTTCTGACCTATAACGCTACCTGAATCATAATCATACACTGTTCGTTCGTAGGCCAGAGGAGAACTTTTCCTGTTATCTCTGTAAAGCTGCTTTGAAACAATCTGTATTGTAAAAAGCGCTATATAAATAAAGGTGACTTGACTTGACTTGACTATTCACAAGTTCCTGCCTATCCAGGTGAACAGATTTGGCTTGCTGTCCTTGAAAGGAGGGGCTCAGTCCTGAGACTCAGCTAGAGCAAATTAACCCCCCGGACTGCAGAATTGGACAGAATGAGGAAGTTTAGAAGAGAAGAAGTGATGGGATAGTGGTGCCGGAAAAGCCTTCACTGGCTTGACATGCAGAGTGCTTAATGACATCTAGTGAATTTTTCCAATTGTTTTCAACGGGAGCACTTGAGTTTTTTTACCCAGCCGTCTAATCACAGAGGACAAGGGGTGGGACAAATACCACACCGACCAATCGCCACATTCTGCTTGTACAATGTCAACAGAGGACAACAACAAGCATAATAACAGAAACAAAAATATTTAAAACAAGAGCCAGAGAAAAAAAACTTTACATTGTATCAATTTTTTTATATAGAAAAAATACAGAAACAAACTATCAGTGAAATGAGATACTAGTATCTGTGGATATTCCGTATCATAACAAGCAAAGTGTCTCAACTGAAAAAAAAAACAAACAAACAAACAAAAAACGCTGCTCTGCCAAAACGCTCTCAAGCGCCCACAGCTTTGCTGGACACATGACCTAAGGCTCCTCCTGAACTTACGTTTACAACTTTATTTATTTATATGAATTTTATCATTCATATAGCCATACTGATGTTTTTGTTGTGAATAAGCTATGAAATGAAATGTTGGAAAACAGAACTGTGAACAGAAAAACAAACCATTTTTATATTCCATAGAAGAAGCCATAATGGACTGATACAATTCAAAGTGATTTATAAAGCACTTTTCACAATACACTGTTTCAAAGCAGCTTTACAGAAAATCATGATGCTGCTAATGTTTATAAAATATTAAAATCTGAATGCCTTATAGTCACATTTAGCAGATTAGAGCTGTGAGATAATATAGTTTACTTTTTACGATGATACAACTTGAGTTACAAGTGTACTGTATGTTTGTGGATAAAGCTGCTTTCCATCTTTATATTTAGAGCTATGCGATAACAGATTAGATAACACATTTTGCGACAATATAAACTATTTTCTATAGTATAATTAATTTACATGAGTGTACTCTATATATGCATATACAGTTGGATGTACTATATATCAAACTTTTAATAAATTGCCTGGCGATTTATATATAATTAGCATTTTGCGACAATATAAATAATCAAGCAGTTAAGATTTTCTTTAGAGCATATATCAGTTTACATGAGTGTGTATCTGGGTATAGTATTTGATATACAAGTATTTGTATAATTCGTTATTATTAATTGGTTAATCAAACCTAAGAGTGAGTAAAGGTGTTATGAATGAGGTCCACTGGAGGCAAGCTGGTTGAGAACCCAAATGCAACTTTAATTCAAAACATAAACAAACATAAAACAAAGGCATGGCAAGGCATAAAACAGAAACAAGAACAACGACGACAGGAAACCTGGAAACTCAAAACAAAGACAAGAACCTGGACAAGAACCATGCAATACTCGACCAAGACACAGGGCGAGCATGAGGGCTTAAATACACAGACACGGCACACCTGTGAACGATGATCAGACGATTAACAAATGACAAGACACATGGCAGGATCACATGACAATCAGGGAATCACATGACAAGACACAGAAACATGACAATGACAAGTACAAGAAACAAAACCCAAACCGTGACAAAAGGTCATTTTTAGGTAAACTATTCCTCTAAAGATGCATATTCTCAACACATCTCCATGTTTTTTCTCCTGTAGGGAGACAGATGTGGCGTTTCTCAGGCTCTGGTCTGGACCCTGGATTCCCCAGGAAGAACCGTAAACTGGGCTTGCCGTCGCACCCTGACTGCGCCTTCTTCTACCAGCCTCTGGGCCACATGGTGCTCTTCAAAGGGTCCCGCTACTTTGTCCTAAACCTGGAGTCTCTGAGCATTGAGCCGTACTACCCTCGTGCTCTGAGGGACTGGAAGGGGATTCCCCGCGGGGTGAACGGCGCCTTGACTCGGCCCGATGGAAAACTGTACTTCTTTAAAGAGCAGCAGTACTGGAGGTTTGATCCTGGGAAACTGAGCATCACTGCGACTGGACAGTGGGAAGAGAGGCTGCCATGGATCGGCTGCCACACGACCCCATCATCATGAGCTTCTCTGACCAGTAAAACTAGATTCACAATATTAAGAGGCGTTTGGGACATGTGCAATTAATGTAAGGCCTAAAGGTTTTGCCTGGAAAAAGGACAGAAAAACATCTTTCTCTGTTGCTGTCTACAAATGCAACGAGAGCTGGGCAAAAAGTACACTGGCGGTCAAAAGTTGGGAATAATTAAAGTCCCCCTGTGATGAAAATCAAGCTTTAAATGTTGTTTATATGTCAATATGGTGTTTTTAATATGCTTTAAGACAAACCATGTGTAAATTCACAAGTCAACACCATTACTGAGTATTTTCTCCTTAAAGCTACAATATGTAATTTTTTCGCATTTTCAAAACAATAAAAAAGACGAAGCTTTAACGCTATGAAGGAGACTGGAACGATGGGAGATGTTGTTTTCACCATCCAGAGATTAAATCACGAATCATATCAATTATATATCAGCTAATAAACTAGTTTTTGTATTACCTGTACGTTTGATTTAGCTGCCAGGAACGTGAAATGTAATGCTATATTAGCCTGTTACTAATATGTGACTATTTGTCAAATGGTGCGCAGTTTTACACGTTTTAAACAATCGTACTAAAAGTACATTTGAACAAACCCACAGTATTTCCAAGTAATGGCTAAATATTTTTGTGCAACACATAGGCTACTTAATTTCACTGCCATAGACTTGGTCATCAGACTTGATAAAAGAAATGAAGTACAAACAAAGTGCCATATAACTGTAGTGTACAATAAATAATATATAGCCTATTTGCCTACCTATCTATTAAAACACATGCGAGAGTGGAGTCTCTGTGGACAGATCAAGTCCAAGTTTTTCGCAAAGCTTTCCCCATCCTGAAAACGCCACGCCGATATTGATCCTTGTTTTATTTCTCCTTTTTTCCCAAAGCCTGCTTGCCTAAGTTGATCTATGTTTACGGTTTTTTTTTGGATTTTCTGTACTCGCCAATCTAATCGTGAACAATGATGACTGAACGCCACAACAGCGGAGTGCGAGATATTGTATCATAGATATGCATACATAGATCCCTCATTAGCGGCTTACGTATAGCTATTGTATCTATGGTTTCTACAAGCGGAAACCGAGGATAGCGCGGATATTACGTCATTGATAGGCGACAATGACCAGGGACGAGCCATTATTAAATCTGGAATTTCTCTGGATTTACAAACTTTTAGGATAATTTAAGTACACAACTGCATGAAATATATCACACTATGAAAGTGTTTTTTGAATATTTTATTACAAAAATCTTACATATTAGACTTTTAAAACTGCAGTGAACCAAAGACAGTCTCAAACACGGTTTGAAATCGCTGGTGTTTCTGACGTCACAAACTACCTTGTAACCAATCAGATCAACGTGTGATCGTCAACGAGTGGATCTCTGAGCTGAGTGAGTGAGTGGAGGCGGGGCTCATTTGCATATTCATAGAACCACGTATACTAAATGAGGCAAGGGTGTAGAGTTACATTCAAGCTATTTTGAGGCATGAAGAAATTAATGTCATTTTGCTGATCAAAGATGAGTTTTAGGGGATAAAATTTATTGACTACAGGGGGACTTTAAGATTTTTAAAATTATAAGATTTTGAAATGTTTTCTGGTGTCACATGATCCTTCAGAAATCATTTTAATATGATTGAAAACAGTTCAATGTTGAAAACAGTTGCTTCAAATTTTTTGGGAAACTGCTACACTACCATTCAAATGTTTGGGTAAGATTGATCTAGGTGTTGCTAGGCAGTTGCTAGGGTCTTCTGGGTGGTTGCTATGGTGTTGCTAGGGTATTTTGGGTGGTTTCTATAGTGTTGCTAGGCAGTTGCTAGGGTATTCTGGGTGGTTGCTAGGCGGTTGCTAGGGTGTTCTGGGTGGTTGCTAGGGCATTGCAAGGCGGTTGCTAGGGTGTTCTGACTGGTTGCTAGGGTATTCTGGGTGGTTGCTAAGGTGTTGCGGGTGGTTGCTAGGTGCTTCCAAGGATCCTCCAGATTGAGGCGGTCTTCAGATGTTTCAGAAGCAGCCAGAGTCTTAGGCCCTGTCCACACGGAGACGCGTTTAGCGTATTCGTACAAATTTTTTATCGGATCGGCGTTTCGTCCAGACGGATCCGGCGTTTTGGGAGACTGAAACCGCTGTTTTTTGAAACCGGGTCCCAGGGTGGATAAATCTGAAAACGACACCCTTGCGTTTTCGTGTGTACAGCCACACAGTATATATACAGTATATTTTGTGAAACGATGATGTCATCACCCCACGTGTCGACTAGTCAGACAGCTAAATCAGTAGCCTAACAGCAACAACAACTGCGACTACTTGCTTGAGTTCATGCTTCAGAAGCTATTGAGCCTATTTTATTTCTTTATTTATTATTTAGGCCTACTTTAATGTATTTTTATTTTATTTCTTTATTTTACTTCTTTATTTATTTATATTTCTTTCTTATGCTATGATGCTTGTATTTTGTCTGATTAAGACATTTCGTATTTTGTAAGGATGGGCATTTCAAGCAAAAATAATATATTCGACGATCGCTGGGAATTATTTTATTATTATTCAAAAAACGCACCTCTGCCCCCTCATGCTCACCGGTAACACGGCGTTCGCTCCGACATTAAATTTCTCTTTACTGTAGGCCTACATGTTGTAGCCATTAAAGAAAAGTTAGTTTCATATTTATGTTTAAATATTATGTTATTTTTTTCCATTTCATATATGTTGATAATATGAAAAGTGAACAGCGTGAGTAGCCTATTCATAAGATGCGCAATATCGAGACACATTATTTTGACCACTTCATTAAGTTTCGTTTTGTATAAAGCCTTTCTTTAAAGTGAATTTCGTTTTGTATAAATTGTATCTTAATTTTAATCAATGTTTCATCAACCAATTTCCTGGATTTAATAAATAAGAAGCAAATATAGCAGACAATAGCCTATAATCAGGACATGGAGGCGCAGACGCCATATAACTTGCATCGCACGTGAACTGGAGCATGTCTCATAAATGAACAGAAACTCAGAAATATATCTAAGCTTGAAATGTCTACTTCTAAACAAAACAATTCAAAACGAAAAGAAACAGACAACTCTAATAATCCATATGAAGTGTGCATTTCTCTCTATAGGCACCTTCACAACACTGCGAAGGTGGCGAGTCAGCATCGTCACAGAAAACACTAGTTTATTAATAAACAATTAAAATGTCTCCTTGCTATATTTGACACATTCATAATGATTAGGCTATTTGCCGGTTCTTTGTGGCAAGCTTTATGCTAATCGAATATCGTGACTCATCCCTATTTTGTACCAGGCCATTTATGGTTTTTCATATTGTTCAATAAAGTTCTTGGTAAAAAAGAAAAGAAGCTACTGTGCCTAATATTACATACTGTATATTATTGTATACAGCGCGAAAGGTTTATGCGCAAGTCTTCTTCTCTGTTTTTAGTGTATCTGTGTCAGAAATACAGCGCCTCATACTGGTCTGGCATGTATTCTACATCGGTTTGAGTCGGTTTCGTGTGTACGCAGATATTTCTTGAGACGGCGCCGTGTTTACGGATTTTTTTTTTTAAAACGAGGAAAAAAAAAGATCGGATAGGGAAAGCTCTGGCTTCGTGTGGACGTGGCCTTAGACACCAGATCTGGCTAACATACAGCCTCATAAAAAAGATGGAAAGTCCATCATATCATCACTTGTGGAACACATTTAGACCAATTTAAAACCATAAAGAAAGAAGAACAGATATAAACAGCCAAGAAAAAGAAACAGAGAAGTTTCTGACTCAATACAGACAGAATTTCAGTCGATTAAAGAAAACTACTCTAGTTTATTCCAAACATCCTTCATACATAATTATTAAATTAGTTTGTTACATTGACATTATTTTACATGTAATAACTGTAATAAAATACAAAGTACTACATATTTAATTATACATTTCGTGAAATTGCAGTTAAATATCAAAATACACTCTAAAAAGTATTTTTTCCTGCAGAGATTTCATTTTTAGTGGTAATAATAATTTAGTGGACATACTATAAACAGTTCTGAGGCAAATACAGTGCTTTGTGTACAGAATAACATAAAACCTGCTAACTAGGGTTTACTAGCTACATTATTATACAATGTCTTTTTACAACTTTAAGAAGGTAATCATATTTGGCCCATGCACTACAGCAGAGGTGTCCTGCAGAGTGTGATCAGGTGTGTTTAACTGTTTAACTCTGCAGGAGCAGGACTTCAGGAATCCAGGATGAGCTGTGACATTTGGCAGGATGTGTAGTGTTCAACCAGAGCAGACCGCATGAGATCATTTCAAATCATATATAAAAAAAACAAACAAACAAATAAACCTATTCACTAAGCGGTACTCCTATTAGTAGTATTTCCTTTTGAACACATCCTGCCTGTTTGCACAGAACAAAGTTCTCACTGCGTGTTCTGATTAAACTGACACTAACATTACATCATCTGACAATTTCAATGCCACTACTTAATTCACAAAAACCTATTTTGTATGCCTCTCCTTTCTTGTGGAGTCCATTGAGTGCATGCTGTCATAAAAGCTAAAGGGGGACATACTCTGGAAATTTCAATGTCGACTTTGTTTAAAAATTAATTTGTTGATCATATCATTTGTATTGAAAAATCTGTATTAAAATGGAAAATAGAATGATTTCAAACATGGACTTTTGAACCCCACTATTATAGCCTATGCAAAAGATAAAATGCAATTAAGAAATTATATTAAATTATCATATATTGATATTACGTTATTACAAAAGAACTGATACAATGAATTGAATGCACTGTAAAGGCCCCGATGCACTTCAAGCACAAATCGAAGAATGAACTGGTGTGACGTCATTTCTAAAAAAATCAGAACCAAATTAGTTCGGTGTTTGTTTCAGGAGTTAAAATCAGGTTTACGGAAACTTTAGGGAAACGTTTGCTCCGGCTGGTAAACAAACTGCCATTGGTCGGTGGCGATGATGTAATAGGTGTGTGTGTGCTGAGGCTCCGCCTTCTTTGCCATGCAAATCTTCTCCAGTTCATTTCTTCTGTTGAGTCCGTCGAGGTCAGACACGAGTAAAAACATGAACACGCTGCTATATAGTAGAAAATTAAGCTGTAATTCTTATTTAAAGACACACTGACCGTTCTTCCATGTTTAATACTGTAAAGCTGCTTACTTCTAAAGGCCTCATTATGCTTCTGCGTCAACTCCACGGCGTAGCTACGCCGTCACTCCTACGGCGTCGTGGCCGTTTTATGGTTCTGCGTCAGGTTGAGTTGCATCGCGGTGCATCTGACCAATCACAGCCCTTGTGGTCTGCGTCGCCTCGACGCATAGTTAAAATTTTTTGGAGGTGCAAGTCGAGCTACGGCGGAGGGGTTCACGGCGACGCAGAGAAGTCTGCGGGGGTACGCCGTCGATTCGACGCAGAAGCATAAAACAGACTTAAGCAATCTATTGTATAAAGTGCTATTAATAAAGGTGACGTGACTTTACTGGAGTGCTGAATTGCAGAGCTCGTGCAAACATATCCTTTCTCGACTACTGTTTTCTCACCGCTGTCATTTTTGTTGTGTTTATTTTGCTATTGAGAGGTAAGCGTGCAATATTTACATATTCATCTAAACGTCGCTTTCAGCAGCGCGGGCAGTTTCGGGATGTTCACTACCCTCTTTTTACCCTCAAGTAAAGAACAAAAAAGAGTTTATATCGGGGCCTGAAGTCGCTTTGGATAAAAGCATCTGGCAAATGGATTCATGTAAATATGTGCTGCTTTTCCAATGGGAATGTTCAAATGAAGAACTCTTCTGCTTGTGCGTGTTGATGCGGTGAAGCGCGAGTCTCTGCTTCAGACAGCACATGCTTCAGGTCCCGGGACAGAGTCAGCAGCGCAGACCCTCCTACAGCACAACCCGTGTCCACATTGGTCTCGGGCTCCTCCTCCTCCAGCAGGAGGCGTGATGTCGACGTGTCAGGGGTTACCGCCGGCTCACTCCAGGACACGGACTGGCCTGCCGGGCTGCTGCGCTGGGACGAGTAACAGGAGCTTCCCGGAGGAGTGCTGCAGGACCCGTCTGATCCCACACTCTCCCAACCACACGCCACTGACCTCACCCCTCGAGGACAGCGTCCCAGGGGCTGCTCCTTCACACGGGACGGCTTCCTGCAGGAACTGGCAGCCGGCCCGTTCCTCAGCTGCATCCTGGGACAGCTCAGGGGAAACGCAGACGTGAGGAGAGCCTGGGGTTGAGCCGGGCCGCTAACCTGCAGAAGAGCCACGCTTCATCAGTTCAACACGATTCACACTTTTAAGGAACAGTTACCATAAAAAAAAAATGCTGGTACTATTTAAATGCTGGCACATAGTATAGATGCTGCATAGTATATACATATAAAAAATGCTGGCACATTGGGTAAACCCTCAAGTCATTCCAAAACCACACTATGTTTTACCACAAAAAGTAAAAAGATCTATAATTGTACATTACACTTGCATTTGTCTAGTAGATATGTGGGTATCCTTAGGGATAGGGACCCTCATCCTTCCCTTGGTTCATTTTGACCCGAAACTCCTTTTTTTAATTATTATCTTTTTTTATTGAGTGTTCATCAGAGGGGTCCAAGACCCAAGGACTTTTGTCGCACTTGAATACACACATGAAAAAAAATTCAAAAATTCAATGGATTAGAGTTTTGTGTTTGAAATTTAAAAAAGTGACAAATCCTTCCCTCACTGGTCAATTTGACCCCCGTAGGAATGAACTGAGTGCGAGGAATGCTTCAGTACACATAGAAACACATAGAAATGCTCAAAATTCTAACTAAAAATGCTAAAACTTTATTAAAATATTATTTTATAATGTCTACATGTGTATCTGAATGCACACTGTATGAACTGACTTTAGTACCCAGAGGAACAGCTCATTTGCTCCATATAGAGTTATAAGGCTTTATCAGTTCAAGAGTGGCTAGAGTCATGAATGAATTAATGAATGGATGAGGCATTTATAAAACGATTTCATGTGTACTACTGTCCACCAAAAGCGCTATGGCATATATGGCGGCTGGCAACATTAAATATTATGTTATATTTTTTTTTTCCACAAGAGGTCGGCAAAGACACCCATTGTAAGATATTTTGAGCTGAATTAAAAGGGTTATGCATGAAATTGTTAGTTATTTTGAATTTAAGTTGAAAGAATGTGAGGAATGTGCTTAAATTACTATTTAGTTATTATTTATTGATCAAATCTAGTAATTTAAAGGTAAATTAAATAAAAAATGATAATCTCCACAAAAAAAAAAAAATGCATTAAAAAAATAGAAAAAATATTATCAAAATGAAATAAAATAAGCTTTCTGGACAAAAATAATTTTAGGGCATCGGGTCATTTTGATCCACAAGGGAAAGATATGTTACAAAGTGCGAGGGAAGGGTGAATATTCATCTCTCCGCAACTCTCAGTCAAATAGATTTACATTATAGTTGTATCAGACTTGACATCTACAAAATTTGGTTGCAAAAAATCAGAAACAATGACATTTGATGTGACTGGCCTTGTCTTAAAATAATGTACACTTGTGGTCTTGCGGACTTCAACAACACTGTGAAGTTATTTTAGGTTGCAGAAGGTCACTCTCTAGACCCATTTATGCATCCTTGATGCTTTATGGCTTTTATACATTTGTTCAATTGTTTCCAAATTATTTGCTTGCTATTTGCAGTTTTAAAGGCTTTCTTTAAAAATATAACATTTCCTAATGGGTTGGAGTTGGGGTAAGGGTTAGAAATATTTCTGAACAGATACATACATCAACTTTAAAATAAATGCATGTACAAAATGTAACCTTTTGTCCATGTTTTCAGTCAGTGTAGTTTGTCACAACAGCAGGATAAGTAGGATTGTAGGATAAGTTGACAATTTCAAAACAAACTTAATATGTAGCAGATAAATTTAGGAAAATTATATCAAAATTAACCAAAACCAACCAAAACTGTTTGGTTACCAACATTATTCAAAATGTCTTGTTTTGTGTTCTGCAGAAGAAAGAAAGTCATACAGGTTTAAAACGACATTAGTAAATGATGACAGACTTTTCAATTTCGGGTGTCCCTTTAAACAATAATGCTTGACATATTACAATTTGAACTATCCAGCATATACCACAACCTGCAGCATATACAACCTTCGACTTGAGTTGACTTGGCCTTTTGACAAAATAATGAGACAAAATAGCTGATTAAAGTTTGTTTCATAAATGACGATGTTTGTGACATCGACACTGTCATTGAACTAAACTGAATCAACATTAAACTGACTCAAAATCAATAATGACACTATTGTCTTCTGTCCAGCTGAATTGAATTAATTTCATAATTGAACTTTACACGGTTATTGAACTGAACTGAATAAAGACACTGAATATGCAGGGTTTGTACACCTTTTCCAAGGTCAAATTCAAGCACTTTTCAAGGACTTTCAAGGTCCATTTTAAAGCCTTTTCCAGCACCTTACACCACCGTAAATTACTACCAATACATAGTCAAAATTATTATTTAGAGTTTTTATTACATTAAAAGAGATAATGCTATAAACAGCCAAAATTGTGTTTCATAATAGCAGAAGGACCAGATATTTAAGCAAATCACAAGTTTTATTTTTCAAAATGTATCACTGTCTAAATAGATAATGCCTATGAATAATACTTTTCATTATATTAATATCCAAATATTGCTTCCCAGATAATATGATTTTCAGGCTGTAAAACTGAAGAAATTTCAAGGGCAGAAAATATGAAGACAGGATTTGAACAGAAATATTTTACAGGCCTTGGTTTTGGGACACATTCTTGATATAGACAAGGTTTGAACAACATCTGAGACAGTGCAACAGCAACCTGTAATTCAGTTTTAACCCAGAAGACTCTGACAGTGCACAGGCTCCTGCCTGATAAATAGCCTATATTAATTGAAAAAAAAATAATTTATTTAATAGCCAAGACATTTATCTACTGGAATAGAGCAGTGTAAATATTGCATAAGGCCATCCTCAACCTTACAGTCGGCTACTTGTATGACACTCAATCTGACACAATTTCTGTTCAGCAATCAACGATTGTTGTTATGCACTGGGCTAACGTTTATTACTTATTATTAACGTTAACTGTTAACACAGTTACTGTGCTGTAACTTTGGCTATGTTCACTCACTGCATATTCCACAAATGAACGTGCCATAACGGACATGCAATACTAACATTACATTATCACACCAAGTACTCTCAGTCACTAATGGCCCTTAAAACTCCGCCTACTTTTGCTCTGGCCAGCGTAGCGCAAATCGCTCTGTATCTGAAGGGCTACATTTCTCCATTTAATTAATGAACTATTCAATCAGATAGGTATTTGAAATACAGTTACAATTTCAAGCATTTCATCCAACATTTAAGCACTTTTCAAACCTTGAAAACACAACATCAAAATTCAAGCATTTTCAAGGATTTCAAGCACCTTTACGAACCCTGAATATTGCATTTTTTAGAGTTGCTTTATGGCAGAATTTGAATTTGACACAAGTTTGCATCATTGATTGGTATTTTCCTGTTTATCACTGTGAAGCTGCTTTTATACAATCTGTATTTTTATAAAGCACGATAGAAATAAAGGTGATGACTTGACTTGACCTGAACTCTGCATAAGAGACTTGTGGACATCTAAAACTCAATGGGATTTACCAAATTAACAAGTTCAGAAAGGTCAACTAATTTTGTTTCATATTGTTATTTTCCCCAGCCATCGGCACTGATCCTCAACAAACTCGTCTCCAAACGTGCGTGACTCCGATCTTCAACCAGATGAACTGCATAATATTCTGATTGTTCTGATCCAATCTGACCTCTGACCTGTAATACTGCCTGAATCATAATCATACACTGTTCATTCATTGGCCAGAGGAGAACTGAGCGACTGAGTCTGGTTTCTCCCAAAGTTTATTTCTCCATTCTGTCACTGATGGAGTTTCGGTTCCTGCCACTGTCGCCTTTGTTGCCATTGGCTTGATTTGCTTAGTTGGGGACATTAAATTTAACATTTCATTTAATATTCAACAATAATATTGATCTGCCTGCTTTTACACTATTATACAAGAACTGAACTGAGCTAGACGATGACATCATGGTTTACTCCAGAGCGGCTATATATATATATATATAAATTAACGAAATTAATAACTTATTTTACAACAAAAATGAAACATCATTGAACTTAAGCTGGACTGTGAAGCTATTTTCTTCTGGAACCTATTTTTTTTGCATTATATATACAGTATATAGCTTAACCTGCATATATATACTGTATTAGGGGTTTAACAATATATCGTGCCACAATATATCGCAATACAAAAATACAACAATATGTATCGATCTGTATTTTATATAGTTTACCCAAAATGAAAATTACTGGATGACAAAAAAAATTAAAGTTTACAGAGTTTTAGTGTCAGTACTACATTAAACTACAATATACTTTATGTTAAATATAATGTATATAATAATGCAATGGGGGAATATTAGTGTGTCCTGATAATGCCAAATGTCTGATGTTACCAGTAAAAAGTGTTCTACATTATTTTAAATAGATCTAGTCAGTGACAGAGCGCAAGCATTAGTCTAAAATAATTCTGTTTTCAGCTTCAGAATCATGAATATTTGTATTCTGGTGTCTCTATTGTCCCGTGTTTTGGGTTTCCAGCACCAAGTCCAAGCCTATTCATTTACACACACAATGACACCAAATATACCATTTACTCAACAGTAATTTTTTTGTTAACCTTTTACCACATGTAAAAGTATCGCAATAATATCATATAGTGAGTTCAGTATCGTGATATGTATCGAATCGGGACATGAGGGTATCGTTACACCCCTAATATATACACTACCGTTCAAAAGTTTGGGGTCAATATGATTTTTTTTTTAAAGAAATTAATACTTTTCTTCAGAAAGGACTTATTGATCAAAAGTGACAGCAAAGACATTTATAATAATGCAAAATATTTATTTTTTATTTAAATGCTTTTCTCTTGAACTTTCAAAGAATCCTGAAAAAAATTACTCACGGTTTGCACAAAAATATGAAGCAGCACAACTGTTTTCAACTGTGATAATAATCATAAATGTTTCTTGAGCATCAAATCATCATATTATACTGATTTCTGAAGGATCATGTGACACTGAAGACTGGAGTAATGATGCTGAAAATTCAGCTTTGATCACAGGAATAAATTACACTTTACTATATATTCACATAGAAAACAGCTGTATTACATTGAAATAATATTTCACAATATTACTGGGTTTGTTTTGTATTTTTAATCAAATAAATGCAGCCTTGGTGAGCAGAAGAGACTTCTTTTAAAAACATTAAAAATCTTACCGATCCCAACCTTTTGAACAGCAGTGTATATATATCATCTATTAAAGAAACCCATTGGTTTACGGTTGGTTTATATCATGGTTTGGGGATATAGAAACCAGAACACATTGCCGTGACCCACCTGAAAGAGGACCTTGTTGCCGTCCAGGTCTTCCGTGTGCCATCGGGTCGAGCTGATAGGTGAGCAGGTGTTGGGCAGCAAGGGCACGAGCTGCCCGATCTCCCCCACCCTGAACTGCAGCACGGCGGAGCAGCACGGCTCCACTCGGACGCCCGGCGAGAGCTGTTTGATGGCCAACTGCAGGCTGAAGCCTTGCTCTGAGAGCAGAGTGAACCAGACGAACCCGGGCTTCTGCTCCTCCGCCCTCCTCCGCACAACCGTCTCGTACAAACGCACACTGTCCTCGAAGTTATCATAGGTGCTGTGCAGAGTCACTCGCACCACCTCCTCTCCGTAGTGCACCGTCCGCACCCCCCACACCGGCATCCCCGCGCCCAGGCTGGAGAAGTCCCGGCTGGGCAGGAGGTAGGGCCTCGGCGGGGCGCTGGACGGGGAGTTAAAGCTCTCCGTGTGGTGTATGTGCCAGGGCGGGCGCTGCAGAAAGTCCAGCACCCTGAGGATACGCTCCTCCCCGAAAGACTCGTGCAGGAACATGGTCACCGCGAGTGAGGGGAAGCCGTCAGTCCTGGCGTCCTCCTGAAGGGGACAGGCGCGCTCGGACACCCGGAAGAGGCGCAGCCCGGGCCGGACCCACCGGAGCAGGCGGTCCAGAGAGAGCTGGAGCAGGAGCGAGTCCCCGGGGTTGGTGAGAAGGTGCAGGGTGACCAGGAGACGCTCCTCCTGACCCGGGCGGGACACGAGGTCAGCTGTGCAACAGGCACACAGGGACATATCAAACCATAGATCTGGCAAAATCACACGCCTGCTGTTGATGTGATAGGCTATTCAATGTAATGTATGGAAAACGGACTTACTGCTGCTGCTACTGCATGACATTTTACCGCAGTCAGATCTGAAGAAAACAAACAAAAAAACACGGTAACACTTTATTTCGATAGTCCACTTTAGACATGCTACTGACCTTAAGTAACTTTGCAACTACATGTCAACTAGCTCTCATTAGAGTATTAGTAGAGTGTAGTAGACTGTCAGTAGACTGTTATGGTTATGGTTAGGTGTTAGGGTTCGGGTTAGGAGAATAAGTTGACTTGTAGTTGGCAAGTTACTTATAGTCAGAATATCTGTTTAGGGAGCATCAAAATAAAGTGTTTGCCGATATTAAACAGACAGTCTACTAATACTCTAATGACAGTTAGTTAACATGAAGTTGCAAAGTTACTTATAGTTAGTAGAATGTGTAAAGGAAATAAAGTGTTAACCTTTATCTTTGATGGTCCCTTTTGAACATTTTGTTGACTATAAGTAACTTTGCAACTAACTCTCATTAGAGTATTAGTAGACTGTCTTAATATCTGCGAACTCTTTATTGTGATGGTCCTGCAACAGACATTATACTGACTGTCTATAAGTAACTTTGCAACTACATGTCAACTTATTTTAACCCAAACCCTACCAGTCTACTAATACTCTACTAATACTCTAATGAGAGTTGGTAGAAAAATAAGAGCAACGTTACTTATAGTTAACAGAATGTGTTAAAGGCACCATCATAATAAAGTGAAACCAAAAGCACTTATTATAATGGGTTTAATACTGTTCTAATGACATCCATCCTTTAGCATGGCGTTTCAGCTCATGAAGCAATAACCCTATTATGACCTAAAGTTCCTGAAACCGGTTTTAATTATCATTTTCATCAGTGTCCCAGAAACCAAACAACATTAAAAACTTCAAAATGTAATTGGTAACACTTTAATAATATTAATTTTAACATTAATATTAGTTAATTAATATTAACTAATAATTAATAAAAAAATGTTGAAGAAGTATTGTTCGTTCTAAGATAGACAACTAATTTTAACCAATTAACGTTAACCTTATGGTAAAGTGTAGGCTAACCGTTTAATTCAAATGTTCATTCAATCAAAACAAATAACTCTTAGTAGGTTGCATACAAACGAATAATAGTTGCGTGATTTAGATTTTGTAGCCGTTATGCCATGTTTTACTATTTGATCACCACATTAAATAGCGCATATTAGAGGGCAAAAAGTTGTTTGTATTGTTACAATGAAGTACCGTTTGTTGCTGACGTCATAAAGCATTCGGCTGCAGTCGGTTACCGTGTTTCTCCCCCTTAGAGACGCAAACAAAAGTGAGATTATCTTTAGCTTTCTCCGCTAACTCACCCCGCAGTCTCCGCGCCCGAGTCCGCCGGTTCATCCTCCGCCCTACCCGTGAAGAGAAGCGATTGTCGGAGGAGCATAATGTGCGTTTACTCGAGCGCAAACCCCGCTTTAAACATGCTCGAGGTCTTCCGAAAGCGCTGAACAAACCAGTTTGTGTTCGAGGAGTCGAGTTCACGCTGACGTCACTTCAGCGTTTATAATTTATGATGATGAGGCACTCTAACTACAAAGCTAAAATATCAAGGTAACAGCTCTTTTAGATGGAGGAGTCGTTACTATGAAGTGTCTTTCGAGAACACAGATGAAGAATGAGCAGGAGTCGGGGGAAGGGCTCCGCACAATAACAGTGAGACCCGAGCAGATGCTGTCATCGGACGAGTGTGTGTGTGTGTGTGTGACAGACAAACAGTCGATACAGAGACTTAAAAAAGTAACGTTATCTTCTGAAACAGTCTGAAGTATGTTTGCAGGTGCCACTTGGATTGATATTTTGTATCTACTGCTATAAAATTTAGATATTTAGCCAAAATAAAATAAGGGACACCCATTCACGCCCCAGAAACTGATCAGTCAGAAACTGATCATTTCATTACATGACAATACAGCTCTACAATAAACCAAGAAAACATATGGTAGGCCTATGTGACCATGCAACAGAACACATTTTATATTATTTAACATTTATTTGATTTATTGAAGAACTCTCCGGAATATGTTGCTGTGCTTTAAGCAGTCATTCTGAACCAGTTATCACTTTTTAGACTTTTTTTTTCTGCAGCTGTTACCTGTATGGGTAATAAATGTTTTAATTAATTTACTTAAATTACTACTAGGCTACATTATTATGTCATTATTTGTCCCATTTTTATAAATTTTCTTTTTAAATGTAATAAACAGTATGTGTCAGGATTATTTATTATACAGTACTGTGCAAAAGTCTTTGACAAGTTAGTATTTTCACCCCAAACAATGCTTTTAAGCCAGTTATTTATATTTTTTTGCTGTAGTGTGTCAGTAGGAAATATTACATTTCCAAACATTCATTTTGACATTAATTGTAATAATCCAGTGAGATTTTTGTATGCACTTGTTGCCCCAGTTCTTCTGGATTTAGTCTGTCTCAGTTTTTTCTGTTTCTTCATTCTTCACAAACAGATTTGATACGGGATGCATAATTTTCCCTGTAAATACGGGATGATTCCATAATTTACGGGACGGGTGGCAACCCTACGCACTAATGCCATCCCAAACCTGCATATACATTTTGTCCTATTGAAGACCCATGCAACCAAAACTTTCATGCTTCAAAGTTTATAAAGACAATGTAAATGTAATTCATAACTATCTAGCTGTCTTCTGAAGTAATTTTTTCACTTGTAAACATTAATCAATGCTTGTAAACATTATTAGTTCTTGTGTAAACTCCAAAGTTCTTCTGTTTCAGTGAGAACTGCCTTCACAGGTCATTTACCATATTTGATGCACTCTATGCATGCATGTTATTCAATGTTTATATGTGGGAAAAAAAAAGAATATAAATGTCCTAACTTCCAGGATCCTCCATTGTGAAGATTAGAGCAAGACGAACAGTCTGACCCAAAACGGCCAATCCTTTTATTGTTTTTTTTCCCCGTTCTTTTTCTACATTTATTGATGAAAACAAGGCCCTGTACAGTACACTTCAGCATTGAGTACAATAACAATTATTTTACAATTTTTACACATTGAAATATAATAATGCTGAAAACCCAAACTGCCCCCCCCCCCATCCGTTTAAACTGCATTCAAAAGAATTCCTTTAAAATAAAATGCTTTTAAGTCATCTTACAATTGGCCATGTCAGACATGAAAGAAAAAAGAAAGAAAAAAACTGAGGGAAAAAATACAGCCAAACCACCTTTTTGTATGCTGTGCAATCTGACAGGTGAAGCACAGGCGACCAGCAGCCAGAAATCAGAACCTGAACAAACTATAAGGTGCCATAAACCAAACTCACTTACACACATAGAAGAAGAAAGAGAGAGAGAGAGAAAAAAAAAAATGAAGGAATTTCCTAATGATATGTATGGTTTTAATGATATCCAATGATGGGACACTGTGTGACTTACTTTATTAATTTGGTTGTATGATTATAAGGGACAGACACACACACACAAAAACAATTCTCTCATAGAGACCAAGACCTCCTGTAAAATCTTTGAATCTAATCCAGTGGAAAGCCTTGTGGGAATCGGTAAGAACAATTTAAAACAAGTTCATTAGAATGTGAAGGTTTTCTTCTCAGTTTATTCCCAGTACGAATGACAACAAAGGCAAAAAAAGGACATAAAATAAAATAACATCCCATGTGAGGTGTGTGACAAAGTCCCAAAAACGATGCTTGCTCGCTCACTCTCACTCGCTCTTTCATGCCAGATTCAACGTCGCTCCTTCATGCTACATATGTGTACACTTTGCGATCTTCTGGTGTTCTCGCCAAGTATTCTCTCTCAATAAGTCCTTCAATACGCTTTTTAATGACCACGGGACTTGGGAGGAATCGTGCCTTCAGCTGCTGGGTTACCTAAAGGCAAAAACACACAAGACAAATGAAGTCCTACAAACAAAAGTCCAAAAATTGTCCATTTCTGTATACAGTGAAACTGAAAATGTTGATGATCTCATTTTACGTGGCACTCTTAGTCCCCCACAAAAACCACAGACATCACTGCTATTCTCAGATAAAGCCAGAATGAAGTATATAAACACAGTTCACACTGACACTCATACATGTTACTTCATATGAAATGAAAGCTTGGGTTTAATCAGACCTCATATTATATTACATTATATCGCTGGGGTCATATGTGAATTAACGTGGGTGAACAAAAAAAAAAAAAAAAAAAAATACTATTTCAAATATTATTGCATTTTTCAAAGCATTTATGAAAAACTTATTTTTATTATGATTCCAAGTAAAATATGAATAAAGGTCTGTGTGTAATATTGATCAAAACTGTACATGAACAAAACCGATCTGATGATTAACCAACCATGATTAACAACTTCATTATGCTTTATATGCTATATACTTTTTACTATATTTACATAGATCATATAGACAAATATATGGAAGCTTGTTTCCACCACAGAATAAAACATTTAAAAAGATAATGGTGACTTTTTATCTCACAATTCAGATTTTTTTCTCAGAACTGCAAGATAAACTTACAATTGTGAGTTTAAATCTCGCAATTTTGACTTTATATCTCGCAATTCTGCCATCTTTTCTCAGAATTGTGAGCTCTAAACTCACAATTGCGAATTATAAAGTTGCAAAGAATTATAAAAAATCATTTTTTTTCTCAGAATTGCAAGTTAATATCTCTGAGATAAAAAGTCACAAATATCTTTTTTTTTTAAATGCTCAAACTATTGTCACAAAAAAAAAAAAAAAAAAAAAAAAGCAGTCTCCGCACCTCTGCTACAAGAACATTGTGCTGCATTTTCTTTCTGGACTTCATGATTCGAACAATAGCTGCCTCAATTTCATGTTTCCTGTCGTCATCCACCTTTTGTCGCGTCTCCTTCCTCTCAGGGTCCGATTCCCCCTGTTTGGCTGCGACTGCAGGGAAGAGACACAAACAGGTTAGAGGAAAAGGCTTTCCATGTGATTACCTAGGAGAACGTCTCTGATGCCCATGCCAGAGTTGATGCACATTTTTAAGGCTTTTTAAGACCTGAAGAAATAAAAATGAATACTGTACACTAGGGATGTGCGATATTGGCCACAAAGTTATCTCTCGATATTGTCACTTTTGTTGTATATAAATATATATCGGTATATATACATGGATAAGGTACACCCCACAAGAGCTGCAGTTTTGAGATGCTCTGACCCAGTCGTCTAGCCATCACAATTTGGCCCTTGTCAAACTCGCTCAAATCCTTATGCTTGCCCATTTTTCACACATCAACTTTGGCCTCGTTTACACTGCAGGTGTTGATGCCCAATTCTGATTTGTTGCGATTTTTTGGACCGTCCGTTTACACGTTCTTTCAATTGTGACCCATATCCGATTCATGTGTTTACACTTGCTATCTGAAACATCCCGCATGCTTAAAGGCAAGTTCGCCAAACACCACTTTTGAATAAGAAACAATATCAAGTCTATAAAACTTGTCAAAACTCCACAAATCACAGCAAGCGTATCGGTGAGAACACTCGTTAAAACAGCATACACACACCTGAACTTGACTGCACATCACATATAGGGATGGGACGATTACCGGTTTCACTATAAACCACGATAAAATGTACTGACGGTTAGTAATATCGTTTAAAATTCAATCATCATTAAAACCGTGTTAGATTATCGCGATTTTAATAACTCACTATAAATCCTGTCCAGCCAGCAACAGTCTGACGCAGGCGCGCAATGTTGGTTTTTTTTTTTTAATTCGAGAAGGAATGGCAGAAGGCAGTGACCGTGTTCGGGAGATTTTTCAGCCTTTTAAGAGGACCAAATCTGAGGTGTGGTCATATTTTGGCATTTACAAAAATCCTGAGGGAAACTTAATCGAGGATGGTCACTCTGTCTGCAGAACATGCGCAAAAAAAGTCGCTGCGATAGTAAACACTTCAAATCTGCCGAGTCGTCCTGTGTGACCATCATCCACTGTTGTAGCGAACGCAAGGCAAGTTAACTTTGATCTCAATACTAAAACTACATCTGGGAAATAATTGGGCACAAAATGTTGTTTTGAGTTGAAATATTTTATCTCACTCACTTGAAATAACGTTAAACTTGAAGCTTCCGCGAAGAAAAATTCGCAGCAAGAGGCTTTGAGGCAAAACGAACAAGTTCAAACAAGACTATTAAGAGTGACATTTACGAGATAATAATGTATATTCATTGTACACTTATAGCACCGATTTTTTTTTACCACATACGGCAGTGGTCTTCACTATTTTTTTAATGAGAGCCGCACTGATAGGACAAAGTCAGTAGGAGAGCAATTTTTACAGGAAAGTATAAAAAGTTACATCCAGTCATAAATACCATGTCTGTTTATTAATATGTCACCCCTGAACATTCAATATGCAATGCAATAAATAAATATTTTTTTAATGATTTACCAGTCAAATTTGTAACTGAGACAAGATGATTTCCCTTAATGACAAAAAAAGCAGGATTTCCAGAATAGATTCATCACAGAATTACCTGAAGTTATTTTTTTTCTACATTATTAGCCCATCATGTATCTAATCATCCAAGAGCACATGCGGCGTTAAGAGCTGGAAATACCGCCATAACTGGCAACTACGCAGGGACTGGATATGTTTACATGCACAACTTTTGTTTCAATCGATCTGAATTCATTCTGATTGATTAATCTGAATGTATTGTAGTTTACATGAATGCTTAACATCGTGATATGATGCACGATCGGGGTGATGTGCACGTTTATAAGTCAAAAGATTCAAATTGGGAATAGGTTTTTTGACATTCGCACACTGCACAAATATACAAAGTTTCCCGCTGTTGTCGCGTAATAACCATTTTCCTACATTGGTTCTTTATTTGTTTTAAACAGCAGACTTAATATCAAATTCTGGTCATAATTTGGAGACTATGATGAACCGTTATGCTGTGCTGTTTGTATTGATCACGCAGTAAAAATGCCCAAAATCAGTCGTCTGTGGATGAGAATCTGAAACAAGGACTGGTGAGCCGTTGTCCTGCTTCACTTCACAGATACTGAGTGAAAGGAGAATTATAGAACGACGGGACACTCGTTTATACGACACTTTCATCAGAAGAACAGCTCGTTCAGCGCGACGGACGGCGTCCTTTCAGTTTCGGTTTTCAATCGATCAAATGTTTACATGTTCTCTCGATAAACCACCCCTTTCAATCCGATCGAAATTATTTGAAAATAGAGCTGACACTGAGTTTTTAATGGGTTATATTATAGTCCTACTTCTTTTTAAATGTTTTTATGAAATATCTGTAGTGACTGCTTGATCATTTCACTGTATTATTTACCGCCATGCGAGTCACAAATGAAAGCTTGGCGAGCCGCATGAGGCTCGCGAGCCGCGCAATGAGTAACACTGACATACGGGGACATTTTGAATAGAGATTAATGTCTCTATTTTTACCTGTTAAATCCATGTTGTACAGCGTACAAAACTCGTCCAGACAAGATGATCACAACAATATTATCAAATTCTGTAAATAATAAATCAACTCTGATTTAATTTTCAATACAATCAAAAACGGAGACGCAAGATGACAAGTTGTATTTGAATGAAATGAGAGCGCGCGTCCGTTGTGATACATGGATGTGCGCGCTGTGTTATAATATGTTGCTATTGACAACGGTCATTATAAGGAAGGAAATGCCACAGAATAGAATCTTACTTTAAAAAGTGCATGGAGCTGCTTGTTTTATTTGTTGTTTGTTGATTCTCAAATATAAAACTTGTTGAAATGTTTTCAGTGTGAGCATCAGTTCTTTTTTAACACTTTCTTCTTGTTTTAACAAAACCATGATAATATTGATAATCACGATAATTTCGGTCACTATAATCGTAATAACCCTAATCACATATTTGACATTATTGAAACTGCTTTCAATCGTAATGCAACGGACCGGTCTACGGGACATAAATTAAGCCTTAAAATAAAGGGGTTATTGGGCTGTTTACACGGTCATATACAATAAAGAGCCTGCACAGCGACAGGAAATAGAAATTAACACAAAAAACCTGCCTAGTGCCTACCTTACACAACACTGACGGTGGAGTTGCGCTCAGGAGCAGAACGGCTGTGGACGATTTTTTTTTTTGAGCGGCTGCGGACGAATTCCTTCTATGCACACACAATATGTCACATTCTGCGCGTATGTTTTAAAAAAATATAATTTAACATGTTAATAGTCCTAACACTTTTTAAATAGCCCACTTAAAGTGTTTATTACAAATAAATGACTAAATGCTTAAAATTACTAAATGTAACTGAACAAAAATTTGCGTTACATTTGCAATCCTGTGAAAACACCTCCCTCCCTCCTCTCCTACAATGACACAACGTTTCTTCTCTTTGCAGATGTGCCTCGGGTCGCTCTCGTCATTAAACCGCGGAGACGTAGCCTAATGCCTCAGAAAACCCAATCGGCCTGTTTACATGACAGTCGCATTGTCACACATCTGATTTATTTCCACATGAATGAGGCCTGAAACCGATCTCAAAATATCCGAATCAATGCGCTTTATTCCTGTTTACACGGTCATAAAACACATCTGATCTGTGTCGCAAAAAATCGGAATTGGGTCACATTTCACTGACAACACCCCAGACCACTCGGTGAGTTTCACGTCTTTGTAAACTTAAGTTTAATGCGTTTTATGAATGATTGTTCCAGTGCCCCTATGAAACCATTGTGGAGGTGGGTTGCGCGAACACAGAAACCGAAAATTCTCGGGACAGCAGCATTTGTCCAAATTTCAATCTAAACCGTTCTATTTCATCAGAAACGATCTTAAAACAGGGCTTTAAGTGTAAAATACCGAACTTGTCCTTTAAACCCAGATGATCGATGTGACTTGTTTAACATGATCAACCCAGTTGTTTTTGTATGATCAACTCTGGAAGTATTCCTTCGTTCAAAAAACTTCATTTGATCTAATTACTGGAGATTGCATAGGAAAGTTAAGTGAGTGAGTGAAAGCAATTGGGACATTGTTTAATTTGTATCATCTTTAGGCTACTCTTAATCTGGTGTCGTGCCACAGACCTAATTTAAATATTATGCAGGAAACAGAAAACCGATCTGTTATCCAGATACAGAGGCTACTTAATGTTAACAAATGTAAACGCACCATGTCCTGATTGGCTAATGATCTGATCTGCTTGATCGGATCACGGTGATCGCATGTTAATGCCAAGTGTAAACGCAGCCTATGATGAATATGCATTTTTTGGGGTTTTCATTATTGCGGATCTTGACTTGGCTTACAGTAAGTCCTAAAGCATGCACACAAGAGGATTGTTACCGGTTTGAATCTTGACTCTGTGCAGTCTGGAGGTGAACTGGTCGTTGACCGTGAACACGTGGCCGCTCTCGATCTCTTTCGACTTGGGTTCTTTAGTGAGGACTCGCTGTGTGGGCTTTCCACAGGCCAGAGACTGCAGCGCCCGCACCAGCTCTCTCTCGGGGATATCAGTCTCTTGCTGAATCTCCTGCCAAAAGAGGAAAACACAATAGGGACATGAGAATAGGGATATGGGAAAAGTATGGTGATGCCCTTACTTCAAGCATTTTTTATTATTTTCCTCTTTATCACTGTAAAGCTGCTTTGAAGCAATCTGTACTGTATACAGCGCTATATAAATAAAGGTGACTTCACTTCTGGTTACTAAGTACAATGGATTATTTCAATGTCTGGACCCAGTTGTTCAAAAAGTTTAATCTGAATCACAAAAAATTCAAAGGTTTTGAGGGTGAATGCAAAGTTTCTTTGACCTCCTCCTATCTCATATCTCGATCTGATGAAGGACCATCGCATGGACACGACGACAACGCATCCCTGAAGTGCCAGCCTCATCAACACTGTGAAGGCCTCATGGACACCTCAACAAACTCGTCTCCATACCGGCGTGATGACTCCGACCCTCAACCAGATGGAACTGGATAAATATTGTGAAAGTACTGATCCCATCTGACTTCTGACTTTATTTATGACTTAAGGTTTTTTTCTCCATTCTGTCACTGATGGAGTTTTGGTTTCTTGCCACTGTCGCCTTTCTTCGCCATTGGCTTTTGGCTTGCTTAGTTGGGGACATTTAATTTTATATTTAACAATATTATTACTACATTATTTTCCTGTTATCTCTGTAAAGCTGCTTTGAAAAGATCTGTATTGTAAAAAGCGCTATATAAATAAAGGTGACTTGACTTGACCTAACATGCACCAAGTGTGTGCATGTTGTAACATATTGTGCTCGTGTGAAACCAAGCACTACTTTCCACACTTCAAAGCATTGTTGCACGAATGAGAATCTACAGTTGAAATGTGGAACATTTGAATGTTCCACATGATTAAACTGACAGAATCATCAATGGAGTGAAAAAAATAATGACCCAAGCTGAAAGAGATTGAAGTTTCCAGGACTTCTATACAACTCACAACAATGTGGTCATGAGCACCACTGCCATGCTTCATGGGCACCGCTTCGTGCAGCTCAAACAGTAGAGCACTAAAACTGCAGGCCCTGACGGTCTTCCAGTTGATATCTACAAGGTATTTAAAGATAAATTAATTGAACCCCTTTTAGCTATGTATGAGGAAGCCTTTCAACAGGGTTGTCTTCCAGATTCCCTGAGGAGCGCGCTGATAACACTTATTTTGAAAACCAATAAGTCCCCTACCAATTGCACATTGTATAGACCTATTTCACTTCTTAACACAGATACTAAGATTATCGCTAAAGTAATGGCTAGAAGACTGGAACCGGTGCTCCCGACGGTGATCAACCCGGATCAAAATGGTTTTGTGAAAAACCGTCAAGCTTTCCATAATGTCAGAAGGGTGTTGAATTTGTTACATGCGAGGGAGGGAGCCCCTGACGCCGCCATTCTGTCCTTAGATGCTGAAAAAGTATTCGACAGAGTGGAGTGGATCTATTTATTTGATGTGTTATCTCGCCTTGGCTTTGGTAATTACATTGTCGAAAATGGATAGAGACACTTTATACTGACCCAATGGCAGAGGTCTCAACCAACTATATAATATCACCTCCTTTCAAACTCACAAGAGGTACCCGTCAGGGGAGCCCTCTCTCACCAATGCTATTTGTTTTAGCAATGGAACCACTTGCAATAGCGGTGAGATCGCACCCCTCAATTTCAGGTATAAAAGTATCGGGCACTGAACATCGCATTGTAATGTATGCTGATGAAACCCTCTTACTTCTAACAGACCCGAGTAATTCAATTCTTAATCTGACTAATTTAATTGATACATTTGGAAAATTTTCAGGCTTTAAAGTAAACGAAACAAAATAAGCGGGAGCGAATAAATCTGGTAATAAACCACCCTTTCAATAATGCGGTAGTTTTTATACCTATTTCAATCCATCCCTTTACCCCCACTGCCACAGTTCTTCTCCAAAATGAAGCAACTATTTACTAAGTTTATTTGGAATGACAGGAGGCCAAGGTTGAGACTGTCACTTCTTTACCTGCCTTATGAGAGGGGAGGGTTACAAGTACCCAATTTACAATGGTACTTTTGGGCTGCTCAAATTAGAGCTGCAATGTACTGGCTTTCGCCTGAACCTTACTTACCATGGGTGCAAATTGAAAATATCTGCACTAAGGGCAAGCGACTTGACACTAATCTATACTCTGCATCTGTCAAAAAACTGAAGCGGCTCACTGTTAACCCCTTTGTGAGAAACACAATTATTGTCTGGCACAATATACAGTGACTTATTGGTGAATCTACTTTGTTTTCAGGCTTTTCACCAATATGGGGGAATGATAACTTCTCTCCTGGAAAAAAAGATCAAGGTTTTAAAATGTGGGCAACAAAGGGCATCTGTAAAGTTATGGATCTATATAAAGAAAGTAAACTAGCTTCATTTGAGGAACTTAGATATGAATATGATATACCTCAGACTAGTGCTGCACGATTAATCGTATCGCAATCGTAATCGCGATGTCAAGCCTATGCGATTATATGACGCAAAATGCTACGATTTTATGTAAAATAAACAAATTAGGGCTGTTAACGCAATTAACGCAGCATCTGTTATTTTTTGTCATCCTTTGGCTAGTGTTACATGATCCCGCTCTTATTCGTGCAAATGCTTTAAAGTTCAAACCATTAATGCGCGACAAATCAAAAGAGCGCGCAGCCTGTGAATGTCCGACTGTGACTCACAGAACAGAAAGACGCGCGCCCATGCGCATGCACAGACCGGAATAGTTATCTTTCCGCTTGAATGAACAATAACTCACACAATTATGCCAAAATGTCGTTTGTCGAGTATCTTCATATCATAAGAGCAGTCTTATGATGGACGTAAAGAGTTGTGAGAGAATGAGGCGCGTGTGAGATCCGCGTCTACAACGGCTGCTCTTAAAGGGCCAGCAGCCAAAGCTTTCTGTCAGTAAAGTTAATCAAAGAACAAAGAAAATTACTCACTGCTCTTGACTAAAGAACTTGTGTAGCTTTAATAAGGATTAGTCTATATATAATTTATAATTTATGCAGTGCAGACTGTTTGATAACTTAAATTTCTGTATATGTCCTACATGACAGGAAGGGCACAGGTAAATAATACTTTTTTATGGGTTTATGTGAGTATTATTAAGTTCACTTAAATTAAAAGCTGTTATATTTTTTGAAGCCTAATAAATGTTTTTGAAAAAATTATAGCTTTCAATTGTGGAATCACTGTAATGGTGGATGGCTATAATTAATGTTTTAAATGGGGGTGGATTAATTTTTTCCAGACCTCAATGGCTAATTGATCATTATAGATGTTATCAATTATTTAGTTGTTGTTGCTAGTTTGAGTTGAGAAATACACATTTCAGAATTATCACTAATCTGTGTGTGCATTTTGCTTTAGAATCAAGCAAGTTGACTCATGAAACCATTTGTTTATTAAATCGCAATCGCATATCGCAATCGCAACATTGACCTCAATAATCGGAATATGACATTTTCCCCAAATCGTGCAGCCCTACCTCAGACACACTTATTTAAATATTTACAGTTAAGGAGTTTTGTTTATGCACAGACACATTCCTATATACAACCCCATTTGTCCATGTTAGAAAATCTAGCAGTGAATAATTTTACTGGCAAGGGTCAGATATCTTTACTAGAGCCCGACCGATATGGATTTTTGGGGGCCGATGCCGATATTAGGGAGTAAAAAAAGCCCGATACCGATATATCGGCCGATATTATTTATGTGTATATTATAATACAGTAGCAATATTATTTATGTGTATTATAGTACAGTATACCAGTCAAAAGTTTGGACACTTTCCTATTGGTGTGTACAAACTTTTGATGGGTACTTTACACAGTAGCTATAAACAGAATAAATATATTTTATAAACACGTTTTGCAATGATCACTCAAATGTGGTGATCAAACACTTGTGTGACACAGATATGTAATGAAGGCAGGGGGAATGATAGAATGAGAATTATACAGTTGAGCTGTAACCAAACTAGTTTGCATTGCATGTTATATTATATTATATTATATTCTAAATACTGTTGCATAATCTTCACTAACGACTTTGTCTTTTAATTTAGTCATAACTTGTATCAATAAATATATAAAAAGTGTCACTGACAAAACCTTATTATCTTCTATTTTTACTCTTAATTCCTCTAATCTCTACCAGTGGAGGAAGAACTCAGATATTTTTACTAAAGTAAAATTAATAATATCATTATGAAAACGTTTTTAATTACATATGTACAGTACTTTTATACTATTTTAAATAATTAGTAAGCAAAATGTACTAAACGTGAAACTAGGCTACTCTTAATGCAAAATGGCCCTATATAAAGTGTTATAATTATTTAAATTTTTGGAATATTGCTTGATGTTGTAACGTAGCGTTATCAGGCAGAATGAGCTTTAACACTGTGTCTACACCGGACGCGGCCGTTACTGCTCGCGTCGCAACAGCTGTTTACCCTAGACAAAGCAGAATCAGTTTACTGTCGGAGATCGCTCGCGCCACGCATTTTAATCAATGTTTCATCAACCAATTGCCTTAATAAATAAGAAGTAAATATAGCAGACAATATAATAAGGACTTGCAATAGTCACAAGCTCACACAATACGTGACAGAGGCTTGTAGCAGAGAAATCAATTCTGTGAATTACACTGCGCAAATCACAAGTAGGCTACTACCCACTGGATGAAGAAGGGTTGGCTCTCAGTCTCCACAGGCTACATAAAATATTCATTTTATTTTTCGTGTTCGCATTTATGAGGAAAAAACAATGTTACAGACTCGACAGTTCAGCACTACGGACGTGAGCGCTCTGAAAGCGGCACTAAAATATGCTTTGAAACTTTCACATAGACATCAAACAGAAAGCACAAAACCTTTCGTTTCAAAGTGAATTTCGTTTTGTATTAATTGTATCTTAATTTTAATCAATGTTTCATCAACCAATTGCCTGGATTTAATATATAAGAAGTAGATAGCAGACGATAGATAATCTCGACACGGAGGCGACTGCGGGTGAACTGGAGCTCGTCTCATGAACCGAAACTCAGCGTATAGACCTGAGAATTGAAATATATCTATATTGAAATGTCTACTTTTAAACAGAACAATTCAAAACGAAAGACAGACAGACTCATGTAATCGTATGAAATGTGCATTTCTCTCTGGCACGCGTTCACTGAAGATCGCAAGTCAGCATCGTCAACTTCATCTTTGGCTGACACTGACTGAAAACACTTGTTTGTTAATAAACAATTAAAATGTCTCCTTGCTATATTTGTTGTATTCATAATCATTACTTTTGCCAGTTCTTGTGACAGCTTTTAGGTGCTTTATTGGCAGCGCCACCCTTACATGAATCACCGCACCCGCATTTTTTTAAATATTCATTTATCGGCCATTATAAATGCCGATACCGATAGTTAGGAAAATGCCTAAAATCGGCCGATAATATCGGCCCGCCGATATATCGGTCGGGCTCTAATCTTTACTCTATAACATTCTGGTTAAAAACCATAAAGACTCTACTGAGCATAAGAAAATTCAATGGATAAATGACTTACAAACAGATATTTCAGAAGAGGAATGGAGAGAGGTGTGCTCTAGAGCTCAACTCCTAACAATAAATACCCATCTCAAACTGATTCAATAGAATTGGATTATGAGGACTTATGTTACTCCGGAAAGACTGAATAAGATGAATCCAAATATTCCTGATATATGTGTTAAATGTAATGTCGAAAAAGGCACCTTATTTCATTGTCTGTGGGACTGCCCTGAGATACGAAAGTTCTGGAATGAAGTTATAAAATGTATTTCTAAGATGACCTTAAATCCAGTGCCTGACAATCCTGCACTTTGCATTCTTAATTTGTATCCAAAGGACTGTATGTTAAACCGTAAAGAGATGAAAATTTCAGACTTATGTTTAGTACAAGCTAGACGCTTGATTTCTCTCTGTTGGAAAGATGTCAAGAGCCCTTCTTCTGGTCGCTACTGAAAGAACTATCAGCATGCCTTATCCTTGAAAAGTTAACATACACATTGAAAAAGAAATCAGCCAAATTCCCTTTCTTGCATTCTTGGAGAACTGTGAACTCGAGGAAACTGGAAATTTGAAGGTGATATGTCCCTAACTGTCGATTCCTCCAAAACTATATATGATAATATAATGTTGTTACCCGTTTTTTTTTTTTTTTTTTGGGGGGGGGGGGGGGGGGGGATCAGTGGATTCTTTTATAGTTTGACTGTTATATGTTTTGTTAATTGTATCAACATGTATTCTTGTAAACTGTTAAAATTCAATAAATACATGTTTATAAAAAATAAAAATAAAAAACAGTAGAGCATTGGTGCTTGCAACGCCAAGGTCATGGATTCGATTCCCAGGGAAAGCAAGAACTGAGAAGAATGTAAATGTGTACCTTGAAATGCAATGTAAGTCGCTTTGGATAAAAGCGTCTGCCAAATGCTTAAATGTAAATGTAAATATTGTCATCTGAAACACAGCGTGTGGTGGAAATGACAAAGCAGAATCAATCATGGACCGCTGATCACATGAGCCAAATGTTGGGCAGCCTTAGGCCACGTGTCCACCAAAGTGTTTTTAGCCAGCTGAAAACGCCTAGCTGTAGGCGCCTGAGAGCGTTTTGGCAGCGCAGCGGTTTTTCAGTTGAGACACTTTGCTTGCTAGAGTTACTAGTATCTTATTTCACAGATAGTTTGTTTCTGTATTTTTTCTATATAAAGAAATGTTGATACAATGTAAAGTATTTGCTCTAGCTCTTGTTTTTTATTTTTTTGTTCTGTTATTATGCTTGTTGTTGTCCTCTGTTGTACAAGCAGAATGTGGCGATTGGTCAGTGTATTTGTCCATCCCCTCCTCATCTGTGATTGGAAGGTTGGGTAAAAAGTGACAGTGATGAGCGCTGCGTTTTACCCAAAGTTGAACATTCTTCAACTCTCGCCGACCGTTAAAAAACGCAGAGGTAAAATTTGGTCAAATTCTTCTTTTGCTGTTGCTTGATTTGAGTACGGCACGTGCATCTGGGTTTTGCGTAGTTTAGAGTGAAATGCATACCCGCTACGCAAAATGCTTACAGGTTGGCAGGTCAGCATTATGTATTAAAACAAATGCCTGCAGAAAGTGCCAAGTGGTGTCAAATAATGAGATTCATAAATTGTCATCCATGGAATGCGCCACTTACGGTATTTTGCCGGTTACTCCACATGGGTAAATTGCAATTGAGGATTTTTTAAAAACGATTATTCAAATTTAATCGAGGAATCGTGACAGCCCTAATTCAAGTCATCTGGTGAAATTGTTTTCATTTCGCAATATGTATCGCAAAAAAACAAAATATTGCAATGTCAGTTTTTTCAAATATACGCAGCAGTAGTAGACACAAACATATTCAAACACGGTGAAACAGAGAAATGAGAACAGGCAGATCAGCCGAGTTCTGATGGCACAATGTTCTTTTGAGGAATCAGAGGCACAGTGTTTTGGTGGGTGGTGCTAGCGCCATCAGCCAACAAATAGCCATGCTTCTTTACAGGCTTCAGACTATTGTCACACTTGAAGGGTTTGTTCCACAGAGTCAGCTAATTATGCAGCGATGAGTTAACCTATGAAAGGGAACTTTCATTCGATAATCCACAAATTCAATACTAAAATATTTAAAGGGAGAGTTCACCCAAAAATGAAATTTATGTCATCATTTAGGCCGCAATGACTCTGCATGGTTCAAGTGACCCAATTCCGATTTCTTCCTCCTATGTGGCACAGATCGGATATGACCCATGAACATGTAAGCACAAAAAAGCACATGGATTCCGATATTCTCAGATCGGTTTCAGGCCTCATTCATATGTGGAAATAAATCTGATATGAATCGGATACGTGCATTTGCGTCTGCCGTGTAAGCGTACAGATCGAAGATGCCCGTCAATGTGAGTCGTACGTCATTGAAAAAAGTGAATTTTTGGAACATTTCGCGGGAAAAATATATAGACAACAAATTAAACATCTCTAGTTGACTAGCAGAGTATTTATTTCTTCCGTTTGTGTTAAATAAGTGGCGATCTGATTTTGAAATCATCCTGAGTGCTCGTTGCCGCCGTTATCAGTGATGGCCGCTCGTGCAGACACACGCTTCAGTCCCGTTGTTGAGACTCGATTCGTTCTGAAATCACTAAATAAAATGCACACAAACATGTCCCTGCTCTTGATATACAATCTCTAATGAACACATTTGGTTTTAACAAAGTTAAACCTCTAACATGCTTAACAAATGTTCTACCACGAGGCCATTGGTACACACTAACTTTTATAGTAGATCTGTGTACATAATCAATGGTCTTCCAGAATTTGTACTATATAATGATTTTGATATAAGGATGAAACTATTGCATTGAAAATGTTTCTATGAATTCCATGTCAATAAACTCAATCTACTATTGAAATTGATTTCTTGATATCATAATGTTATTTTTGTTTGTTTCACCTAGGGCTGGGTACAGAGTTCGGTACTTTTTAGGTACCGACCGAATTGCCTCGATACTACCGAGTATCGAAACATGTCTTTTTTTTCGGTACCAAGTTTCGGTACCTAAGTGGTAAATCTGATAAGGCACTTAAAAGCGCACAGAATACACTTGAGAGTAGAAAGTTTATCCGCCTTCGACTACAAGAACTGGAGCGCGTCACATATAAACCAAAACTCAGCGTATAGGATACTTGCCTCACAGACATGAGAAATATGTTCAAAATATGTCTACTTTTAAACGAAACAATTAGAAATAAATAGTTTGATTACCTAATCCATATAGGCGCGCGCGTTCACTACTGCACGGATGACGAGTCAGCATCGCAAATTCGCAATAAACATCTTTGCAGCCAACACGTTTAGTAAACACTTGTTTATTAATAAACAATTAAAATATCTCCTTGCTATCGTTTCCCGACACATCCATAATCATTAGGCTACTTTTGCCAGTGCTTTGCGCAAGCTTCATGTGTGCTGAGCGTGAGGCATATATCCCGAACCCCAGTAGCCTATATTTAATTCAATTCACATTTATTTGTATAGCATTTTTCACAATACATATCGTTTCAAAGGAGCTTTACAGAAAATGCATGCGTCTAAATTACAATTTAGAGTGATCTGTTATCAGGGGTGACTCAGACCTGCCAACCTTGACATTATTTTTTGAGTACTATGGGGGGGTGAAAAGTTTAGTGAAAAATTATTCACTATTAATATTGCATTGTATATAATGTGTGCTGGTCAATAGTCTAAAATTAAGAAACCCCTAGAAAACAGTAAATAAAAAAATCACTAACATCGGAACGTTGTACATGTAAGATAGGCTACATAATTTATTATTCCAATATCCAAATATGATACTAAATCTCACAGGAAAAAAAAGGCTTTTTTTTGAGACGTGGTGTCTTTGCATTTGTACATTTTAAACAGGACACGCATTAGCTGAATAAACGTTAGCCAATACAAACATATTTATAGAAAATAGTTGACAAGGAATAGACAGGAGTCCAATAATAGCAAAACGAACCACTTATTCTAAAGAGAATATCAAGTAGACAATAAGTTAGACGAATCCGACATATACTGAGGGCTGTGTTGACAGTAAAACGTCCGTCATTTAACGAATTTAAAAAACACGGATGGATCAAACAAAATGGTTTCTGACATTTTGTCAGAAAAAAAACACAACCAAGAACAAAATTTAAACTTAGCCCGTCAATTTTCATTTTACAATCATCTTCTCTCTCTCTGCGTGCGCGCGTCAGTGTTTGTGAGAGCTCGCGCAGCACTGATACAACGTACTTTTTAATCCATAAGTAACTAACGCGCTAGTTTTCATACAAAATAAATATGTAACATTAGTTTAGTTATTATTAACGCAATAACGTAACACATGCAGGCTACGTTTCTCAACACTGAGAATGAATAAATAAACGCCTGTTTCTCCAGACTCGCGTTTTATCAGTAATCCACAAATCACAGAACTGTCATAATCACTAAGCCATACCGATTTAAATTTTATTCAGATTTACTGTTAAGCATTACTTAAGCATTTTATAATTTGCATGGATGAATGACGTTTTCCTCTTATCTGAGTGACCATGATGAATTACGGAGTATTTTAAGATAATACATGCGATTGCGATCACTCATGTGATCATCGAATCCAGATTTAGTTAACTCAATACAATATTTCTACTTTTCACATCCACCCCAGCCCGTTTACCTTCAGGAGTCAGAAGTACTGTGACTACTGTACTGTCCTCGCTGACGAACTCAGTCAGACGGCGGAAGAGGGATCGAGCGGGATTACTTTATTGCTGTCGATTTTCATTCTCTTTTTAATGATAGGTCTTACGCATCTGTCAATCTTCCTCCCTTGCTATTTGGGGAATGAACTCAGCGCTATGATTGGTCGAACTCTTCTTCTTTTGCTCTTGCTTGATTTGAGGACTGCGCGTGCACAGAGGCGCGTCAGCAGGTTTTTGCCTAGTTTAGAGTGACAAATCGTACCAGCGTACTTTGAGGTCAAAACGCGTATCCCCTACGCAAAATGCGTACAGGTTGGCAGGTCTGGTGACTGTGTGTAATGCATTTCAATTAATTTTCATTCAGTTTCATTGTTAAACAATGCATTAAGTTAAGGCAGAAACAATGAGCTCATTGAAGTAAAGAATACATGTTGTTAAATGATTAGGAAACATAGAAAACTTCAGCATTGGTGCTTTTTTACAGACTCAAAATATGTGTAAAAAAGTCAACAAACTGAAAAAATAAAAGTTTTTTTTTTAGGTAATGTTTTGTATTGTATTGATAAAATTGGTATCGAAAAAAGTATCGTTCAGGAACCGGTATCGAAGTCAAGGTATCGGTATCGAAAATTTTGTTACGATACCCAGCCCTAGTTTCACCAAGTCTAGTGTAAATGCAGATATCAGATATGGATCACTTTTAAAAGAAGATGTAAGCAGGTCGTCAAAAATAATGGGACATGGTCAAAAAATCGGAATTGGGCATCAAGACCTGCAGTGTAAATGCGGCCTTATTCACCTTCATGTTGTTCCAAACCTCTATAACTTGCTTTATTCTGTGGAACATAAAAGAAAAAAGATATTTTGAAGAATGTTGGCAACCAAACTGTTTTAGTTCAGTGCAAGTGTAAACTGCACATTATCTGCACGTTTAGAAGCATGTTTTTGAATCAGATGCTGTTTTCTGTTATCTTTCAGTAAAACACCTTCAGAGTGCCTGTGCTCTCAATGCTGTACTCCAGCAAAAGATGTTTTGTCATGAAAATGCAGTAAGCAATTGCAATACTTATTTTTTCCCTTCAAGCAATATAAGTATTTCTTCCTGATTTCCAGCACACTGGTTTGTGTTCGGTTTCAATAATACTTAATAGCTCACACATAAATTACGAATTTGGTTAAGAATACTATGTTACAGGTACTGAGACTTTTTGTTTGACTTTATCATTACTGATTTTATCATTTTAAGGTCTGTGTTGCATTATTTAGGCTTATAGATGAGCAAGCACTTTTTATGCTCTACTGTGTGGTGAATCATGCATTGGTAGCATTCTTTATTCTTGAAATCAACTTCTGATTTCAACCGACGTCCCCAAAGCAACCTAAAAACCACTAAAGAAAATATTTTTTTTTTACTTAAAAATGAAGCCTTCCTCTGCATTAATGCAAGTTCTACTTTTACTACTTTGAACACTACTTTTTTTTTTTTACATACATTTGCTGAGAAACTACCTTCACAAACTTTACAAAACGTGTCATGAGTGCAGTACCTCAAACGTGGATTTCTCTCGGTTGTTGAAAAGCATGAGGATTGTCATCTGGAATGTGGAAACCTGCAGAATGTGTTTCCTAGTATTAGAGCCCGTAACCTGAGCCCCACCGACCATATCTGAGCCATCCTCCTGCAGGGAGATGCAAATGGGGGTGGGAGTTAGAAAGTTAAGATCTGTAAGTTCTTTGACTGTCTGTGACTGATTGTTAGTGGTGTATGAACCTTTTTTATTGGCCCATGAAAGGTGGCATTGAGGTCTGCTGAACCCATGTGATGCTGCAATGTGAGCTGCCTACCACTGTGCTTGGCCAAATAAAACCTGCAATGAAAGAGTCAAAGAGTTGCAGTGAACACACACAAAACCCCACGATTGACTTTGAAAATGAGAGTTCTTCACAAATGAGCTTCCTAAAAAAAATTAAACTACAAAAAGGAACTAAACTATTGCAAAATACAATAATAAACACCTTCTAAAGACCTCGAAAGCATGTCTTGGTGAAGGGGGGATGTTACATTTGGGAGTTGCGGACTGTGTTGGCCAGTATCCTGTCGTCAGAACCCTCACTGTGAGGTCGACACCACCTAAAGACACCTGAGAAGAAACAAAGACATTTCAAACAGTCCATTCAAATCACTAATGGTAATGGCATGGAGTAGGTGAACGTAAACGGTAGCAAAATAAAATGCATGTGTACAGTATCAGTGTTCTAGATCTGTGCATTATGCCTTAAAGTGACAGCAGCCTAATATTCCTGCTGATGTCTGTTTTTAATCAAAACAAACAAAGAAACAAAAAAAGACAAACAATCACTCACTGCTCTTGACTGTACTTGTGTACAGTAAATAGGGATTAATTTAAGATTTAATTTCATAAAGAAAAGACTATGCAGTTTAATATGTTACATTTGATAACTTTATTCAATTTCTCTCCCTGAAAACTACTGTTAGACCTGCCTGAAAAACCTGAATGGCACTGTTTATTTCATTGGTATCTTTGTTTTATTTGGGCTATTGCTTGAAATTTGATTATTTGGTCTTATTTTAATCACTGACTGTTTTCTTGTCTTTAATAATATTTTAAATGTATATTAGTTAACGTAGTATTTATTTGCTGTGATATCTAAATTGGAATAGAGAATTAACCTCAAATCAATATCTCTTATCCCCATAATTATTTATGTGGAAAAATGCTGTGGTATGACTGTACCCTTAAATGCCCGTCTAGTTTGATCTAACCACTTGCTATCAACTGCTTTCTCCGTGGAAGTCTTGCGTTTAAAGACCTAATAAAATATTTAAACTCAAGTCAATATTTCGGGTCTAATTATTTACTTATGTGGCAAGTAGCCGTATAATAAGCGGGATAATGTACATCCAGCCAGTTGTTATCACAGAATAAACCCCTTTAGAGTGATGCAAGACCCCTCCGCTTCGGGGTCCTGATCACCCGGTCAGGGTTTATTCTGCGATAACGACCGGCTGGATGTACATTATCCCTTACGTATACCACTGCTTAGGTTTTTCCAACATCTTTTTACACCTAAAACACGAAAAAATCTAATTTTTTATAGTGAACGCAACAAGGCATTCAGGTTCTAGATAGTAGCTAGATCAATTGATATAGATAGGTTGTGCAACTTTTGCGGATGCCACAACGAAAATGCACTTTGACACACTTGTCTATGTCATAACTTGTCATAAGTCTATGGTTATAGCACAGTCAACAGGAGTAAATGCATTTGCCGCAGAAACGGCAGCAGTAGCCGCGACTTATTCTGGTTGAGTACCATTTGTATCTCACCCCTGTTGACGTAAGGTGCTGCCGAAACTCATCCATGGTTGTGTTTGAGATGCTCATGTCCCTGAACATGCCTTCCAGTTTAGATGTGAACTGACAGCCACACTCCGTCTGTGGAACGAGAGACAAATCAAATAAGCCGTATACAGTATTATATGCACACTGACCTTCTACTGTGTTCAGCAGCAGATCTTGCCTTTAGCTTTGAGATCATGTTTTTTTCTGAGTCATCAGAGACACTCTTGTTGGTGAGGAGTCTTCTGGCCAGGTGCTGCTTGTAGTAGCGCTCAAACACATCCTTCTCCTGCATGAACCTGAACAGCACCATGGCTTTATCCAAGATAGACTCCACCTCCTGCTCCGTCAGCTGAAGGAGGGACAAAGAACAGACATACACCTTATAATAACAGGGTTTTTCCTGGCTGAAAATGAGGCGGAGGGGGTAAAATCGTAACACTAGGGTGGTCCGGGGGCATGCCCCCCCGGGAGAAAATTTTGCACATTTTAAAGATAAATGCATTAATCTGGTGCACTCCGCACGTCATTATGGAACGTTTTCTGGCTCAAAATTAGGTGGTAAAAAAAAAATCCAGATCATGTGTACACATGAAAGTGTACCGCGCCTTCAACTGGCTTCAAATTTCGCTTCAAACTTTTGTTTTTACGCGCGTCAGTTTCACTCTTGTCGCGCAAATTAACACAAAGTGGTCAAGCGTCAAACTAGACGCGGTAGACCCGAATTTGACGCGCTATTCGCGTCCGGTGTGAACGCACAGTAAGTCAGGCTGGCTCTATGGATATATTTTAAGTAACTAAGTGTTTTAATTTCACAACAAAGCCAAAGCTTAAGAAAAACACTATTGGTACCTGGCTGTGACAAGTGAAGGCACTTCGATGCTGCGGAAGGAAGGTGCTTCTTGACTTGCGTGCGTCTGTGGTGGTTGTGATGACTGACAGGACATGTTGAAAAGGGGGAGGGGCAGCGGCTCGTGCAGTTTCACAGAAATTTACCTTGCTCCGTTCGAGACCAGCAAGTTTAAATACTTTTTCTGATGCCGTCGAAATGCGCAGAACGGTTTGAGAATGGACACAGGTAGTGAACCCGCAGCGGAACCGTGTCGGTGGAAAAGAGGTATCTAATCATGTGATTCCCTGACTTGAGTTTTGTCGAGCGGCGGAGGCGGCCCGAAATTTGACGGAGGCGGCCGCCTCATAATTTTCTATGCAGGAAAAACCCTGAATAACTACTATTAATATCTACAAAAAACCTGATTACTCTAACGGTCAAAGGTTTAAAAATGCCTACATTTTAGTTCTCCTCTTCAAATCTGATTGTCACACGCTTGTCAAATAGGGCTGGGGCGGTATGGATTTTTTCTAACCGCGGTTGAAAAGCAAGATATTCCCGCGGTAAACCGCTTTTACTTTTAAACAAAATTCAAAACGAAATGATAAAATTTGAGTCTACAGCAGCCTAGTCAGGTAAAGTCAGGTTTGCTGATGTGCGTTATAGGCTATTTATTTATTTATTTTTATCCCTGAGCGCCGATCAGACGGAGTTCACTGCTGATATTCTGGGGATACAACATAGCCAATAGGCTATACTAGGGACTTTAGCCTTTAAATATCTTTGCTGCATTGGATCAGTGTCCTTTCTAGAACAGCCAAGAGCTCTCTAGCCTTGCGGCAGCAGCGCCTTACATCACCCATAAACATTCAGCGCTGCGAATGCGGTTTCGAAAATTGATCAAAAAACGTTGGTGCGGACAGATGATGAGTTTTGTGATGCGGTTGCGGATGAAATAATAATAGCCCATCCGCGCATCTCTAGTACAAATGGAATGTTATTATGTGTCACGGAACATTGCGCTCCTCAACTCGCGAAAGATTATAGAAGATCTTTTGATTATAAGTTTTGTTTAGAAAACCTTGAATCCATGTAAGACACAAAATCATTACACTTAACCCATGTCATTAGAATCAATGAATCCATGTCATTAGACACAACGTGCACACATGTGCAGGCCAATGTTTTTTTTTTTTTGCGGTGATGAGCTCAGACCCGCGGTTGGAGTCACGTGACCGTGGTATTGCGGTAATGCGTTAACCGTCCCAGCCCTATCGTCAAATATGCTTATAAATTTAGATGGCCACATAAGCCACTTTAACCAGCAGAAACAACCTGCTGTTTTATAACCCCTTAAATCAAGGTTGTCCAATCCTGCTCCCAGAGTTCATCTTCAATCCTAATTAAACACACCTGGACCAGGATTGGACACCCCTGCCTTAAATGGTGTAAGGAAAACAGCATTCACATTTACAGTTTCATATCACTGTTTTCAGCAAAAACAGCAAAAAGTTGGAAGGTGTCCACTAATCAAGTGACTAGAGAAAATGACTCACTCCTTTCACTCCTTTTTTCAGCTTATCGTCAATGAAGAGCGAGAGATACTCCGGTGAACGCGAGTTCAGGTTCAAGAAATACTCGAAGTCCCCTGCAATGGTCTGCTTGAATAAACGGTCGTTGTTGAAAGACTCTTGCAAGAAGCGATCAAACCGTGACTTCAGATCGAGAAGGCCCTACAGAAAGGAAGCAGAAAGAAAGAGGGAGGTTTTGACATAAATCGTTTGTGTTCTTCTAGTTAGGTATGGTTGTATTTCTTATCTTGGTACCTGGATGTAGTCAACAGGGTTCTTGCCTTCTCCTTCCTCAGACACCAGAGCTTTGCCCTGCTCCCTCAGATATGAGCTCATACACTCGCACATGGTCTTCAGGCCATTTGGCACCCTACTGAACAACTTGTACATGCAGGCCAGATCTGTGCGTACACACACACACACACACACACACACACACACACACTCCTATTAATTTTCTATTTAATGTTCATTTAATATGTAATTCATTAAATTAAATGTTTCATTTTGTACTTAGGAACAAAATGAATTGTAATCTTTAATTTATAAAATTCTTTTATCCCAAGCAAGGGGTCATGATCAAAATTTCTTGATTCGTGGACACCGCAAGGTGAAAAAAAGACATAAGTGGACCTCAGGAAAAACCTCCTGATCCCTTTTTCAAGTCTCAAGAAATAATCATTCTGAAGTTTGAATGCACAGCCTTCTCATTAACCACTAAGCTATACTGCCGATGTAAAACAACTGTAACGATAAATGACAAAGATGAGACCGTGCACCTTCTGTCTTTCCATTCTTGAGCATGTGTACCAGGCCAGAGTTCTCCATCTCTACAATGGTCTTCATGTGTTTGGAGATAAGCTCTCTCTCCACCACCTTTACGATCGGCTCCTCCGTCGTTTTATCCAGACAGTGTATCACTCGCTCAATCTCCTCGTTTATCCGTGCCTCCACTTTCTTTATGTACACACTTGCACTGTTCTCAGCTAAAAACTTTTGACTTTCCATCTGAAAAAGATTAATATATACAAAAAATATAACAAATTAATAGGTTTAAACCAAAAGGAGAAAAAAAAAGCCATACTTCATACTTCAATACATCTTTATGCACAAATAAAAAAATCAGTCATTATTTACAGTTTGTGCTGCTTAATATATTTTTGGACCTGTGATACTTTTCTCAGGATTCATTGATGAATAAAAAAAACAAAAATAGAAATATTATCTAACAATATAAAAATGTATTAACACTTTTTACCAATTTAACACATCGTTTCTGAATAATGAGTATTAATTTATTTCAAAAAAAGAAAGAAAAAAATAATACTGACCCCAAACTTTTGAATGGTAGTTTTAAATAAACGTTGTTCTTTTTTAACTTTTAATTCATCAAAGATTCCTGAAAAAAGTATCACAGGTTTAAAAAAATAATAAACAGCACAACTGTTTCCAACATTGATAATAAATCAACATATAAGAGTGATTTCTGCAGGGTCATGTGACACTGAAGACTGGAATAATTATGCTGATGAAAATTCTGCTTTGCATCACAGAAATAAATCCTATTTTAAAGTATATCAAAATAGAAAACCATTATTTTAAATTGTAATAATATTTCACAATATTACAGTTTTTTCTGCATTTTGGATCAAATAAATGCAGACTTGATGACTTCTTTCAAAAACATAAAAAATAGTAATGTTTCAAGCTTTTGACCGGTATTGTATGCATGAATGTAAATGTATATAAAAATGTTATAAATGTGTAAATATATATATATTTAATAATGTGATCCTTATGTGTTACTTATTCCAACTAATAGAGAAGTACTACTGCAACAAAGTGTAATCTAGCTTTACAAACCTGAAAGAATTCAGCAGACATTTCTAAGAATGGGGCCTCAAAATCCTCCTCATAAACAGACCGTCCTTCCAATCCCAAAATCATTAACATTTGACAAGCGTTACGAATGGCACCCCTGAATGAAGACAAACATTTATTTACAATCTATATAAGAAAAACCTACGGTTAGATAACCTTCCTGTTACATTTAATACATTCTGTCTGTCTGATGGTTGTGGAAAGCAGCAAATCATAAATGTAGATCTATGTACATGCTAAAAATAAAGAACGGGTGGAGCTCCAGTTATCTTCTGCAATGGCAAAAATCTGATTGGCTTACTCTGTGCTGTCTAACATTAAACATGCTGTTTGCAATGAGGATTTATGCGAGAGTACCGAATGGTTTAAAATTGCTTGAATGTTTAAATTGGCAAAACTTGACAATTACAAAAAAGTGACAATTCCATCAACTGTCTGGAAGCGAGAGAGAAAGACTTGTATCGCAGTGTGCTGATGGATTGTAGTGCAGACGCGATGTGCGGATGTTAAGCCAATTGCTCGTCATAATAAGAGAAAGAGAGAGGGAGAGAAAGAAAGAGGGAGAAGAGGTCGTAAAATCAGGCCCTGATTAAACATATTTGTGAAACAAATGTCCATAACTTCTTCAAAACTTTCTGGATTTAACTATTGCAGATCTGGAAATTGCTATTTTCCAGGTTTTTCATGACCATACGAACCCTGAGGTTTAAAAAAGTATGTGCAATTTAACATAAGAAACGTGAATACGGATTGAACTTTTAACAAATGCTGCAAAATTGTTTGTGCATAATTGTTTTCCATTTGTTTATGGTATTTACATTGTCACAAGCAGGAGAATCCATTCTCAGACCTTTACACCATTTTGATAAACATGCGCTAAAAATACCTAGAGATCAACGGTATCATAATTAAAAAGTATTTTTTTTAATATTGGGAAAACAAAAGACAAACAAGAGCTTCTTCAAAAGGTGATGGTGATTGTGAAGTGCAATACTGAGCAACGGACTTTGAATAACTATTAAAAAACATCACACAAAAACGTTGCTTGTGTGATTATCACGTTTACTACAAAACACTCATGTTCATTATAAACAAAGGGGATTACGCACTGAAGATTGCCACCCATTCCTGGGGTGTGAAGTACTTGAAGTACAAATAGGGGAATCTTTAGTTCACTGGACTACTAGGACCCTTAAGACTAGGATTTGAGAGGCTTGAAACATGTTTGAAACAAAGACAAATGTTTTACCAAGTTCAGATTAGAGGATGATTCTGACAAAAATGTATTTTTCTGCAAGCTTTTTTTCCCAAGGTAAATGTAGGTGTCTTTCCAAGAAGGTAATTTATATCCAAATGATATAAAGAGTTCGTTTAATTCAAAAACTACTGTGCACAAAGTGCACATGGAAAACATTCCAGAACATAATTTTCTATTTGAAAACTTGAAATAAATGTTAAATTTGTTTAGAGCTTTTTTTATACAAGTCAAAATCTGCTAAGGGGTAATGATGGAACAACAGTTTTAAGTGGTGATTTTTCACTATTATTTACAACAGGATCTGCATTTTCATGGGTTTTAATGAGGGCTGTCACGATTCCTCGTTTAAATTAGAGTACTCAATTTTAAAGAATCTTTGAAAAAATAATTTATAAACCTTCACCAACACAGGAGAATGCTGTTGTTTCTATATATGAATAAATGAATATGTTTCTAAAATCGCATCAGAATTAGGTGTAAACAACATGAAAGCATGTTTCCGTCCTGCCTTGTGTCAGCGGTTCAGGCTGCTGGTGCTGTAATGGTGTGGAGGAGATTTTCTTGACACACTTTGGGACCCCTAAGCACTAATTGAGCATCGTTAATACATTAATAAACTCCACAGCTGACCTGAGTATTGTAGCTGAACATGTCCATCTCTTTATGACCACAGTGGACCATCTTCTGATGGCTAATGATGGGTGACGCTATCTTGTCAATATACACTTCCTTTCAAAAGTTTGGGATCTGTAAAGTTTCTTATGTTTTTAAAAGAAGTCTCTTTTGCTCACCAAGGCTGCATTTATTTAATTGAAAATACAACAACAACAAAAAACAGTAATATTGCTAAATATTATGACAATCTATCAAGATCTAAGATCAAAGTTGAATTTTCAGCATCATTACTCCAGTCTTCAGTGTCACATGATCCTTCAGAATATGCTAATTTGATGCTCAAAAAACAATCGTTATTATTATCAATCTTGAAAACAGTTGTGCACACTTTTTTTAGGATTCTTTGATAAATAGAAAGTTCAATTTCATTTATTTGAAATATAATCTTTTGTAACATTATAAATGTCTTTACTGTAACTTTTAATCAATCAAAATCCATCCTTGCTGAATAAAAGTATTGATTTTTTTATTTCTCTCCCCCCCCAAAAAAAAAAAAAATTTACTGACCCCAAACTTTTGAACGGTAGTGTATAATGTTACAAAAGCTTTTTATTTCAGATAAATGCTGTTCTTTTGAACTTTCTATTCATCAAAGAATCCTGGAAAAATTGTACACAACTGTTTTCAACATATATACAATAATAATAAACTTTTCTTGAGCATCAAATCTGAATTATACTGATTTCTGAAGGATCATGTGACACTGAAGACTGGAGTAATGATGCTGAAAATTCAGCTTTGCATCACAGGAATAACTTACTAATAAATAGAAAGCAGCTGTTTTAGATTGAAATAATATTTCACAATATTACTGTTTTGTTTTTGTCTGGTATTTTTAATCAAATAAATGCAGCCTTGGTGAGCAGAAGAGACTTCTTTTAAAAACATTAAAAATCTTACCGATCCCAACCTTTTAATTTTTATTTTACACTTAAAAGATTAGTTAAACTAAAATGAAGGACACATGCAGTAGGGTGTCTGTAAGAGTGCCTGTGTAGAAAGAGTAAAGAACTACACGTCTAATTGGATCCTTCACAGAAACGAGTGAGCAAAAACTACATAAAAAAAAGCATATCGAAAAATCTAAAACAACAATTTCTCGCTATTTACTGATATGGAGGATGTTTTTACTCACTATTACAAGAAAATAGTCTGTTACCACAGCAATCATCCATGTTGAACGCAGTCTTACTTTCGTTTAAGATGCATAAACGATTTTACTGTATACTGTGAAGGGCTCAATACTAAGGATTTTTTCTACTGGCCAAGTCCACTGGCCCCACTAGGGTTGGGCAATATGACCACCAAAAAAAAAAAAAAAAAATCAATATTTAAAATAAAATTTGTGCCACCATTTTAAATTCAAAATATGGAATCTGCGGGGATGCATTTTCCCCCTTCATGCATTGACATACATCAGCTTTATATGAAATAGCCTTTTGCTTCTACATGGCGACTGCTAACCCTTTCCTCATGTCACATCAAAAACGGACAGGGAAAGAAAGCATTCAGTGACATAGAACAGAAAGAGGAACATAAGAAAGATTGGAAACAATGTCCAAGTATATAAAGAAAGATAGGTAAAGCTTAACTTAAAATTGTATTACTGAAATTCTGGAATAAAGACTTAGTTAACCAACATCTAACAAACTGATGAGAAGTTCAGGAGTATAGTGCAGCCGCACTATTGTAGAAAAAAGCGAATAAAATATGCAGTAACTAATAATAATGCTTTAAGTGTAAAATAAATTATATTTAAAAACCAACTGGTAATTGATATGACCAACATGCATGTTCTGCGAGCAGAGCCGGACAGTAACGGAGTACATTTACTTGAGTACAGTACTTGAGTACAATTTTGAGGGATCTGTACTTTACTCGAGTATCATTTTTGGGGATTACTCATGACTTTACTCAAGTACATTTGAGAGGCAAATATTGTACTCTTTACTCCACTACATTTCTATCCATAACCGTGAGTACCCGTTACTTCTAAAAAAAAAAAAATAAAAAAAAAAGGAAAAAAGAAAAATCTCGGAAACCCTCAATTTGTTGTTTCCCTCTCAAACGTGATTGGATTGTGCAGGCGCCACTGATTGGGACAGCCTATCAGCAAATCACCTTCACCTTCAGCTCTGAACTGACGCCAAAGTAAACTCCATGGTCAGATTTAGATAAGAGACGAAACCATGGACGAAACAGGTTCAAATGTGGGTGCAAAAAATCCATTAAAACTCTAGCAGAGGTTTGTCTGAGGGTTGCCATTGTGCATTGCCTTGTGAGCAAGTGAGAAATGTTAAATAAAGCAACATGGTAAAAAGATGAAAATGACTTGAATTAACTTTCAATTCCTTTTAGATTATCAAAGGTATTAACATTAACATTTTTCATAACTCCATGTAGGACGTTTCTGTACATAAATGTAAGCACGGTTCGCATACCTACCCCGAAGTGATAAAATAAAATTCTGTATCAAATTTATAGGCAAAGACAAGTAGTTTGTTTAGGCATGGTTTGTAGGGAATTACAAACCTGCACACATATATTCGAACACACATAACTATAGAATCAATTCTTAATGCGCATGTGAACGCCATCAGTGTTTATCACAGGTTCAGTTTAAAGTCTGTTTAGAGAGAACGGTGTCATCTTAGCGGCCCCTAATTTAATAACAAATGACCATTTCGATGGAAGTGAATCAATCAAAACTAACTTTAGCTGGAAAATAACATTATTCAAGAACCACTATAAAGCCAAACCAATCTCTGTTACCTTAAATTATATTAAGTTTATCGCTGTAAAGCCGCTTTGAAACAATCTACATTGTTAAAAGCGCTATATAAATGAAGATGACTTGACTTGACACTGTAGCAGTAGTAATGCAATATTTAGAAAATTTACTCTTGTACTCTTGATACTCAAGTACTTTTAAAAACAAGTACTTCAGTACTTTTACTTAAGTAGACATCTGACTAGTACTTTTACTTGTACTTGAGTAAAATTTAGCAAGGGATATCTGTACTTTTACTCAAGTAACGAAGCTGTGTACTCTGTCCGCCTCTGTCTGTGAGTGCTCACCAAGACAGGAATTTTGACATAAATGTGTGTATTTGGCCATATAAGCTGCAGAAATTAACTGAAATCTAAAACGTTTTCGTAATCTTTTGAAGTATTAAAATCATTCAGTTATTGTAAGCCATTGCTATTTACATATCATTTGTACATTTGCAATATTTTTATTATTTCTATATGGTTCAGCCCTATTCAGGTGATATTAATATCAGTTCATTTTTGAGTATCTTTTATGTCTCTGCTAAGCAACAAAAATTAAAACAATATATTTTGCTTTACATTAAGAGGATGAATTTATCCCCATAATTATAATTGGGCTCCTCCTCATATTTACCGATGCTAATGCTTTGTAAACTTGTCACAATATTATATTTTTCATGCTTTATGCATAAAGAGATTTTGAAGTTATAGTTCACCCAAAAATGAAATTTCTGTCATATTTACTTACCCTTATGTCGTTCCAAACCTCTATGACTTTCTTACTTCTGCGGAACACAAAATAAGATATTTTGAAGAATGTTGGTAATCCAACAGTTTTTTACCATTAACTTCCACTGTATGGACAAAAAACACCAAGACATTTCTCAAAATATCTTATTTCGTGTTTCATACAGATTTGGAACGACCTGAGAGTGAGTCATTTTTTGGTGAACTATCCCTTTGATGATACCAACCCCACTATCTCTAGATTTAACAAGTCTATTAAAAAATAATACAAAAAATAATACATATATAATAATATGTAATAATACATACTTGAATAAATCAAGTACAATTCATTGTGGAATTTCTTTTTTGTCCTCTCAAGTGTTATTGGCAAGTTTGACTTTTAATATACAATTCTGACATATTACTTATTTTATGTTAAATTTCTCAGTACTTTTTACACCCCAGTTCATTCCAGGGTTTAACTCAGACCTTCCAAGAAATGGGCTCATGTGTTGATGTTGTGTGTGCACAAAAAGGGAATAGCAAAGACAGCACATACGGGGCTCACATCAGGATTTATAAAATCTACTTGGCAAAGAACTTAGCAGATGTAGGGTTTGATCGATTAAAAATATATATATTGTGTTGTACCAACAAAAAATGGCATTTTGCTATGATGAATTACACAAAGATTTTTGCATGGTCTATTTCTGCTATGCAACCACAAAACGAGAAAACACCCACCTGTCCACCACCTCTCCTTTTCTCTCACGGGCAATCATGTCTAGTAACGTCTGCCTTAGATGGTCCCGAATGCAACCATATCGAACCACCTGGTCTCTGAAGATGATGAGACCTAGATTATAGACGTTCTCTACATTATTCTGCTGCACATACACCCGGTCCTATACAAAGACAGAAGGGGAGACAGAGAGAGAAGGATAAAGCTAATAAAGGAGATAAAGCTCTTCTCCAAGCAACAGTCAAATTAGTTGGAAACATGCACAAACACCCAGTAGGAAAAATAAAATATATCTGAATTTCCTGAAAAAAATTCCAGTGCTTTCAAGGCAGCAAAAGAAGAGCTAAAGTTGATCAGGAATTTTTGTTCTGCTTTATTTAATCATGATTTCTCAAAATGATGCGCTTGTGTGCTTGTGTGCTGGACGTAAGGGCGTTAACCGCTGCTCTCATACATTCTTATGAATGCGCACAGGAGAGAAATGTTAGTATTATATATTTAGGTTGATAAATAAATTACATTTCAGTTTGTTTTTCACCAAACCGTATCATGCCTTCACTTGGAACATACGTTTTTATGATAAAATTTTATGATACTTTTGCACCTTTTTTTAAAGGGATAGTTCACCCAATAATGACAGCTCTATCATCATATACTTACCCTCATGTTCATCCAAACATGCATGACCTTATTTCTTGAGAAACACAAAGGATATTTTGAAAAATGTCTCAGAAAGTCAATGGTGTTCAATCTTGCTTGGCCTCAACCTCTCGCACACCACTCGCTCAATACAGCTTTGACATGAAAAACGAGGCATGTAATATTTACAATGTTTGTAAGCTTTAAGCAGTATACTTCGTTTTTTTATGCGCAAAGTGGAACGCACAGTCCGGCAAAGTATACTTTTTTTGACTAATACGGTTAAATAATAAAGCCGATTTTAATTGCGGTTAGTCGTGAAATTGGATAATGACGACATCCCGATTCCCAAGTCACGATCGCAGTGTGGAATTATCAATACAGTGATGCCTTGCAAGCCCTGTAATAATTCACAAAGACAAAAAACAAACAACACACAATGAAAGGTTGCCACGAGGACCCACCATGTACATCAAGATGTCTCTGATCATCACCATAGCCGTCTGGTGGTCGTTCCAGGCTTGATTCAGTGTTTGCAGAAAGTTGTTATTCAGGGAGTTTAACACATCCTCGCGTACCTTTTAAAGGACAAACAAAAATGATATAAGGGAAGGATAAATAACCTGATAATTCATATCAGCCGAAGCAGAAACCCAACTTGGTGTAATTCATTAATGAAGCACTTGTCTTTCTTTCAACTTAAACACATGACATACATTACAATCACACCTCAAACCCACTTAAAGGGAACCTATTATGCCCCTTTTCACAAGATGTAAAATAAGTCTCTGATGTCCCCAGAGTGTGTATGTGAAGTTTTAGCTCAAAATACCCAACAGATAATTTTTTACAGCATGTTTAAATTGTTACTTTTTGAGGCTCAGAAAAACGCACCGTTTTAGTGTGTATCCCTTTAAATGCAAATGAGCAGCTGCTGCCGGCCCAGAGGGCGGAGCCTCACGAGCTCGCGCTCAGTCAGGACAATCTCTCATCTGACGGAATGATAGTATCAAAACAAACTCTCAGTAGCCGCGTTCATTTCGACCCGGAGTAGGACAATGATGCCCACAGAGCCAGATAATATATGCTGTATGGAGACTGAACAGGTATAGTCTAGTTTAATTACGGTTATAACTTGTTTTTCCATCTTTGTTTTATCCACTATTAGTACAAGCCTGTAGTTGCGGACCGCGTCCGAATGTTGTAAAAATATACTGATGAGTTCAATGAAGTTTATTGTACATCACACAAAAGATGAAGTGTCAATTTCACTCTAGAAAATCACTGTAAGAGCTGAATAAACACTGTATAAGAACACTCTCTCCCTTTCATTATCATCAACATACATAGCGAAGTAAAAAAAACACTCGTTACAACTAACAGTAAACAATACACACCTTTTCAGGGGGTGCTTAATAAACGGGTAAACTGTATATCCGTAAAATAACTCCTATGAACTTAATAAAGTGCGCGCTCTCACTTTCATTTCTGCCATGATCAATAACGTTATGCCTATCGCTCCAGTAAATAGAGCTATGAGGATTAATACATCCAGCTACACAACACCGACAACGCTTGGGAGACATTCTCGTCAGTGCAGCAATGGCGGATGTGTACAACTCTCAACTCGCTGTGAACTCGATCAGGGCGGGTCTATGTTAGAACGGCAGTGTCTGTCAACACTCGTGGGCGGGGCCTGTGGCTTTAGTGATGTCACAAAAGCCACATTCTGAAAACAGGTCGTTGGGAGACACTGCTTATGATTTATGGGGATTTAAAAAAAAGGAGAGGGTGGATTTTTATCACTGCAGGGTGGTTGTGTACACTCACTGCCATCACACATTTATGTCCAAACACCATGCAAAAGTGAGTTTTGCATAATAGGTCCCCTTTAAGAGAGTCGCTCTGATTTCATTAATCCAATAATGCCTGTTCACACCAAGACAAATGTTCAGTGCCAAAACATTTTCATTTGAATTAATGTCTGTTAACGTGTCTGTGCTGTGGAGACCAACACACATTCACCGTCAATGTGACAGATTATTTTTATTCAAATTTCTAATTCTTTTTGCTAAAGGACAATGAATAGCAGAGGAAAAATACAGAACCAGCTCTCTCGTCTCTGTGAAATCTGAACGGCTGTTGGAAAACACGTAAATAATGTTTGACCTAATTTCTTCAGAAGAGTGTCAGAAACAGAAAGTTGCGCACCACTGGACTTCTGCTTTTCCATAAGCGCCACCTACAGTCAGAGTGTAAATTCACATTTTTATTCCGCCCATCTGCTGTTACTTTTTTCATTGGTCTAAGGCTACGTTTACATGTGGCCGGCTATTTTCATAAATGGACATTTCACCCTCTCCGTTTTCAAAAATAACATCGTGCACACCTGTCAGTTTTCAGAAAAGTGTTTGTTTACACGAACCCGTCTTATATATGCCGTCAAGAGCATGCCAAACCTGTAGGTGGCAGTGTAACGAGAAGCTCAAGCCCACGTTAGCCAATCAGAATCCCGAAAATAGCAACAACAGGAACGAATCACTTCCTCTTTTGACGCAGGTGCAAGTTCTGTCGCATACTGTGACGTCGGCTGCCTAAAACTCAGTTTTTCTCAGTTTACATGCAAATTAAGTTTTCAAAAATCTCCACTCTGGCCAGAGTTTTTAGAAAGAATCGTTTTCAGAGGCAAATTCTCCGTTTGCGTGTAAACGAAGGGCACCAACGAAGGGAAATGTCTCCGTTTTTCAAAATAACTATGTACGTGTAAACGGGGCCTATAACACATGCGAAAATCCAACAATCTCCTCCAAACATTACTTTCTACCCCCTGATATCCCTTTTCCACTGAACTGGTGTTCAAACAGCACAGAATTGCATTAGCAACACCAAGGCCATAGGATAACATTCTCAGTAAATGCATGAACTTTGGACAAAAGCATCTGCCAAATGCATATATGTACATGTGTCAGTTCTTGTGCCAGATCCAGTACTCGGCAGGGGATCTACGAACTGTGGAAATGCACAGAATGGTTCCAGATTAGACACCTACACCCTCATGGTGGAAAAGAGGAAAGATAGAGACATATGGCTCTTACTTTGTTGATGAGATGTTCTGTGACCACCTCCCTCAAGCCTGTATAGAGCTTCTCTCCATGTTTGTGAAGGACCATGGTGTAGGCGTTCCTGTAGAGCTCCTCGAAGCTCAGCCCACTGTTGTTTTTCCTCTGGATCTCCTGAATGGCATTTTTCAAGAGATCCCAGATGTTATTGACATATTTCTCGTCCATGGTCATCTGTAATGAGGTGGAGATAAAGTAAGTGGGGAAACCATTAAGAGAGAAAAGCTGATACAGGTTGCTCAAAACTTTAGAAAATAATGTGATAATGAAGGTTGCCCGATTCAAAATATAAAGCATCAGTACATAAGGCTTACAGAAGCAGTACCTTCCTCTTGCTATGACTCAGCATAACCTTGAATTGGTAACAGATTATCAATCTAACCTAAATTCGATACACGATGTAAACAAATGTGTGAATGTGATTGCATTACAATAACACAAACACCCTTGTCAAGCAGAACATTTCACATAAAGGTAAACATTGCTGTCCCATTTTCTGGTTGTCATGGAAAATGTCCATAGTTAATATGATACAACACTACAGACTACACATATGGTTACTCTCCTGGGACACCTGTGTGAACTGTAGGCGATGGCTCAGAGAAGTTAGTTCTAAGAAAATATATAGTATCAATGTATTGGACAAAACTTACTTTGATGTTTTATGACACTCGTACATTGTAGCTTACCATATCCATAGTCTACTGAGGCAATGCAGAAGTCTTGGCCAACAGGTGATAAAATCTCAATATTTGAGTATCTTAAACCAGTTCTGTGTTCTGGGGTAGTCTATATTTGCTCAAAATCCAACTGAAATATCAACTGAATATTAAGCTCAAACAGTTGTGAACAAATCAATAGATGTGATTCAGAACAAGAATGCTCGTCAGGATCGGTTTATTTTGGTTTTACAGTATTGACTATTTAGACCAGGCCAACTGTAAACATTACAAACACTCTTGCAGCATTAGTGCTAGTAATAACTAAACGCTCACTAAAAGCGTGTCACATCACAGGTGCATTTGCGCTGGCCATGTGTGACACATACAAGAAAACGATACATCATGGAAAAAGTTATCATGGACAAATCAACCTGCCAAAAACAACATTACTATAGCAAATCTTTTTGATTAGTGTTTAACTCAAATTTACCGGTGATTGTATAAGCTCACTGAGGGAACCTCTGCAGTAAAATCATTGTATTTTTGGTCATCGCGCATTTATTTATGATTATCTAACTTACTGCTGTTAAACAGGTTAGCCAGCTAACAGGCTCGTTGGGTTAACCTGTGTCATTATGACCAAAAACAAAACGCAAGAGATTCTAAACCTAGATCAATCTGACACTCCTCTCATGATGGCTATTTGGTTATTTGTGGGATTTGGGAAAACATCGAGGCAGTGTGAAGGGATTTGTCCACATAGGCCTGTCTGCTTGAATCCCCGGAGCTCGAGTGAATGTCCCGCCGGCTCTGAACGCTCATACTCACAGGAAAGGCTCGTATCCTCATCTTGGTGTCTTTTTTAGTGCCCCCTTTGCTGAGATTTGACATGTCTGGTTTATTCCCCGCCGTTGTCTCCTTTCACATGAAAGTCTTCTCTGACAAAAGACGGGGAACACGTATACTGAGGCAGCGCTGAGCCCCCACTTGACCTTCTTTACGAGTCTCACTCTTCGGACTTGTTGACAACCTCTTCGCGTTCAGCTACTTTCGGGCTCTAGTGATGGCGGACGCGCAAATCTCACACATTCTCAACACTGAGGTGAACTCACGCGAGATCTTATAATTCACATTTGAAGATTCTTTAATATATGACATGGCCCATTAAATATAGGTAGCCCTCAATATTTTAGAAACTTAATTAATAACTATATTTCGGATTATGTAAATGTACAATTATTTACATTTATACATATAAACACTTTCTTGTGGGGAAAACAAAGGAATTAATTGACATGCTTTTAAACTTGCTTTTTAAATGGCACATGGTTTTCGGTAACAGGATTGAGAAAACATGCGTCCATCTTCTGCTTAAACCTTGTAAAAAAATAAATAAAGTTGCCTGAGATTGACCAACACACATTTTGAATAGTTAAATATGTGTAGTATTAGATTCAATTTTGAAAAAGATAAAAAATAAAGTTTAATTTTGAAGACTTACAACAAGCAAATGTCACCCATTCGGTGGAATGGCCCGCATACACCTAGGCCAATATTTCCAAAGATATTATAAAGAATATCAAACAAATAAATAATATTTCCAAAGCTGCTATACAATTGGAAATCTGTCCCAACAATTGCTATAAATAACATGTCTTAATTTATCCATTGAACACAAACAACTGTAATTGGTCCATTTGGACAGGCACTGGGAAAAGTAACAAGTATCACGTGACAAAGCCGTATTCAGCGACGATAATTTACTCCAAATAAAGCAAAACTACTCAACAGCACACACTGAAATTCATGGCGTTTTCAACACAACTTCTGCTCACGAATTTAAACTAAGGCTCCCACAAATATTCATTTCTGTTGTATACATTCACCCAAAGGCTAATATGAAAAATGCATCAGATATTTTATGTAAGGTGGTACACCGGTTGCAAAGCATCTCTCCTGATGCACCTAACATCGTGATGGGAGATTTTAATCATTGTAAAATGAAGACATCACTGAACCATTTTGACCAATATGTGGACTGTTCTACCAGATACGGGAAATGTTTGGATCTGTGCTATGGGTCTATTAAAGGGGCATATAAATCGTCTTTGAGAGCCCCTTTGGGCCAGTCTGACCATAATGTTGTTCATCTGGCCCCTGTTTATAAACCTATCTTGAAAAGGGAAAAAACTGAGAAAAGATTAGTTCCTGTGTGGTCTGAAGACTCAATTCAAGAGTTGATGGGATGCTTTGAATGTACCGATTGGGAATTGTTTAAATCCCAGTGTAGATTTAGATGATCTTACTGAAATTGTGACTAATTATACTGTATTTTGTGAAGATTTGGTAATTCAAAAGAAACCTTGCATAGTTTTTCCGAATAATAAGCCTTGGATACTAAACATGTCAAAAACTCGATTAACCTAAGGAATATTTATTTTAAACAAGGCGATAGTATTCGGTACAAAGAAGCCAATAAATTAGTTAGAAATGAGATCAAATTAGCAAAATTGCGGTATAAGGAAAGGATAGAAATTATGTTTACAAATGGGAAGTGTCATGTAGCTTGGGATGGAGTGAAGTCTATAATCGGAACTAAACAGAAGAATAAATGTATTATTTTAGGAGGAAAATCTGATCATGAATTAGCTGATGATTTTAACTCTTTTTATACACGTTTTGATAATCATGATTTTTCAAAAGAACTGTCTGATTATTGTGGGAATTCAGTGACTCAGAATACTATTGTTAAATTTCAAATTAATAAAGCTGATGTACGTAGTTGTTTTAAACAGGTTAAGGTTGGGAAAAGTCCAGGCCCTGATAACATTGGTGGTAGGCTGTTGAGGAACTGTGCAGAGCAGCTTTCAGGGATTTATTCATTTATTTTTAATGAATCATTGCAACTTTCTAAAGTCCCTCGTTTATGGAAAGATGCCATTGTGGTGCCAATTGTGAAAAAAAGAAATTCTCCTTCTCTGGAAGATTATAGGCCTGTTGCACTAACCTCCTTGGTTATGAAATCTTTTGAAAAAATAGTAAGGAAGGAGATTTTAGCCTTAACACAGTCAGCACTTGATCCTATGCAGTTTGCATACAGATCTGGCAGAGGAGTTGATGATGCCATCTGTACCCTACTGAATATGATTTTAAGACATTTGGAAGGCAAAAATAATCATGTATGTTTGCTATTTATTGATTTTTCTTCTGCTTTTAATTGTGTTCAGCCTTTTATCTTGGCAAAGAAATTGATTTAGGGACTGTAATAGATGACAAACTACAATTTGAGGCAAACACTGATATCAGTAGAGGAAAGGCTCTTCAGCGTATGTATTTTCTAAGGAAACTTCGAACCTTTAACATGGATGTGTCTTTTATGAAAATGTTTTATACCTGTTTTATCGAGGCTGTTTTAAGTTTTTCTATTATTTGTTGGTATGGTAATCTTAATGTTAAGAATAGGAGGAAGTTGACAAGCATAGTTACAATGTGTAGCAAGATAGTTGGGATTGACTTAAGGACTATCACTCAAATTTATGAGCATAGGATGATTAGGAAGGGCCAGTTAGTCCTTTCTGATGTCACTCACCCATTATGTAGTGAACTTCAACTACTTCCTTCAGGACGGAGATTTAAACTCCCCTTGTGTAAATCAAATAGATACAGAAATTCCTTTATACCTGCTGTAGTTAGGTTTTTAAATGATTGATTGTAATCTGTGTGTTGTGATATGTGTTGTTATATGTGCATGTGTATACTGCTGTCTACACAAAGAATTGCCTTTGAGGACAATAAAGTTTAAAGAAGGAGGAGGCTTCCTTCTATTGTATCTTTCAAACGATCCAATAGAAGGCTTCAGATTCAGTGGGTGGCGCTGTCGCCTCACAGCAGAACAAGGTGAACCTGTCCTGTGTCTGTATGGGTTTCCCCCACAATCCCAAAACATGCAGTATGTGTTAATTGGAGACGCTTGGAGTCTGTGTGTAACCTATGTGAGTCCTGGCGACCAAAATTATTATTTTTTCTCCAGTTTTTATTTTTATTTGTTTTATTATGCTTGCAAACAATACAGAGATAACAATCATGGTATACAATTGTGTAACAAAATTACAAACATGTCTGTACAAAATATAACAACAATATGTACAATGTCATCTGAACATAGAATAAAGGGAGAACTACAACAAAGAAAAAATTCAAATTGATGAGAAATAGATGATAGAAAAAACAATAATAATAATACAAAAATAATAATAATACAAAAATAAAAATAAAAAAGGTCATGAGGGCAAGATATTATTTTATACATCATTTAGAGTAGGCCTACACAAATTAAAGTCATTACAATTTAAAATTGTTTTAATTGCTTTCTTATTTACTGAGGATGAAATAGTGTTAAGGTACATTTTAACTCTTTAAAAAAAACAATAAAAATGGTTTGTTGTTGGTGAATTTACATTTATGGATATAAAATTTGCCAATAAAATAAATTAAGTTAATAACAGAGCAGGCTTTTTTTTAGTGGGGTCAGAATCAAAGTATCCAACAATAATGTCTTTAAAGGTTACTCATATATCTTGCTGGATATTATCTTTAATAAATATGTCAATATTTTTCCATAGTTGTTCAGTATAGAATCATGACTGAAATAAATGATAAACAGTTTCTGTGTGAACTTGGCAAAATGAGCATCTTGTGTCAATATTACTTTTATATTTAATCATAAAATCCTTTACAGGGTAAAATTTATTTATTATTTTGAAGGATACTTCTTTTACTTTATTAGTTAGAAAATATTTTTGTTATAGGGACCAAATCTTTTTCCAATTTAAATTTTTAAATAAATTATTCCATTTAGAGATTGCAGGGGAAACAGAAATGATATCAAGAAAAAGGGATCTAACTTTATTGTTTCTATCTTTTTTCCTGAAAAACATATTTTACCTATTGGAGTTTCAGTTGGCTCAGGAGAAGTAATTATAGTAGGAGAGTGAATGCAGTTTTTAAAGGGTAACTAAACACTAAAACAACTTTTTTTAGTTAATGATCTGTAAGAATGGAGCTTCATAAATGCTGTTCATTGATTCCAGTAATTTTTTTGACATTTGGGTTTAAAGTGTTTTAATTCTACAATATATGGTGTAAAAACGTCTGAGTGCTGCCCTCTTCAGGTTGAACGGTGGCTACTGCAGTTGAATTTTCCAATTGGGTGTTTGCGGTGGTTCGTGACGTAGCGGTTGTAGGTGACGTAGGCAGGTTCCATACAAAGAGATGCATCTCAGGTGCACGCCCCCCTCCGCTGGGCTCTGCCCACTTTTCCAGCATTTTTCAAATATTGCCAGTGGGTGGAGTCAGGCTCTGACCAGGGGTTTAGTTACCCTTGTTGGTATTGCTCCCATTAACTATAGATACAGTCGGTTGGTCTGGGAACGCCCCGTCACGTGATGTGAATTTAGCCAGTGGGGGAAAACATTGCCTTTGCGCTCATTGAAATACACGCGACAATCATGCCGAAGAGGTGCTGTGTCGTTTTCTGTACCGCCAATAAACAAAAAAATTATGAATTGAAGTTCTACATCCTTCCTAATAAACACACAGAACCGGAAAGGAGGACAAAATGGCTACAAGCAATAAATAGTAGTGTAATACTTCTGTGATGTTCTGTAATACCTCTATAGTACTTCTATAGTATGTCCCAAAATACTATAGTATTCCTATAGGATTACTATAATATTTTGTCCTAAAATACTACAAGATTCCTATAGTTGTTATTCATAAGGGATGTCTCATTCACATTAGCGTTATCAGCTGAAGGCTCGCTTGATAGGCCAATCGCTACGGTCTACACTCTGTAGTCTGTGAGTTAGGATAACTGTCAGCACAGTCCCTCGGCAACCTCGTACTACTGATCACCGTTTTACAAAAGGATTAATAGTTTGGAGTGAAGCATACGTACAATTGGTAAGTGACAAGGTTTTATGGAGTTATAGTACGCAACATATGATTGAGTTATAGGTTAATGTTACCGGTAGCTACCGCGATGTCTCTTACCTGGAGATTCAACCAGATAGCAAAATATGTCTGGAAACGACACCTCCGGCCATTTGGTCGAGTCATTGACTCAGTTTTTAATTAAATATGGGCAATCGTACCCTATTGCAGTTAATTTAGCAATATATCGTTGTCGGTCAGCAGGCGTCAATGCTTCACAATAAGACATTTTGTCATTCAAATACACATGATGTTCGCGGTGTTTTCCCCCACGCCGACCACGCCCCCCAACTATGACGCGTTGCCGACTGTATGTATTGCTTTTTGTGAATATAATTTTTTTTCACGCACGTGAATTTTTTTTTGTGTGTGTACGTGAATTAGGTTTCATGCATGTGAAATTGTCTACGCATGTGTGAATGATGTTTTTTGCGTGAATTATAATTGAGACTATTCTGCTTCCATAAAAAACAAACCCAAAGTGCAATCTACGTATTGAATATTACAATTGTTATAAATTACAAAAGGAGAAAGTAAAACAATAGACTGAAGTAATCTACTAAAAGTCTGTGCATTGAGCACTTCAGTCTGAATAAATTGCAGAAGTTTAAAAACAATCCCTAACCATAATGTTTGAAGAATATGTCATTACATTACTGCTTTAAAAACAGCATAGTGAATAAATCCCTATCAATAGATGGCAGCTATACTGAGCAGTTATTTCAATTTTCAAACATTAGCTTGAAGTACAAAAAGGACAATGACAAGATCTGCATTGTGTATGTGAAAAGTAAACTGCATTAATTGAACTTTTCATATATGATTAATGATGATATTTAGACTGCAGTGCATGAACTGTTTTTTCCTCTATTCTCCACTAGCCTAAAAGTCACTATTGCAACAAACTTTACCTTTAACAGCTTTAACCATCCACTGACATCCAGCGGTGATTTAATGAGTCAGTGAACGATTAACCTCGATGATTATGAATCAGACATATGTACAAAAGAGGTTTTGAAGTTTCAAGAACCACTTGGAGCGAAACAGTCAATTCAGATTATAGATTTGTTGACCAGTTCAACAGATTCATTCAAAAGATCAGATTCAATAGAATGATTTTTTCATTACTGAGACAATGTCCCAAACACAGTGTGTGAGTGAAGTGACTGCATTTTCTCAAAGCGTTCTGCATGTGCAAAACTCCTTATTGATGTAAGAGCCTATAAGACACTTGTTTTTTTCATACTTTTTTTTTTTTTTTGCATTTCTGAAGATATTTTAAAGAACAAACTATATTTTCAACTATTATTAAAAATTGTATACTTTTATATAGTTTGTTGCATTACATTCTTCACCTAATACTAGTAACTGTCCAGTATTAATATCACCAAATATGTTGAAAAAGCGAAGACATTTCATGGGTTGTAGAGACTTTTTCCACATTTAACTCAGTGAGACCCCAGATAGATTGACCTGTAACTATCTTTCTTAGATGTAAGTTTGAGGTTTTGTAACTTCCTGCATGTCTCTATTATTAAGAGCACAGATGCACAGATGCGGTGGAACAGTAAAGAGTGAAAGCAGCATCACTGCATCCTCAACACTGGTATGTACGGCATATTATTTTGTATGCAATTAATGACATAGCCTTTGTTAAATATTTGTTTAAATGTAAAAGGACGTGAACGTTTTCAAATTTGAATTTTTAAAATTTTTATAAAAAATCTAGGTTATACTTTTAAATCTGGCTGGAATTCATTGATCACATTTGATCTCTAAACACTGCTAATCAAGTTTACTTTGTTCTTTTTCTTCTATTTTCTTACTTCTGTCTGTACAAATGACATTTAATGACATTGTAATACTTCTGTGGCTTCCTTGTTTCCAGAAAACACTCAACATACACACATTTGATCAGGTTAAAGAAATGGATTCAGTTTACGAAAATGTTGATTACATGCCTTCAGCAACAGCTTCAGATGGCAACTGCTCTCTGTACAGAGGTAAGATATTATAGAATATATATTATAACACTGCATTACAATGGAGGTAAATGGCAATTTTTTGTGAAATCAACTTCAATTTTGGAACACAACTTGGTTAGACATAAAGCTGATTTTCTTGTAAAAAAAAAGTGAGTCCAGATTATTTAGTAAAATATACAGTATATTTTGTGTAAAATTAAATAAAAATGTTTAGTTCAGTATATTTGCTTTACAATAAACTTAAACTTCTATAACTTTTGGAAACTTTTATTTTTGAAGTTGCTGGGTGTCTTTAAAAAGAGTCAAACCTTAGGTTTATATATTTTAAATAATTTATGAATTACAGCCATTTAAGTTCAGATCAAAGCTCAAAAAGTGGGGTGACAGTTAACAGGATAAAGATCATGTCAAATTTATGTCTATAGCTTATATATTATCTATGACTTATTTCTGTATAGCTATTTGCATTTAACACAAAACATCAAATGAATTAAGTAACAACAACTAGCAATTGGTAGGTGGTTACGTGTCAGATTTTTCCTTTTTCTTTCTTTCTTTCTTTCTTTCTTTCTTTCTTTCTTTCTTTCTTTCTTTCTTTCTTTCTTTCTTTCTTTCTTTCTTTCTTTCTTTCGTTGATCATTATCAAGAATCTTCATTTTGTTTACATTAGTTTAAATTTCCCACAAATTCTGTGAGCTCATCTAAGAAATTAAGTTACACAAATTCAAGAATACTGTATTTATAGATACATTTTCAGAAGTACATCACAGGCCCACAAGGAAAATTCTGGGATTCAGAATTTATTTGTTTGGAATATTTATCACAGTTTGAAATATCACTTTAATTACTATTATCACTTTAACAATATTTATCACCCCAGGTATCTCTCTTCAAGAGACAGAGAGAGAGAGAGAGGTCACTTCTCCTAAGTGGACTAAAGTTCCTCTGATTGTTCTGGGTGTCTCTCTTGTTTTTGCTTTCGGAAGTCTCTGCACTCTCTGGGTGATTTGTGAGTATAACTGATACTAGATCTTTGCTCTGTTCAGGGTGCATTTACTTTATCTATATTGTGGAGCAGAAACATCTGCAATAGAATTATTTTATTTTTCAAAATGATACTTTTCTCTGACAAAGCTGTTTAAAACTGCAGATTAAGAAAGCATTTGTGGTAAGTTCTACCACTCGACCACGACTTTTCTCACTGAGAAATGCCCAGAAGTTCAGTTGTTCAGCAGTCTGTGTGCGCGCACGCGAGAGAAGCGCTCTTCAATCGTCTCATTCCTCAATAGTTTAGCTCATTGCACCTAATTTATTTTCACTGACTGCGAGATAGGCCTATTTTAACTTTTGATTCATAAAATGTTCTGCTCTAAAAGTTTGTTATATTCTGTTTAAAATGTAGGCTACTTTTACATAATTACGTTTTGCTTTCGTTAAATTTAACCAAATCTGTTGTATAGGCTATTTAAAAAAGTTTTTTTTTGTTCTAAAAGTTTGTTCTATTCTGTTTCGTTTTTTATTTTTTTACATATTCAATCAATCTCATTCTTGTTTTTTTACAAGACCTTTTGCTCTGTTTTTTAATAAACAGATAGCCTAACAGAGATATATAATAGTTCACTGTTCGTACAAATAAAAGTATATATGTATACTACATGTATACTATGTATACTATAAATTGTATGATCGTTTGTTTAAATAACATTAACCAAATTGTCTTTCTTCAATTAATAATACAATTATTATTTCAAAATGCAGTTTCAACTCCACCAAATCTTTGTTTGTTTCATTATTGTACAGGCAATGTCAATATCTCTTGTTTTGATTTTTCATGTTTGTTGTAGGCTTATTTGGAAATTACCATAGTTGCAATATTTCATCCTTACTGTGAATTGACATTAGCCCCACTTATGTTTCAAAATGCGGCAATTGCTGCTGTTTTGCTAAATGTCCCTTTGCGCCACCTGGCAGTCATTTCGCGAACAACTTTGAAATGTGACTGGTTTATTTCTGCTGCGGTGGATTTGCCGCGGCAGCTGGCGTGGCGGTAATAGGCATTCTGGTTGAGTACCTACTGTACAAATATCTTGTTCCCTTTCGTTGTCACTCCGAGTTACGTCGGATGACGACGAATGGGGTTTCGCTTAGAAAGCCTATCAACTTTGAGTATACAAAACGAGCCAATGGCAAAGAAATGCCATGGGTCTGCAGAATTTACATGGCGTAACTCCGCCCTATCTCGTGGGTAAAAGGAGGACGCCGGCAACATGCAGATATGTTTTCGCTTCGGAGCCAAGTTTATTCTTCACTCCACAAGCCATCTCTGATTAACTGTCAGCTACGAGACGAGCAACTCTCCCTCCAGCGAGTGCACACTTCCTGCTAATCTGTGCAGTGGTTTGCCAGTGAGTGTGTGTCTCCCTGGGCGCTTCAACATCCGCAGAGTTTTACTCTCACAAAAAGAACTTGCACGCGGCACGTCTTTTTAAAGATTCCTTGCCCGTGCACTTCTGGTTGCGGTAGACTCATCTCTGACTCTGATGGGCACGATCGCTGTTCTGTGTGTTTGGGCATTGATCCCGCTAGAGCAGCGCTCGTGGATGACTCATCTTCTCTCTGTGGGAACATGACCATCGCATCACTATGGTCGAGACTCAGTGATCTCGCAAGAGTGAGAGTCCCCTCATCCACACCCCGATCTAATATCTCCACGAGAGGTACTACTTCGGCTGGTGGCCAGGGTGACCTGAGGGCAACGGTGTGGAACAAGGCACCGACTATCTGTCCGCGCCCAACACCCCCCTCTTCATTGACGCAACCCGTGAGTGTTCAGGGGATTTCCGCGGGACCATCTTCGTCACTGCTGCCACCTTCCGGTGTGCATACGGCAGTGCCTGAATCCGATCCTGAGATGACGACCATGTTTTCCCGAGCAGCAGCGAGCATCGGTTTAGAGTGGACCCCTCCACCCTGTCTCGAGAGCTCACGGCTGGACGATTAGTTTTTAGGTGCGGCCGCCGACTCTCGTCCACGGCCAACCCCAATACCTTTCTTCCCGGACGTGCATGATGAGATCTCGAAATCCTGGAAGACCCCCATGTCTTCCCGCGATCGCTCGTTGATCTCATCCGCCTTTCCTCCCCTCGATGGGGCAGCTGTCTGTGGGTACACTGGGATCCCCCCGGTTGAACGCTCTGTTGCGATGCAACTGTGTCCAGAGTGCCCACCACGGGCTGGGGCGCCATGTGCAATGGACATGCTGCCGTGGGCTCCTGGAAAGGACCGCAGCGCCTTTGGCATGTCAATTGCCTCGAGTTGCTGGCAGTACGCCTTGCTCTGCACCGCTTTCGTGCGCTGCTCCAGGGTCAACACGTACTAGTCCGATCAGACAATACCGCCACAGTAGCGTACATCAACCATCAAGGTGGTCTACGCTCTCGCCGTATGTCGCAACTCGCCCGCCACCTCCTCCTATGGAGTCAGAAGCATCTGAGGTCGCTTTGAGCCATTTATATCCCCGAAGCCCTGAACTGTGCAGCCGACGAGCTCTCACGGCTTCAGCCCCTCCCTGGAGTCCATCCCCAGTCGGTTCAGCTGATTTGGGACCAGTTCGGGGATGCACAGATGAATCTGTTTGCCTCCCACGATTCGACCCATTGCGCCATGTATTACTCCCTGACCGAGGGCATGTTCGGCACGGATCCACTGGCACACAGCTGGCCGCGGGGCCTCCGCAAATATGCGTTTCCCCCAGTGAGCCTTCTTGCACAAACCCTGTGCAAGATCAGGGAGGACGAGGAGCAGGTCATTCTGGTCGCGCCTCACTGGCCCACCTGGACCTGGTTCTCCGAACTTGTACTCCTCGCGACAGCACCTCCCTGGCCAATTCCTCTGAATTCCTCAAGATCAGGGAGGACGAGGAGCAAGTCATTCTGGTCGCGCCTCACTGGCCCACCCAGACCTAGTTCTCCGAACTTGTACTCCTCGCGACAGCACCTCCCTGGCCAATTCCTCTGAGGAAGGACCTCCTTTCTCAGGGACGGGGCACCCTGTAGCACCCTCGTCCCGATCTTTGGAATCTCCACCTGTGGTTCCTGGACAGGACGAGGCAGGTTTGAGTACCCTACCACCAGCGGTGGTGGCTACCATCACTTCCGCTACAGCATCGTCCACGAGACATGTCTACGCGTTGAAGTGGAACCTCTTCATCAACTGGTGCACTTCTCACCGAGAAGACCCCCGGAGATGTTCGATCAGTGTCGTGCTTTCCTTCTTGCAAGATGAGTTGGAGCGAAGTAGGGATGGCCCGATACCGATACTGGCATCGGGGATCGGGTCGATACTGTCCTCATATACTCGTACTCGTACTCATAAAAATTCGCCGATACCACGCCCCGATACCACGTACATTTTGCGAAACGAAACTGGCCGCCGCGAGTGCTTTGTCGAGGTGAACTGAGGCATAGGGACGTGCACTCCCAACGCAATAGAGTGCGGGACGGCACTAGATTTGATGGCCAAGTGCGAGCGCGGACGGTAATGCACTCACTCTGTGTGTGCGGGTTGCGGGAGAATAAAACAATTCGCGGGACTCCCGCAAACTAGAAATATCTATGAATACAACATATTAAAACTAATAGATTTTTATTCATCTGTTGCAGAAAAGCAAGAAGAACAACTAAAACAAAATAGAAACGATTTACAGGCCAGAGTTTCTATTCATAACATGTTTGCAGCGTTGAGCGATGTAGCCAATCACAGACATGTGTGTTGATTTCTTGAACGCAATGGCCAATCAGAAGCATTTAAGATAGACTCCCCTCACCGCTCAAAACTTTTTTGTTCAGTGATGAATTCTGTATGCTGGCAAATCTTCTAATTATATCAAACAAAGTGTGGATATTATGAAAGATTCATTGTGCAGTCAGCTTCATTGAGAATAAGAGATGTGTGAGATCGCGATGAACTGTCAGCTTTTTAGGAATTAGGCTATTAAGGGAGCGCACTTTGCGCGCATTCAGTCATGTCAGACCATGCACGCAGTAACTGCTTGCTTTTATGTTAAATTAACAGTGGTTTGTGTAATAATACATTTATTATTTTACTTATTATTATTTATTTTTAGACTTGTTAAAACAAGCAGAGAAGAAAATAAAAACAGTTTTCTAACCTGTGTTCTAAAATAGTCTTCTGTCTTCTTTTCTGGGAGCCTATAGTTACTTTTGCGGTAGAAATATCGGTATCGGTACTCGGTATCGGCAAGTACACAAATGTAAATACTCGTACTCGTATCGGTTTGAAAAAAATGGTATCGGGCCATCCCTAGAGCGAAGGCTGTCTCCCTCCACCCTGAAAGTATATGTTGTATCTGTATATGTATCGCCGAACATCATGACGCAGTTGAGGGTAAGTCTGTGGGAAAGCACGACCTGATCGTCTTGTTCCTGAGAGGAGCGAGGAGACTGTATCCTCCTCGCCCTCCTCTTGTTCCCTCTTGGGACCTCTCAGTGGTTCTAACTGCCCTGTGGAGTGCTCCCTTTGAGCCTTTGCCATCAGTGGAGCTTAAGTTCTTGTCAATGAAGACAGCGCTCCTGGTTGCATTGGCCTCCATCAAGAGGGTAGGGGACCTGCACGCATTCTCCGTTGACGAAGTGTGCCTGGAATTCGGGCCAGCCTACTCTCACATGATCCTGAGTCCCCGGCCTGGATATGTGCCCAAGGTTCCCACTACTCCCTTCCAGGACCAGGTGGTGAAACTCCAAGCGCTGCCCCCGGAGGAGGCAGACCCAGCCTTGGCACTGCTCTGTCCAGTACGCGCTCTCCGCGCCTATGTAGACAGAACGCAGTGTCTCAGTACCTCAGACCAGCTCTTTGTCTCTTTAGCTGAAAGGAAAGGCTCTCTCCAAGCAAAGGTTGTCTCACTGGATAGTGGACACCATTGCCTTGGCATACCAGCAGCAAGGTCGACCGTGCCCCCTTGGTGTGACAGCCCACTCCACCCGGAGTGTGGCTTCCTCTTGGGCTCTAGCGCATGGCGCCTCGCTAACAGACATCTGCAGAGCTGCAGGCTGGGCGACACCTAACACATTCGCCAGATTCTACCGCGGGGATCGCCTGAGCTCAGTCTTGGCTCCTCAGCGAAGAAACATATCTGCATGTTGCTGGCGTCCTCTTTTTATACCCACGAGGTGGGGAGGAGTTACGCCAAGAAAATTCCGCAGACCCATTCGTCGTCATCTGACGTAACGTCTCCGTTCCCTACTCAGGGAACGAGGGTTACATACGTAACCGAGACGTTCAGTGAACTCAAAAGTAACAAGTTGATTTAAACAAATAATGTTTTGATGAACAAACTTATTAACTTAATTGAATAAATTTAAAGCGATAGTTAATATAACACTTAATTGTTACATTTACTCTCCTGATGTAGTTTCAATTAATCATGCAGTCCCTAAACAAATTATGTTAACTTATTTACAAATATATATTTTACAAATTTAAGTGCATTGCACATAATTGCGACAAAATGTATTTTTTTATATATAGAAATATATCACTACTACTGCTTATGTTTTGTCTTTATTCAGATTTCAGTCTGTCAGTGAAACTTTCTGCCCAGGAGACCAAGAGCACACGTGAGTAAAATATATTTGATTTTTTGATTCTTTAATGACTAAGTGATTTGTCAGCTTGTTTTTTTTTCTCTCTGTTTTTTTTTTTTTTTTCATTTGCTTAATTTATTAACTGTTTCTGTACCAGTCATGGCCAAAAGAATTTCAGGAACTTACAGTTAACTACACCAGAGTTAGAGAACATCTCCGCACTAAAGACAGTAAGTTTCAACTTGAACCAGTTTAGATTAAACCCCTCAACTCATTTCAACACACTTTGAACTCATTTCTCCAACCACTTGTTTTCTCCTTTCTTCATAACCATCTTTGTACCAGACATGGTGAGAGAGCTAACAGACAACTACACCAGAGTTAGAGAACGTCTCCGCACTAAAGACAGTAAGTGTTGCTGGTTTCAGTTTCATACCGTAAATAGACCAATTTCTAATTCTGAACCCGTTTTAATTTAACTTGATCAATTACAGTTTTGTTTGTTGAGGAAATATAAGTTAGTCTCAACCAAATATTCTGTTTCTGTACCAGCCGTGGAAAGAGATCTTGAGGAACTTACGGCTAACTACACCAGAGTTAGAGAACAACTGTCCTTTTACGAAGGTGAACTGATTCTCTTTTAGCAGGCTGAGGTGTTTTATAAATTTCTGCAAAATGAACCAATAATTATTTTCAAAGAGTGTTAAGATCTGAAGTATGGATCATTTCTACATGCTTTATATTTCAGCATTTGCAGCTCAGTCCTTGAACTCTAATATGAGCTTGACAGATTGGGGTGGAAAGTTGTACTTCTTCAGCTCTGATGAAATTAACTGGTCGAGATGTCTGTGTTTCAAAAGGAGCCGATCTGGTGACCATAACCAGACAATCAGAACAGGTAAGACTGAGAAATCTTGAAGTAACTGATGTTAGATGTGAGTCAAATAACTTTGACATGTTTTTAATTATTAAATAATTGTATTGCACAGTGTGATTTTGCACAAAATAAAAATATGTAATATACAGTAAATGCTTTATTACAAAAGCATATGTCTCTGCTGAATTTTTAGCATTATATTATTATGCATTATGTGCATTTTCTCTATTAGGATTTTCTGGTGTCTAAAAATAAAGAGACGCACTGGATTGGTCTCAATGATCTGGACACTGAAGGACTCAAAATGTTTTGATCATCCTTGCAAACATCAGAAAAAGTTTGTCTGTGAAAAGAATTAACCATTTCCCTGCACTGATGAAAACTGAAAGAGGAAATGCTGTAAATACACATCTTTCTTGGAGGATCTTTAACTCTAGATCAGTGCTTTAATATTAATTTGCATGTATCAAGTTTAAAATGTTGCGTTTTTCCACACTAGAATGCAAAGGGAACTAGAGATCTAATGTGGATCACACAGTTAGATAAATCACACGTGTTTTTTTTCCTAAACGTTTTGCTCGCCTCTCAGTTTTTAACGGTTTTAACATTTTGACATCGATCTGAACTGGGCACTGATAGATTAAGGACTGATTTTGTATGTTTATTCTCAATTTTAAAGTGCCCCTATTATGCTTTTTTGAATATTACCCTTTAAGTAGAGTGTAATTTAGATTTGTGTATGTAAAACATCTGCAAAGTGTCAAAGATCAAAGTGCACAACAAATGAAGTTAATGTCTCCCAAAAGAGAGAGATCCGATTCTGAACTGCCGTCAAAACAAATCGTCAATAATTCCATTCTTTCTTCCTGCTCCTTTCTCGAAAAGACCAAGTTAAAAAAAAAAAAAAATTAAAACTTTCCAGCATACAGTGTATTTTTGTGTGTGTTTTTTTTTTCACCAAATAAGAATGAAGATTTTTCAAATGATATCAGCTTTAATGTACTTGTCAAAATAATAAAAGCAGTCAACTGTCAAAAGAAGTAGCTATTCAAAAGAAGTTTTCATTTCATGTGCACTTACACTGGCCGCCACATTCACATGTCCGTTAAGTCCACGAGAAGGCTGCTCGTGAGCTGACCAATCTTTTTGCAATGCATCTGAAATGCTGTTTTGGTTGTTCTGAAAGGCCTGAGGAAAGTGTGTCGTCAATGTGGTTTGATATAATCAACCTACCTTCCAGAACTGTTTTAAACTGCGTTGCCAAACAGCAGGCGTCCAACTCCGAAAGCAAGCGTTTATTGCGTTTCGTCTGAGCACTCCGAGACACAAGTCATTTATTATGAAAATGATTATATACAGTGGCTTCTCTTACTTTTCTTAGTGATATTTAATACCACTATATAAGGAAGTGACAATTTTGTTCTATTGGACTCACTAAACCCAGACAGCAACATGGTGTCGGCACAGATCCGGGCCACATCTGGTACGCATTGAATCCACATGTACCAGATGTTGCTGTCTGGGAATTGAAACACTGGTTGAAAATGAATACTCAAATTTTTCTTATAATTTAAATTCACAACTTTGGATGGAAACAGCTAGTGAGTTGTTGACTCGAGAACAGATGCAATCGGATTGCGTCACTCAAAAGTCACTCGTTTTATAAAGTAACATTGTCCAACAGTGACACCTGCAGGTGAAGTATTAGCAGGAGGCTTGCCTCCCCTGACCCCATTGAGTTGTAGCCAAGGTTTTTACAGTCTACGGTTTTAACAGACCTCCTAATGCGTGTGGTGTGATATGAGAGGAGGCGATCCCGCTGTGAAGGACATTATCGGTTATGTCATGTCAAAATCAAACTTGAAATGACCTGAAAACATGATGAGCGTGGGGGTTTTTAGTAAACAATCAGCTTGTGGAAATTAAATGTAAATTTTCGTGTGTAGCCTACAAGCTGGATGACTGCTGAAAATAAGCTGACTAATAAAAAGAAAACCTGAACATTACTATACTTCATAATCATAATATACATTGTTTAAATTGTAACTGCCTTTAGTTATTTCAGAATAAATGTAAAAATGCCTAAAAACACTAACTTTATGTAATGTAGGCTAAACTTGGTTTTAATAAATAGAACATTACATAGTTAGTGTAAAAATACAAAATAGAACTGTAGTTTGTCTCTCTTTTCTGTAATGTTTATTTAACCAGGAACATGAAGTGTAACAGGGACATACTTTTACATTTGATATATATTATATTTCCATAAGCTAATATGAGTGAGTGACATCTGTCTTATGCAAAATGATATCAATGACTGAATGTAAAAGGAAATAAATTCATTTGTGAGCTAACTTTGAAGACTAAAAAAAAAAAGACTAAAAAAGGCAGCAACCGCAACCCTGAATGTCAAGCACAAAAACAAACCCAAAGTGCAATCTATATTGAATATTGTTATAAAGTACAAAAGGAGAAAGTAAAACAATAGACTGAAGTAATCTACTAAAAGTCTGTGCATTGAGCACTTCAGTCTGAATAAATTGCAGAAGTTTAAAAACAATCCCTAACCATAATGTTTGAAGAATATGTCATTACATTACTGCTTTAAAAACAGCATAGTGAATAAATCCCTATCAATAGATGGCAGCTATACTGAGCAGTTATTTCAATTTTTAAACATTAGCTTGAAGTACAAAAAGGACAATGACAAGATCTGCATTGTGTATGTGAAATGTAAACTGCATTAATTGAACTTGTGATTAATGATGATATTTAGACTGCAGTGCATGAACTGTTTTTTCCTCTATTCTCCACTAGCCTAAAAGTCACTATTGCAACAAACTTTACCTTTAACAGCTTTAACCATCCACTGACATCCAGCGGTGATTTAATGAGTCAGTGAACGATTAACCTCGATGATTATGAATCAGACATATGTACAAAAGAGGTTTTGAAGAACCCATTGGTTCTTGTCAGTCACTTCAATTCAGATTATAGATTTGTTGACCAGTTCAACAGATTCATTCAAAAGATCAGATTCAATAGAATGATTTTTTCATTACTGATACAATGTCCCAAACACAGTGTGTGAGTGAAGTGACTGCATTTTCTCAAAGCGTTCTGCATGTGCAAAAATCTTTTTTTGCATACTTTTTTTTTTAATTATTATTATTGAATTTCTGAAGATATTTTAATGAACAAACTATTTTCAACTATTATTAAAAATTGTATACTTTTATATAGTTTGTTGCATTACATTCTTCACCTAATACTAGTAACTGTCCAGTATTAATATCACCAAATATGTTGAAAAAGCGAAGACATTTCATGGGTTGTACAGACTTTTTCCACATTTAACTCAGTGAGACCCCAGATAGATTGACCTGTAACTATCTTTCTTAGATGTAAGTTTGAGGTTTTGTAACTTCCTGCATGTCTCTATTATTAAGAGCACAGATGCACAGATGCGGTGGAACAGTAAAGAGTGAAAGCAGCATCACTGCATCCTCAACACTGGTATGTACGGCATATTATTTTGTATGCAATTAATGACATAGCCTTTGTTAAATATTTGTTTAAATGTAAAAGGACGTGAACGTTTTCAAATTTGAATTTTTAAAATTTTTATAAAAAATCTAGGTTATACTTTTAAATCTGGCTGGAATTCATTGATCACATTTGATCTCTAAACACTGCTAATCAAGTTTACTTTGTTCTTTTTCTTCTATTTTGTTACTTCTGTCTGTACAAATGACATTTAATGACATTGTAATACTTCTGTGGCTTCCTTGTTTCCAGAAAACACTCAACATACACACATTGGTAACACTTTACAATAAGGTTCGTTAGTTAACATTAGTTAACTACATTAGTTAACATGAACTAATAATGAACTACACTTATACAGCATTTAATGATCTTTGTTCATGTTAATTTCAACATTTACTAATACTTTATTAAAATCTTGTTAACATTAGTTCATGCTCTGTGAACTAACATGAACAAACAATGAATAGCTCTATTTCTATTAACTAACGTTAACAAAGATGAACAAATACAGTAACAAATGTATTGCTCATGGTTAGTTAATGTTAGTTAATGCATTAACTAATGAACCTTATTGTAAAGTGTTACCCACACATTTGATCAGGTTAAAGAAATGGATTCAGTTTACGAAAATGTTGATTACATGCCTTCAGCAACAGCTTCAGATGGCAACTGCTCTCTGTACAGAGGTAAGATATTATAGAATATATATTATAACACTGCATTACAATGGAGGTAAATGGCAATTTTTTGTGAAATCAACTTCAATTTTGGAACACAACTTGGTTAGACATAAAGCTGATTTTCTTGTAAAAAAAAGTGAGTCCAGATTATTTAGTAAAATATACAGTATATTTTGTGTAAAATTAAATAAAAATGTTTAGTTCAGTATATTTGCTTTTCAATAAACTTAAACTTCTATAACTTTTGGAAACTTTTATTTTTGAAGTTGCTGGGTGTCTTTAAAAAGAGTCAAACCTTAGGTTTATATTTCAAATAATTTATGAATTACAGCCATTTAAGTTCAGATCAAACTGATCAAACAAAATCCACGGGGAGGAGTCGGATCCAGATCCAACTCCTCCCACCTTACATACACCTAAACCTAGCCAACTCCACCCCCTGATCCCTAAACACACCCCTAATCCCTAAACCCAACCCTAATCCTACCCATCTCCACCCCTTGGATCTTGATCCGACTCCTCCCCGTGGATCTCATGTACTGCATTGAGGTGCTATTGTTTCAGCACGCCGTTTAAGTGCATGTGTCTTTAAATGATAGAGCGGGTCGGGGAAAACTCCTCTCCGCAGACGCTTTGTCCTGTACTCGCTCTGCACATCAATGTTGAACGCATCAAGCAAATCAGACTCTCTGAACAGCTTTTTGTATGTAATGCCGGTCGCACTAAAGGTGTAATGTGTCAAATCAGAGGCTATCCCATTGGGTTGTGGATGCATGTCCGCTGGCTTATGATTCACAGAATGCAACTTGCCAAAAGGAGCAATTTGATGAAGACATGTATGAAATTACATATTCATTAGTTTTTACTTAACCTTTTCATTATATTTTTAATTGACATAATGATTTCTTCATTATAGGTTATGTTTAAGTAAATCTGTTATGGAAACAAGTTAGGCTATTACTGCCGTTTTTTTAAATGGTTATATTTCACCAACAAATTGGAGTAGAGGCATAATTCTATTACTAAAAATTGATATAAAAACTGCCCTATATATGTGTAATTTAAATGTTTGTACAACTGTATTATTCAAGTGTTGATTATTAAATATATTTGATTAATTAATTGATTATTAAATAAACATTATTTATTTATTTATTATTTATTTATTTCCTTTTTAGGTTTTGGTTTTTGGCAGAGTGGATCCTGAATTTTCCCTTCAATGCATACAGTAGTATAAATGTATTTACAGGTATTACAATCGCAAGAAACAGTGAATATATGTGCTTTATGGTAAGAACATCTAAATTAACAGGTTTCATGCAAGTAAAACATTTAATTTGATCTGCATATCAACTTGACAAATTGCATCCAATAAATTCATTTAATTTTGTGGGTTAGATAAAGAAGAAGTAATATTTGTAGGTTAGATAAAGTAGGAATAGATCTTGGAATTACAAATGAAGGTAAGATTTTTTCCAGTGTGCGTTTCAGTGTTTAGTGTTTTTACTGTCCGCCTCCGGCCACACCATTAAACATTTCCTGGAGGCGCACTGGCAAGACATCAGAGGGTCTTCAATCTCTCATTGGGGTCATGCGTCCTCTTTCATGTTGTCATGTGGGCTCGTGCTGTATCTCCTGCTGCGGACATTTCGGGTCGTGCATGTTTGGGACTCCTGATAAATAATTTTGTAAATAGTTGATGGAGAAAAACTGTATTTGTTGGAATTCTCGTTTATTCCTGGATTGAACTGTAGCCTGGTATTATTTTTTTTAATCATGATGGACATGGAGGTGGATGTTTGATCCATGGAATATAAAAAAAAAAATTGAGTAATTAAATTGTAAGCTTTCATATGGCCAAGGAAAACAACCTGATAGAGAAATGGTAAGGATATTGCAATTTTATTTTACTTGCAGGAAATGTTCTATACATTTTGCTTTGTTGCATTTTTATCGATGTGTGTACAGTATATGCAGTTGAGTGCATAAATACCTCTGTTTATAAATCTCTTGCAGAATTTATACAAATATAAGAGATATGATATCTAATTGTTTAATTGCCCTTCATAATTACTGCATAGGGCTATGTGTAATAAATATAAAATTATAGGACTATATAAAATAATAACAGTATACACCAGTCATCCACACTGTAAAATACAAATCTGTAGAAAAACAGAAAATGTACTGGTAATTGTCTGCCAGGACATTTCCTTTAACCCTAAAGCAATAACACAATATAATGCTTAATTCAAAATATGAAGGAAAACCCCTTTTTTAAGGGGTGCTGTCTACAGAAGTTTACATCCATTTTAGAAATGTTAAATGTATGATCTCAAGGTCAGCTATTATTGAGAAGAGCTCAAAATGCTGGAAAAGTTGTGCGGTGGGATTTTTCTTAAAATGGTGGGCATCTTCACTGTTACGAAACAGTGACTATCATAAAACATATAAACAGTCACTGATCATTGACAAAGCTCCATACTATAATAAAAACATAGCTGGGATCTATTCTTTGAACATGATCATTTGTAAATACAGTTATTATTGTGTAATGTGGAGCAGTAAGTATCTGTAATGTGAAATAGCTTAATCAGGGCAATACTAAATAACAAAGCAAAATGTAATTTTTTTAAATTATAAACATATTGCAGATTCTGTCAAGGGTAAGCAAACTTATGCACCTAACTGCATATAAAAATAAAATACTTGCCCCAGCCAGAGTCTACCTTCATTAGTTTACCCTTGACTGAATATGATTAGTTTTGGAGGATGAATTATTCTAATTTAGGAAGTTTTTTTTTTTGTTATATTTTTGAAACCAACATACAAATCCACTTATATAAAGCAAACATTGTGCAATAGAATGATTGACGTAAAACCTTTTAGCCCTTGTGACAACTAGCCTTGGTCTTGTCTGTGTATTATTATTACAAACATTCGTTCTTGGGAATTTAATCTTCAAGTATTGTCTCTGTAAAACATGTCAAATGGCTATGCTTAACTCTCATGTCCAGTATGGATTCATCAACACATGTTTGAAGTCTCTAGTGATTGACAGATTTGGAGAAGAGACATGGGACAAACTAAGGTGAGCATCCATAACACTCCTATAAATTACTTGATTTTACACAGAAAAATACTGGTTTTGATTGGATTTTTGCAGGGATGAGGCAAAGGTTCAAGACACTTTTATGACTTATGAAGTGTACACAGATGACATCACCATGCAGTTAGTGACGGAGGCCTGCAAGATGCTTGGTAAAGCACTTTCACTTCTTTCTTAAGACTGTGTTTGATTTTCAGTGCACCCAGCATTATTTATTAGAAAGCTTGTTTTTTATCGCCTAAGTCAAAGTTAATGTACACTTTCTGTGTTTATCCAAAGACCTTGACCAAAGTGTGTTGCTGAGGCAGTTTGGAGAATACTTCTTTGAATTCTGCAAAAGGTCTGGATATGATCATATGTTGCGCACCCTTGGAGGAAATCTCTTTGAGTTTATGGAGAATCTGGATTCACTGCACAGCTATCTCTCTCTTTCCTACAAGGTAAAGTGAGCAGGACATTATTATTCTCATAAACATCTTGAGGAGAATTTCGATCAAAGACACTGTTTCATAATTTATTTGTTAATCCAGAATTAATAGCCCACTTTTGATGTGCCAAAATAGGACCTTTCATTCTCACTCAATATTACTTTTTCTGAGTTAGTGATTTATTCATTCATGCATTCAGAATCATTTATAAATATTTATTCTTGTGATAAGAACTACAAAAACATATGGTGTGATCTTTCATATGCATCTAGGCAAAATATCTATAGCAAATTTGTGTTGTCTTTATTTTATTTTAGGAAATGAACGCACCATCATTCCGTGTAGAAAAAAATAATGACGGCACCTTGCTGTTACACTACTACTCAGACCGACGAGGTCTTTGTCATATTGTCCCTGGTAAACTATCTATCTATCTATCTATCTATCTATCTATCTATCTATCTATCTATCTATCTATCTATCTATCTATCTATCTATCTATCTATCTATCTATCTATCTATATCTATGCAAGCTGTGCATAAGGAAGTAATGACATTTTCTGGTTGACTGGTCAATTTCTGATGCTGTAGGTATCATTGGAGCTGTGGCCAAAGACTTCTTCAACAGCACAATAAAGATGGAAATAGTGACCCAGATAGAGGAAGTTGAGAGGATGGGGAAAAAGGAGCACATTGTTTTCCTCATCACACCGGTGTTCTTGGACAAAGTATGCACTGAAAATGCTTTCTCACCAACTACCAACTAACATATATTAATATTAATTTTATTATTTCACAGTTATATACAACATTATGTATACTATTGAGAATTATGGTTTTGCTTGGGCATTTACAGTAAAATACACCTTCACTGTTTTCTTTCCAGGACTTTTCTAAAAGGTCCCTCCTGAAGAAGTCTCAAAATCCTGTGCAGAAAAACCACTGGGGCACAGTCAGAAGCTTGATACATCCAGAAAAGGGTAAAGATAGAATACAATTATTCGTTCTAGGAAGACCATACTGTATATGAGATGCAACAAAATTAACAATTATTATTTTATTTTAAACCTCTTAGCTGAGCCTAATTTTTAGTCAATCACAAAATGATGGTAAAGATTTGTAATCAGCAACATTCTTATATTACTAATTTTCTAAACAAATTACCACGTTTTCCTGAGATTAATTGTAGAGTAAACTTTGTTTCCCTTTCGTCCTGGGAACTCCGACGTGTCGTCGGGGGAGTTCCCTGACGAATTGGGATCACGCTAGGGAGCCAACTGCCTTCGAGAGAATTAAAACGAGCCAATAGACATTGGCATGCAAGGTTTGCATTCCGCGACCCGCCTACCAGCGCGGGTATAAAAGGCGGAAGTAAACATTGCGCAATGCTTTTTGCTTCGGAGCCATTCAGTGTCTCTCTGAGCTGCTGTATTCCGAGGAAATATTGAAAAACGAGTCTTCTTTGGCAAAAGGAATCCTCTGCTGCTGGTCTGACGGCGCTTCAAGTGGCCATCGCTTCCCGTTGCCGGCCGTTTCTCTCTCTCTATTCAAACAAAGAGCTGTTTTAACGGCTGGTATTGGTAACGGTGAGTGCAGCACACGGGCTTGCAGTTTCCCCGCTGTGTCTGCCGCGGTGGTCCCTTTGTGCCTCGGCACATAAAAGAGCATTTCTTTTTGTCTAAAAGAGCAACACGAGTGAAGATCGCGTGCTTTTCAGGATGACGTTTCACTCGTGTGTTTCTGGATGCGATCGTTTCCTGTCCTTATTTGACGGCCACGTTCATTGTTTCACATGCCTAATCAGTGTGTGAGACTACGTTCGTGGGTGGTTCATGTTCTCCCAGGAGTGCATGACCACGTCGGCACGTTGTTCGTCTCCCCTTTCTCGTAAAGGCTTGAGCCGCTCAGCGTGCCATGTGCCGTCGTGCGCCGGCTGACAGCGCGGGTTGTCACGGCAACCCAGCGCGCGTCATTCGGCGCTCAAGATGCGCGGTCAAGATCAAAACTCATGTGCCTCTATGAGGTGAGTCCCTTTGCTTATTTCCCCGATCTAGTTTCTCTTCTGGTGCACCAGAAGAGGGCTACTTTGGCGAATAACATTGGTGATCTGAGGGTTTCAGTGAGCACGAACCACTCACTCCTCTAGCGCATCGCAAACATGCTGAGACTGTGTTCGTGGGTGGTTTATGCTTTCTTATGAGAGCATGACCACGTCGGCACGTTGTTCGCCTTGCCTGAAGGCTTGAGCGCCCAGCGTGCCGTGTGTCATCGAAGCGATGGCCACGTTCACTATCTTGCAGCCACGATCACTGTTTCACATGCCTAATCAGTGTGTTGAGACTGCGTTCGTGGGTGGTTCATGTTCTTTCAGGAGTGCATGACCACGTCGGCACGTTGTTCGCCTCCCCTTTCTCGTAAAGGCTTGAGCCGCTCAGCGTGCCGTGTGCCGTCAAGGCTTTCGGATGGGATTCTGGTCCTTCTCATGAGGGACCAAGCATTTCATTCGGGGCCCCAGGGAGGACAGATGTCGATCGCTACATCGGAGAGAGGGCTGTTATACTCTGAAAATGATGCTGAGTTCCTACTATAATGGTGTTTCTCATGCTGAAGATTCAGACTTAACAGCCACACTTTCCTGGGCTGTTCTAAAGTGCCTGGATGTGTGTGAAGAATTTTGGCAGTATGGAAGCATTTTGGTGCCAATATGGCAAGCCAAACATGCCTAAATCTGCAGAAGTTTTTCCTCTCTCGCTACCACTGCACGTGCGTAGTTCTAACTCGGGGTTGAGCTGTGCTTAGTGACTGACCGTGATTAGTCACAGCGCTGGCCCTCGGTTAGACGATGTCCACACTGGTGGTCCAGAAGCACCTCACAACCAGCCCGCTCGGAGTTTGTTTTCCCCCCAGCAAAGGGAAGGGAAACAACCCTGAGAGGAGCGACCCAGAGTATGTGACGATCTGCTCTTTGGGAGTGCGTGCCATCACCACTCCTTCCCCCGGGGGAGGGCCGGGTGGAGAATTTCGCTTCTGTTCCGCCGCTGGATATCCAGTAATCAGCGGTACCCAAAGTTTGAGCAGTCCATTCCTCTGAGTCGTTCACGGGCCCCAGCGCTCAGATGGCAGTGAGGGCTACGGCCTTGTCACTCTCGTCTCTCGCTGGGTGAGGGGAAACCAGGACTCGATGCCCCCGGGCCTTGTTCCTCGTTTCCCCTCACGGTCGAGACTGGCAGTATAATAAGACCAGTTTCCTCCGTCCGAGAGGGTCAGAATGGCAGTGCGTGCCGACCCCCTAGCTGCACCACTCCCGTTCCCCTCTCCCCAGCTTGCAGATAGCAGTGACGCAGCCTCGGCTGCGTCGCTCCGGTCTGCAGCTGGGCCCGGAGGCGCAGAGACCAGGACACGAGGAGTCAGGGCCTCGTTCTTTGTCTCTCCCCCTCCCTTCGCCACCGGGCAGCCCGCAGCAGAATGCCCACGGGCCTTCTCTGTCGTCTGCCATCAGGTGGAAGCAGGTTGGTGTCAAGTTAAAACGCCCAGACCCCGCTCTTGGTCGCTACAGTGCCACCAGGGCCAGGTCCCTGCCTTCCACCTCGCTGCCCCTCCGCGGGTACGCCGGTGGTTCGGGTGGGTTTGTTGAGACCGTATCTGGAAGCCTGGCTAAAAAACGCTTCCGGGTCCGTCCCAATGGCTCATCCGCACCGTCCGGTTTGGCTATGCAATTCAGTGTGCACGCCGGCCTCCCAAGTTCAGGGGCGTCCACTTCACCCGTGTGCGGTCGGTGGACGCCCCTGTCTTGAGGAAAGAGATCGATGTCCTGCTGGCGAAGGACGTGATCGAGCCGGTCCCTCCTGCCGAGATGAGGTCTGGGTTTTACAGCCACTACTTCATTGTACCCAAGAAAGGCGGTGGGTTACGGCCAATCCTGGACCTGCGTGTTTTGAATCGGGCCCTGCACAAACTCCCGTTCAAAATGCTTACGCAGAAGCGCATTTTCGAGTGCATCCGTCCCCAGGATTGGTTTGCAGCGATCGACCTGAAGGACGCGTACTTTCACGTCTCGATTCTCCCTCGACACAGACCGTTTCTTCGGTCTGCTTTCGAGGGTCGAGCGTATCAGTACAAGGTCCTACCCTTCGGGCTGGCCCTGTCGCCTCGTGTCTTCACGGAAGTCGCGGAGGCGGCCATTGTTCCCATGAGAGAACAAGGCGTTCGCATTCTCAACTATCTCAACGACTGGCTCATTCTAGCCCACTCGCGAGATGTGTTGTGCGATCACAGGGACATGGTGCTTCGGCACCTCAGCCAGTTGGGGCTTCAGGTCAACTGGGACAAGAGCAAACTCTGCCCCATGCAGAGGATCTCTTATCTCGGTATGGAGCTGGACTCGGTCGCCCAGACTGCGTGCCTCATGGAGGAACGCGTCCAGTCAGTGCTCACCTGCCTCAGGTCTTTTCGAGGGAGGACAGCGGTTCCACTGAAACAATTTCAGAGGCTCCTGGGGCATATGGCAGCCGCAGTCGCAGTAACGCCGCTCGGCCTGTTACATATGAGACCGCTTCAGCGCTGGCTTCACGATCGAGTCCCGAGGTGGGCGTGGCGCAGCGGCACGTTCCGGGTCAAAGTGACCCCGCACTGTCGCCAAACCTTCTCCCCGTGGTCAGGTCCTGCGTTTCTACGGGCCGGAGTGCCCCTAGTCCAGGTTCCCAGGCATGCTGTGGTTTTCACAGATGCCTCTGCCACCGGGTGGGGGGCCACGTACAAAGGGCATGCAGTTTCAGGTCTGTGGACGGGGCCTCAACTGCATTGGCACATCAACTGCCTAGAGTTTCAAGCAGTACGTCTAGCCCTGCGTCGCCTCAAGGGGTTTCTCAGACACAGGCACGTACTGGTCCGTACGGACAGCACTGCGACCGTTGCGTACATCAACCATCAAGGTGGTCTACGCTCCCGTCGCATGTCGCGACTCGCCTCCCACCTCCTCCTATGGAGTCAGAAGCATCTGAGGTCGCTTCGTGCCGTTCACATTCCAGGGGAGCTCAACCGTGTGGCAGACGAGCTCTCACGGTTGCCTCCCCTGCCAGGAGAATGGCGACTCCATCCCCAGGCGGTCCAGCTGGTTTGGAGTGTCTTTGGAGCCGCACAGGTAGATCTGTTTGTGTCTCCAGACACGACCCATTGCCAGTGGTTTTTCTCCCTGACCGAGGGAACCCTTGGCACGGACGCCCTGGCTCACAGCTTGCCCCGGGACCTACGCAAGTATGCGTTTTCCCCAGTGAGCCTTCTTGCACAGACACTGTGCAAGGTCAGCAGCCCCTCCTTGGCCTATTCCTCTGAGGAAGGACCTTCTTTCTCAGAGACGGGGCACTCTATGGCACCCGCGTCCAGACCTCTGGAAACTCCATGTCTGGTCTCTGGACGGGACGCGGAGGTTCTAGGTGGTCTACCACAGGCAGTGGTAGACACCATCACTTCCGCTAGAGCCCCCTCTACGAGGCGCCTCTACGCGTTGAAGTGGAACCTGTTCGTCGATTGGTGTTCCTCCCGTCAGGAGGACCCCCGAACTTGCCCGATCGGTGTCGTGCTTTCCTTCCTGCAAGATGGGTTGGAGCGGAGGCTGTCCCCCACCACCCTCAAAGTGTATGTCGCCGCAATAGCCGCGCATCACGATGCAATAGAAGGTAAGTCCTTGGGGAAGCACGACCTGGTCATCAGATTCCTCAAGGGTGCTAGGAAGTTAAATCCACCTCGGGTTTTGCACTCTGTACCCTCTTGGGACCTAGCTCTGGTACTTAGAGCTCTTCAAGGTCCCCCCTTTGAGCCGTTGCTGACCGTAGAGCTCAATTTCAAGACAGCGCTCTTGTTAGCTTTGGCCTCTTTCAAGAGGGTCGGGGATCTGCAGGCTTTTTCGGTCGACGAATCATGCCTAGAGTTCGGGCCGGCCCTTTCTCATGTTGTATTGAGACCCCGGCTCAGATATGTGCCCAAGGTTCCTACCACTCCCTTCGTGGACCAGGTAGTGAACCTGCAAGCGCTGCCCCAGGAGGAGGCAGACCCAGCCCTAGCTTTTCTCTGTCCCGTCCGCGCTCTGCGGGTTTATATTGACAGAACGCAAAGCTTCAGAACCTCAGATCAGCTCTTTGTCCGTTACGGAGGCCAGCAGAAGGGGAATGACGTCTCCAAGCAGAGGTTAGCCCACTGGTTAGTGGATGCTATCACCCGAGCGTATGAATCTCTGGGTGAGCCTTGTCCTCCCAGGTTGCGTGCCCACTCTACTAGAGGTGTTGCCGCTTCCTGGGCTTTGGCTCAAGGCGCCTCGCTGACAGACATCTGTAGAGCTGCGGGCTGGGCGACACCGAACACGTTCGCTAGGTTCTATAGCCTTCGTGTGGAACCTGTTTCCTCCCGAGTTCTGGCTACGGCCAGTGGGTCGAGGAAATAGGTTGTGTCGGCTTGCCACGCCACTCCGTGCCTCGGCCGGATACGTGCGTCTTTTTGCTCCGTTGGCGCCCTACGTCGGTGAGCCTCGTGAGTTCCTCCTTCACCCCTCGGTGCTGGGCGCGGCGGACCGCCCGGCGCCAGGTCTGCTACCTCTAGTAAGGAGTTGTTAGTAGACTGGGTGCCCCAGTGGTCTCTACTGTGACCCATGATGCCATGTGCAGTTCAGCCATGTCTTCCTCTTGACGGACTCGTTGGACTTCCCTCTCTTGAGGGAACGCTTTCCCAGTGTTATCCAATGCTCCACTGTGCGGGTCTTGCGGAACAGCAGTGTGGTTCCCGTGCTAGCTCCCGCAACTTATTTCAAGAAACTGCTGCAGGGTAGCTTAGCCGGGCGCTGGAAGGGGCCAGCACCATGGCGTTTTATTAGGGATCCCAATTCGTCAGGGAACTCCCCCGACGACACGACGGAGTTCCCAGGACGAAAGGGAACGTCTCGGTTACGTATGTAACCCTCGTTCCCTGAGTACAGGGAACGGAGACGTGTCGTCCCTTCGCCATGTTGCTGTACCTTCGCGAGGACTGGACACTGTTCGGCTCCTCAGCGAAAAGCATTGCGCAATGTTTACTTCCGCCTTTTATACCCGCGCTGGTAGGCGGGTCGCGGAATGCAAACCTTGCATGCCAATGTCTATTGGCTCGTTTTAATTCTCTCGAAGGCAGTTGGCTCCCTAGCGTGATCCCAATTCGTCAGGGAACTCCCCCGACGACACGTCTCCGTTCCCTGTACTCAGGGAACGAGGGTTACATACGTAACCGAGACGATTTATGGGTGATTGTATTAATTAGATTTTTCTTTCCATATCAGATAAAACTTTAAGGGGATTTGAGCCTGTGTACCCAGATAATCTCTGCATCGATCTGAAAACATTTTGCAATGCCTTCCCTTTCCACGTTGTGTTTGATGAAGAAGTAAGTGATGGTTGAGGATTTACATTTATTTATTTAATAGACAAGTTTATCTGAAGCAACTTACAAATAAGGAAAGTGTATCAGATTAGTACACAAGCTAAAGCAGAAATAAAATGCAGAAAAGTAGTGGGAAAACATTTATACATACAGTATATTTTTATTATAGGACTTTTGTTTATGGTTGTGTATTCGTTTTTACCCATTGAAAGCATTTGTTGAGTGATGATCAAATATCCTACAGTAAAATCACACTAATATTTATAAGCTAATCTGTTAAATGTCAACACTACTGTAAAGCTGATATAAGGATATAAAGGCCATGCACAACTGAACATGCCACAGAAATCCAGCAGCGTGGCATGTGTCACAACATTCAGTGCCACTCACAACTGGATATGTCACCAGATGCATCACAACTTCCACCAGCATGTAACAGTGGCATAATATAAGATGTGGAAAAATATAAGATGCCAGTGTTGTGCAATGAATACTGCACATGACAGCAACAGCTCATCTGCAGGAGGCAGTGGTTGTACAAGCTGTGTCATTGGCTGTCATCTTAGTCAGAGTCAAGTGCACATTGTTGGTCATTATTTGCGTGAAATTGAATGAAATGTTATTTCAGAATGTAGAACAGAATTAAAAGCAGAATTATCTTGAGCTAAGTAATCTTCACCGCGAAATGCCATGGAAAAAAGTGTTCCGCTGTGCAGATATTTTACACAAGTTAGGTTTTATCCTAATATACTATATTCTATGTGCACAATATTCTATATTAATTTTGTACTTATGCAACATTTATACATCAGGTGGTTTATAGGCAGCAGACCTGTCCAGTGGAATGAGGACAGATGATTGGGATTTCACTCTTATCCGCAGCAGTTTTAGCAACATACAGAAAACAGTGGTAAAGATATAACTCTTTCAAGGGCTTTAGACAGTGAAAGGAAAGAGATTGGTCTGTAATTTTCGACTGCTGTGGGTCCCGTGTTATTTCTTTGAGCCTTCTTAAATGTGGAAAGTTGCCATGTTGATAAAGTGACTGAGAGGGCTATAGTTTGAAAGCATTCTGATTATCATTTTCTGCATTTCTCAGTGCCTAATATTTTTTAAATGAAGTCATTGATCTTTTCTTCTACTCAATGTATTCATTCAGCTACAGGTTAGACAGGCAGGGGTGACTATTCAGAGAATTGTGCCAGAGTTACAGACCAGGTGTGGCCAGCTGGATCAATATTTCACCATCCAGAATCCAAAGGTGACTTTCAACATCTGCAGCATCCGCAAGTTCATTAATAGCCATTTTATTTTGCGAACAAAAAGAGAAATAATGCCTATGGCTTGGAAAGAGAGACCCATGCTAGAACTGAGAGGTGAGAATTCTCAGCCATTTATTCCTGATTGTTTCTGCTGTTCTGTCAAAAATTCTATTTTTTTTTTTAAATCTGTAATATGAGCTGTATATATTAATTGAAATGAAAGTGGTGTGGGGAACAATATGTGTCTCTTTGTTGGTGGTTTTCTTACCTGTTCATGAAGACATCCAAGAATTTCTCCTTTGTCTGACACACCCATTTTAGGTTTTGTAGTCTCTACCAATAATGTCCTGAATCAAGTGTGTTTAATTAAGGAGACATACTAAATGTGCACTGCTATGGGAACTCCAGGAACAGAGTTAAGAAAGTCTTAGGTTACCTATAACCGGTTCCCTGAGAGGGTACGAGATACTGCTTCATGGCGTCGGCAAATAGGTGCCTGAGAAACAGTCCATCAGATTCTATTGTCTGAAGGAAGGCACTTTCAGGCATGCCCCAAGGTGTGTCAACGTGACGCAGCGTCTCGTTCCCTCTCAGGGAACCGGGTTACTTATGTAACCTGAGATGTTCCCTTTCGAATAGGAACTTTGAATCTGCTTATTGTAGTTGACGTTATGGGAACAACAATACCAACATCGACAAACCAAGGGGAAATCAGAATCAGAATCAGAAGGTGCGTTATTTGCCAAGTATGTTTACACACACAAGGAATTTTTCTTGGTGACAGGAGCTTCCAGTGCAAAAGAAAATACAGACATGATGCAGACATACATAGGAATTACACAGTAGAAATTAAATATAACAATAATATAAGAAACACAAATTTAAATAATGCGATATATACCGAAGTAGAAAGGAAAAGAAAAAAGAATATATATATATTAATGAACGTACAGATATGTTATTTACAAGTAAATAGTTTATGATGTAATTTACAGATGTAAAATTGTAGATATGAATTGTAGAATTCTTATGTACAAATGTACAGTTCTGGTAGACCATGTACAGTTATGAGAGATTTAATTGTTCAGGCTGAATGTAGCCTGTGGGAAAAAACTGTTCTTGTGCCTGGCTGTTTTGATGCTCGGTGACAGAGGGCAACAGTTCAAAGAGAGACTGGGCTGGGTGTATGAGGTCCAAAGTGATTTTCTTAGCCCTTTTTCCCACTCTGCATATGATCTTGGAGGGTGGGCAGGGAACCAATAATCTTCTCAGCCGTCCTGACTGTCCGTTGTAGTCTCCTGATGTCTGATTTGGTAGCTGAACCAAACCAGACAGTTATTGATGAGCACTGGACAGAGTCAATTATGGCTGAGTAGAACTGCTGTGGCAGGTTGAACTTCCTCAGCTGGTGAAGGAAGTACTACCTCTGCATGTGAGTTTCCCACTTCAGGTCCTGAGTGGTAATCAAGAACCTGAATGGCTCCACTGCTCCCACAGTGCTGTTCATGATGGTGAGTTGAGGGAGTTCAGGGGGATTTCTCCTGAAGTCCACTATCATCTCCACTGTTTTGAGCGTGTTGAGCTCAGGGTTGTTATGACTGCACCAGACAGTCAGATGTTCAACCTCCAGTCTATAAGTAGACTCATCATCATTTTGGATGAGGCCGATGACTGTTGTGTCATCTGCAAATTTCAGGAGCTTGACAGATGGGTGTTTGGAGGTGCAGTCATTTGTGTACAGGGAGAAGAGCAGTGGGGAGAGGATGCAACCCTCAGGAGCACCAGTGCTGATAGTGAGGGTCCTGGATGCAACCTCCTTACTGCGACGACAAAAGCAGACTAAGAGTTGGGTGGATTCACGCCACTGGCCTAAGCAGTGGACATAAATCCTAAGGGCCTGGATTGGACATAAAAAATGCAGTCTTTCTTGCTCAAGCGACTCATGTGGCGGAGGAAAGAAGGCCTGAAGGATGACTGGCCCTTGGCCAGTCGCAGAAGGCACCTTCGGGACATAATCCGGCCTATGGGTGTAATAGACTAGTCAAGGGGAAAAGTCTAAACAGGAGGAGGCTACTGACAGTGCCTGAAAAAATCCTACTCTTTTAAGCAAAGTTAGTGTTAACAAAAGAGACACTTTAAAAGTCAGTAACTTTTGAGGCTGACTGTAGGGGCTCAAATGAATCCAAGTAAAGTCAAGTCAACTTTATTTATATAGCACTTTATACAATACAGATTGTTTCAAAGCAGTTTTACAGTGAAAATTATGAATTTTTTCTATTGTTCAGCAGAAGTCAGTTCAGTGTTGATTCAGTTCCATTGTAAAGATCATCAATTATTAAATTAGTTCATTTCATCTATAAAGCAGTCCTGACAAAAAAATTATGTCATCGTTCAGCTCAGTTCAGTTCTCATACAGCAGCGTCAGTACAGTCAGATTGATAATACTGTTGAATATTTAGTGTTCTCAACTAAGCAAGCCAGAAAAGGCAATGGCAAGGAACCCAACTCAATCAGGTGACAGAATGGATAAAAAACCTTGGGAGAAACCAGAAACCAGCCCCTGATAAACCTTTCAAGACTACTGAAAGATCCCAGGATGGGACTTACGGCCTGCAGATAAGCTTCAGCTGACTGGCACTGCGCAAAAAGCAGGAAACTAGGGAATGTCTCCCAATAGAAGATCCATCAATAGGTATATGAATAGCCGAGAACTTTCACTTCATAGCATACAGCTTCCTCATGGAGGGAGCTCTAGAACTTAAAATAGTCTCAACAATCTCAATTGAAAGACCAGAATCTATGAGCTGGTACCCCTCAGGGGCCAGACCCAAAGTTTCCAGATCTTTGGTCGGAAGTGATATTTTGACCCCTGCACTAGAGAAAGGTCCCTTCATCCAAAAATGAGCCCTTGCTAGAACTCCTGGAAGCAAACCTGAGAAACGTCCTGTGTTCTGGCAATATCTCAATGTGGAAGTATGCGTCCTTCAAATCTATCATCACAAACGAATCCTTGGTTAGAATTTGTAACATGATAAGTTTCAGCGTTAACATCTTGAACCTGTATGTCCACTGAATAGGGATTAAGCAACTCAGATCTAGAATGGGATGCAACCCCCATCCTTCTTAGGAACCAGGAATTAGCAAATGTAAAAGCCTGATTCTCTGTCGGGAAGAGGTATGATGTTTGATGGCCCCTTTGACCAAGAGAGACTGAAGTTCCAAGGATATAATATCTGTTTTATCCGAGTACTACTGTGGGCTGTACACCAGTAAAACACATGAGGAAAACTGGATCCTGTAACTATTTTCTTTTGAGAACCCATTGAGATACATTCGGCAGAAGTCAACACCAAATTATCTAAAAGCGGTATCATATTTTCGAAAACCGGAAAAGATGTGGTCTGTTCGCTTTCCTGTAACAGCCTGCTGGGAGGGAACAATCCAACAGGTAGCACGGACTCTTTTTCTCTTTTGGCACATGATGGAATGGTGTGGACCAACTCGCCTCAGGTAAGAGAAGTGACTTCCTCAAGACAAAGAAGCTGATGGCGTGTTTCTCAGGCATAGTCTCGGTGACACGCTACGCAGACACCAGCTTCAGACACCGGCTCACACAGAACCATTCCCATAATGTCAACGCCATGACGCAGTGTCAAAGTTCCTATTCAAAACTTACACTCCAACTCCTTATGTCCACCTCACACCCTTTTGTACCTTTAGGGAATATCAAATTAACCTCTCTAATGACTGTGGTTTAGTAACTTAATCACAGTAAAATGTGGTGTCTCATCTGTAACTTGCCCCATATTTAACATTCTCTGCATCCCTTAATGCATTTGCCTCTATACCTCTTTCCTAATATTTTTCTTACTTCCTTCTCCCAGGACAAATGATATGGATGCCTCTGTTGCGTTGCATGCTGTATCTAGCTTCGCCCTTACTTCGCAGCTTGCAGGAGCTGGAGGAGCACTGCATGCACCTCTCTGATATTGCTCCACATGACGCTACACGTGATCTGATCCTGCTTAACCAGCAGCGTCTAGCGGAGATGGAGCTCTCCAACCAGCTAGAACGGAAAAAGGAAGAGCTGCATCATCTCTCAAAACACCTTGAGGAAGAAAGGCAGAAGACAGAAAATCTACTCTATGCCATGCTTCCAAAACATGTTGCCAACCAGCTGAAAGAGGGCAAGAGAGTGGAGGCAGGTGAATCAAATGAAGGGATGGATGGTTAGGCAAGCAGAGAATGCAATGAGTAAGGTTTCAGTAGAAGTCAAGTCAAGTCACCTTCATTTAAATAGTGCTTTTAACAATATAAATTGTTTCAAAGCAGCTTTACAGTGATAATTGGAAATTAAAGTAACAGAAATTGTTTTGGCTTTACAGCAGCTCTAGAATAAATTTATTGTCCAGGTAAAAGTTAGTTTTGATTGATTCACTTCCGTCGCAACGATCATTAGTTATTAACTTATGGGCCGCTAACATGACACCATTCTAACAGAAAACCCTTAATACGATCCGGATGCTCATTTGCACAAAACAGTGCCTGGTGGCTCTAGAACGCAAACCATTAAATAGGTTCCAAGGTCTTGGAAAATGTATAATACAGAATTTTTTATCGCTTCCGCTTAGCCACGTGAACCGGAATTATCCCGACAACGTTTTATCTGTACAGAGGTAAAGGGAAGGAGGCCTTCACAGTGGAGAGACTAGTTGACACTTCAGGACTGCATTGTCGTTGTGTCCAGGCGCAGGTCCTTCATCAGATCCGAATACAGCCTGGATCTGGCGGACTGCTGTAAACTTTGGGATAAACAGAGATACTAATATTAGCGTAGACACCATCCTTCTTATGATGTAACAAGTACATCAGGATTTATGTGAAGTGTTCCCGGTTCCGGCTGACCTAATCTATGCAGCCTAAAATTGAATTATAGAAGTCTATAATGTGTTACGTGTATGCTAGGTCAAAGAGATGTGTTTTTAGTCTAGATTTGAACTGACAGATTGTGTCTGCTTCCCGGACAATGTTAGGTAGACTGTCCATTTTGATATTCTAGGTATTATCAACTGGCCGGAATTTTGAGATCGCAATAGACGTGAAGGACTATAATGTGTTAAGAGCTCGCTCAAGTACGGCGGAGCTAAACCATTTAGTGCTTTGTAAGTAATCAGCAATATTTTTTAATTGATACGATGTTTAATAGGGAGCCAATGCAGTGTTGACAGAACCAGGCTAATATGGTCATACTTCTTGGTTCTGGTAAGAACTCTAGCGGCTGAGTTTTGGACCAGCTGTAGTTTGTTTATTAAGCGTGCAGGGCAACCACCTAGCAGAGCATTACAATAATCTAGCCTTGATGTCATGAACGCATGAACTAACTGTTCCGCATTTGTCATTGAGAGCATATGACGTAATTTAGATATATTTTTAAGATGGAAAAATGCGGTTTTACAGATACTAGACTATGATACTTTCAAATGAAAGAATGGTATCAAAGAGCACACCCAGGTTCCTAACCGACGACGTGGTAAGACAATAGAAGTGTGTCCCACAATGTACCTCTTAAGTATTTTCAATTAAAGCTTTATTAATTTTCAGTTGTAAGGTGCTAGGTTCTCATTTGATTAATTAATTTAAATTCCATTCAGTAATTACACAACCACCTCTCAAATTGCCCAAAATTAACTCCCTCCATAGACTGTCAGAATAAAAAGTACAAATGCACAGTGAGTTTCAACATCTGTGTCTGAAAGTGCAACTGGGTGACAAGAGAAAGAGGGGAACAGGATCAGGAAAGGATCTCGAGCTGTGACTTGTTGTGCTGCTGTGCCATGATATATCAGATGGACTTATTGTTCATTGAGATTTTATTATATATGATAGAATAAGTTTGTAAAATTTGGGTAATATTGTTATAACATTTAATTATTGCAGATTTGTATTTTTTTTTTTTTTACCAGTAAAAAGCAGTGTAATTAAACACAAAATGATATTATGACGTTATAAAAAATAATTGACAACCATCTTAATATGTTTAACAAAGCCAAATCTAAATGTACCCTCATTTATTGATGGCCTTTTATTGTGGCCAGCCTTATTGTGTGCTTGTTTTTTGTTTTGAGAGATAGTAATTTAATTCGGTTACCGGTAAAAACCAAGTGACAGAAAGGCTTTTAGCTCGGCTTTGTCCAGTGGGTGTTGTTAGAAATCACTATTTTGGATAACTTTGTACTTATTATTGTACACACCTGTGCAATAATCATGCTGTCTAACCCGCATCTTGATATGCCACATCTGTGAGGTGGATGGATTATCTCGGCAAAGAAGAAGTGCTCACTAACAACAGATTTAGACAGATTTGTGAACAATATTTGAGAGAAATAGGCCTTTTGTGTACATAGAAAAAGTCTTAGATCTTTGAGTTCAGCTCATGAAAAATGGGGGCAAAAACAAAAGGGTTGCGGTTATAATTTTGTTCAGGGTATTTCCACACTCATGCTGCATACCATCTGAGGGTACTCAGTTTGAGTTCAGGTCCCTAAAAAGTCTTATTCTGTCTTAAATTCAAATTTAAGGTCATAAAAAGTCTTAAATATCGTAAATGGTATAACAGAAGTCTTAGCGATTATAAACAGTCACAAATATGGGGATCAAAGAAAAAGTATTGTGATACAGACAAGTGTAATTATTAAATTTCAAAAGGCTATAATTTAATTCAATAAATGTGCGCTCTAAACATTTCAAAGTAAAACAAGTCACTGTAGCGTTTTCTACAATCTCGTTGTTTCAGGACAGTTCGCTATTAATGAATACTGAACATTTATGCAAAGGGATTAATTATAAAATACTGTTGATGAATTATGACAACATTTACTTTATGGTGTTTATATTGTTGTAGATAGTTGTACGAGTGCATATTTTATCTCTCTAATCTTTTTGAATAAGCAGGTGGAAGAATTTATGCATATACAATTCAAAATAAGAGTCCCTGTGTATTGTGGGCTTGTTTATAATTAAAACTCTCACATAATGCATAGAGTTACGCAATAATCTGGGTCCAAATGCTCTTTATGCCAAATGCTATCAGATCCCAAAAGCAAACAACAAATGGTTTTTATTATACACTTATTGTGTGCTATGAGACAACCAAAAAATCATGATCCCAGAGCTCCCCAGTCCATTTGTCTTGTCTTGTAGAAGGATAGTGTTTCTTGGTGTTTTGCGATCATTTTATAGACCCAATCAAACACATATATAAAGCTGCGTTCACACTACAAGCGACAAAGCGACATTCATTTCAATGGAGAGCGGGCGATTTCCGGTGACACAAGCGACAGTGACTGTTGGCGACCGGATGGGGCGTTTCCAGCGACGCTACAAAGTTAAGATCAAGCGTGCCGCACAAGCCCTGAAAATTGAAGCCAAAACGTTTCGATCGCCCCCCAGTGACCTAGTATAGGTCCTAGTCCTAGGTCATAAACCCCGCCTCCCCATGTTATTCAACGGGACGTGAGACCAACTAAAAAATTAAATTACACTTCACATATCTTTTTTCCAAAGATAGTTTCTGTCATTTACTGTAGTTTTTATCACGCTGATGTAATTTCAAGTGTTTGTTTTTAAAATAAGTTTGTCTTTAGTTAGTTATTTGATGCTATAAAAACGGCGCTGTGGCGTCATGATTGACAGCTGTGATTGACAGGTTCTCTGAGCAAAGTAGTCACTGAACCACCAACGGACTTTTTTTCTGGATATTTGGAGGACTGAGGAGATTGGAGCTTTAAATTTAATATCTAAATTTCTATAATTAATTATTTCACACCGACATAATGGGTTTTTCTGCAGTAGAATGTGCTAACCGATCTGGCATGTCCGATCAATCTTTGTGTTTTTTGCGCATGCAAAAAAAATTAACAAATTACAGGATGCTAACCTAGCTAAAACAGACTACATGAGCTAAAAGTTGATTTAGCTGTCCACCAAATTGTGATAGTTGTTTAATTGCAGTAATATGAGTAGGCTACTCGTATTTTACAGTATAGGTCCTATATTAACACATATTTAAAAAGTAACACATTAATATATCCTATAGTAAATATACAGTACTATAGGATATATTATTAATGTGTTACTTTTTAAATATGACTATGTGGTTAGTAGTTGTATTTACCTTATTTTAACGAGGTACTGCAATCGGCAGACATCAAATTTGGAGCACAACGGAGCAGACAGGCCACTTAAAAAAAACTGTAGGGGCGTGTGCTTGCGATTGATTCAGCGAGATTGAGGGCGGGGCGTTGATTTTGCGGCTTTACTTCCTGCTCACTACTGCGCAGGTCTGGTCCCGGGATCTGGTCCCAGGTCAGTACCATATTGGGACAATGGCGGCTTCACTTCTCACCAATGGAAGAGAGTGAAGGGGCGTCGTCCATCTTTTTTTACAGTCTATGGTTAAGATCTGTATAACTTTATGCAAATGAAGAGTGACTTTCGGGATCGACAACCAATAGGAGTGAAGTCACTGGAGCGTGGATGATCTGTCACTCTTCAGTGCCGAATCCGACCGAGGGAAGAAGAAGGAGAAGCTCATTTTAGCAGTCAGAAACTGTCCTATAATGTATGATATGTCTCTGTGTACATACGGTAGTACTCGCCGTGCTGACTTCGAGCCTGAATGCTTATCGTGAACCCAGATAGACCGGCATTTGCCCGTTTGCTGCAGTTAAATAGCCGCAATGACAAAGAGTACTCGCAGTTTCTCGTTCATCTTTATTATTATGCATCGTATGTGCTGATTCCATTTGTATTTAGACTTTTCCTTCCAAAATGTTTGTTTGTAGCGGCAAGAAAACGGATTTGTTCTTCAAAATGGAGTAACATCCGTGAATATCACTCACAAACTCGGCAACGAGTAGTGTGAACGCCCACTAGCGACCTCCCCGCCAGCCACTGGCGACATGCAGCGACAAAGTCGCGTGTAGTGTGAACGCAGCTTACGTCACTTAATTATAATTTACATTTTTGCCTTACCAGGACAATAGTCAAATCTTGACTTTACTTTTCTTTTAGGTGAGTTTGAAGAGTGCACCATCCTCTTCAGTGATGTGGTGACCTTCACAAATATCTGCTCTGAGTGTGAACCCATCCAGATTGTTTCCATGCTCAATTCTATGTACCTGAAGTTTGACCGTCTTACCTCTGTACACAATGTTTACAAGGTGAGCCTTAGTCATGATGATTTTTCTTAAATGTAAAACTACATTGATTCATATTGATTTTAATGATATGTGTTACAAAATGTGTTTCGGCAGGTTGAGACAATTGGAGATGCTTACATGGTTGTTGGTGGTGTGCCAATCCTGATGTCAAGTCACACTGAGCGTGTTGCCAACTTCGCCCTAGGCATGATCATAGCTGCAAAAGAAGTTACTAACCCTGTGACTGGTTGCCCTATTCAGGTGATGGGGGTTATCTTTGAATAATACTTTAGACTTGAGATTCAGTGTTTCAGTAATGTCGAGCCATACCTGCTTTTCTAAAATTCACATTTCCATGAGAAACATTATAAATCTTAAGATGTTTTGTGGGTTAAGGAAAGAGTTTGGATTGATTTTTGCCAAAAAAATATCATTTTATCTTATTCGTATCTTATTTATACTCTCTGTTTTTAAATATGCTTCTATTAAAGTGGTGTTTTGTGTCCAAGATTCGGGTGGGCTTGCACAGTGGACCAGTGTTGGCAGGGGTGGTTGGTGAGAAGATGCCGCGCTACTGTTTATTTGGAGATACAGTTAACACAGCGTCCCGAATGGAGAGTCATGGCCTGCCTGACAAAATCCACATTAGTCCCAGTGTTTATCAGTAAGAAGCATGAAAATATGTCCTCTGTTTTACAGTTACTTCAAATAATCTCTGTTTGGCACTGTAAATATACAGTATATATGTATAAACCTTAACGTAGATTAATACTTATTTGGCTGATTTCTTGTTAACAGTGCTCTAAGAAATAAAGGCTATCAGATGGAGGAGCGTGGAGAGATAGAGGTGAAAGGTAAAGGAAGGATGCAAACCTACTTCCTACAGAGGAACCTAAAAGTCACAGAGAGTGAGATCATGGGGCTTTTGGTGCACAACACTGACTCAGTCAGGAAGATGACTCATTCTGGAAGAGACTGTGCTTCACAGCTACCTCACTATAGGGCGGCATTAAAAGGTCTGTTGAATATCTCTTTATTATTGGGTTACAAGTTGCATGGCAAATGGATTGGTGTCCTACAATATATTCTTAATCATGCCAAAAATCCCATTCTTTATCGGAAGAACTATAGATATGTTAGATAAACTGTTTTATATATTATTAAATATATTATTGTATATTACTTTTTTAATAATTTATATTTTTAAATTTATAATTGCCAATTTATAATTGCATTGCGTTTTTTGCATGAACGGTAGTTTGGAACATATCCCTGTACATCCGGGTTTTAACCTGTATTCACCTGTCCCCAAGATTTGGTATCAGTTGCAAAATGATTTTGCAAAAAGTGCATAGTGAATATAAAATAAACATAAAATTAAACTGCACATATAATATTTATTTTTATTGCATTCTTTTTCACTGACATGCTTGCAATAACAAAAGAGAAACAGATTTTAGTGGTCCAATCCATATAAAGTTATAGTTTTATTAATAATAAATAATTATGAATTAATTAATGTACAGAAAACATCAATTATGTTACTGTTTTCTATATGTCATTGTCTTCTTTTTTCTTCCCTTTATCTCTTCCTCTCTTAAAGCTACACAGAGACTGCAGAAAGGAGACAGTTGTCCATTGGTACCAATGAAATATGGAGATAGTCCAACAGAGAGCAAACCTCCCGCACAGTGTATGGAACCTCACAAAAGCAGTACAGGTATCACCATGCAGTACAGCAGAAAATAAAACTATAATAAGTGGGGAAGGCTGATACATGTCATTTTAAGAGATAAAGGGATAATGTCCACTTTACATAAAAAAAAATGTTTAAAAAGTTACATTTATTTATAACAAATGGGTGCACTGCTTATATCATTGACTGCTATGTTCACTAACAGGTAAACCACGAGATTCTGAGAGTTATGGGAGTCTCTACAGTGAGAAAAGCTCATTGGACGAGCTCACAAAGGAGAGCACACCCAACAAGACTGACAATAAGAAACCTTCAATTGATAAACAGAGCAAACATGTTCACACTAGGTTCTGTTTGTTATTCTGATCTGTTTCATGAGCCCAGATGTATCCAATATGTTATACTGTAACTCTATAGTGTTTAATGTAATGGTAATATGGAAAATGTCTGTCTGAGACAGGCTAATAGTCATGTACCAAATTATCTGTAGTATTGTCTACACTGCATACAATCATTTCAACTTTTTTAGCCTTTAGATGTAATTTTTTCCCTTTTTACTATTTTCTCAAATGAGGGTCCCCTAGGCAATACTTGATATCAGGAGCGTGACCCCAAAAAGATTTTGGAAAAAAGATTTTCGGGACTACAACCTCAAAGCTTCTGGACTGTCAATGGCCCTGATATCTTATGCAGATTTTAAAGGGGCAGATCTTAAAGAGGCTATATGCAGAATTCAGATACACTTGTTATTAGTTACACCGGTGGCCATTAAGTGAACTTCAGCCGGCAACTTACTACTCATGCTCGCACTCGTGCACACACAACGCACAAGAAACTGAACGAGATTCAATGCCCCACAATACTCACTTTGACGAAGTTCTTTTTCGTTCTTTGCTTAGAATTAAAAAGAAATTGGAATACCTTTGCAATGATAAACTGTTAACGAACACTCCTGTGCTTTCCACGCTGCTGAGAGTGACGAGATGAATATGTAAATATGTGCTGCACGCTTTTAACTCAATAACTAAATAAACACACAGTACAAATGACAGCGATTTTTGCACCAGCTCTGCAATTCACCAGCCTCATGTAATTAAAATTACACTGTTAGGATTGTTTGATTATAAAGTATATTTGAGACTATGGTAACACTTTACAAAAAGGTTCATAAGTTAACATTAGTTAATGTATTAACTAACATGAACAAACAATGAGCAATACATTTGTTACAATATTTTTTAATCATTGTTAATGTTAGTTAATAAAAATACAGCTGTTCATTGTTCACATGTTAGTTCACAGTGCATTAATGTTAACAAATACAACCTTTGATTTTAATAATGTACTAGTAAATGTTGAGATTAATATTAACGTCTCGGTTACGTTTGTAACCCTCGTTCCCTGAGTAGGGAACGGAGACGTTACGTCGGATGACGACGAAATGGGGTTTCGCTTAGAAAGCCTATCAACTTCGAGTATTACAAAACGAGCCAATGGCAAAGAAATGCCATGGGTCTGCGGAATTTGCAGAGCGTATCTCCGCCTTACCTCGTGGGTATAAAAGGAGGACGCTGCAACATGCAGGTATGTTTCTTCGCTGAGGAGCCAAAACCGAGGTCAGGCGATCCCCGCGAACAGCGGAAAGTGGCAGGAAGACGTAACGTCTCCGTTCCCTACTCAGGGAACGAGGGTTACATACGTAACCGAGACGTTCCCTTTCGTTGTCACTCCGAGTTACGTCGGATGACGACGAAATGGGGTTACCAGTCTAATCACGCCACCTTCTCAGCTGTCTTCCAGTGCCCTGCGTAAATCTGAGATCCCTGTCGTGAGACTAGCACGGACGAAGGACTCCTATTTAGCACAGGAATACCAAGGTACACTGGGGAGCATATCCCACAATTTTAGAGGAAATATGCAATTATTGCCAACCCAGAGGGGGGGACTTAGAGAATACACATATGACCCGAAGGATGCATATGGAGAACACTGGGGTGTCCAGCCGCAGGTGGAATATTTCAACCCCAGGGGTGGCAAGGTGGCTTGCCAAGGGAAAGACACATGCTCGAAAGAGGCTTACAGTGGAAATACACATGTGGGGGTCGCTCAGGGGAGGGACCATGCACACGGGAGGCACCTAGCCGGCGCGCAGGCAATAGACACTGGCGGCGACGTCAGAAGTGCTGGAGGAACTCAGGGCTTTCGGAGAAGCTCACCTGAGGGGAATATCGCACGTATCCAGTCCGTGGATTGGAATCCACGAGCAAGCGAAGACACCTGAGCGGGTCCAGTACTAGCTAGTTGAAGCGAGTACATGAGAGGACACAGGCTCCACTCGGAGATTGTAAAATCTGGCGAATGTGTTCGGTGTCGCCCAGCCTGCAGCTCTGCAGATGTCTGTTAGCGAGGCGCCATGCGCTAGAGCCCAAGAGGACGCCACACTCCGGGTGGAGTGGGCAGTCACACCAAGGGGGCATGGTCGACATTGCTGCTGGTATGCCAAAGCAATGGCGTCCACTATCCAGTGAGACAACCTTTGCTTGGAGAGAGCCTTCCCTTCAGCTTCCCACCATAACAGACAAAGAGCTGGTCTGAGGTCCTGAAACACTGGGTTCTGTCCACATAGGCGCGAAGAGCACGTACTGGACAGAGCAGTGCCAAGGCTGGGTCTGCCTCCTCCAGGGGCAGCGCTTGCAGGTTCACCACCTGGTCCCGGAAGGGAGTGGTAGGAACCTTGGGCACATACCCAGGCCGGGGTCTCAGGATCACGTGAGAGTAAGCCAGCCCGAATTCCAGGCACGCTTCGTCAACGGAGAATGCGTGCAGGTCCCCTACCCTCTTGATGGAGGCCAGTGCAACCAGGAGCGCTGTCTTTATTGACAGGAACTTAAGCTCCACTGATTGCAGAGGCTCAAAGGGAGCACTCCGCAGGGCAGTTAGCACCACTGCGAGGTCCCAAGAGGGAACGAGAGGAGGGCGAGGAGGATTCAGTCTCCTCGCTCCTCTCAGGAACCTGACGATCAGGTCGTGCTTCCCCAAAGACTTACCTTCAACAAGGTCATGCTGTGCGGCAATGGCGGCGACATAGACCTTTAGGGTGGAGGGAGACAGCCTTCGCTCCAACCCATCTTGTAGGAAGGAAAGCACGACACTAATCGAACATCTCCGGGGGTCTTCTCGGTGAGAAGAGCACCAGCTGACGAAGAGGTTCCACTTCAACGCATAGAGATGTCTCGTGGACGAAGCTCTAGCGGAAGTGATGGTAGCCACCACCGGGGGTGGTAGGGTACTCAAACCTGCCTCGTCCCGTCCAGGAGCCACACGTGGAGGTTCCAAAGATCGGGACGAGGGTGCCATAGGGTGCCCCGTCCCTGAGAAAGGAGAAGCTTCCTCAGAGGTATGGGCCAGGGAGGTGCTGTCGCGAGGAGAACCAGTTCGGAGAACCAGGTGCTGGTGGGCCAGTACGGCGCAACCAGCATGACCTGCTCCTCGTCCTCCCTGACCTTGCGCAAGGTCTGCGCAAGAAGGCTCACTGGGGGAAACGCATACTTGCGGCCCTGCGGCCAGCTGTGCGCCAGAGCATCCGAGCCGAGCGTGCCCTCGGTCAGGGAATAATACTGGGCGCAATGGGTCGAGTCGTGGGAGGCAAACAGATCTATCTGTGCGTCCCCGAACTGGTCCCAAATCAGCTGAACCGACCGGGGATGGAGCCGCCATTCTCCCGGGAGGAGTTGAAACCGTGAGAGCTCGTCGGCTACACAGTTCAGAGCTCCGGGGATAAAAATGGCACGAAGCGACCTCAGATGCTTCTGGCTCCATAAGAGGAGGTGGCGGGCGAGTTGCGACATACGGCGGGAGCGCAGACCACCTTGACGGTTGATGTACGCTACAGTGGCGGTATTGTCTGATCGGACTAGTACGTGTTGGCCCTTGAGCACGGCCCGGAAGCGGCGCAGAGCAAGACGTACAGCCAGCAACTCGAGGCAATTGATGTGCCATAGGCGCTGGGGTCCTATCCAGGAGCCGCGGCAGCACGTCCATTGCACATGGCGCCCCAGCCCGTGGAAGAGGCATCTGTCGATACAACAACATGCCGCGAAGCTCGTTCCAGGGGCACTCCGGCCCGTAGAAAGCTGAGGTTCGCCCACAGGGTGAAGGTCTGACGGCAGGTCGGAGTAACTGGTACTCGGAGGGTGCCGTGTTGCCATGCCCACCTCGGGACTCGATCGTGAAGCCAAGCTGAAGCGGTCTCATATGAAGCACTCCGAGCGGCGTTGCCGCGGCTGCAGATGCCATATGCCCCAGGAGCCTCTGAAAAAGTTTCAGTGGAACCGCACTCTTGCCCTCGAACTGTCTCAGGCAAGTCAGCAGTGACTGCGCATGCTCGCTCGTAAGCTGCGCGGACATGGCGACCGAGTCGATTTCCATACCGAGAAAAGAGATCCTCTGCACGGGGCAAAGTTTGCTCTTCTCCCAGTTGACCCGAAGGCCCAGACGGGCTAGGTGCCGGAGCACTAGGTCCCTGTGTTCGCAAACCTGATCCCGAGAGTGAGCTAGAATCAGCCAGTCGTCGAGATAGTTCAGGATGCGAACCCCGTGTTCCCGAAGAGGAACAAGGGCTGCTTCGAACGACCTTCGTGAAGACGCGAGGAGACAGGGCTAACCCGAATGGGAGAACCGCGTACTGATATGCCTGCCCCTCGAAAGCAAACCGTAGAAACGGCCTGTGTCGAGGGAGAATGGAGACATGAAAGTAGGCGTCCTTCAGGTCGATCGCTGCAAACCAATCCTGGGGCCGTACACATTCGAAAATGCGCTTGGCAGTGAGCATCTTGAACGGCAGCCTGTGAAGGGAGCGGTTCAGCACGCGCCGGTCCAGGATTGGCCGTAACCCACCGGATTTCTTCGGGACAATGAAGTACGGGCTGTAGAAGCAACCTCATTTCGGCTGGAGGGACAGTCTCGATCGCACCCTTCGCCAGCAGGGTAGCAACCTCCGCTCTCATGATGGGGGCATTGCCACCGACCATAGTGGAGCGAACTCCCCTGAAGCGGGGAGGAGACCGCGCGAACTGAATCGCGTAGCCGAGCCTGATCGTTCGTGCGACCCAGCGGGACAAGTTGGGGAGCTCTAGCCAGGCTCCCAAGAACTGTACCAGCGGGGTCATGCGAACCACAGACTTCCCGTCGGTGGGGCAGCGAGGCGGTATGACTGGCCTGGACGTGGACGGCATAGCGGCCCGGTGTGGGGGCGCAGTCATAGACCGCGTCCTGACAGAGGAGACCAGGGAAGGACGAACGTTCCACGGGGGTCTTCTCTGCCAGGGGTCTGGCGACAGAGGGGGATGAGAGCTGCACGGTCCGGGGACGGCGCGTGCTGTCATCCGGCTCTGGGACAGAGGAGGACGAGGGGTGCACGGCTCGGAGGCGGCGCACCGTGTCGTCCGAGAACTCTGTGTGCTCAGGGATGAACGTGTCACTTCTTTAACCACATTAGGCTGCTGCCCACCCGGGGGTGAGCAGCGGAGAGTGGAAAATGAGGGATTCTCCCCCGGCCCTCCACCGGGGGAAGGAGTGGTCCTGCTACCATCTCCTGAGAAGTGACCATCATCCCTGAGCAGCCCGTCTCAGGAGCGCCGCTTAGCCCGGCGTTTAGCGGGGGGCGGGGCAGGAGAGGGCTGTGGCGTCCCCCCGCGGCCTCCAGAGCCCACCCGGGTGAACGGGCGGGGTGGGAGCCGCGGGAGGGCGCCTTCGGCGGATGGGCAGACTGAGGGATCTGAGCGGACGGCGGGGCCGTCGGGGCAGAATGCCAGAGTCTGCTCATGGGCGGTTGAGAACTGTTGTACAGCCCTCAACGGCACCGCCGAAGGGCCGACCTGGGATATGAGGGTGTCGGGCAGACGGGTCCGCCGGACATCCTGCACATCGGACAGGTTAGCCACAGGCTTGAATGGTGAACATCACCTGACCCAGGGAGCATGCGGCCACTTTCGTCGCTCGGGGAGCAAGGTCAGTGGCGGCGCGCAGCTCAATGAAGAGCCCCGGGTCAGTCCTACCCTCCTGCATGTCCATGAACACCTGGGCCAGGTAGACCAGCAGAATGGCCATGGCATGCAGTGAGGCGGCTGCCTGTCCTGGGCGCTATAGGATTTCGCCACAAATGTAGACGAAAAACTACAGGCTTTGGATGGGTGCTTAGGATCGCGCCGAGAAGAAGCACTCTGAGGACACATTAGCATCGCAACAGAGCGTTCAACCGGGGGGACCCCAGTGTACCCATGGGCAGCGGCCCCAGGGGGAAGGAAGGGCGGAGGAGATCAACGAGGGATCGCTGGAAGACCTGGAGTCTTCGAGGATTTCGAGATCTCCTGATGCACATCCGAGAAGAAAGGTATTGGGGTTAGACGGCAACGAGGGTCCGCGGCCACCCCAAAAACCAATCGTCCCGGGAAAGCATGGCCGTCATCTCAGGATCTGACTTGACAAATGCCATATGCACACCCGAAAGTGGCAGCACTGTCAAATCTTCACTTCCTGAAAATTCTTGCCCGCCCTGTGATGCTGCGATGGACAACAGATCCGATTCTGGAACGTCAAGGGAAAACCCGCGGGGGGTCCGAAGACGGGCCCGCGGGCATCCGGTGAACGTTCACGGGTTGCGTCAATAAAGAGGGGGGCGTGGGGCACGGACAGATAGTTGGCGCCATTGTTCCACACCAACAGCCTCAGGTCACCCTGGCCACCAGCCGAAGTAGCACTTCACGTGGAGAGTGTTAGATCGGGGTGTGGATGAGGGGACTCTCTCTCTAACGAGATCATTGAGTCTCGACCATAATGACGCGATGATCACGTTCCCGCGGGGAGAACGTGAGTCATCCACAAACGCTGCTCTAGCGCGATCAAGCCCAAGCACGCAGAGCAGAGAATGCGCCCATCAAAATCGGAAATGAGTCAACCGCGACCAGAAATGCACGGGCGAGCCGTCTTTAAAAAGACGTGCCGCGTGCGAGCTCTTTTGTGAGAGAAAGAAACTCTGAGAGTGTTGAAGCGCCCGGGGAGAAACACACTCACTGGCAAACCACTGCACAGATAAGCAGGAAGCGCGCACTCGCCGGGAGATCGCCGTCACACCAACACCAGATAATCTCGCTCGTCTGTAAAGCTGACAGTTCAGAGATGGCTTGTGGAACGAAGGATTAACTTGGCTCCGAAGCGAAAACATACCTGCATGTTGCAGCGTCCTCCTTTTATACCCACGAGGTAAGGCGGAGATACGCTATGCAAATTCCGCAGACCCATGGCATTTCTTTGCCATTGGCTCGTTTTGTAATACTCGAAGTTGATAGGCTTTCTAAGCGAAACCCCATTTTGTCGTCATCCGACGTAACTCGGAGTGACAACGAAAGGGAACTAAGATTAATAAATTCTTTAGAAGTATTGTTCATTCTTAGTTCATGCTAACTAAGGAAGTTAACTAATGTTAACTAATAAAGCTGATTGTAAAGTGTTACCGAGACTGTAGACTGTAAAGATCTGGCTATACGAGACTATAGTTTGAATTAATAAAAAATTTTGCATGACACATTGACATTACAGTACAGAAAGCTCTTTCTGTATTATCCTGAACATTATATAAGCATTCATTTAATGTGTCATAGAATGGAAGAGAGGCTCTCGGGACCACAACCTTTTGATTCTCCCAGCAAAAACATCCTGGCACCTTCACATAAAAATCATTCTACAGGCTTTCATAGACAATATAGGTAGTCGACGGAAAGTGTAATTTTTTTTTTTATGTTTCGTAACAAGCAGTTCACACATTGGCAACAAAAAAGCTATTAACACATGAAAATTCTTACAAATAGCCCCATTAACTCACTAATAATAATAATAATAAAGTGTAAAAGTCCTTTGGCTTCATTCTCTTTCTTGTAGCAAATGAGTCACAGCTTTAATATATTTTAGTATGAAGATTGCATGCACAAGTTTTTAGTTAAACATGTTTAGAAGTAAGTTATGTTACAATTAGGCAAGCTAAGATTTCAGGGAGAAATAAAAACAAAATGACTCAAACAAGTAAAGTTCGTCATTCAAATCGCTCGGTACTAACAATTTCAGCAAACTCGTAGTAGTGCTCAGGAAGTGCATGTCTCCAGTGGCACTTCACACGATCAGACTGTGTGTACAGACACCTGATCCAAACGCCACAGCGAGATCGCCAGGTCTTCAGACGAGACCATGAGATGACTTGAGTTTCTTCAGCTGGATCCATTTGAGAAACCAAATCTGTAACAGGAGTCAAAGTGTTGAGGTCAGGTGTAGGTATTAATTCACCGCAGGACTCACCTACATCGTCTTAAATGGGTTAGGACAGAGTTTGACCACATTACTGAACCTCCTCTTTGTCAGATTCACAAACATTCCTTTCACAGGCATTTCTGTATTTCCTGCTATTATTTTGGACCTCACGAATCCGTTTCAGCTATTGTTTTGAGTTCACAGGTGCTCCTTTCAGGCAGGTGCTCGGCCAGTGCAGGTCGATTGGTGTAAATATCATCCACAGGCAACAGGAAAGTTACCGTTTTGACTTTGGCTCTAAAATGTTAAATAAAATTATTAGCATACAAATTAGTAAATCAATATTTCAAACAAAGCTACTCACTAAAGCCTAACTCACCTGTTTTTGTTGACAAACTCCTGAAGGGAATGCCTGTTGGTTAATTTCTCTATGTCTGGTTTTGAATAGGCAATAGAAGGAAGTCCGAGTGAGCCATCATGTAATTTTGTCCATTTATTGTTGTCTACAGTCTCCTCATATAGTCTTGGCTTGTGCAAAATCTCCTTCTTTCGAGAGCCATTCAGGAAATTTGAGGATATGGAGTATCTCCGCACGGTCATAATAATGTTTTCTATAGAAAGAAATCAGAAAAGCATGTACTTAATATCTTTTTAAACAATTATAACCAATACTTGACTAAAAATACATTACTTGTTTGAAAAGAGATAATGTATTAACTTCTGTATCACTCTCTGTATCATTTTCATCAATTCATTAGTCATGAATGATAGCTCTGGCCCTTGAGGTCCACTGTCCTGCAAAGTTTAGCTCCAACCCTGTTCAAGCACACCTCAAAAGTCTTCAGGATTACTTGAAAATTACTGGTTGGTGTTTTTGGTTAGGTTCAGGGTGTGTCTCAATCAGCTCCCTAGTTCAGTAGTCAGGGGACTGATCAGGGAGTTGTCATTTTAAGGTCTTAATCGCAAGATGCTTCCAGTACACTGACATGTTCACTACCAAAAAAGTCCCACAATGCACAGTGAAAACTAGGGAGTGTCGATGTTCACTTTTAACAAAAATTCTGAAGTGCGAAACATTATCATGTGAGCCAACACAAAACACATCATGACATGTGAAAGATGTTTTTACAAGTTCACCTGCCTATTCAGCTTTAAAGGTTAATAGTAAACTAACTTGGCTTGCTGTCCTTGTAGGAGGCTGGGACCCGAGGCTTGGCTCGAGCTCAGAGTTAAAAAATAATAGGCTATTGCAGAGACAGCAAGCTTGGCAGTAAACTGCCAATTGTGAGATAGGTAGTAAAGATAATAAGAAATTTAGAATGTCTAAAGTAGACTATCGAAATAAAGTGTCACCGAATATTTAGCTGAATCCGCTTTGGGAAAATATAGGGTGGCTTGTGGGGTAAAAATTGAAACTTGAAAAGCTGGCGTGAGAGAGGTGGCCGAAATCACTGTTGTGGCAGTGAAAAATTAGGTTTACTCTGAATGCTGGTGTTAGGCCAGTAGCCGCAATCACTGCTGGGTGAAAAATACGTTTATTTTGAAAACTAGAGTAGGGCCAGTGGCTGAAATCACTACCGTGATAGTAAGAAATTAAGTTTAATCTGAAGCTGGTGTGAGGGCAGTGGCTGAAATCACTGCTACGGCAGTGGGATAAAGTTTTAATTTGGAGGCTTATGTGAGGGTTCTGGCAAATTCCCTGCTGCAGCAGTGAGAAATATATATATATATATATATATATATATATATATATATATATATATATATATATATATATATATATATATATATATTTTTTTTTTTCTATTATTAAATGAAACTGATAGAGCGGTGGCTGAGATCACTGCTGCGGCTGACGATTGCTAAAAGATGAGTTTTAGGTGGACGGGTAGAGTTTGTTAATTAATATCGAACAGGTGCGCAAAGACTATATTATTGAATGGGCTTGTCTAATGTGGGAAAGGTTTGTTCTGACATATGATTGAAAAGCGTTTGAAGACCATCTGCCTAAAGTTTTAATTTGGAGTTTGGGAGAGTTTTTGGATGCTGAAGTTTATGTGGAAAGACCACCTATGTGGAAAGAATGGCTGGATTATTGGTTTGCTGGGATGCCTGATCTGACTAGAATGGATTTGTGGTGTTTTTGAAAACCATTTTTTTGAGATGGAGTTGTTATTGTCATCGACGAAGAGAGGTTCGGTAGGAGAACAGATTCGGGAACTTCTGTGAGCTAAAAATAGAGAAATGGACTGGAAGAGGGGTGGGTAGATTAAAAAATAATATTGGGTGTCCATACATTAGTTGATCTATTTTTCTGTGCTTAGTGTTGAATTGGATTGTGTCGCTGTCCAGGACCTGAAGATCAGAGAAAGACGAATGTGGGGATCAGATTTGGAGTTGCTGGTAAACTCGGAACGTTTAAGGAATCCGAAGAAAGCGAGGATGAAAAGTGGAGGTGGAGGTAATGTTTTGGATCATGCTTGTGATTCTGTACATTTTTTCTTTTAGTAGCGAAGCCAGGAATTTGACTGAATCGAGATTGATTCCAAGGAACTCGAGGGAGGTAGCAGGTCCCTTGGTTTTGGTATACCTAAATCTGAAAAAAAAAAGTTTTGAACGGTGGTGAGGTGGGCAGCTGGGGGATTTTTGCTTGGTGAGACTGTAGGGAAATCATAGAGTAAATGAATGAGGTAAGGGATACGTGATTGTTTGAAAGGATCCAGCACGGGGCTTCACATAGTGTGTCAAAGATTTTTGGGCTGCTTTTACATCTGAAAGTCAGACGTCCGGCGAAAAAAGTTTTTTGTTACGCTAGCACACTCCAAAGAGTTGCCAGAAGTCAGGGTTTAATGGCATAACTTTGAGGGCTGGCGTGATGTTGAGTTTAGCTAACCAGGCTCTGTGACCAGTGGATTTAATTAGCTGAATCGCATGTTCTACGTCGGGATAGTTCAAAGAGAACTCAGACAGAGGGATTAGGCTATCTATGCTTGGGACGAAGCAGTCGTAAGGAGTGGAGAGATTGATAATTATGCACTTTTTTCCTGAAAATGTCCTTGTTGCTATTCCAATGGGGTTAATGCGGCAGACGTCGAATGGGGTGGGGGATCGAATGGGCCGATCTTAAAGTTAGAATCCACCTCCTTTGCAAGGAGGGAATCTACAGTGTCCGGATCGGTCAGTGCAGATTGCAAATTATTAAAAACGAAAGTTTCTTGTAGGCTTTCTAACCTGGGATCGAAACCTTTTTGTAAACCAGAAAGTGAGAAAATTGCATGTCGGGATGTTTTTATTAGCTCATGTGCTAAGAGAGGGACATTAACAGCAGAAGAGTGGTATTTTGTTTTTTGTCTTTATTGTTTTTTGCTGAAGATTTGTACATGGGACATACACGTGCGACCAGCCACAAATTACAAACATGCAAAAAACAGCATCTTTGTCTGAAACAATGCAAATCATTGCAATTGTTACAGACCTGGCGATTTGAACTGGAAGAAAAACTTCCTTTTTGTTTTCCAAAAAAGCGAGAGCGATCCAGCCCGGACTGTGGCACGTATGAGGTGGATTTAACAGCAATGAAGGATGGCTGAGAATTTTAAGGGGTTTTGGATTTGAGGGCAAGAATGGAACTGATGATCGATGGACCTACAGATGGCACATGAAATATTGCGGCAGAAAACTCTGTTGTAGATGTCACAGGTCGGGGGGGGGGCCAAACCAGACTGCGCCCACCCCTCAAACCCAGAACCACCTCGAGGAGCGTACCAGAGACCAGGCAGACAAGAAGAATTTCTAAAAGTAACAATCTTTATTGAATAAAAGCAAGAATTAAAAGTCTTAATGCGGGCTTCGTCGCTCTTTCCAGGGAGGAGGAGGCCGAGGGGTTCACTGCAAGGGCCTGGGTTACTGGCAGCCACAGAGGAGGAAGGAGTCGAACGCCAGTCTGGCGTGCCGGTAAGTAACGTGGTAAGTAGACTCTTTTCGGCGTAATACAGGTGGGCAGCGACCCGGGGGGATCAAGGCCGGGGCCACGGGCCAGGAGGGGACTCTCTCCACAGGACAGGTGGGTAGCAGGTAAGTTTTTCCCAAGCGTCAACTATTCGGTTGATAACCGGCACAGGGGGCGATGGAGTCCAGGAGGGGGACTCGCTGCCGGCCAGGTAGGTAGTCGGGTAGGCAGATCCTCTCCGTGTAGGGTGCTCTCCTCCGTGGCGTCACTGAGCAGCAGGTGTGAGGTCCTCCGGATGCCTTTCCGCCCTTGACGGCTCCACCAAGAGACAAGGGCCCCCTCTAATCCAAGATAGAGACAAGTTTACAGGTTCAATTCTATTTTGGTGAAGTAAGGACTTACGGCTGGAGCGGGTGAGTCTGAACAAGCGGCGTTGCTGCAGGGATGTGTCTCTCCTCTGAACAGGCAGCACACAAGAAGGCCGAGGCAGACGAATCTTGGCTGGGCTGGGTTGCTCCACACAGGAACTAGGGCTGAGATGTGTCTCTCCTCCGACCAGGCAGCACACACAAAGGCAGAGGCAGACGAATCTTCTACTTAAATAGACAAACCTTTGATACAAGAACAAACATGATCCTTTCGTATAATGGAGAGTCGGCTTACGGCTGGACTGGGTTGCTCCACACAGGCACCAGGGCTGGGATGTGTCTCTCCTCCGACCAGGCAGCATACACGAAGGCGGTGGCAGGAGAATCTTAAATAGACGGAGCATTTGATACAAGAACAAACATGATCCTTCCGTATAATGGAGACTCAGGCTTACGGCTGGGCTGGGTGGTTCCCACGGCAACACTAAGGCTGGGGTGTGTCTCTCCTCCGAACAGGCAGCACACACGAAGGCGGCGGCAGAAGAACGTTATATTTAAATAGACAAGACACGTTAAACAGGACAATCTCACTCCTCTCTCATATCACAGGACCTGGTGGCCGAAATGGAACATACACATTCAACCTGAGGGCTTTGCTCCGCAACACTGGACGAGGACGTTAACTGGAGAGTACTGGCGGTTAAGTAAACGTGTACATCCACACACTGCAACTTCACATCAAATCCAATACTGTGTGACACTTCAATTCAAGCACCACAATCCACTCTCAAATCTTCGTGCAATAAGGCCAGCACTCACCCACTGTTCAATCCCGCCACTGTTGCGCTGGATCAACACTCTGAAGCTGAAGAGATGGAGAGGACTTCACACCGCATGGAACACAGCGTCTTCAACACTTTCACACTCAGAAGAAGATATCAGGGTTTCACAGATGAATCAGTTCACACTCTTGGTGGCAATTATATTGGTGGTCAATACACTTCACAATTCCTTATTCAGTTCAATACACAGCATGCATTCACACGGATCCGGTGTTTCATTACTTATCTTTCTCTCTCGAGTGATGACATTCTCCAATCTTGACTCAATCTCCAAAATACACTCACTCCACATCCAATTCACGTTCCAGCTTGTACTCCCACAACCACCGTTGCATCCCTTTCCAGTCCAATCCTCACAGCCGCTCCAAAAAATCCCAGCAAATCCAAGCCACTGCCAAAAGAATCGATTTCTCCCGGGGGAGTACCACACCCAATCTCCTCTTCCTTTTCCTTTTAACTGCTTCATTCGGCCCCTTAGCCCTATCGCTGATCCTCACACCAATCGCCCGCCCCTGATACAGTTTGCCTCATCAGCCGCCGCTGTCATGGAAACCAACAACCAGCGGAACCGGCACGGTGTTTCACTGATATTGTTCCGGGGGAACGCATTTCCAGCGGACATTGGTTCCGCTGGATTTGTCACCTTGTGACATAGAGTTCAAAGTCCAGGGCTACATGGGCATTGATTCCAATGCGTGACTCTCATTGCACATTTTGCAGAAAATTATTTGTGGTAAGTTTAGAAATGACTGGACCGAATGACAATGATAAGTCAGCGATGATGGATGGGTAATTGTTCAGTTCCTTTCGTCTGTTTGCAAAGACTGAACAGATTACCTCTGAATATTTTGCGAAAGCTAATACAAGGAGAGGATGCAATTTGAATTAGATGGTGAATCTTTGAGGATAATAGAAAATGGCAGGGAGCGAAGGCAATCTTTTTGCGGAATGAGAAGGTGCCGGAGCGGTTCCTGTTTGCCAAGGCAACTTCGCGCTGAAGAAGACCACTCCGCGATGGTTGGAAAGGAAGCAGGAGGGACATTGGAAGGAACAAGGAATGGCGAGTTATGGGCGAGGCTGAGCAAATCTGAGGTGGGTGGCAGGTGGGGCTGTTTGGGGGGGAGCAATGTTGTAAACAGAGGTAGCTGAGGGTGCTAGGAAGGTGTGGGCTAAGTTTGATGGTGGAAGTATGGGACTTAGCGCAGTGGTCATACAACCTGTGCTAGAGACAGGGAGGGTGGAGTTGCTTCCAACTCCACCTCCCTGTCTCTAGCACAGGTTGTATGGACGATGCATGCGCAGAGGGCATGAGGGAGACCTCGACGGCTTTCTGGTTGGAAGGAGCACGCCGAGCTGTCTTGGATGGGCGACTGCCGGCCTTTTTGGGCGGAGCATCGTTTGGAGTCTGGCCTGTTTGTGAACTCAGGTAAAGAGCATACAACTGAGCTTTGGGTTGTCTTCAAGAAAAAAACGGATGCTTGCGGCCACAGCCCATTAACATTCCATTTTGAAATTTCAGGGATAGGAGATGATCCAGATGTAATGGTGTGCGAGGAGAATTTGAGTTGGTTGAGGTGCGTGGGCATTCGCTGGAGGACGTCGAGAAGGATGACCTCGATCCCCGTTGTTTTGTCCAGTTTGATGATCCTGGGGTCGGTTCTATGACACCGGATGATTCTGCATCGCAGGAAAATTCGTTGTCATAGGTACAGAGCTGTACTTCGTATTTGTCAATGGGATGACGCAATGTCTGCTGCTTATATAGTACGCTCATAATGATGACTGACGGGACTGAATGTTTTAGGCTTCCGCCCGGACCTACGTTTGGAACTTCATTTAAAAAACAAACCGTTGTCTAATTATGTTTCAGCATAAACATACATAGCTAGACAGGTAATGAACAAAATCTAGCTAACATTTATAATTAAATTACAAATGAAATGTTGCAGGGATATGTAACAATCAAAGAATTTATCACAATGTACTTTTAAATAACAACCAAATAATGTCAGAAAGACATATGTGCTGCAGTTGTTCATAAATATAGCAGTCGTGACATTGTACAATGAGGACGTTGCCATGTCTCCAGGAATAGAGCCATCAGTGTCCCAATGTAGTGAGTCAGGGTTCATTCCAGTGTCTGACTTTTTGTACACAATATACCGATTCACAGGCTAGGGAGCTGAATGAGATTCACCCTAGGCCAGAGCAGCCCACCCCTGCTTTAGGGTCTACTATGGTTTCATATGCACAATACATTTATATACACATTATGGCATGCCGTTCAGGAAATTATTGTATTTATAATATGAAGTTTGAATATATGGAATGAAACTCTGAATATATGGAATGAATCTCTGAATATATATGGACTGGGACTGTGAATATATGGAATGGGACTCTGAATATATGGAATGAAACTGAATATATGGAATGGATCTCTGAATATATTGAATGAAACTCATAATATATGGAATGGATCTCTGAATATATGGAATGAGACTGTGAATATATGGAATGGGACTCTGAATATATGGAATGAAACTGAATACATGAATGAAATTCTGAATATATGGAATGAAACTCTGAATATCTGAAATGGGACTCTGAATATATGGAATGAAACTGAATATATTGAAAGACAATCAATACATGGAATGGAACCTTGAATATATATAATGGAACTAGCAAAGTAGCAGCAATCCTAAGTAATGATGAGCTACAGTAATGCATGTACTGGGAAAATACTGGTAACTTTATTCAGTACAGTTCTACTAATGAAGAAATTCATTCACTATTTGACCACGGAAGACTGAATGCCATGAACCTCACAGGCCTGGAAGTTCCTGCTTTTTCAGGCAAACATAAATACAGAAAGAAACATGCATTCCACCTCACATGGAGCCCCACAGAAGCCCCTATCTATAAGTCATGCAGAATGTGCACTCCAAATACCATGCACTTGTATATCAGCTTCTACCTGGAGTGCTATTTCAGCCAACATCTCCCTAAGAGATTCATAAATTCCTTCGATAAATGATGCATAATGTTTTCAGCAACATTTTAATGAACACGATTACTCATAATCATTATGAATAATATGATAATATGATCAATAATGAAAATATGAACCTCAAGATGACGGGATGTAGACTCCAGACTGTCTGTGTTGTTTGGAGTATGACCAGCTATTTCAAAAAAAGTTTTCTAGTTCAACAAAGTATTGGAAAATTTCTGGGAATGACATTTTTAAAGTCATGGAATTCAGAAGTCATGGAATATCACTCTGATAACAAGGATGTATCTATCTATACATTATTCATTAAGTACGGTCAAATTTGCACTTTTATTCCATATGTTCAAGTTTCATTTCATATATTCAGAGTTTCATTCCATATATTCAGAGTTTCATTCCATATATTCAGAGTTCCATTTATTCAGTTTCATTCCATATATTCAAGTTTCATTCCATATATTCAAGTTTCATTCCATATATTCAAGTTTCATTCCATATATTCAAGTTTCATTCCATTTATTCAGTTTCATTCCATATATTCAAGTTTCATTCCATATATTCAGAGTTCCATTTATTCAGTTTCATTCCATATATTCAAGTTTCATTCCATATATTCAGAGTTATATTCCATATCCTCAAATTTAATATTATAAATACAATAATTTCCTGAGCAGCATGCCATAATACACACACACACACACACACACACACACACACACACACACACACACACACACACACACACACACACACATATATATATATATATATATATATATATATATATATATACATATAGTGCAACGTATGTAAATATAAAATAAGGTAATACATTTAACTAGTTTTATTTAAAAACTATTTTATTGTTAATCAAAAGTATGATTTAACCACCTATGAGTAAGCTTTTTTTAGTCAGGTCAGGTAGATAAACCTACCTAATAGCAATTGTACGTTTTTACAGTCAAGCTACTTATTTGCATTCGTCAGAATTAAGATGTGGCACATGTTTATTAACGTTTGAGTAACACAAGCTATTTACCTTTGAACTGTCCTTCAAGTTCAGGTGCAGACACGTTCCGTCTCAGGTTGGCGTGGGTCAAGCTTTCCTGTGACCCGTCCTTCTGCTGAGTAGATAATGCACATGGCTTCATTGAGTCCGAAGCCGATGTTGGTCGTCCGAGCTGCCCACGGAGTGTTTGGTTTTCGTTCTCTAGCTTTCTGATCTCATTCTGCATTTCTGAGATCACCTTCACCAAGCTCCGTCCACTCTCCATGCTTCCAGACTCTCCGTCTCACCTGCCGCTGCTGCCCATTCGAGTGCAGAATAAAGAGTCCTATTTCCACTCCCTTATATTGGACCTCTCCCACAGTGCCTTTCAATCTCAGTCCAAATCTTGTCCCGGGGAGATTATGTCGCCTTTCACCACTTATACAGCTGAAAGCGTTCAGGTGTTTGGCCTTTTGGGCCTCGGGACAATGTTTTATTAATCACAGACAGAGTGTTGAGTTTCGGTTGTTAACTCTGCCTGGAATAGTCCACATAGAGGAAAAATACTCATACAAATAAACAAAATAGACATAGAACACTTGGCTATAAGAACATCCTGATTAAATGTCTTTCTCTGAGAGGACAAAGGCAATTAATTTGTCATCAGACAGAGATGGAGATCTGCGATAGATTCAGTGGTAACTGATGCGCCTCCCTAGGAGCTTAAAAAATTCATCAGGTCAGTCAACAAGTAGCAACAAATCTAGGATGGAAAAGTTACCCATAAGCATGTCCTTATTACATGTCCCCTTTACGTCTTTCTGAAGAGTAGAAGTAACAACTGCAATTTGAATGTTGATTTAACTAAAAAATATTTTGATGGTCTTAATATTTATATTCTCACTTTCCATACATGCTGGTGTCGTCGTATATGATCCTTTTCACTGGTCATGTCAAAAGATGTCTTCCATTTGTTGTTAAAGGTTACAGTAGTGTTATGCATATATATTTTGTGGCTGTATCATTTAGAACAACCACTGTAGTTATGCATTTATTAGAACTAAAGCAGTCACCACCTAAATATGTTAAAATACATTCATTCATTCAGTTTATTTATTTACGTGTCTCTTCTTCATATACATTCTTACTTATTCTGTTCTCAGTGCTAAGATAGATGATTAACCTACTATCTCTCTACTTTCATGGCAGGAGTACTTCCTATAATTAATATGGTCTATAGTATGCATTAGTATATTTGGAATTTATTGCTATTGAAATAAGTTTTCAATTATTTTATATTTCATGTTAAGACTTGCCAATATTAATTACAAATATAAATAAAAATATTTAGCAGCAGAAATTATAGACGTAAACATGTTGTATATGTCTGAAAAGAAAGGAAGAGGTGATCAATAGAAACCAACTTCAACCATGGCTAATTACCTGTAATTAGCACCCTTAAAGAAATTGTGTGTTATTCATACACTATTATTCAGTGTCATTATGAGGTCCAATGAATATGCATTTGGCAAAGCAGCATAAAACAGAGGTTAAAGATATTGGCCTTTAGTTATAGCACAAGCATAAAAATAAAGAATACTGTGTTTGAGTCTAACAAAGAATTCACTCTAACGAATACACATCAAATAAAAGGTTACAAAGGAACATACAATGGGGAAAATTACAGAAAATTGCCCTAATATACATAATCACAAAATGGCTAAGCTCAGTATGCAGTTGTTACTGCTTTAATGTTTTTTTTTTTTTCGTCTTCACACTACTGTGATCACAATTTAATCAAAGATAGCATACGGTAGTTTAAAAAATGACCACATTTGACAAACAAGAAATGCTATACTTATTTCTCTTTTCTTTTTGCACATAAGTAAATACATAATATTGTAATAAAATAATGGAATGATCTTCATTTGTTTCCATTATGAGGTAAAAAGTTCCAAATTACAAGTTCATTTTCAAAATTCATACCCCCTGATCACCTCATACAGATTATAGAAAGTTGTAAGTAGTATATTTCTTTTCTTTCACACACACACACACACACACACACACACACACACACACACACACACACACACACACACACACACACACACACACACACACACACACACACACACACACACACACACACACACACACACACACACACACACACACACACACATGCGTTGGGTTTCCATGTTTTATGGGGACTTTCCATAGACATAATGGTTTGTATACTTTGCAAACTATATATTCTATCCCCTAACTCTACCCCTAAACCTACCACAGAAAACTTTCTGCATTTTTACATTTTCAAAAAAACATCACTTAGTATAATTTATAAGTGTTTTTTCTCATGAGTGACCAAAACATTTTCCCACAGGGACAAGGATTTCGTATATTGCCATCTTTGTGAGGACATTTTATTCCCATAATGTGGGATTTACCTGAAACTCACTCACACACACAATATTGAATACCAAAACACTATGTTGTTAACAAGAGATATCTGATTCTCTTGTGTGAATGCTAGATTCTGAATCTTGCATGAGGCTGTCTGTGTGGGAGAGAAACCCTATCACCCAAACACTAGCCTTGCTATCCATGGCTTGAAAATTGTGCCAGTGTGTGTGTGCATGGTTGTGCTGACAACAGCAGATTATTGTGAGGCAACCATTGTAAAAACAATATATAAATATCCTATACAAAATCTTTCACAAACCAAATGTAGTGTGAAATTTTATTTGTCTCATTGTATTACATTATTTATAAGCTGATGTATGTGGTTGCCAAGGAAATTCCATGTGGTTGCTAAGGTGTTCTGAGTGTTTTAGTGTGTTTAGGGTTTTCTGGTGTCTAGATGGTTGCTTCCTGAATATATATAGGCCTATATTCAAACTTTTGAGCTGTTGGCCTACTGAAAATAAAAACCAGTTGATTTATTTTTTATTAGGCCTAAAACTAAAGAAGAAGGTAAAACAAACTAGAACTTGTAAACAACTCTGTAAAATACAATTAAACATATACAAAAGGACAATATATATATATACACAATTATTTAATCTCATGTGCATTATAAATGGCATGAAAGGTGACAACAAGTATTTTATCACCAGATGTGAACCTTAGGCAAAGTGCCTCCTGGTGAAATCACAAAAACATTACAATAAATTACATTTAAAAGGGTCATGAATTGAGATATCAAATTTTCCCTGATATTTGACAAATTTATGTGTTCACAGAAGAAAGCTCTATCTAGGCTCTGCCTACAGTTTGTGTCGAGCCATTTATTAGTCTGGCTGTTTGATGAGAAAGAGATTAAATGTAGTTACAATAAACTCTGTAATAATTCGTAAAACTGTATCTGACCTAATTTATGCAGCCTAATAAATGTATGCAGCCTAAATAAATAAATAAATTAAGTTAACTATAACTGTTAACTTAAATTTTATTTGTCACAACCAAGACGTAATACGTAAAGCGTAATACACATAAATGTTTCACAGTTAGCAAATGTTTCATCTACGTAGCAAGATAAACACCTTTCTGTAGTGTATTTGTTTGAACGCTAATATAATGTTATAATTACTCAAAAATACATGACCAAAAATATAAATAAAGATGATTAATTACCCTGCTGTTGCAGACTGGATTATCCTCTGGCTTGAAAAAAAAATGACCAAAACTGAGGTAAAACTCAAACAGGTAGGTTTATTTGCAGATATGGCAGGGACACAATGCATAAACAAGTAAGTGATGATACTTGAGATTGTTAGCAGATGAGATCGAATTTTTTATTGTTAACTTTGAGTCTTTGTCTTACAGAATCGTTGGAGCACACACACACACAAGGGAACAACGCTGAGGCAACGGATGACTTGGATGATGTGAGGACTGGAAGATGACTTGGATGACTGGAGATCACCTTGGATCAGGTTACAGCAGTATAGCGAGATAGTCAGGAACATACAGCTGGTAAGTAGCAAGGTGAGTAGCCTGTAGCATCAGACAAGCTCAGACCATAACTGAGGGAGTGTGTGTGCTCTATATAGTGCTGGTAATGAGGACTAGATGGAATGGAATGTAGAGGGGAATGTAGAGGGGCTGGAATGTAGAGGGGAATAGGAGTATCAAGGAGATCATTTGAGGAGGTACAGACTTCAAAGGCATGAGGAAGATGTCAAATCACCAGCACTCCCGCAGGGTCAGACTTGGCAGGCTTTGGCTCTGGGTCTGCGGTGGGCTCTGGCTTGCTTGTGGTTTATGCTCATATTTATGCTTATGGGCGGACTGGTGTCCTAGAGCGACAACACTATAAAGACCTTTTTAGGAGTGGGCAGGATGCCCTTCTGTTTTGACTACTGCCAGTGGGAGCTACCACCTGCACGCTGGCACAAAGCATGGCAGAGCTTGAGGAACTCCTCCAAGTAGTCTTTCAGAGGACGGCCATCTTGTGAAAGGGAGAGGAGAAGATCTTCGGGGCAGTGACAGGAAAATCCTACTGTGCTCATCTTATTGGGTCTGACCTTCTGTAATGCTCAGGCTTGGACACCTTGGTATTTTAGGTGTAGGTTTGTTTTTTTCTGATATGGGCTCAAACATGCATGACTGAATTTCACTGGTTGCCATTTTTCAACTTCGGACGTTTTCAAAACAATTCTACATGTGTCATTTGATGTAATAGAAACTTGCTGAAATTATAAGTGGACCTCAACGAATATTCTACATAAAAAATAAATAAAAAAAACATTGGCCATGAACAGACAATAGTAAATCACCAGACTGAATTGAACATATAGAAAAAGAATAAACCCTGCTCAAACACAGACAATACAACCTTTCAACATTTCAGAAAAGGAGTAAACTTTTCTAAAGTAGAAGTAAAGTAAAGAAGTAAACAGCCCAAAATGGCCTTTGACAACTCGAGTGCTAATTCCAAAAATACATGGCACACATGTATAGATAAATGTTCCACCATATTAACACTGACTAAAATCATAGACTATGATTTTCAAGGTATATGTGAACAGAGGTCTCAAATGCAGAGAGTTCTCGAATTGGACTTTATATAAGGATATAACCTATAAAGCGTAATTCCTCAGATGAACTGAGGAGGGAGGCAATACGCCTCTAATGAGTCTAGCCTGCTGCAAATGTCAGAAGAAGAAGAAGGAGAATGTTTACATGAAAGAAGAGATAATGAATCCACCATTTTTGTGTAGATCTGTTTACAGGGGGATCATAAAATAGAAGAAGAAAATTTCAAAATGTCAGTTCTCAAATCATGAACCAGAGCAGAGTTGTCTTTGTCTAACATTAAATATATGACCAACAAGTGTTCACAAGTTATTAAATGCACAGTATACTAATTCAGTCCATTAATAAAGTCATCCGGTAAGGGGGCTTTGTATAAATGTAGTACTATGAATGGTGTGGAGTGGATACTGAACCCCTGGCTCTGAAGTTTGCGCTTGTCTTTCATCCTGTCTCTGCTTCTGGACTGCTCTACAGCAAATAATGCTGAGCACTCCTCCACCCACCTCAAGCAACACTATTCCCATCCAGCCAGTGAAGATCGCAGCTCCCCATTCCAGTGTTAAGACACCGGCATTCGAATCTGTTAAATGTGTGGTCCAGGAGATCACCACCAGTAAAGGCAGCCCGCTTACAACAAACGATGGCCCGGAGGCAGCTTTAAACCTTGTATTCTTAGGATAACGGATCCACCCAATACCGTAAACTGCCATGGCAATAGATCCAATTCCTATAGATGTGATTACGAGGATTTTCCAGGTGGTAAAATGTTCAGTCAGAGACAGCAGAGACTGATAGAAGGTGCAGTGAAGTCTGCCAGTTGTGTGGTGTTGCCAGTTTAACCACACTCCATCCCAGTACAATGGAAGTGTTGTTGTGGTGTTCTCCACCGTTCCACTTACTTTCCACATTGGTAGAAATCTTGTAAGGATAGTGCAAAACCAGCCTGCACTAGCCAGCCCGAAACTAGCAAATTCAATTTTTATATCCATGTCTGTGTTTATTCAGGACCGAGGAGCAGAACTATTTTCCATATCAGGGAAACCAGCTGCACTGCATTCCAGCTGGGGGCGGAGAGACACACTGCGGTTGAAACGTGGAGGATTCTTTTGTGTTTTTGCCATGGTTTCATAACAAATCCCTCTATTTCCTCACACGATGAGACATGAATAGGGAGCTATGGAGATTGTATGCTTACAAATCAATACTGACAAGATTTAGTTCTCTAGTCTCTTTAGTTCTAGTGCAAAGCAACTCCAGAACCTTATAAAAGTGTTGGTTAAAAACGTTTTAGGAAAATGTTGTCCATGAAAAAGTCTGTGGTGATCGGTAGCAAACAAAGATGGCATAGGGGAGAACAGGGATGGCTGAAACACTTCTGATTACTCCAATCAGGAACACGTTACAAATCACCTATATCACTTCACCTGATCAACTTCTATCTTTTTTGAGTACTGTGAATTTGGACATACTTCTTTTGTCACATACTGTTGTTCACCTACTATATAGTAGGGAAGTATGTGTTTTCGGATGCAGCCAGCAGATTTAAAGGGGGAAAAACTCATTTTGAGGTAAGAAAGTGACTTTTATTTTTGTGACTACAATGCCTGCTTTAAGACTCATCAAAGTTAAATAGTTTTTTGTGTCTGTGTGGATATTTTTGTCTTCATGTGGACGTATGTCGGATGTATCCATCGGATGTATCATTCGCAGCCTTAAATCACCCACAATCCATTGCACATATTATAAAATTCCCTGGACTAGGAAGTACACAGCATCAGGATGCAGACTTCAGTTTGATAAGCACACACATTCACAGAATTCTCTCTCTTCTCTCCTCTCACTTTGCATGTTAAGGAGCTTGAGTGCCATCTAGTGGTGCATTAATGTAATGACATCACAGTTTTTCATGATGTTACATCTCATCCTATGTTACAACTAACCCGGACTATGGGCTGAATTGTAATGTTTGAAACTAAACCATGCTTTTTTCTGTTTATGCTGCAAAGATGCAAACAGCTACATTTAATAGCAGACACTTGTAACTTGTTTGAATCACATTTTGAACGCACTGGCTTAAAATAACTTGTCAATAATGTCAAATATGTTACAACCATCCCCAGTCACCCCCTATTATTAGGGCCCGAGCACAGATGGTGTGAGGACCATATTGCTCTGTTTATTTCAAACTGGAACTTTTACTTCTCTTCTTCAATCTCTCTGCATTACCAATATTATTTTTTAAGCATCAACAGATCCGGTAGGGCCCTCTAGTGGTTCAGTTCCAGCAAAGTCCATAACTTTAGAGAACAGTTATTCTTCAGTCATGAAAGATGTCTTTGTTTGGCACACTAAAAGACAGATTCCAGTAGGAGGGGGAAAAAACTTGAGTGGTCAAATAGAAGAACTGGTTGGTTAGATAACACTCCAGCAATTGTTTCAGAAGCAAAATAAAGAAACTGTAGCCCCCCGGGAGTAGTAGACAGCCCTACTTTATTTAAATGTGTCCTTGTTACATGTGTTGCATGCATTAATAGCTGAAACTTCAAATTATGCATTATTAAAAGTAACTAACCGTAACCCTAAAGAAGTACATACTCATAATTATATTACCTGAGAACTTGTGTAATTACACTGCAACAAGGTAACATTAATATAAAGAATAGAATAGAATAGAATAGAATAGAATAGAATGAGGCACACACACACACACACACACACACACACACACACACACACACACACACACACACACCAGCAATAGGTGGAGAGGAGAGAGAGTAAAATACATTGTGATCATACAAAAATTTATCATAAAATAAATTGTGATCATACAATTTATGATATATACCAGGGTTCTTCAACTCCAGGCCTGGAGGGCCGGTGTCCTGTAGACTTTAGTACCAATCCCATGATTTAACCCACCCTTCTGTAATTTGAAATTCTGTAACATTGAAATTGTGAAATATTATTACAATTTAAAATATCAGTTTTTCTAGTTTAATATATTTTAAAATGTAGATTATTCCTGTGAATACTCTCTTTCCCCCACTGGGAATAATAATGTGTTCGAGCTTTATTATTCAAAGGGATATTGTCTCCAGTCCTGCTATTATATCAATTTGGAATGGCTGTGTTGATGGTCTGTTGTGAAGTAAAATTTGAAATCTTCCTCATAAATATTTAATCACAAATAAAATATGCACGCCTTCACAATTTTACCTCTCACTAAACTATATAGCGGCAGAGAGCACTTCGAAAACAGCAGTATATCATTTAAAACACTTTGGAACTGCTTTACAGTTTTGTACGATTGCTATGACAGATTTTTCAATACTTTTAACAAATTTCCTAAACTCTTAACACAGTTAGCACTACATCCGTCTGTGTAAGCTATACTATTAACACATTTCTTGTTGCTTTAACACAAAATGCATACAATTAACACAAATTTAATATGCTTGAACTTCTTTTACACACAAGCTCAAACAAGACCAAAACAATGGATTTTTACGGGCAAATTCCCCAGTGCTTTAACACTGTATGTCAGAACAGAAAACACCATGTTCTAAACCTAACCCAGGCTAAAGTCAAGGAAACAGCTGTTTATATTGTGAATTGAAACAAAAATATATCCCCTGTATTTTACAGTTTTTTAACTATCGCTATGACAATTTTTTCAATACATTTAACAAGTTTCCTAAACTCTTAACGCACCAGCACACCTAAAACACACAATTGGCAAAACGGTTAATTTCATGCTCAAAATCACACATTGTAAACTAAACTACAAAACTAATTTTCAAAATACAATAATACACTAACACAATACACTATGTCTAACAAAACACTGCAAACATGTTTCAAAATCAAATAATTATTCAAAACACTAACACATGTTCTCTTCCAACAGGAACATTTAGTCAATCATAACACAATGACAAAAAAACACTATCATCAGCTGGAATTACAGAAACTGCATTATTTTATGTGTCAGGTCTGCCCTTATACAATAGACAGTATATTGTATTGATCATAGATTGTGTTTTGCACTGTAGTTTCTTTTGATGCCTCTCTACATTTTTGTTTTGTTGGGTTTAGTAAATGCAAGCATTTTGTTTCTTTTGCTGCAGAAATTCAATACAAAAAAAGAATGACCATCTCAGAGTAGCTTTATAGAATGTACAGTTTATGAAAAAAAAGACAGAGACAGAATTGCTGCAGTAAAGACTTTATTTGCAAAAGGACATTACTGCAAGATATACAAACAAGATATACAAACAAGAAAAAGCACTGGAATAATAATAAAAAAAACAAAGTAATCTTCTAATCTGCCCGGTCTTCTGCATTTGGCCACATATTCTCATCCACATCACACCTGATATCTTCTCTGGCAAGGCATTGTGGGAAGAATCTTTTGGCATGCCTTATCCACCCCTGGAAGTGTTCAGCTGTGATGTCTTGGCATGCAGCATCCATTGCATCCAGGAGGGACATTTGGTCCTGTGGATGATGGTCAAAAACCTTCCATATCCAGGATGAGAAAAACTTCTCAATGGGGTTGAGGAAAGGGAAGTAAAGAGCAAGGAAAAGGGACATCATCCTTGTCCCACTCCTCTCCCTTGTCCTGGTACACGTCTTCCTCTACCTAGTGCAGACATTTTTCTTTCTTTCTTTTGTTGCTCTATATTGTTTCCTTTCCACTAGAGATCAGCCCAAAGGTCCTCTTTTATACCATATGGTCATGCGATTGAAAGAACCTCAACACCTGAGTGTGTTTCCTAGATGGAAATCAGTTGTGATTTTTATATATATATATATATATACACATACACATATATATATATATATATATATATATATATATATATATATATATATATATATATATATATATATATATATATATATATATATATATATATGCATAATTCAATCAACTGTTTCTCAGTAATAATAGAATAAAATACAGGGGATATATTTGTGTTTCAATTCACAATATAAACAGCTGTTTACCTTGACTTTAGCCTGGGTTAGGTTTAGAACATGGTGTTTTCTGTTCTGACATACAGTGTTAAAGCATTGGTAAATTTGGCAGTAAAAATCCATTGTTTTGGTCTTGTTTGAGCTTGTGTGTAAAAGAAGTTCAAGCATATTAAATTTGTGTTAATTGTATGCATTTTGTGTTAAAGCAACAAGAAATGTGTTAATAGTATAGCTTACACAGACGGATGTAGTGCTAACTGTGTTAAGAGTTTTGGAAAATTGTTAAAAGTATTGAAAAATCTGTCATAGCAATCGTACAAAACTGTATTCTATTGTTACTGAGAAACAGTTGATTGAATTATGCATATATATATATATATATATATATATATATATATATATATATATATATATATATATATATATATATATATATATATATATATATATATATCACAACTGATTTCCATCTAGGAAACACACTCAGGTGTTGAGGTTCTTTCAATCGCATGACCATATGGTATAAAAGAGGACCTTTGGGCTGATCTTTTGTGGAAAGGAAACAATATAGAGCAACAAAAGAAAGAAAGAAAAATGTCTGCACTAGGTAGAGGAAGACGTGTACCAGGACAAGGGAGAGGAGTGGGACAAGGATGATGTCCCTTTTCCTTGCTCTTTACTTCCCTTTCCTCAACCCCATTGAGGAGTTTTTCTCATCCTGGAGATGGAAGGTTTTTGACCATCGTCCCCATGACCAAATGTCCCTCCTGGATGCAATGGATGCTGCATGCCAAGACATCACAGCTGAACACTGCCAGGGGTGGATAAGGCATGCCAAAAGATTCTTCCCACAATGCCTTGCCAGAGAAGATATCAGGTGTGATGTGGATGAGAATATGTGGCCAAATGCAGAAGACCGGGCAGATTAGAAGATTACTTTGTTTTTTTTTTATTATTATTCCAGTGCTTTTTCTTGTTTGTATATCTTGTTTGTATATCTTGCAGTAATGTCCTTTTGCAAATAAAGTCTTTACTGGAGCAATTCTGTCTCTGTCTTCTTTTTTCATAAACTGTACATTCTATAAAGCTACTCTGAGATGGTCATTCATTTTTTGTATTGAATTTCTGCAGCAAAAGAAACAAAATGCTTGCATTTACTAAACCCAACAAAACAAAAATGTAGAGAGGCATCAAAATAAACTACAGTGCAAAACACAATCTATGATCAATACAATATACTGTCTATTGTATAAGGGCAGACCTGACACATAAAATAATGCAGTTTCTGTAATTCCAGCTGATGATAGTGTTTTTTTGTCATTGTGTTATGATTGACTAAATGTTCCTGTTGGAAGAGAACATGTGTTAGTGTTTTGAACAATTATTTGATTTTGAGACATGTTTGCAGTGTTTTGGTAGACAGTGTATTGTTGATAGTGTATTATTGTATTTTTAAAATTAGTTTTGTAGTTTAGTTTACAATGTGTGATTTTGAGCATGAAATTAACCGTTTTGCCAATTGTGTGTTTTAGGTGTGTTGGTGCGTTAAGAGTTTAGGAAACTTGTTAAATGTATTGAAAAAACTGTCATAGCGATTGTAAAAAACTGTAATTACATTTTACAGTTTTTTACAATCACTTTGCTACTATTTTCAGAACCTTGATGTCATTTTTCAAAACTCTAGACACAAAACTCAAAACGGTTATCACTTGTAACACAGGTTGTCTAATGTTCAAAACATTGCATTGTGCATTCACATCTTTAAAGAAATCTTGCACTTGCACAATCATTGGTTCAAAAAACAAATTTACTGTGAAATACCATTGAAACACAACTATAGATCACCCACACACAAGCAACCGATAGTTTCACTCTGTCATTGTTCGTACAATCATTAACTATTGTAGAACAAAATAGGTGATACAGGTTTCATTATGGTACTACATGTACAGTAAATACCTCTGTTACTGTAAAGTACTGCAGTAGTAGAGAGAATACAGACAAAGTGGAATCATTGAACAAAGTTTGTAATATATTGATGCAAAACACTACAGTACAATCACAACATTGGTTTATTTTAATCAAAGCAAAAATACAGTAATTAGCTATGAAATAGAAAAGAAAAGACAGTACTGTAAACCATCAAATGCAATGAAATAGAAAAGAAAAGACAGTACTGTAAACCATCAAATGCAGTGTTCCTCAACTTGCTTGCACTGTAAGAAATAAAACAGCAGTGATTACTGTACTTCTACATTGTCATCAACTCTGTTGTGGATTTGGCCACAGGTTCTCATCTACATCACAATGGATGTTTTCATTAGCCAAACATCTTGGAAAAAACCTTCGGGCATGGCGAATCCAGGCCTGACACTGGTCTGCTGTGATGTCATTGCAGGCGTCATCCATGGCCTGGAGAAGAGTGACTTGTTCATGAGGGTGCCTATCATGAACCTTCCATCTCCATGCGGAGAAAAATTCCTCAATCGGGTTAAGGAAGGGGGAGTATGGGGGTAAATACAGGGTGGTAAATTGTGCATGGGCCTGAAACCATGCTTGCACCACATGAGCATGATGGAACCTGACATTGTCCCAGACAATGACATAGGTCACACCTTCAGCTCTACAAACCTGTTCGAGCTCATCAAGAAAGGTGACAAGGAGAGCTGCATTATATGGTCCAATATGAGGTCTGCGTCCCACCACACCATCTTCTGATATAGCCGCACACATGGTAATGTTGGCCCCACGTTGTCCAGGTACTTGGATGGTTGCCCGCTGGCCAATGAAATTCCGACCTCTCCTCCTTGTCTTGGCCAGATTAAAACCTGCCTCATCCAAATATATGAATTTGTGATGGTCGTCATCAGCATCCAGCTCCATCACCCTCTAAAAATACATTTTGGAAAGAGATTTAGAGATTACCGTACAATGTAGAATTTTTGGGAATGTTTTTACAACAGCCGTCTTGAAACTGAACTTACCTGAACATACTCAGTCCTCATTTGTTTCACTCTGTCTGCATTTCTTTCGAAAGGCACATGGTATAGTTGTTTTATAGATACCTGGTGCCTTTTCAGTATGCGTGCAATGGTCGGCAAACTTATGGATCCCACATTGTTGAACATGTCTTCATTGTCCAAGATATGCTGGCGAATTTCTGTAAGGCGAATATCATTTCTGGCCCGAACCAAATCGACCACAGCCTGCTCTTGCTGGTCAGTTAGAATTTTGCCTCTGCCTCCACTATTTGGCCTAGTCACAATTCTACAGGGAACATTAGAGTAAGAAGACACTTGGTCACATCACCTATTCTGTGATACACATTGGTATGCAGTCATTTGACAATTGAGAGTAGCATAATGTTTAGTGCATGCTGATAACTTACCGGTTCTCATTGCGGAAAGTTCTGATTATTGAGGCCACGGTTGACCTTCTCAGGTTTGGTTGTATCATTGTAGCCGCCTCAGTCATTGTCATGCCATGATTTATGACATGGTCTACAACTATTGCCCGAATTTCAATGGACACTCTATGCTGTTGCTGCCGCTGTCTTGGTCCGTGGCCTTGTCCTCTACCACGTTCCCCCACACCTCTCAAACGAGGCCCACGACCACCTCTCAGAAGGGGTGCCTGTCCTCTACCACGTTCCCCCACACCTCTCAAACGAGGCCCACGACCACCTCTCAGAAGGGCTGCCTGTCCCCTACCATTCCTTTGACCAACACGTCTTCCTCGTCTTCCTCCCACCACTGCTTGACCTCCATTGTGACCTGGATCACCTGCTGGCTCCATGTTACATATCACTATGCTCTTGCAATTGGATCCCAATCAACTCTTTATATACTCATTCCACAATGTGCCCTCAATCATCAGTAACGAGTTGGCAGAATTGGACAAGCAATTCCAAGGGCCTGCATCTCTACAGTGCAGTACTGTCAATACTTTAAATAGTCTGAAACGGTGGTACAGTATTTGGGACCATAGACACAGTGTCTGATGAAGCATTACAGTATGATATAAAATATTAGGCTACATCCATGGATATTGTAGTCTAATTGGTTCATGCTCCACGCTAATTGGTGACAATGAATCTCGTTATCTTGAAACTTTCATGATTTACTGTAAACATGGAAGATTGTTTGTCTGTTTCCATACAACTATGCATTAAGAGTAACGCAACAGTTACTTATCATTTTGAGCAGTTGTATCAATTGATAGTTAGATCAGTGTAAGGAAATGAATAGACATTCATTTGAAATGTAATGTGTGAATTGCCTTTTGAAATAGTAGTACTTTGATGTTAAGTTGTGTCATATTGAACAAGTGATTTTTGTTGAATGAACAAATGATCTAAGTTTTATGTGTATTGTATCCAAACAATTGAGAAAATGGTTAGAGTTTTGAAAAATGTGCATTTTGATAATTGGTTGTGAGTTTTGTGTCTAGAGTTGTGAAAAATGACATCAAGGTTCTGAAAATAGTAACAAAGTGATTGTAAAAAACTGTAATTCAAATGTGCTTTATTGACATTGCAATGTATTGCCAGAGTATTTGTAATGTTTATAGTGAATGTAGAACAGATGAAAACAAATTATATATATAGAAATTACTAAAAAGAACAATAAAGATTTTAGAATTCTATGAACAATTTAGAAGTCATTCTCTCTCTCTCTCTCTCTCTCTCTCTCTCTCTCTCTCTCTCTGTGTGTGTGTGTGTGTGTGTGTGTAAGTGTGTGTGTGTGAGTGTGTGTGTGTGTGTGTGTGTGTGTGTGTGTGTGTGTGTGTGTGTGTGTGTGTGTGTGTGTGTGTGTGCTTGTGTTTGTTTGTGTGTGTGTGTGTGTGTGTGTGTGTGTGCTTGTGTTTGTTTGTGTGTGTGTGTGTGTGTGTGTGTGTGTGTGTGTGTGAGTGTGTGTGAGTGTGTGTGTGTGTGTGTGTGTGTGTGTGTGCTTGTGTTTGTGTGTGTGTGTGTGTGTGTGTGCTTGTGTGTGTGTGTGTGTGTGTGTGTGTGTGTGTGTGTGTGTGTGTGTGTGTGTGTGTGTGTGTGTGTGTGTGTGTGTGTGTGTGTGTGTGTTTAGTGGTTGCCATGGGATTAGTGGCTCAAAATATCTATATAATACATAAAATAACTAAAGTTTTTGTCTGTAATTTTCTGCCTGTTTTGTTGATAATGTTGAAAAGTGGTTATGTTTAAGTTTGGATTAAGATTTTTATTAAGATCTTTATTTTCACTCTACATGTACAATGAAACTCTGGTGGAGCAACCTCCAGATGCCAATACACTATACAACATAATACAATGCAATGCAACACAATACAATAAAACCATGATGTGCAATAAAACAGAAAGTGATTAATGTTAAGATAGTGTAGTGTCATATTGCACTGCGATAAATAGGACATTACACAATAAAATATTGCACAGGGAAAACTTTATTCAGATACACTTTATTTCAATAGAATAATTCATAGGATATTGTTCATCAAATTTACTTCATTGTTATTGTTTATTAATTATTTACTGATGGATAAAAATAGAGCATGACAGACAATTTACAGCCCAATGGGTCAGTGTGACTTAATAGGGATTATTTTAGCACAACCTTATTATTTGTTTCAGTCCTTACAAAAAAGAAAATATATTATTAACCACAGTAGTCTTTTAAACAAACACACATTTGTTTGTGAATCTACATGTGGACTCTCCTTTGATTTCTATTGTTTTACTCCTATTCTACTATTCTGGATTTTTACTGTCCTCGTAATGTACAGTATTGGTATAACCTGAACACACATACTCACTCACAAAATATTCAAACACACATGCTGAAATGTGTCATGTAATGTTTTGAATGTAACTATTTTTTCTTTTTTTTTACTGAAGAACAAACATATAAAAATCAAAAAATGTTAAGGAGAGAGAGAGAGAGAGAGAGATGTTTAATCACTTAAAAGTCCCACTTTTCTTAATTAGCAATTCTTTAGGATCTGATGAAGTGTTTCGTTTAACACTTGTACATTATGACGTATCACTTTTGCATTTGACCAGTGTGTCTGCTTTACTCAGTGGCATGTGCACTACATCAGACGTAGTTCTTTATGGCGTAGCCACTGTGGGTGTCAGATTTTGTTAAGGTGTATCTAGGTGTATAGTTGTCCCGCTCTGGTGGGCAGCTGGTGCAGAGAACGGCTCCACCAACGAACAGAAAGCCCGCTGTCAGCCAGCCCACGTACAGGGCGGCCCCCATCTCTCTCTTCAGAGCTTCATGCACTATGGGATTATGGAAGTCTCTTATAATGGAGTCGGCTGTCCAAGACACAGGCACCACAGTAGTCAGTCCAGAAAGCATAAAGGTAATCCCAGATACCACCACAATCCGTGCTTTGGCGCGTGGGTTACTTAGGCAGTTGGTACAATCAGCCCCGACCAGAAAAATGAGGAAAGCCAAGCAGGCCAAAGCCATGGTGGTCACCACTAGCCCACGCGACGCCTGTAGGGACGGATCCAAATCCAGCAGGGCATCGTACAGTTTACACTGCATCTGCCCAATGCGCTCGTACACACACGTCATCCACAATCCTTCCCAGAAGACCTGTGCCACCACAATGTTTGTGCCGATAAAGGCGGTTACCTTCCACATGGGCAGAGCACAGATGATGATGGTTCCTGCAAAGCCAATCATTGAAAGAGTGATTCCCAAGACCTGCAGAGCCATGGAGGGGGCTGGGGATGACATGAAGCACACAGAGACAACCTTTAATTCTTGCTTTTATCAGTGTTTCTGTAACATACATATTTTAATAATGAAACAGATGTGATTTTGTTGCAGCTCTACAGGTGAAACTCGAGAAATTAGAATATCGTGCAAAAGTTATAATTTTGATGATTATGGCTTACAGCTTATGAAAAACCCAAATTCAAAATCTCAGAAAATTAGAATATTACATGAAATCAATAAAAAAAAGAATTTTAAATACAGAAATGTCGGCCCTCTGAAAAGTATGATCATGATCATATCACGTATATAGTTATATATACTAAATATATTAGTTTCACCATTTAATTTGAATTACTGAAATACATGACCTTTTGCACGATATTCTAATTTTTCGAGTTTCACCTGTAATAAAGTAGCAATGATTTTCTCTCACTAGGGGGCAGTAGATTTTAAAGTACAGGTGAGCAACGGTGGCACTGAAGTGAGTTTGCTCAACTAAGACAGTTGTGTGTGGAGTTCGAATGAAACCGATACTAACCGAGAAATAGGTTTCTCAACAGAAAGCTGCATAATTTAGTGGTGGTGTTCATACTTTCATCTCTGTCTTTGACATCACTTGTTTACATTTTTAAGAATGTAATGCACGTGTTCAGACATAAAAGAATATGTATGGGTTTTGCATAAGAGAAAACCTGGCATTTCCGTGTAGTGGTTATCTGAAAAAACACTGTGACTCTGTGAAAAGTTCCCATTGTACGGAAACTCAGGATGTTTGTGTATGTAAGCCTGAGAACCACGTAATATGAGCCCTGTAAGAAAGGTTAATAGTGGGAGAACTGGTTTTCTATTTAACTGAAACTCCTGAACTCAGTTTATATTAACTTGAATTCAAATGTGTCAAAAATAGAAAGAAGTAAAGTCAAATTGCTCATTCAAATGTATAATTCTTTGTTCAGTGCCTCTCAGAAGATGAAGAAACACACAATGCAAGTGAAATACAAATCAACTTTTCATAATTAATAAAGTACAGCAACCTAAACCCACCGTAAAAATGACTATGAAGTTATTTATATCTCCGAGAACATGTATTTTTACAGTTTGTCTAGCAGTACAAAAACAATAGCTATGCATCATCTTGTTTTCAGAGAACACGTAGTATGTTCGATTGACTAGTGGAAACTAGTGGGTGTTCCTGAACAGCAGGTTTTCCTAGTGTTGTGTAAAGTCTGCCTCTGGTATGCACAAAAAACAGAATGAGAAGCCAAGAACAATTTAGCCAACATGTTTATTTATTATAAAACTCCACATAATTAGTGAAAAACAAGTGATTTTGCTCAACAGAATTCAACAGTTAAAAGTGCTCTAAGAATTTCACCTACACTATTTTCTCGTGTCAAAATACACTACAAAATACACAACTATATCTTTCTAATGATACTGTGTGTAGGTCTTGGGAGGAGTTGGAGACCATGGGACTGGCACTGTGTGGCCGGGAAGAGCATCATGCCCACTAGATGGGATTATATATGACAGATGCTGAGTGGTCGAATGAAGCCCTCATCTCTCTACGCTGAGCATCTAGTAACAAAAGGTTGAAGAAGTCAGTTATTATAATGACAGAGGTCCAGGACACAGTGATAAGACATAGAAGCCCAGAGATGATCAGAACCACCATAGCAGTAATGGATGCTTTTACTTTTCCTTGTTCCTCAATTATGAAGTTGGTTCATTTCCCTGAGACAAGTGCAACGGGAATCCCAGCGACACCCACCCCGATGGAAAAGACCATCAGGACACGATCAGGGCTCAGTGCCAGCATGGAGTCATAGACTTTACACTGCATCTGTCTGGTACTCTCCACCACACAGCTGATTATTTACAAAGCACTAAATGGTTTAGCTCCCCATTATCTGAGCGAGCTCTTAACGCATTATAGTCCTTCACGCCTCAAAATGGCGGTAGATCCTTTTCCTATTTAGCACCTAAACTCTGGAACAGTCTTACTAACATTGTTCGAGAAGCAGACTCGTCTCTTTAACCTGGAATACATGTAGAACATTATACATTTCTATTATTCAAATCAGTTACATGATTGTTGGGCTGCATAAATTAGGTCAGCCAGAACCTGGAACATTTCCTATAACACATGATTTACTCGTTACAAGAATGGCATGTACGCTAATATTAATCTTTCTGTTTATTTCCGAGGTTTACTGAAGTCAGCCGGACCCGGGCCGTATCCAGATCAGATGGTGGACCTGCGCCTGGACACGACCACAACGCATCCCTGAAGTGTCAGCAGAGATTGATGTCACCGGCGTGACTCTGATCTTCAACCAGATGAACTGCATAATATTTTGATTGTTCTGATCCAATCTGAATTCTGACCTGTAATACTGCCTGAATCATAATCATACACTGTTCATTCATTGGCCAGAGGAGAACTGAGTGACTGAGTCTGGTTTCTCCCAAAGTTTATTTCTCCATTCTGTCACTCATGAGTTTTGTTTTCCCTGCCACTGTCGCCTTTGGCTTTTGTCTTGCTTAGTTCGGGACACTTAATATTCAACATTATTATTGATCTGCCAGCATTGACACCATTACATGAGAACTGACCTCAGCTGGGTGATGACATCAAGTTTTCTACAGAGCAGCTGTATAGGTAAATTAAATAAATTAATAACTCTTTACAACAAAAATGAACCATCACTGAACTTACCTTAAGCTGGATTGTGACACTATTTTCTTCTAGATCTGCTGTACAGCCGAAACAAACTCTGTTGCATTATTTTCCTGTTATCTCTGTAAAGCTGCTTTGAAACAATCTGTGTTGTAAAAAGCGCTATATAAATAAAGGTGACTTGACTTGACAGCTCATCCAGATTCTCTCCCAGACAATCTGAGAGGTCACAATGTTGGTACCAATGAAGGCTGTAACTCTACACATGGGACACACAGAATTATTACTCCAATCCAATCAAACAGGGCCAGGATGCAACCCAGGATGCAATGCCCTCTCAATATCACCTTCTGTTTTTTTTTTCTTTTTGTTTTTTAATTTGCTTTCCAAAAACTAGACTTTTTTTGGAGGTAAACACGCTGGGTTCAGGGAGGGAAAAAAACATGCTATTCCAAATGTGAATCCGCACAAACTGAGGAAATATCAGGCTTGTGAGGTTCCATGTGTTTGTGACAATAAAGGGGTTCATATATATGAGATCGGTTTACGTTCCTTTTGTCACTTCCTATAAGGTAGGAATAATTATCTTCTTTGAATAAACATGTTTAGAAGCCTCTTGTTCATTAAGAAAGCTTTGCTACAGAACTCAATGTTGCTTTCTTTATCCATTCGATTAATCCATTTGAAATTTAGTACTTAATATTAAGACAGAAATATTTTCCAAAAGTAACGTCACCCACATCCTGTTGTTAATATTCAGACAAATACCATTGCTAGTTGTCTAACCAGTTTGGGAGCACTTGAAACTAAAGCTTCAGCAAAACAAGTTTTTGCTGTGCCAAACCTCATTTCTTGAAATGAGCTAATTTACTGAAATTTATGCACATGAATATCAGGGATGCATTATGATGTTAGCATGCCCTGGGCACAGAGGTCTCAAAAGGGTCCATCAACAACACATTTTCCATAGCAACCTGTTTTTACTACTATGGCCTAGATCCATAATCAGAATTTGACCAAATGAATAACATAATATTGTTCTGCATGTAAACATGGCCATTGCCTTCCCTAGAAGAGCTGGATCAACTTGTATTTAGGAATGGTTACAGATTTTTAAAAAAAAGGGTCTAAAAAAGTGTCTATAAAATCTAGTGATTTTACACTCATTTTATCTAGTAAAGAAGCTTACTAGCTGATATATAAAAAAATATTTCCATTCACCACCGGGTGCTCTTTCTCCACTGAACAGCGTAATTATATTTTTGGAAGTCAATTCAATCTTACAAAAACAAATAAAATAGTGTTAAAGTAGCTGTGTTATTGCAATTCTAATAAATGTACTGTTTGAATGGCTGATTTGCTGGTGCAAATGCCAGCACTGTAAGACATTGCTGTGAAAAAATGACAAAATTCTAGTAACATACTATTTTCAATTAAAACAGTAATAAACCATAGAAAACAATGCATTCTGGGTAATATTAGTAATTTCAAGAAAGTAGCCTTAAAGTGTCCCAAATCACACCCTATACCATCATTCACTATTCCCAACATTAGTTCACTAATATAGTCCACTTGAGAGAGTGAATGAAAAGAAGTGAGTTTATTCAGACACTGATAAACACCTGGCAAGCAGAATCAGTGGACAGAGAAACAAGAACAGAAAAAAGGAGAAGACATAAGCAGAGACACGAGATCTACTCTACATTCCAGCCACAGTGAGTGTGAAACCAGATTACAAACCAGTTTCTTTCATACACAGAAGTTCTTGTTGAGATTTAACAGAGGTTTAGATGTTTTATTGAAAATAATAAAGTTTTTAGTCACCATTAAGGGCTTTGACCCTTGACTTTTTAAAAATAAAAATTTTCTGGCTGCTGTAACTGTGTGTTTAAAAAGCACGGTTGTCATGGCAGGAAAAAGCCAAGAGGATTTTGATCAGGTGTTTTTGAATGTGTTGCAATGATGCCATAATCAATCATCATGAACTTCTCGGATCCCGTTCTGTGTCTTTTAATTTTATATTTATGGATGATAGTAGCTATGTGATTCTACAACTTTCGTTCAGTAATCAGATATTTTTTAAAATCATACAGAGCATAAAACATTTTGAACTCCTGCATAACTTAGAAACACACAGACATCAACAATCAGCATATGAATCTCAACAATGGTGACAATCAAAAGTTTTGTGTCGCAATGCATGCTGGGTGCCAGAACAGTACAAAACTGAAAAGACTTTTTATTTGCCGATTCTTTATTTCTGTGTGTTTTATTTTTTTGGGGGTATAAAAAATCCTTCAAAACAATTGTTGCTGGAACTCTTGCTGTTGTTTCACAGTGGAAGTAATGTAAATGTAAGCGTTTTTTTATAATGTAACACTTTTGATAAAGGATTAAACACTGGATGAGATCAGTGAATCAAGAGACTACATGATGGTTATCATGGTTATGTCATCATCAGTGCATAACAATCAGCATTCACTGATCATCATCACAATTTTGACATAAATGTGGCTTGCAAAAACAGTTAAAGCAGCACAAGAAAAAAAGTTTTTAAAACGTCAAGAGTCAAGAGCCCAATTAAGTAAACACTGATCACCATAATGGTAATTCAAACCAAACATTTTCAATAAAAGATCAATATCTAAACCTCTGTTAATTCTCAATAAGAGATTCTGCATAACAGAAATAAAGTCAAACTGGTTAGTAATAAGTGTAATAATGTGTAATGGCTGGAAGTCAGTTGTAGTTGTTGTGTCTCTTTTTTCTGTTCTTCTTCGTCTTTCCTTCAGTGATTCTGCTTGTTAACAGAAGGTGTTCATCACTAATGCTCAAAAATCACTTACATATTCACTTAATTATCTCACTGCAACACTGCTTCAGTGTTACTTTTACTCTTTGTAGTGTGGAGACTACAGTTTGTTCCTGTGGGGTTGAAAGGGTTAAAGGTGCAAGATAAAATGCCACATCCACGAAATGTATTTTAACAGTGATAAACTGTTAAAAGAGGTTTGGGCCAAATTCCCAGCTCGGAGCCCTCCCCCTGGGCAGCACGCTGAATACGCATAAAGCTTTACTCCATCTAATTATATATAAGTGTGAACTCATGAAACTGTAAAAAAGCCTGGTCAAGTCAGTGGAAATAATGAAAAATGTAAGCTTTTTTTATAATGCAACATTTTGATAAAGGATTGAACACTGGGTGAGATCAGTGAATTAAGAGACTACATGATGGTTATGTCATCATCAATGCATAACAATCAGCATTCACTGATCATCATCATCATATATATATTTTTTTTTTGCATAATGGGTGGAACTCAGTTGTAGTTGATGTGTCTCTTTTTTCTGTTCTTCGTCTTTTCTTCAGTGATTGCACAACAAAGTGATTCAGCCATTTAAAAACTGTTTTTTCATTTAGTTAATGTTACAAAAGAAACAAAGATTTTTGCTTAGCAGGTCTAATTTTGACCAAATTTCTTTGAATGAAGTGCAAACAGACTGAACATGCCTGTGTCACGCATGGGTGTTATAGAAAAATCACACGATGAGGAATATCAAACTAAACAATTCACGAGTTCCTTTGCCCATATTATCTTTAAGCTAATAAGGTTAAGCATATTTGGCTTGCAGTCCGCAGTGGAGGGGCTCCAGGAAGCATCTTCAACCCGAGCTTAGCCCCAGTGGGGCTACTAATGGTTGAATGATGAGTATGGCAGCAAGATGCCTAAATTATGTTAGTGGAGTTGGGGAGGTGGAGGTCCGATCTGTTATCCAGATACAGAAGCCACTTGATGTGGACAGGTGTAAACGCACCGTGTCCTGATTGGCTAAGGATCCGATCTGCTTGATCAGATCACGGTGATCGCATGTTAATGCCAAGTGTAAACGCAGACCCGACAGGAACTAACTAAACAGAACATGATCGTGACAGCCTGATTGTTGTTTATCGATTTTTTTCTACTTTAGTTGTCCTCCACCTTAGGTGGGCAGGAGCTACACAGTATACCACCTCCCAGAGCAGTGCAGCTGCACCCCATCCCATGTAGAGAGAAGCCCCCATCTCCCTTCTTTGGGCATCTGTGAGCAAGGGGTTGTAGAAATCCCTGATTGTGTTAACTGACCAAGACTTACTTGTGACTTGCAAAACAATTACTTAGTCCCTCTGGAACCAAATCAAAACATACATTTTCTTGTAGCCTAATAGTTTAAATTGTACGTGTCGCCGCACAACCTACACGTCCCTGCATAAATGCAAGCAACACAAGTGCCCTAGCAGCCTGCAAGTCCAAGAGTGAATTCATTGCATTTGTCCTGCACTTTGTATCACACAGTTCATCAACAAGCCCTCCCAGATGGTCTGCGCAGTCACAATATTGGCTCCAATTACTGCTGTCGCCTTCCACATATAAGGGCACAAACCATAATAGCTCCCCAGACACCAATCATGGCTAGGGACATACTGTAAGTCAAAACATAGACGCCATTTTTATTTATTTATTCTGTTTTTTTGGCTTTGTTTTCTTGGAAGTGTTTGCTCCTTTGTTAACTGTATAAATGACTAACCTATTTTAAGTTTTTCTCAGAAGGGAGGTGTCCAAGTCAGATGGACCTGAAACCTGGTTAAACCTGACCAGATTCCTCAGCATGGAATGAGGACACAGCGTTTCGGTGAGATCCGCATCAATGAGGAACTATTGGTGTTGACTTGTTTCAAATGAACCAAGTCATCAACTGAAAAACCTTTGGATATCAACCACAAGCCTTTATAGGGATTTAGTGATCTAGTGCTTTTACACTGATTTTATTTAATAAAAAAAAGTTGTTTTTAGCTTACTGGCTAATATTACAAAATGATCATATTATCACATATTATAATGATCAAATTAAAGTTATTGCTATAAAATAATAATGTTTCAAAACACAATTCTAATAAATGCACTGTTCCAACAGCTTATTAGGACCGCTTGCTGATTTGCTGGTGCAAATGCCTGGTGCACAACAAAGTGATAGAATATCATATAATATCTATTCACCCAATAAAAAAAAAATCATTTGAGTTTGTGTTATGTAAGAAACAAATGAAGCAGAAACAGACTGAACATGCCTGATTGTTTATTGTTTTCTTTTACAGTCAAATGTTTTTTTACAACAAAATTGCACAAACTGTTTTACAGGAGATCTTTGCCAACATCTCTGAGTTTTTCAGCAGTTTAGTCACCATGTCAGAGGCAAGCATGATCTGATCTGTAATGTTTTCTTTGATGTGAGAATATTCAGTATTGTCAAACTATTATTATGAAATGGTCAATGCAATAAGTTCTTTTACAGAACCGTTTATTTTAACAACAAAATAGTAAGACACATTTAATGATTATTGTGCAAAAAATGCTAATCTATGTAACCCCCAAAAATAAAACTTGATAAGAAGAGTAACACACATTTTTATAAAGCCATAGACATTGTGTTTTTTTAACAGTTAGATATATTTAATTTTCTGATTAATAAAACTATTTCGATTGTAATATTAATCATAAATTGCAAGAATGGCTTGTTTATGAAAAACAGATCTCTGTTGCTTCCCTGAGTTGGATTCCTCTCATCACATTATACATACACATTTTTCTCTTTCAGTGATCTGTACACAGCACAAAACCTCAGTATATAAACTATATGTCATATCAGACACTGTCCTTCTACTTTTTCTCCTTGGAAAAAAAGTCCATAGGTGGGGAAAAAGAGAGTCTTTGCCAGTAAATAGTCTTTGCGTGCTTGATCTCTTTCAGACGTAGGCTTTGCTGGTGGCAACGGACCGTGGCTGAGAGTACTTGACGCCGTAGTTGTCCTCCTTAGGTGGGCAGGAGCTACACAGTATACCTCCTCCCAGGATCAGCAGTGCAGCTGCACCCCATCCCATGTAGAGAGAAGCTCCCATCTCCCTTCTTTGGCCATCTGTGAGCAAGGGGTTGTAGAAATCCCTGATGATGGTGTTAGCAGACCAACAGACGGGGACCAGAACCAGCACTCCAGCGATGATGAAGATTACACCACTAGCAATAGCCACCTTCACCTTTGTGCTTTCACTCTCGACAAAGCTGGTACATTTTCCACCGGCAATTCCCAGAATGATCCCAAAGATGCACACAATGATGGCGATGATCACAAGTGCCCGAGCAGCCTGCAAGTCCTGAGGTAAGGCCAAGAGGGAGTCGTAGATTTTGCACTGCATTTGTCCTGTGCTTTGTACCACACAGTTCATCCACAAGCCTTCCCAGAAAACCTGTGCTGTCACAATATTAGAACCAATGAATGCTGTCACCTTCCACATAGGAAGGGCACAAATCACAATTGCTCCTATGAAACCAATCATGCCTAGGGAAATGCCCAGGGTTTGTCGACACATAGACACCATTTTTCTCTTGTTTGCTTGGCTTGGTTGGCTTGAAAGTGTTCGCTCCTCTCTTAATCCAAGAAATTATTTCTATTCCTAACCTTCAGAATGTTCCAACCTTTATGATTTTCTCCAAAGGGAGGAGTCCAAGTTGAATGGTCCTAAAAACCAGGTTAAACCTGACCAGATTCCACAGCAGGGAATGACACAATTCATTTCTGTGAGATACACATCAATGAGGATAACCCAACATATATCAACCACAAGCCTTTATAGTGATTTAGTGATCTAGTGCTTTTACACTCATTTTATTTAATAAACAAGTTGTGAATTTGTAAATTTAATAAACAAGTTTTAGCTTACTGGCTAACATTATAAAATGATTTATATCCATCAGTATGTAATTTCTCCACTGAGCAGGATAATTTTAGTTTTAGGCAGTCAGTACAATCTCATAAAAACAAAACCAGCGAGGGGTCCCCCTGTCAAGTCAAGTCAAGTCACCTTTATTTATATAGCGCTTATTACAATAGAGATTGTTTCAAAGCAGCTTTACAGAGATAAAAGGAAAATAATGTTGTAATAGTATTATTAAATACAAAATTAAATGTCCCCAACTAAGCAAGCCAAAAGCCAATGGCGACAAAGGCGAAGAATGGCGAAAAGGCGACAGTGGCAAGAAACCAAAACTCCATCAGTGACAGAATAGAGAAAAAAACCTTGGGAGAACCCAGGCTCAGTCGGGGGGGCCAGTTCTCATTTGGCCAATGAACGAACAGTGTATGATTATGATTTAGGCAGCATTATAGGTCAGAAGTCAGATGGGATCAGAACTTTCACAATATTTATCCAGTTCATCTGGTTGGGGTCGGAGTCATCACGCTGGTATGGAGACGAGTTTGTTGAGGTGTCCATGAGGCCTTCACAGTGTTGATGAGGCTGGCACTTCAGGGAAGCATTGTCGTCGTGTCCATGCGATGGTCCTTCATCAGATCTGGATATGGCCTGGATCCGTCAGTTTGCGGTAAACCTCAGGATAAACAGAGAGACTAATATTAGTGTAGACGCCATCCTTCTTATGATGTACAAAGTACATCAGGATTTATGGGAAGTGTTCCCGGTTCCGGCTGATCTAAACTATGCAGCCTAACTTTGAATTATAGAAGTTTATAATGTGTTATGTGTATGCTAAGCCATAGAGATGTGTTTTTAGTCTAGATTTGAACTGACAGAGTGTTTCTGCTTCCCGGACAATGTTAGGAAGATTGTTCCAAAGTTTTGGTGCTAAATAGGAAAAGGATCTACCGCCAGCAGTCGATTTAGATATTCTAGGTATTATCAACTGGCCAGAATTTTGAGATCGCAATAGACGTGAAGGACTATAATGCGTTAAGAGCTCGCTCAAGTACTGGGGAGCTAAACCATTTAGTGCTTTGTAAGTAATCAGCAATATTTTAAAATTTATACAATGTTTAATAGGAAGCCAATGCAGTGTTGACAGAACCGGGCTAATATGGTCATACTTACTGGTTCTGGTAAGAACTCTAGCGGCTGCATTTTGGACCAGCTGTAGTTTATGTATTAAACGTGAGTATTAATGTATTAAACATGTCACAGAGGAAAAAGGGCCCTCGCATTGTATTACAATCCATAGCCCAGGCAAACTGTACAACTGGGTAAAAGGGGGATAGGCATCAGTGCTTTTTAACCAGGATGCACACTGTATGTTTTTTACTGGTTATACTCAGGTAAACAACACATAGCAGTGTTACGTCACCATTCGTTTCTTAAGTCGGGCCCGGTTCGTGTCAGGCTACAGTTCGTTATTCGTGAAAGCAAACAATTCTGGTGGAAGAGCAGAAGCTGTGCTCATACATGTAAAAGGGTTATAGGTGGCTGAATCTTTGTTAATTTAGATTAAGATTGTGAGGATGATTAAAGGGATAGTTCACCCAAAAATGAAAATTCTGTCAGTATTTACTCACCCTCATGTTGTTACAACCCCGTAAGACCTTCGTTCATCTTCGGAACACGAATTAAGATATTTGTGATGAAATCTGAGAGCTGGATCACTCCTCCATAGGCTTCTTAAGGGATTGAAACTTGCCTGCCCTGACAAGTTATTAAAGACATTGTTAAAATAGTCCAAGTGACTACAGTGGCTCAATCTTAAGTTTATCAAGCGACGAGAATACTTTTTGTGTGCCAAAAAAACCCCAAAATAATGACTTTATTTCAACTATTCATTTCCTTCTCTGTAGGCCTCTAGTCAGTTAACATAGTGTGATTGCGTAGAGCTACGTCATACGTAGGCTCACTATTGGCCGACGCTGGTCATGTGTGTGATGCGTGTGACGTACAACAACAGAAGCTTACGCTATTATACTAGTGAACTGACTCGAGGCCCACAGAGAAGGAAATGAATAGTTGAAATAAAGTCGTTATTTTTGTTTTTTTTGCGCACAAAAAGTATTCTTGTCGTTTGATAAACTTAATATTGAGCCACTGTAGTCACTTGGACAATTTTAACGATGTCTTTAATAACTTTTCGGGGCAGGCAAGTTTCAATCCCTGAAGAAGCCTATGGAGGAGTGATCCAGCTCTCAGATTTAATCAAAAATATCTTAATTCGTGTTCCGAAGATGAACGAAGGTCTTACGGGGTTGGAAGAACATGAGGGTGAGTAAATACTGACAGAAATTACATTTTTGTGTGAACTATCCCTTTAATTTGTGATTGTAATGATGTTCGTTGTTATGGGAAGAAGGAGGTAGGAACCGGCGAACATTTAACAACTTTAATAATAAAATAAACCTATACAAAAAAAAAAATATTTCTTCACGCCCTGACGAAACTTACCAATTCACAAAATTTACGGAATGCATAGCTGATATAAAAAACTGGATGACTAATAATTTCCTACTACTGAATTCTGAAAAAAATCAGGATTGGACAAATTCAGGATTGGACAATTATTGGACAAAAAACTTTCTCACGTAATAACCTAGAATACTGTCTAACACTTGATGGCTGCTCTGTCAAGTCTTCGTCGTCGGTTAGGAACCTGGGTGTGCTCTTTGATAGCAATCTTTCATTTGAAAGTCACGTGTCTAGTATCTGTAAAACTTCATTTTTACATCTTAAAAATATATCTAAATTACGTCATATGCTCTCAATGACAAATGCAGAACAATCAGTTCATGCGTTCATGACATCAAGGCTAGATTATTGTAATGCTCTACTGGGTGGTTGCCCTGCACACTTAATAAACAAACTACAGCTGGTCCAAAACGCAGCCGCTAGAGTTCTTACCAGAACCAGTAAGTATGACCATATTAGCCCGGTTCTGTCAACACTCCATTGGCTCCCTATTAAACATCGTATAGATTTTTAATTATTGCTGATTACTTACAAAGCACTAAATGGTTTAGCTCCCCAATACTTGAGCGAGCTCTTAACGCATTATAGTCCGTCACGTCTATTGCGATCTCAAAATTTCGGCCAGTTGATAATACCTAGAATACCAAATTTGACTGCTGGCGGTAGATCATTTTCCTATTTAGCACCAAAACTTTGGAACAGTCTTCCTAACACTGTCCATGAAGCAGTTCAAATCTAGACTAAAAACACATCTCTTCAACCTGGCATACACATAGAACATTATACATTCCTATTATTCAAATCAGTTAAATGATTATTAGGCTGCATAAATTAGGTCAGCCGGAACCGGGAACACTTCCTATAACACCTGATGTACTCACTACATCATAAGAAGAATGGCATCTACGCTAATTTTAGTCTTTCTGTTTATTACGAGGTTTACTGTAATCAGCATGTCACCGGCGTGACTCCGATCTTCAACCAGATGAACAGCATAATATAATGTTCCGATCCAATCTGACTTCTGACCTGTAATGCTGCCTGAATCATAATCATACACTGTTCGTTCGTTGGCCAGAGGAGAACTGCCCCCCCCCCCCCCCCCCCCCCCCCCCCGACTGAGCCTGGTTTCTCCCTAGGTTTTTTTTTCCATTCTGTCACTGATGGAGTTTTGGTTTCTTGCCACTGTCGCCTTTCTTCGCCTTTGTTGCCATTGGCTTTTGGCTTGCTTAGTTTGGGTCATTTAATTTTATATTTAACAATATTATTACAACATTATTTTTCTGTTATCTCTGTAAAGCTGCCTTGAAACTATATGTATTGTAAAAAGCGCTATATAAATAAAGGTGACTTGACTTAACAAAAATGAAAGTAAAGACAGCAGCCCCTCACGGACAACTGGTGTCACATACAACAAAACCCCACATAAAATCCAGGCCTGGCCTCTCTCGTCCTTCACTGTCGTTGCTCCTCCTTTTATGCTCCCGAAGCTCCTTGGTGAGAGATACGAGACTGGTGCGTCACGCAGGTGTTGGTCATTATCAATCACACCTCACGCTGTTCTCTCATGGCCCTCGGCCTCGTCCTGCTCGCCATATACCCCCATCTCCCCTCGCAGGCCAAGGGGGAACTCCCGAGACTGTGCTCTACCCCCCCTCCTCCGGGGGGACCAGGCACGGCGGCCACAGCACCTTGGTGTATGGATAGACGAGGCGAGAGAAAAGGATACGGAAGCATGAGGAGCAACAGACGAGAGAGGGGGGAGGGGAAAAAATAAATAAATCTTGGTCCGGTTCCCAAAACGCACTGCCATCTGGTCCTCCACCAGTTGGGTGATCTTCTCCACGGTGCCTGGCGGTGGCGCTGGATAGCCCTCGGTGGATGGCTCGACACTCCTCCGCCGCCTTTTGGACAGCGACGGCTCCTCAGGGTTCGGGTAGTCGGCAGGAGTCCCCCGTTCCCTGCTCCTCCCCTTCATGCTTTCAAGAGATCAAAAACCCTTTTCCAATTTAGAGTCTTCAAGGTCTTGGCATGATTTTATTTATGCTTGATGGCAGTCACAAGAATTCCCCAGGAGGAGTATTTGAAATGCCACAGTATGCCATTAAAAAAAATGGCTGACTTCCTGTTTGGGGGAGCTAATGTCTGTGGTGTGAAAGTTGTCCGGCTTGATGAGATCTATATATGTGCAAAGCTTGGTGACCGTAGCTGAAAAGGTATTTGCTACAGAGTTCCCTGAAGATGCCCATTTCTAGGTGGCGCTATAGAGCCCCCTCTATGTGTCCATGAATGAACCTTTGCTAAGCCGTAATATGAAATGACTTTGATGATTGTGCAAAAGATCATGAATATTAAAGCACGGCAAGTACCTTAAAAAGAAATGACTAAACATAAAAGGATACAAATGTTTAATGTGTTGCCATGGCAACAGCATTTAAGAGATCAAAAATCCCTTAAGAATTTGAAATCTATACTTTTTTGCCATTATTATAAAAACATCTGAAGCAATTTAGTGAAAGAGGAAAAAGGGAAATTGAAAAATTTGTTACAAATGTCCTACTTCCCTCTGCCAGTTGTAATGTTGAGGACAATAGCCCCTTTCACACAGCAATCCTGGTAAATTGCCATAAAATTACCAGAATGACTTTACCGGTAAATACACAAATATGCTGCTCACACAAGCAATGGTGTTCTGGCTTTTTATCGGTAAGAGACCATTCACACATAAGCTCCAAAATGTCACACTCTCAAACCACATGGAGTCTTGTTTTCAATCAGTACCATTCTTCCTTAATTAGTTTGTTGTCATGGACACTCATTAGTTTCAGCTGTGCACATCAATCATCTCGTTATCCTCTCACTATTTAAGTTCAGTTCTGTTTGTGTGTCTTTGTCTGGTCTTGTCTATTTGTAGTTGTGTTTGGATGTACCTCGTTGGATTTACCTGTTGGAATTAAAGCCTGTTACCTTCTTTGGCTGCGTTTATACTTGGCATTAATATGTGACCTGTATCTGGATGTTGTCCACATACACATTGAAAAGACAAGTGTAAGCGCACTTCTGATGGGAATGTTATCCGATCAGTGTGTCCAGGGGGCTGTTCCATAAACCAAGATTAGAGTATAAGCCAGGCTTATTTCGGTTAGTCAGGCTTATTTTTGGTAGATTCGGTTTCATAAATCAAACTTAAAAAAGTTCAAACTCAGTTACCCTGGCAACTTATGCTGGGAAACTAGCCTCGTCCAGGGCAGGCTAACTGTCAGGCTAAGCCTCAGTTGTTACACAGATCCTCAACACTGACCGACAAGAACACAATGATATTACCACTGACAGTCTCTAATACCATTATTGGACTTTATAAATACACAGTATACAGAAAATCAACTTAAATAAGGCTACAATATAGACACATATATAAGGCGTTTTAAAGTTGTCCGTTTAGGACATGTCATTTTTGTAATAAAGACATTTTAATTAAGGAGTGCCTCGGTTATCAGAGAATTCTTTCTCTACACTGTCTCTTATACATAAAATACAGGTCCTTCTAAAAAAATTGGCATATTGTGATAAAGTTCATTATTTTCCGTAATGTAATGATAAAAATTAAACTTTCATATATTTTAGATTCATTGCACACCAACTGAAATATTTCAGTTCTTTTATTGTTTTAAAACTGATGATTTTGGCATACAGCTCATGAAAACCCAAAATTCCTGTCTAAAAAAATTAGCATATTTCATCCGACCAATAAAAGAAGTGTTTTTAATACAAAAAAAAAAAGTCAACCTTCAAATAATTATGTTCAGTTATGCACTCAATAGTCAATACTTGGTCGGGAATCCTTTTGCAGAAATGACTGCTTCAATGCAGCGTGGCATGGAGGCAATCAGCCTGTGTCACTGCTGAGGTGTTATGGAGGCCCAGGATCCTTCGATAGTGGCCTTAAGCTCATCCAGAGTGTTGGGTCTTGCGTCTCTCAACTTTCTCTTCACAATATCCCACAGATTCTCTATGGGGTTCAGGTCAGGAGAGTTGGCAGGCCAATTGAGCACAGTAATACCATGGTCAGTAAACCATTTACCAGTGGTTTTGGCACTGTGAGCAGGTGCCAGGTCGTGCTGAAAAATGAAATCTTCATCTCCATAAAGCTTTTCAGCAGATGGAAGCATGAAGTGCTCCAAAATCTCCTGATAGCTAGCTGCATTGACCCTGCCCTTGATAAAACACAGTGCACCAACACCAGCAGCTGACATGGCACCCCAGACCATCACTGACTGTGGGTACTTGACACTGGACTTCAGGCATTTTGGCATTTCCTTCTCCCCAGTCTTCCTCCAGACTCTGGCACCTTGATTTCCGAATGACATGCAAAACTGAGCAACAGTCCAGTGCTGCTTTCTCTGTAGCCTAGGTCAGGCGCTTCTGCCGCTGTTTCTGGTTCAAAAGTGGCTTGACCTGGGGAATGCGGCACCTGTAGCCCATTTCCTGCACACGCCTGTGCACGGTGGCTCTGGATGTTTCTACTCCAGACTCAGTCCACTGCTTCCGCAGGTCCCCCAAGGTCTGGAATCGGTCCTTCTCCACAATCTTCCTCAGGGTCCGGTCACCTCTTCTCGTTGTGCAGCGTTTTTTGGCACACTTTTTCCTTCCCACAGACTTCCCACTGAGGTCCCTTGATACAGCACTCTGGGAACAGCCTATTTGTTCAGAAATTTCTTTCTGTGTCTTACCCTCTTGCTTGAGGGTGTCAATGATGGCCTTCTGGACAGCAGTCAGGTCGGCAGTCTTACCCATGATTGCGGTTTTGAGTAATGAAACAGGCTGGGAGTTTTTAAAAGCCTCAGAAATCTTTTGCAGGTGTTTAGAGTTCATTAGTTGATTCAGATGATTAGGTTAATAGCTCGTTTAGAGACCCTTTTCATGATATGCTAATTTTTTGAGACAGGAATTTTGGGTTTTCATGAGCTGTATGCCAAAATCATCAGTATTAAAACAATAAAAGACCTAAAATATTTCAGTTGGTGTGCAATGAATCTAAAATATATGAAAGTTAAATTTTTATCATTACATTATGGAAAATAATGAACTTTATCACAATATGCTAATTTTTGGAGAAGGACCTGTATATATATATATTTTTTTTTTTTATGTACTTTATTATGTCTTTCAATTCAAACACATTTAACACAATTATACAAATGGACAGTTCCTTTAAAGAATCATATTTTCCCCCAATAAATATTCCTTATTTTTCCTTCTACTTTTTTTTCTTTTGTGATAATACCAACACATACATATAAATAAAACAATAAATACATATTAATAAAAATATAACATTCACATATATCAAACTCTTATAATGAATGACACATAATTCCTAATAGTTATTCAAGTAATATTATTTAAATATCAAATATTCAATATTAAATAAGTAAATAAATAAAATAACAAATAACTAGAAATAAAAGGGAAGGTTACATAAAAATGTAGTTAATGTAGGCCAATATATATTCCTTTATTTTATGGAATATTCTTTGATTTTAGAGTTGCACATATCTTTTCAAAATGTATACATTTGTTCTTAATTTAATGTTATCCTCTCCATAATGTACTTTAGAAACTAAATCTAACCACTCATTTAAAACTGGGGATTCTTGCTTTCTCAAAAAAATTATTGCATTAAAAGCTGTAATTCTCAGCATTCTAAATAAGTATATATCATCTTTATAAAGTAGCATAGGTCCTATACCCAAAACTATATTTCGTATCTTTATATATTTAGTTTCTTTAAAAAAATCTTCCCTGAATTAGGCTACTTCTGTTCAATTTCTTTTTTGTATTAGAAGTATAAAACATATGAGTGTAATGAGCTAGAAGTTCACTGCAACTTATCCAACATCCTAAAGAGAAATTATTATAATTAGAAGATTTTTCTAGTGTTATAAAATATCGCATATTAATTTTCTAAGCAAAATGTATATTTTAGTCAGAATTATTGCACTCCTATTTGGCGCGCATGCGCGCAGCAGCGCTCGTTCAATATGAAGATTAGCAGCAAAATGGATACATTTGCACGACTTTCTAACATTTACAGATGGAGAATATAACTGTAAAATGTAATCTTTGCACTGAGGGGGGAAAAAACATGTCACAAACGCATAAAACAGCACAAAATATACGCTGTTTGATGGTGGATCGATTTGATCCACGATCGACCTCTAGGGCTGCTTCAGAAACGCGTGCACACGCAATTATCTAGACTAGATAAACCTGGATCAAATTAGTGAGATTGCGTGAACTTCAATTACCTTTTATGGAAACACTTTAGCCCCAACTTATTTGTTAGGCTCATTCAAGTCCGGTTTTGGAGTTTAATCCCCGCTATTCTAAGCTTCATTTATGGAACAGCCCCCAGGTTCGGAGGTAGTCGAGGATGCATTGTGATCGGATCTCAGTGTAATGTAAACGCAATCCAGCCATCGTGTCTGCATTCACAGGTGGACGTAATTTAAATCCCCGCCCAGTCTCCCCGCGTGACTGTCAGAAAATAATGGCCAGACGCAGTTTAGACAAGAAATTAAACTTATTTGAACCTTACAATAAAAGTCAATCTTTAAAGCAGTATCATGTAAGTCTAAATAAACTATGTGTGTCATTTTTTATTTTAATTGTGCAACATTATCTGAACAAGGTGATCGCCTGTACAATCACAGTCAGTCATGAGATCTTAATGAAGAGCTGCACGCTTCTTTGCCCGGGGAATAATCGGAATCTGATTTTTTTTTGTTTTAAATGTTGAATGTTTTTATTGTTTCAGCATGTTTATCAATCTCCCATTTCTGTCAATATAGTAATTGCACGCTATAACCTTAAACCCAGATGATCAATGCGACTTGTTTAACATGATCAACCCAGTTGTTTTTGTATGATCAACTCTGGAAGTATTCCTTCGTTCAAAAAACTTAATTTGATCTAATTACTGGAGATTGCATAGGAAAGTAAAGTGAGTGAGTGAAAGCAATTGGGACATTGTTTAATTTGTATCATCTTTACTCTTACAGTTTTTTTTCAATTGCTTACACACTAAAATTACTTTAAACTTTCCCACTATTAGCAAAACCTTACACTCAAGGAGCAAAACACCAGCCTAGATTTGCACAATTGTAAGCACGTTGTCAGCTTCACCCTTTTTGCAAAACATTACACACAGTGATTTGTAAAACTCTACACACATTTTCACACCTTAGACACAGATAAGGATTGTGAGGTTACTTCCTTGTCATTACAAAGCCCCGGTTTGCCATTGACCACACTAATGAATGAATTGGATATGCACATCCATCAGGCGTGGAAGCACACAAGTGCTAATTTGAAAACGCAGCACTCAGGTGTGCTATAAAAGGCAGCAGGTGAGTTCACCTGTCTTCAACAAAAATGGAAGGAGCTAGAAGAAGAAGAAGAAGAAGAAGAGTGAGAATAAGAGGGGGAGCTCAAAGAGGAGATGAAGGAGGTAGAGGAAGAGGAGAAGGAGGTAGAGGAACAGGTGAGGTAGAGGAGGAGGCCCAGGTAGAGGAAGAGGTGAAGGAGGTAGAGGAGGAGGAGAAGGAGGTAGAGGAGGAGGCCCAGGTAGAGGAAGAGGAGAAGGAGATAGAGGAAGAGGAGAAGAAGGAGATAGAGGAAGAGGCCTAGGTAGAGGAAGAGGTGAAGGAGGTAGAGGAAGAGGTGAAGGATGTAGAGGAAGAGGTGGAGGTAGAGGAGGAGGCCCAGGTAGAGGAAGAGGAGAAGAAGGAGATAGAGGAAGAGGTGAAGGAGGTAGAGGAAGAGGTGAAGGAGGTAGAGGAGGAGGCCCAGGTAGAGGAAGAGGAGAAGAAGGAGATAGAGGAAGAGGCCTAGGTAGAGGAAGAGGTGAAGGAGGTAGAGGATGAGGCCCAGGTAGAGGAAGAGGAGAAGAAGGAGATAGAGGAAGAGGCCTAGGTAGAGGAAGAGGTGAAGGAGGTAGAGGAAGAGGTGAAGGAGGTAGAGGAAGAGGCCTAGGTAGAGGAAGAGGTGAAGGAGGTAGAGGAAGAGGTGAAGGAGATAGAGGAGGAGGCCTAGATAGAGGAAGAGGTGAAGGAGGTAGAGGAAGAGGTGAAGGAGGTAGAGGAAGAGGCCTAGGTAGAGGAAGAGGTGAAGGAGGTAGAGGAAGAGGTGAAGGAGGTAGAGGAAGAGGCCTAGGTAGAGGAAGAGGTGAAGGAGGTAGAGGAAGAGGTGAAGGAGGTAGAGGAAGAGGTGAAGGAGGTAGAGGAGGAGGCCCAGGTAGAGGAAGAGGAGAAGAAGGAGATAGAGGAAGAGGCTTAGGTAGAGGAAGAGGTGAAGGAGGTAGAGGAAGAGGTGAAGGAGGTAGAGGAGGAGGTGAAGGAGGTAGAGGAGGAGGCCCAGGTAGAGGAAGAGGAGAAGAAGGGGATAGAGGAAGAGGCCTAGGTAGAGGAAGAGGTAGAGAAGGACTGGTAGAGTTGATAGAACGAGGACCAAATTTGACTCAAGAAATCCGTGCAACACTTATTGACCATGTTATCAACCATGTACTGACACTGATGGAAGCTGGACAAAGAGTTCAACCAAATCTCTGGTTGATACTGTAACTGAATAGTTACAGTATTCTTGTTGCTTTTACAGTAGTTTTTCTTCAGAGTCAAACTGTATGTACTTCATGCAGTAATTTGTCTACAGATTTTATTTTTTTCATTGATTTCATTGTTGGTTGATTACTGTAACTGATTATGGTAAGAAATACTGTAAATAAATACTTGAAATATGAGTCTGCAGAAATCAGTGTTGTGCAGCGCTTGGTAAGTTTATAGTAGGCCTATTTGTGTACATTCTCCCTATATCTCAAACTAATCATGAAGAATGTTGTTTGTTTGTCACAATTTTTTTTCATCTAAATTATCCCTTACATAACAATGTCTGGCCAAAAATCTAGCACATGCTATTTCCTAAAAATAGTTTTTTTTTTTACAAATGTGTTTTTTATTTATCACAGCAGTGTGAAACTGGTTGCAATAGTGTCTGATCATTGAGGACTGTGTTGGTTAAATTAAAACTAATAGCATTTTCACAAATATGTGTATATCTTTTGACTGAAGTGTGTATGTTTTGACAGAAGTGTGTCATTTTGCAAACAATCTAGGAATTATGCCAATTGAGTGTGGTGTTTGGATAATTGTGATTACATTTTGAAAAAAAGAACCCGGTTTTCAAAATTGCGTGTAAACAATTGAAAAAAACTGTAATCTGGTGTCGTGCCACAGACCTAATTTAAATATTATGCAGAAAACAGAAATCCGATCTGTTATCCAGATACAGAGGCTACTTAATGTGAACGAATGTAAACGTGCCATGTCCTGATTGACTAATGATCCGATCTGCTTGATCGGATCACGGTGATCGCATGTTAATGCCAAGTGTAAACGCAGCCAAAATCATCTTCGTGTGTTTAGTCTTTCCCACTCAACACGTGACACAAAATGCCCAAAGCAGACTTCTTAAATCAGCGCATTCTGACCTCATATGTGATCATACCGGTAATCTTCATTCCGCGTTCACACAGAGCACATTACCTGTAATTCACTGGTAATGTTACAACTTCCCTTACTGGTAAATTGCTGGAACCAATTCACCGGTATTTTTGAAAAGGTCTTGTTCGATAGCCTCATGGGGAAGTGCACCGACATGTATCGCCTTTATGCTTCGGGCGACCAGAGTTCGAGTCCCGGCTCATGGACCTTTCCCGATTCCGTCCCCCTTCTCTCTCTCCCACCTAACTTCCTGTCTATCTACTGTCCTATCCTAATAAAAGGCAAAAACGCCAGAAATAAATCTATTTTTTTTTAAAAAAGACTGTTTGTGTGAAAGGGGCTAATTTCCCTACCAAAATTCGTGAATATCAGACAAAATCTGTGGCACAGCGATAAATAAATTTGGAAATGTAATGGGGCACTATGGAGTCCACTGGCCGCACCCAAAACAAATGACCAAAGAATTGCTAAATGTTGCTAAGCTTCTACGAGTTTAGTTTTTAGTTAAGTTTAGTACTATATTTTACATATTCCAAAGGGACCAAAATGCAATTTCGAACTAGGGGGCGCTGTAGAGGCATGGGTCTCCTGGATTGCAGTATCAAAACAAAAGATGTCCTAAGACAAATTTATCTGTTAACTTTCATGATATTTTAGCCATGGTAAGACCATCAAAACAGTGTGGGAAAATGTAAAAATCCCACATTCCATCCAAGATGGCTGACTTCCTGTTGGGCGGAGTCAGATAAAACCAACTGAACATTGTCCTATATGATGTCATCAATGACCATACCAAATTTTGTGCACATTGGAGAAACTTCATCCTGACGACAGCCTGCACTCGACCATGCCAAAGTCCAAGCATTACATAATTTTTTAATTTTTCGCAGGTCTGATGTGTCTGCAAAGTTTCATGCATGGCAAAGGCCTCAAAAACGAGCAAATTCTCTAAAGGAGAAAAAAATATATAATAATAATAGTGAAAAAATATGTTAAAAACTATGGGGCTTTAGTGCTTCTTGTTCAGGCCTCTATGCCCTGCACCTTATGTTAAAGTGTTAACATAGCTCTATTATTGCCATAAAATAATAACGTTTCAAAACACAATTCTAATAAATGCACTGTTCCAACAGCTTATTAGGACCGCTTGCTGATTTGCTGGTGGAAATGCCTGGTGTACAACAAAGTGATAGAATATCATATATCTATTCACCCAATAAAAAATAGATTTTTCATTGAGTTCATGTTATGTAAGAAACAATACTTTTTGCTTAATTTCTTCGAATTAAGTGGAAACAGACTGAACATGCTGTTTATTGTTCTCTTTCACAGCAAACTGTAGATTTGTTTACAGCAAAATTGCTCAAACTGTTTTACAGGAGATCTTTGCCAACATCTCTGTTGAGTTTTTCGGCAGTTTTATCTGAGGCCAGCATGATCTGATCTGTAATGTTTTGTGAGGATATATTGTCAAAGTATTATTATGAAATAATGTGAATACAGTATCAATAAGTTGTTTTACAGAACCATTTATTTTAATAACAAAATAATTAGGCAAATTTAATGATCAAGACATCAAAAAAATGCAAATTTATGTAACTAAAAAAAACTTGATAAGATGGTTAACACACATTTTATAAAACCATAGACATTGTATTTTATTAACAGTTATATATCTTTAATTTTCTGATTAATTAAACTATTACTATAGTCATATTAAACATAAATTGCAAGAATGGCTTGTTTATGAAAAACAGATCTCTGTTGCTTCCCTGAGTTGGATTCCTCTCATCACATTATACATGCAAAATTTTTCCTTTCAGTGATCTGTATAACCACAGCACAAAACCTCAGTATATAAACTATATGTCATATCAGACACTGTTCTTTTAATGTTTCTCCTTGGGAAAATAAATATCCACAGCTGGGAATAAAGAGGTTTTACGGGGGAAAAAAAGAGAGTCTTTGCAAGTAAATAGTCTTTGTGTGCTTGATCTCTTTCAGACGTAGGCTTTGCTGGTGGCAACGGACCGTGGCTGAGAGTACTTGACGCCGTAGTTGTCCTCCTTAGGTGGGCAGGAGCTACACAGTATACCTCCTCCCAGGATCAGCAGTGCAGCTGCACCCCATCCCATGTAGAGAGAAGCCCCCATCTCCCTTCTTTGGCCATCTGTGAGCAAGGGGTTGTAGAAATCCCTGATGATGGTGTTAGCAGACCAACAGACGGGGACCAGAACCAGCACTCCAGCGACGATGAAGATTACACCACTAGCAATAGCCACCTTCACCTTTGTGCTTTCACTCTCGACAAAGCTGGTACATTTTCCACCAGCAATTCCCAGGATGATCCCAAAGATGCACACAATGATGGCGATGACCACAAGTGCCCGAGCAGCCTGCAAGTCCTGAGGTAAGGCCAAGAGGGAGTCGTAGATTTTGCACTGCATTTGTCCTGTGCTTTGTACCACACAGTTCATCCACAAGCCTTCCCAGATGGTCTGCGCAGTCACAATATTGGCTCCAATGAATGCTGTCACCTTCCACATAGGAAGGGCACAAATCACAATAGCTCCGATGAAACCAATAATTCCTAGGGACATGCCCAGGATCTGTCGGCACATAGATACCATTTTTTCTCGTTAGCTTGGCTTCGTTGGCTTGAAAGTGTTCGCTCCTCGCTTTATCGTAGAAATGACTTCTGTTCATCCCTTCAGAGTTTTAAGATTTTCTCTGACGAAGGGAGGAGTCCGAGTTGGATGGACCTGAAACCAGGTTAAGGTAAATTTTCAAGTCTGACCAGATTCTTTAGAAAGGAATGTTGAGACTGTGACTAGTTTCGATGAGATGCGCATCGGCAAGGAAACAATGGCCATGTCACGAAAACAAATGAGGCAAGTCATCAACTTAAAGGATTGGGTATGGATTAACCGTAAGCCTTGTTGAGAATCAAAACAAAAAAAATATGAAGCTAAAAATAGAGCTCAGTGTTTTGATTGCTGGATGAATTAAAGGCTTTTTGACATTATATTTTGGTTAACTTTCTTTTCTTACTGCTGTTAAAAACTAAACCAATGCTATACTGTCCATATGCGTTTATACCCTGTTTCGTGGCAGAATCCCTGGTACTTTCCAAGTAGAATTCATAATACAATTGCATCAACGCTTTTCCAAAAATGAAAGAGGCATTTTAATCATATTTTCTCATTTTTAACTGTTTGCCAGCTGAGCGAAAAAGGTTTCTTGCTCAAGTTTCAATTAATCAACTAATAAAGGATACATGTAGAAATGACAATATAAAATCATTTGTAATATTTCAGAAATACATTTATTGACAAGATCATTTATAAAAATCCAACGCTATATTCATTGTAAATACATTCCCCTGTGGAGACGCAATAAAATTGATAGATTCTTACTTCTTTTTTTTAAACATAAAAAAATGCTTGATTTACAGAAAGTAAACAACACAACAGTACTCGCACATTTTAACCTACTATGTGGAAACATACATGTATTCATATGTCAATTAGCATTACAAAATCTCTACCTGTAGAACAACTGGAATGAGTGGAGAAAGTGGACAAACAAGTTTTTCCAAATCATCATTCACAGGCTTGCAAAGAATAAGACATTGTAAACAAGTCGCTAATTAGATTTGTTGTTGGATTTGTACATTTTATTCAATCAAACACTGAAAGTAAGTACAGATTGCATTAAAAAATGTTGAGGAGCACAGTTTTTAGAAGGTGTCAGTCAAAGAAATGTTCCATTAGCTAAAGATATTGTCCCGGAACAGTTGAGTAACCTGGGGCTGGATAAGGTTTGTTAGGAACATAACTTCCAGTATATGCTACATTAGGTGCATATGTGTTGGCAGGCATGTAAGCTCCAGGAGGCGCATACATAGGTCCTTGGTAAGGGTACATGCCTGGGTAATTTGGATACATATCTTCTCTCGGTGGACAGGAAGTACACAGAATGATCCCTCCAAACAGAAGACATGCTGAGGCGCCCCAGCCAATGTATATGGATGCCCCAAGCTCCCTCTTTTGTGTCTCGATTGTTAGAACATTCTGGAAATCTGAGATGGTAACAGCTGACGACCAGCAGACCGGTATAAGACAGGCAACTCCAGCTACAATGCAGAGGATGCCACCCAGGATCAGCACTTTAGCCATGGAGGACTCTTTTTTCAGACAGCTACTGCACTGGCCACCCACAAACGTCAGTATCATTCCAATGGCGCCGATCACTATTGCAATGATGGTCAGCGCACGTGCCGCTTGCAAGTCCTGGGTCAGTCGCATTATTGAGTCTTGGATTTTACACTGCATCTGTCCTGTGCTTTGCATTACACAGTTCATCCACAAGCCGTCCCAGACAATCTGGCCCGTGACAATGTTGGCACCAATGTACGAAGTGACACGCCACAATGGGATTCCACAACAGACGCATATACCAACAAAACCAATGAAGCACAGGGTCTGGCCAGAAACCTCTTTAGCAATCCTTCCCATGGTGTTGTCACAATCAAAAGCAGCTGTTGGTCTGGTCCTAATCCATGAGTGTCTGAGAAACAAGCAGGAAGTGGTGGCCTGTTTGACACAGATCCTCATTTGGGAGGAGTCTTGCAGAGCTGTTTGTTTTAATCCTGCTGAACAAGATTCCAAAGCAAGATTCTTAAAATATGCAGAGATTCCGTGAAGACGCATTCAGATCTGCTTTTGGGACAGTAGATGCTTTCCAAACCATTTCAGTCTTGTCTCTCTTGTGTCAAAGATGTGTCAAAGATCTGAAGATTATCTCAGATGAGTGGAAATTAATTACAAATGAAAAAATATCGTTTAACACAAGATTTAAAAAAAAACCTGTATATTATTACAGTATTACATTCAGTAGCATAAATTAACTACTTTTTAAAAAAATGTGTCTTGAACTAAAGCAGTGTTTTACTGACAAGATAACCGCTAGTTTTTGGAATGTTTACACTTTATTTTGGATTACAAAGTTATTGCACAATACTTATTTTAAGTGGCTTCTAAAGGATCTTAAGAGTGTCTATAATTTGGACCCATTAGTCATTACAGAAGATTCCAAGCCTTGAGTTTCCATCACTGAAATTAGAAGCTAACTAATAATATGCAGTTACAACTGTTTCAAAGAGCAATGACACTCCAACGAATGTGAAATATTAAAATATTGTATATTAAAGAGGCCAGTGCATACATCCATATGCTAGTTACACAGAGCCAAGAGAGAAATATTCTGACGTTTTCATGATTAGGCTTCAGAATTTGCCTCCAGATTTAAACTTATTTATTTATTTATTTTTTAGAGAAAACATTGTGAAAGTATATTGGAAGTGCTGTTGCCCAAGAGCTTTTAAACTTGTATGAACTAGTGATATATGCTTTAATTAATACCATCACAGTCTGAAGAATTGGGATACAATGTTCTTTATTGATGCTAGTACATTATGACAAAAATGCATAATTCACATGACAAATTACAGAACAATATAAAAGGTATTATTGTATGCATTTTAAATAAACCTATATGTATTCCAATCCATAAAAGCTGTAATACATTTAAGCATTTGGCCAACACTTTTATCCAAAGGGACTTGCATTGCATTTAATTAAGGTATACATTTTAGCAGTTCAAACATTCCCAGATGATCAAAGCCATGATGTTTCTAGTGCTTTACTCTACTGTTTCTGCTGCTGGAATACCATCATATAAAAGAACATCATTTTACAGAATTATCTCTTTTCAGAAGACAATCATTGCTATAGGGAGATAGAAAATGTTACACTATTAAATGTAAAAAATGTAATTCTACAGATGAATTGTTGACATACAGTAATTAAATCTGCAGTTACTAGAGTGCATTTTAAGGCCAGTGGTTGATATGGGTTCTGCATCTCAGACAAATTCTCTTGTTGAACTGGACCTCACAGCGGAGAACTTGGGGTTGTAGATGCGTTCTTGCTTTGGCGGGCAGCTCCAACAAAGTATTCCTCCTCCTAGTAAGAGCAACCCAGCAGATCCCCAGCCGATATACAGAGCTGCACCCAACTCTCTCCGCTGGGCCTCCACCATCAGCGGATTATAGAAGTTCTGTATGATCGTATTTGCTGACCATGAAACTGGGATTAGACAAAGAAGTCCAGAGACAATGAAGAAAATCCCTGCAATGATGCACGCCTTTGCTTTAGACCCTGGGTCCTCAATACAGTTGGTGCACTTCCCACCAGCCATAGAAATGATGATTCCAAAGAGTCCGGTCAAAATGGAGATGATGATCATGGCCCGGCCGGCTTGAAGGTCAGAACTGAGAGCCAGCATGGAGTCATAGACTTTACACTGCATTTGTCCAGTGCTCTGCACCACACAGTTCATCCACATGCCCTCCCAGATGATCTGTGCTGTAACAATGTTGGCTCCAATAAATGCAGACACCCTCCACTGGGGCAGAGCACACACGATAATAACCCCCAGCCAACCCAGCATGGCTGTAACCATGCCCATAATCTGAAGTCCTTGGGAGACCATGTTTTTAAATCACAGGCCTGCCTTTACAGTGATAAAGTAGCCAAAAGTGTGCAAACCAGACATGTTTGCTCTTTATAGGGAAAGTGTGAAAAGGCGGAGTTTGGTTGTCCTGAGTTGATGATTTCTGGAGAGCCCCTATGATTTCTCATTTGGCTGCTTACACTATAAACACAAAACAAGAGGTACTGACAAAGCACAGCAACAATTGAGGTCCTTCAATGTCAGTTAAAAAATAACTTCAAAATGACCTTGCACTGACATAAAAGCTACTGTGAAAAAATATATCCTTTAGATGGTTAGAAATATTTCATGTTTTCTTTACCATTTTTATGATGTAGGTAGATGATACAACAAACAAAATTGCAAGAAGTTATTCAAAAATGCACGCTAGCCATAAATTCCCTTACCCTAAACGTAACCATGATTGTAACAGGGAAAACCTTTTTAAAATGATTTATGTACATGATAATAACCGCACTCTAAAAATGCAGGGTTGTTTGAACCCATGTGTGTTAAGCAGGGCGGGCCGGTGGCGTGATTACTGATGACCGACACCTGCATGACGCACCGTCTCGAATCTCTCACGGAGGAGCTTCGGGAGCATTAAAGGAGGAGCGACGACAGTGAAGGACGAGAGAGGACCAGGCCTGGACTTTACATTCTGTTTTGTTTATATTTTATTATGTTTGTGGGGCAGACGTCCGTGAGGGGCTGCCATACGTCTTTACTTTCATTTTGTGTTTATTTATTTTATGATTATTAAAGTTTGTTAAACATTCTTTGGTTCCTGCCTCCGTCTTCCCATAACATGTAATATTTGTTACACCATGTTTGGGCCAAATATAGACAAACCCAACTGTTGGGTTTAAAAATGTAAAAAAAAAGAAAAAAAAAAAATTATACCATTCTTAAAACTTCTGGAACTTCATTACAGTAAAAACACTTCTATAAGCTGAAACTGATACAGTATATATTTGGATATTTAATCAGACATTATACAACTATTATTTGTCATACAGTTTTTTAAAATTGCTTAGACACTAAAAGTCTCCAAAACTATAAGCACATCACGTGCTTTACACTCAGGTTGCATTATTGTAAAACAAAAACTCTAAACACAGTTCTCTACGTTAGACACTTCATTCAAAACTAACAGCTCTTTTGTTTCATTTGGGAAACACTGCCATTTAAATTGTACAGTCATTTCCCAACTACCTACACCCAATTATCATGTAATTCATCTGGGGTGGTACCAGCAGCACTTAAAACTGCTGCTGTCACTCCTGTCTTAAAAAAGCAAAATTCTGATCGTAAAATTCTTACAAATTATCGTCCGATTTCAAATCTTCCATTCCTGGCTAAAATCTTGGAGGGTGTGGTTGCGGCTCAATTAAACATATACTTAATTGAAAATAACCTATTTGAGCCTCATCAATCTGGGTTTCGGAAATTACACAGCACTGAGACTGCATTAGTTAAAGTCACTAATGACTTACTGATAGCTTCCGACTCTGGCTCCTTGTCCCTTCTCATTCTCTTGGATCTTAGTTCAGCATTTGATACAATTGACCATGTACTGTTACTTTATCGTCTCGAAAAAGTATTTGGTTTATCAGAGACAGTTCTTGGCTGGTTCAAGTCATATTTTACTGACCGCAGTCAATTTGTTTTTATGGGTGGCTATAGGTCCAAAGTTGGTGCTGTTCATACTGGCGTCCCACAGGGGTCAGTATTGGGTCCCTTACTTTTTAGTATGTATATCTATCCACTTGGCCAACTATTAAGATCTCTTGACCTTAACTATCACTGACTCTACCGGCTGACATTAGGGAAGCAAATACATTAGTGACTTTTAAATCCCTTCTTAAAACATTTTATTTTAGGATTGCTTTTACCTGACTATTTTACCTGATTATTTTTGTGTTTAAAGTGTGTAGCGTTTTTTTCTGTTGTTATGCTTGTCTGTAAAGCGCTTTGAGAAAGCAACTTTTTAAGGCGCTATACAAAATAAATGTATTATTATTATTATTATTATTATTATTATTATTATTATTATTATTATTATTATTATGTGTGAAAACACTTATACATAAATTGTTAACTTATAAATCAAAACTCAGTGTTTTGATATATATATATATATATATATATATATATATATATATATATATATATATATATATATATATATATATATATATATAAATACGCACATACAGAAACTCAACTTTAGCGCTTTATACAATACAGATTTCACAGCAGCTTCACAATAGTAACAAAATTCAAATTCTGATGTAAAGCAGCTCTAACAGGGCAATAGTGTCATTATTCACCTCAAGTCAGTTTAGTATTGATTCAGTTTAGTTTCATAACTGTGTAAACTTCATCAGTTCAGCAACCATGTACATACTGGGCTTGCTTAGTTGAGGACTTTAAATTTAATATTTAACTTAATATTCAACAATAATATTGATCTGCCTGTATTGACACTATTATACAAGAACTGAACTGAGCTAGACGATGACATCAGACTCCAAAGCAGCTATATATATATATATATACATAAATGAACTAAATTAATAACTTTTTGTAAAAAAAAAAAAAAAGAAACATCACTGAACTCACTTAAGCTGGACTGTGACTCTATTTTCTTCTTGAAACAAACTTTTTTGCATTATTTTCCTGTTATCTCTGTAAAGCTGCTTTGAAACAATCTGTATTGTAAAAAGCGCTATACACATAAATGTGACTTGACCTATGACTATATACTGTAGACTGGTATACAGTGTATTTGTGCATATGCATTTACATGTTAGTGCTATACAAACTCCTGTACACTCCACTGCACACTAAAAAGGCAAAGGACTTATGTTCTTTGTGACGTGACGAGCCACATTGGGAGAATGCAAACCACAATTACCCCGATCCAGCCAATGACAGCCAGGGCAATGCCCAGCATCTGTAACCCCGCTGACACCATGCTAGACGCTTGTGTGTTGAAGTCAAAGAGAGTGACAGAAAAAGTATGCTTCAGTCTGTAGAGCCGGTTTAGTGAACCTGGGAATAAAGCGGGCTCTTTTATGCGTGGGGAACAAGGAGGGGCAGCAGGGAATCACTCACAGGCACATCGTCACCATGATTCGCCCCTGGCCTGTGCTGTCATCGCTCAAGCAAATCCCAGGGGCGAGTCTTGTCTCATACTCACATTGGGGTGGATTTCTTTAGGGCATTTTATGAATCATTAGTTATTCATAGTTTTTGTGGAAAATAACATGATTTATGGTTCAACAATAGGAGTGATCCATAAATGAAGATTAAAGAAGCAAGGCAGACACAAAAATATAATACACCCAAGGCGCGTGAAGATGTTTTGAAAGATGAAGTAACATAATAAACGCAATATGTTTAAAAATTTAAAAGAACACGAATTGTACAAAATATTGATTTAGCCTCTGAAACACACACCCAAAAGACTCTTCATTTTGATTCACTATCTTTTGTCTTCACTAATTGTGAAGCTTTAGCTTAGAAGGATGATTTTCCATAATGCAAAAGACACCACACATTTGATCTCTACTTAGAGATAATTATGTGACCATTATATGCAGACAGTTTTAATAATGAGTTTAATGAAATTAGTCATCTCGAGCAAAGCGTATTTCATGCCACCCTCTCACCAATACTTCTCTTACACATACTTTTTTTTTAAATCTCACAATAAGACATTCAATGAAAAAAGCAGTTGCTTGAATTAGATTAAAACGGCCACTACATGAAGCTCCACAATCTTCCATTCTTTATATATTTAATATTATAGTAAACATATAGTAGTGTTTTATGTTTTTCACATCTGTGTTTGCCATGTGTGTGGCTAATCATTTAATGTTTGTGTGTAGAGTTACTATGCAAAAATAAAAAAATTAGAATAGTTTTGAATTAAGTGTTTGCCTTTGAAAGATATATGTGTGACAGTTTGCATGTTGTGTGCGTGTTTTGTGGTTTTGTGTGAAAAAAAATTGTGAAACATAACTTTTGCGAAATGGAGCCATAGTTTAAAAAACTGTGTGTAAGCATTTTTTTTAAAACTGTAATGAAACAAACGTGTGTGTGTGTGTGTGTGTGTGTGTGTGTGTGTGTGTGTGTGTGTGTGTGTGTGTGTGTGTGGGCGGGTGGGTGGGGGTTGGGGGTTGAATATTTTACTTCCTAGTATTTTTGAAACCTCACAAAGAGCTTAAAGTAATATTACCCTATTATGTATCAGATAATTTATTGAGAACAGAACTGTCTTTCTAAACAAATAGTAAAAAATGTAAATGGGTTTGCTAGATTCAGATCTGTATTATTTATAAAAAATCGACATATATGCAAAAATACACTTTTAACTGTGTGTAATGAGGCACAAGACACTAATTTGAGTTTTTGTAAAGAATTTATTTGTTGCAATACACATACTTGAAATGTTTTCTAGCTCAAATCTGTCACAATTTTAAACACAACATGAGTACCATCACATTTTATATAAATCAGTTTAAGCACACCCTCAGAGTGTGAAGCCAGTCAGCAAAGTTAAGAAGAGATATTTACAGTTCCCGCTCCATTTTCTTTGGCAGTAGAGTTCAGTTCAGCACCGTGACACATTCACACTGATACATTCTTAGTATTTCACCATTCCTGTCATATCTTGGGAGCTGACAGCTAATTCAACCATTTGTTCAGTGATAGAGCGTTTGCATGCATGGTCAATTGTAACACCACAGGTCAAAAGCTGGCCAAGGTACAATGTTCACAAATTGGGCAGTTTGAATGTCACTATTTGCAGTGCTTTGGCTCCTCTTCACACATACCCTTTGGTTCCTCCAGGCCGAGCGGTGTACTTCGTGGTGTACTGATCCCGGGGAGGGCAACTTGCACAAAGCAGTGAGCCGCCAATAACCAGCAGTCCCGAAGCAGCCCACCCAATAAACAACGAAGCTCCCAACTCTTTCTTTTGTGCGCTGATGGTTAAAGGGTTGTAGAAGTCCCTTACAATTGTGTTGGCGGTCCAGCAGACTGGAATCAAACACAGAATTCCAGCGACGATGAAGATGGCTCCTGAAATAATGCCAACTTTGGCCTTGGCTGTCTCATCTTCAATGCAGTTGGTGCATTTCCCTCCAGCAGCCGCTAGCAGGATCCCAACAACACCCACCAGGATGGAGATAATACACAGCGCCCGGGCCGCCTGGAGATCTGAGCTGAGAGCCAGCATTGAGTCGTAGACTTTACACTGCATCTGTCCAGTGCTCTGCACCACACAGCTCATCCAGATTCCTTCCCAGGTAATCTGCGCTGTGACGATATTCTGTCCGATGAAAGCCGTGACGAGCCACTTTGGGAGAATGCAAACCACAATTACCCCGATCCAGCCAATGACAGCCAGGGCAATGCCCAGCATCTGTAACCCCGCTGACACCATGCTAGACGCTTGTGTGTTGAAGTCAAAGAGAATGACAGAAAAAGTATGCTTCAGTCTGTAGAGCCGGTTTAGTGAACCTGGGAATAAAGCGGGCTCTTTTATGCGTGGGGAACAAGGAGGGGCAGCAGGGAATCACTCACAGGCACATCGTCACCATGATTCGCCCCTGGCCTGTGCTGTCATCGCTCAAGCAAATCCCAGGGGCGAGTCTTGTCTCATACTCACATTGGGGTGGATTTCTTTAGGGCATTTTATGAATCATTAGTTATTCATAGTTTTTGTGGAAAATAACATGATTTATGGTTCAACAATAGGAGTGATCCATAAATGAAGATTAAAGAAGCAAGGCAGACACCAAAATATAATACACCCAAGGCGCGTGAAGATGTTTTGAAAGATGAAGTAACATAATAAACGCAATATGTTTAAAAATTTAAAAGAACACGAATTGTACAAAATATTGATTTAGCCTCTGAAACACACACCCAAAAGACTCTTCATTTTGATTCACTATCTTTTGTCTTCACTAATTGTGAAGCTTTAGCTTAGAAGGATGATTTTCCATAATGCAAAAGACACCACACATTTGATCTCTACTTAGAGATAATTATGTGACCATTATATGCAGACAGTTTTAATAATGAGTTTAATGAAATTAGTCATCTCGAGCAAAGCGTATTTCATGCCACCCTCTCACCAATACTTCTCTTACACATACTTTTTTTAAAATCTCACAATAAGACATTCAATGAAAAAAGCAGTTGCTTGAATTAGATTAAAACGGCCACTACATGAAGCTCCACAATCTTCCATTCTTTATATATTTAATATTATAGTAAACATATAGTAGTGTTTTATGTTTTTCACATCTGTGTTTGCCATGTGTGTGGCTAATCATTTAATGTTTGTGTGTAGAGTTACTATGCAAAAATAAAAAAATTAGAATAGTTTTGAATTAAGTGTTTGCCTTTGAAAGATATATGTGTAACAGTTTGCATGTTGTGTGCGTGTTTTGTGGTTTTGTGTGAAAAAAAATTGTGAAACATAACTTTTGCGAAATGGAGCCATAGTTTAAAAAACTGTGTGTAAGCATTTTTTTTAAAACTGTAATGAAACAAACGTGTGTGTGTGTGTGTGTGTGTGTGTGTGTGTGTGTGTGTGTGTGTGTGTGTGTGTGTGTGTGTGTGTGTGTGTGTGTGTGTGTGTGTGGGCGGGTGGGTGGGGGTTGGGGGTTGAATATTTTACTTCCTAGTATTTTTGAAACCTCACAAAGAGCTTAAAGTAATATTACCCTATTATGTATCAGATAATTTATTGAGAACAGAACTGTCTTTCTAAACAAATAGTAAAAAATGTAAATGGGTTTGCTAGATTCAGATCTGTATTATTTATAAAAAATCGACATATATGCAAAAATACACTTTTAACTGTGTGTAATGAGGCACAAGACACTAATTTGAGTTTTTGTAAAGAATTTATTTGTTGCAATACACATACTTGAAATGTTTTCTAGCTCAAATCTGTCACAATTTTAAACACAACATGAGTACCATCACATTTTATATAAATCAGTTTAAGCACACCCTCAGAGTGTGAAGCCAGTCAGCAAAGTTAAGAAGAGATATTTACAGTTCCCGCTCCATTTTCTTTGGCAGTAGAGTTCAGTTCAGCACCGTGACACATTCACACTGATACATTCTTAGTATTTCACCATTCCTGTCATATCTTGGGAGCTGACAGCTAATTCAACCATTTGTTCAGTGATAGAGCATTTGCATGCATGGTCAATTGTAACACCACAGGTCAAAAGCTGGCCAAGGTACAATGTTCACAAATTGGGCAGTTTGAATGTCACTATTTGCAGTGCTTTGGCTCCTCTTCACACATACCCTTTGGTTCCTCCAGGCCGAGCGGTGTACTTCGTGGTGTACTGATCCCGGGGAGGGCAACTTGCACAAAGCAGTGAGCCGCCAATAACCAGCAGTCCCGAAGCAGCCCACCCAATAAACAACGAAGCTCCCAACTCTTTCTTTTGTGCGCTGATGGTTAAAGGGTTGTAGAAGTCCCTTACAATTGTGTTGGCGGTCCAGCAGACTGGAATCAAACACAGAATTCCAGCGACGATGAAGATGGCTCCTGAAATAATGCCAACTTTGGCCTTGGCTGTCTCATCTTCAATGCAGTTGGTGCATTTCCCTCCAGCAGCCGCTAGCAGGATCCCAACAACACCCACCAGGATGGAGATAATACACAGCGCCCGGGCCGCCTGGAGATCTGAGCTGAGAGCCAGCATTGAGTCGTAGACTTTACACTGCATCTGTCCAGTGCTCTGCACCACACAGCTCATCCAGATTCCTTCCCAGGTAATCTGCGCTGTGACGATATTCTGTCCGATGAAAGCCGTGACGAGCCACATTGGGAGAATGCAAACCACAATTACCCCGATCCAGCCAATGACAGCCAGGGCAATGCCCAGCATCTGTAACCCCGCTGACACCATGCTAGACGCTTGTGTGTTTAAGTCAAAGAGAGTGACAGAAAAAGTATGCTTCAGTCTGTAGAGCCGGTTTAGTGAACCTGGGAATAAAGCGGGCTCTTTTATGCGTGGGGAACAAGGAGGGGCAGCAGGGAATCACTCACAGGCACATCGTCACCATGATTCGCCCCTGGCCTGTGCTGTCATCGCTCAAGCAAATCCCAGGGGCGAGTCTTGTCTCATACTCACATTGGGGTGGATTTCTTTAGGGCATTTTATGAATCATTAGTTATTCATAGTTTTTGTGGAAAATAACATGATTTATGGTTCAACAATAGGAGTGATCCATAAATGAAGATTAAAGAAGCAAGGCAGACACAAAAATATAATACACCCAAGGCGCGTGAAGATGTTTTGAAAGATGAAGTAACATAATAAACGCAATATGTTTAAAAATTTAAAAGAACACGAATTGTACAAAATATTGATTTAGCCTCTGAAACACACACCCAAAAGACTCTTCATTTTGATTCACTATCTTTTGTCTTCACTAATTGTGAAGCTTTAGCTTAGAAGGATGATTTTCCATAATGCAAAAGACACCACACATTTGATCTCTACTTAGAGATAATTATGCGACCATTATATGCAGACAGTTTTAATAATGGGTTTAATGAAATTAGTCATCTCGAGCAAAGCGTATTTCATGCCACCCTCTCACCAATACTTCTCTTACACATACTTTTTTTTAAAATCTCACAATAAGACATTCAATGAAAAAAGCAGTTGCTTGAATTAGATTAAAACGGCCACTACATGAAGCTCCACAATCTTCCATTCTTTATATATTTAATATTTGTTATAAATAGTAGAATTTCTAAAGAAACTAGGGAAAAAGCAGTAAAATGCTGACCTGGTTTCCAATGTCCAGAGAGAGAGGTGCAATCTTTCCTAAAGCCACTGCTGCACTATATAGTTAAAAGAGCGAAAAAGTGTTCGCTGTCCAAGGCTTTGAGGGAACGGACATTAGAGGCACATGGTGAAGGGATGAAAATCAATCTCAGGTGTTTGCTATGTAGAAAATGGAGGGGGGAAAAGAGGGACAGAGTAAGAGATACTGTTTGTTTCATGAATGAAAGAAGGCTCTGTTTGGTGGCCAGAAGGACAAGAATGGCTCTATTTTACATGGCAGCTCATTAAAATCCCCTTGGCCAGGAGAAAGAGGATACGGTCCCACACAGGTAAGGAATGTCTGCAATTAAGGAATTGAGGAAAGATGGTCTGCCAAATTTAACTTCTCAAATGGGTTATTTTGAATTCAATGAAATCCTATTTGAGGCTGTAGTATCAAACATTTCAATACAGACATCAGGATTTATTCAATTGGTATTAAACGATTATGTCATCACAATCACATGACTTTAATTTAGTAAATAAATAACAACGAATCACATTTGGTTAGTGTTAATTTGTTCAAACATCCAAGAGCACTAATTTAATTGGGTTTGTCCTGTATGGACACATGAGTTAGAAGTTTCTACATGCTTATGAACAGAATCTCAAAATCAGCGAAAACAAAAACACCTAAACGGTTATGTGGAGAACTGGCTGGGTTAGATGTTAGGCAAATGAATTTATTACACATGGAGAAATGAACATGAGCACCTCATACTATGAGTTTTGTAATGTTAGAAGAACATTTTCATAAAATGTCGACCTTAGAGTGTCTTCGGTAAGCATGTGTAAAAATGTAATCCAATTCATATAGTATTGAGATTAACACATGTTTAATAGATGCTAGATCTATTGTTCATTGTTAGTTTATGTTGACTAATGTAGTTAACAAATGAAACTTTATTGTAAAGTGTTACCAAACACTAAGATATAGGAAACATAAATAAATGTCATTTATGTGAGTATTATAAGTAAATATTTCCACAGTGAAATGTTTTTATTTCGACTTTCAGCAGTGAGTCATTTGTCTCACACTCTGTTTACAGTCACCTGTGTAATTACTAATGAATCTTTTAATAGTTTGTTCCTCCCAGGTGACGGGGGAGGTTGTCTGACATCAGAGAGTTTCACCCCGGGCTTGTGGGACACATAGTTTCTATGGATGATCAAGTCTGTGATAGCGATCTAGAAGAATGAAAAGACGGATGACTCAGCAGTGCTTTCCAATGATCAAACAAGAACACACGACACTGAGAACACTTGATGCTTGACCCAGCCAGATCATTAAAGACTGCCGAGTTTCTGAGCAATTAACATGATAGACCAGACACAGAACAGTGGTCTACACATCTTGGTAAAGCTCATCAGAAAATAAAAGCTTAGATTTTTTTAGGATAATAAGTGAATTTGCTTCACTTTCAGAAGTTATATGTGATGTAATTAAATTCAAATAAAATTCAAACACTGAGAAACAATGGACAGGTTTGATATATTGCAAAGGGAAAGTCAACAAATTAATCATTTAAAATTGAACAAAATCAAATACTTTATTCCTGGTATCTGGTAGTTTCGATGTGGCTTGTAATAAATCATGTTAGTAAATAAATAAGCAAGCAAGCAAATAAATACATACATATAAATACACACACACATACAAATACACATAAATACACACACATACAAATAACTTATTTTAAAATTTTCTACCAAACCATTATATAGCAAATATTAATAACAAAAGCACATTTTACACCACACTCTACTTTTAAATTCTTGCACTTTTAACAGTTACATGGTCCTGAATGTTTTACACACTTGCACAAGTATATATTATATTTGGTAACACTTTACAATAAGGTTCATTAGTTAAATAGATTAGTTAGCATGAACTAATAATGAACTGATCTTATACAGCATTTATTAATCTTTGTTAATGTTAATTTCAACATTTACTAATACTTTATTAAAATCTTGCTAACATTAGTTAATGCACTGTGAACTAACATGAACAAACAATGAACAGCTGTATTTGTATTAACTAACGTTAAAAAAAGATGAACAAATACAGTACTAAATGTTTTGCTCATGGTTAGGTCATGTTAGTTAATATATTAACTAATGTTAACTAATGAACCTTATTGTAAAGTGTTACCTTATATTTTTATAGTAATTTTAAAATAGAAAAATTCTAAAATATTTTAAGAAATTTTTTCATTGCTAAAGTTTGTTTGCACTGCTGTCAGGTTGTTCTCACAAAACCAAAACTGTTCAAGTGAAATGAGTTGTTATCTAGTAGCTCCCTCTATCAGCTAAATGCAAGAACTAAAACACACAACACATGCTGTTCACTGTTGGCACGTACACAGAGCACAAAATAATTACTGAATGTGAAATAAAAGAAGAGTAAATGTCTTGAAAATGTATTTGCTGTTTATCAGTTTGATGTTACTCAGAGTCTGGGAGCAATCTCACCAGTGAACAGTGTTTTAGCCTTGAAAACAAACATTTATGCATTTGGCAGACGCTTTTTTTCAAAGTGACTTACATTGCATTTCAAGGTAATTCTTACATTGCATTTCAAGGTAATTCTTACATTGCATCTCAAGGTAATTCAAGGTGGACTCGCTTTCAAACAAAAGCGAGTCTCTTGAAATACAGATGAATGCGCTGGGAGAACTGATCTAATCTCAATCATCCAAAACCAGTCTACAGAATACAGTCTCTCCCAAACCTTAAGTCTTGTGGATCTCCTGAATCAATGATTCTTGACCTGCTGTCACACAACAGCTGATCTGTGTAGAGGAATGACCATTACTGTCGATCTTCAACGGATGGAATTCAGTTCTTTGAGGAAATCAAACATCTTCATGAAATCAAAGTGGAATGTTTTGGTAATAAGAATAGTGTAATAAAGTATTTACAAATCATTTTTAAACTGTTAGTTTATAGTTAATACATTATCAACTGTAGTTAATAGATTACTAAACTATACACAAATAGTGATTTCTCAATTCATTGTTACTGTAATTAACAAATTATTATTGTTTAACTAGCTCATATGTAAAGTGTTAGAGTATGCTTTGTTAAAAACTTATTAACAGTAAATTATTTAGATTACTTAGAGTATGGGAAATGGGAAAATTACATTAATTTAGTGCTTTAAACCAACCTTAATAGACATTAACATTCAGTGTTCCTTAAATTGTTTACAAATACATTACACACACACACACACACACACACACACACACACACACACACACACACACACACACACACACACACAGACACACACAGACACACACAGAAACACACAGACACACACACACACACACACACACACACGCACACACACACACAATTAAACAACACTTCAATTAAAGAAAAATTTTGAATAAAGCTTGGGTTTTATTTTAGAAACAAGATATTTTTTTCGTTAAATGTAATTAAAGGTGATGTAGTTTATCAATTTGCTCCTTCTTCTTCTCTCCGATTTAATAATTTATAAAACTATTATGGGATTGCTTTCTCCTCTGTTGTCTCATTCAACAGAAAGTGTAATTAATAATATTCCCTACGTTCCCAGATAGTCATACTCTTTCGGTTGCTTTTGTCCGAACTTCACTGGGGAAAGGGCTTAAAAAGGGCTTTTATGTATGCAGCTCCATCTGACTGGAATTGACTACAAACTGGTGTCTATGGAAAATTTTTAATTTATTAGTCAGTCACTCAAAGATATGGAAGCTTGTTTCTGCCACAGAATAAAATATTTTACAATATAATTGCAACTTTTTATCTCACAATTGCTAGTCTACATCTTACAATTCTGACTTTATTTCTCAGAATTGCGTGATATAAAGTCACAACTGAGTGTTATAAAGTCACAATTGCGAGATATAAAATCACAATTGCAAGAATAAAACTCGCAATTCTGACTTTTTTTTCTTGCAACTGCAAGTTTGTATCTTGCAATCTTGACTTTATCATGCAATTCTGAGATAAAAAGTCAGAGTTGTGAAATAAAAACGTATAATTACTTTTTAAATGTTTTATTCTGTGGCGGAAACAAGCTTCCATGCGAAGATTATTCAATGGTGTGCAATTGTTTTTTAGTTTTTTCTGTTTTGTTAACCTGTGATTGCACTTGCAACTGATTATACTGCTGTCTTGGCCAGGGCACTCCTGTGAAAGAGATTTTTAATCTCAGAGAGATTATCCTGGTTAAATAAAGGTAAAATAAATAAATACATAATTGACAGCTTTATTTATTTATTGATTTAGTTAGTTAGTATTTTTAAGTGGTTATATATGTCACAAACTGCTCTGAGACAAGAAAGTTTAGATCCAAATGCAGCTTTTAATAAAATGGGGTAATCCAGACTCGTAATCAGGCAACAGGTCAAAATCCAGGTAGCAGTGATGTTACGTATGACACTGAAGCTTTGATGTGCGTATCCTATATGTGACGCAATTTCTATTGAAGCCCCGTATCAGGGTGTGTATTGGTTTCCCAGAGTCACGTGATCGATGACAAATGAAGCCTCACTTTCCGTCCAATCACGTGCGCGTTTCGCTTTGGGTGTCAGAAGACTCGAACCGCAGATCTCATTTAACGAGTCATTGTTGGCTCAGTCTGGTCAGAGACTATTTATATAGAGACATGCCACTTCCTCAATCCTCAATACAATTATATAGGGAAAACCCGTAACGGCAAATATGGCGGTTGTATGCACATGTCCCGCCCCTCCCGCTGGAAAGCCAATCGTCTGCTTTTAACAGTCAAGCCGGGAAACATTTTAGCCTAGTTCCACTGACGCATGCGCACAGTTGAGGTTTGCGACAGCGGAAAATACGTTACTGTTTGAAAAGGCAGCAGATTTGATATGCAATGTGTGCGTTGTGTAAAATCAGACATCCCAAATTCCGGGAGTCTCCCCCATATTTATAGCGGCTCCATGATGCCCGCAAATTATTTAAAATCTCCCGGAATCTAGAGCGAGCTAGCGAGAGCTCACACATACTGTGCTTCAAACCGTGCAGCGCGCGCACGTCAGAGAGGGAGAGAACCCTTGCACATGCGTAGTAAAAGTATAACCTGTGGGGGAAAAGGCGTTTTAAACCTTATTTTGGGGCAAGGTCATCAAACTTTTTCAGCGATTTTTATCATATTTTACTGCTGTTTCTATACATGCAGTTTTTATGTCCCGGTGACCAGTGAAAGTGCAGTTCTGACTCTCTGCCCATTCATTTAGATAGGAGCCTAGTCTTGTTAGTCCGAAATAGCTGCCCGGAGGCGTTGCCAAGATGGCGGCCGAGTGGCATGACTTGCCTAAAAGGACTTTGGTCTTGGATGGGTTTGTGAGGAGAGTGCTGTACTTTGAAAGTAAATCAATACATTACATTTAAATAACCAAAACTTATTCTTTTTTGTAGTTGTGTCTTTTTGTTTTTGTAAATTCTTTGCACTTTTGGTGATTTTAGGTAATTTGGTGTTGGTATTTGGGGTTAGGGTGGGCTTAGGGGAGAGGGTATAGGGTGTTGGTGTTTGGTGAAGGGTTTTTTATTTACAGCAACGGCAATAGCCAAAAAAATGAAGACTTCCCCTATCTGGGAATATTTTGAGCTTATAGCTTCAAATATATGTATGCATTTCTAAAATGCGTTTCAGCACCAGATGGCGCTGTTCTCGACACTCTCGTAGCATTGAATCTTTTCCCGGAACAGTCAGGGGAAAGCCTCATTGCTTCATGAGGCTTCATTTCCCCATCCATACCAGGTAGGCAATCCAAGTTTGGCAGTCCAAACAAACAAAAGGTTGGGAACAAGGCAAACTGGTAATCCAGAGGCAGGCAGAGAGTCTAAAAAACGAAATACAGGGAACCAGAGAAATGCTCAGAGATGCAGTGCAACAACATACAAAACGTCTCGGTTACGTATGTAACCCTCGTTCCCTGAGTAGGGAACGGAGACGTTACGTCGGATGACGACGAAATGGGGTTTCGCTTAGAAAGCCTATCAACTTCGAGTATTACAAAACGAGCCAATGGCAAAGAAATGCCATGGGTCTGCGGAATTTGCATAGCGTATCTCCGCCTTACCTCGTGGGTATAAAAGGAGGACGCTGCAACATGCAGGTATGTTTCTTCGCTGAGGAGCCAAAACCGAGGTCAGGCGATCCCCGCGAACAGCGGAAAGTGGCAGGAAGACGTAACGTCTCCGTTCCCTACTCAGGGAACGAGGGTTACATACGTAACCGAGACGTTCCCTTTCGTTGTCACTCCGAGTTACGTCGGATGACGACGAAATGGGGTTACCAGTCTAATCACGCCACCTTCTCAGCTGTCTTCCAGTGCCCTGCGTAAATCTGAGATCCCTGTCGTGAGACTAGCACGGACGAAGGACTCCTATTTAGCACAGGAATACCAAGGTACACTGGGGAGCATATCCCACAATTTTAGAGGAAATATGCAATTATTGCCAACCCAGAGGGGGGGACTTAGAGAATACACATATGACCCGAAGGATGCATATGGAGAACACTGGGGTGTCCAGCCGCAGGTGGAATATTTCAACCCCAGGGGTGGCAAGGTGGCTTGCCAAGGGAAAGACACATGCTCGAAAGAGGCTTACAGTGGAAATACACATGTGGGGGTCGCTCAGGGGAGGGACCATGCACACGGGAGGCACCTAGCCGGCGCGCAGGCAATAGACACTGGCGGCGACGTCAGAAGTGCTGGAGGAACTCAGGGCTTTCGGAGAAGCTCACCTGAGGGGAATATCGCACGTATCCAGTCCGTGGAGTGGAATGGCGAGCAAGCGAAGACACCTGAGCGGGTCCAGTACTAGCTAGTTGAAGCGAGTACATGAGAGGACACAGGCTCCACTCGGAGATTGTAAAATCTGGCGAATGTGTTCGGTGTCGCCCAGCCTGCAGCTCTGCAGATGTCTGTTAGCGAGGCGCCATGTGCTAGAGCCCAAGAGGACGCCACACTCCGGGTGGAGTGGGCAGTCACACCAAGGGGGCATGGTCGACCTTGCTGCAAAGCAATGGCGTCCACTATCCAGTGAGACAACCTTTGCTTGGAGAGAGCCTTCCCTTCAGCTTCCCACCATAACAGACAAAGAGCTGGTCTGAGGTCCTGAAACACTGGGTTCTGTCCACATAGGCGCGAAGAGCACGTACTGGACAGAGCAGTGCCAAGGCTGGGTCTGCCTCCTCCAGGGGCAGCGCTTGCAGGTTCACCACCTGGTCCCGGAAGGGAGTGGTAGGAACCTTGGGCACATACCCAGGCCGGGGTCTCAGGATCACGTGAGAGTAAGCCGGCCCGAATTCCAGGCACGTTTCGTCAACGGAGAAGGAACGAGAGGAGGGCGAGGAGGATTCAGTCTCCTCGCTCCTCTCAGGAACCTGACGATCAGGTCGTGCTTCCCCAAAGACTTACCTTCAACAAGGTCATGCTGTGCGGCAATGGCGGCGACATAGACCTTTAGGGTGGAGGGAGACAGCCTTCGCTCCAACCCATCTTGTATGAAGGAAAGCACGACACTAATCGAACATCTCCGGGGGTCTTCTCGGTGAGAAGAGCACCAGCTGACGAAGAGGTTCCACTTCAACGCATAGAGATGTCTCGTGGACGAAGCTCTAGCGGAAGTGATGGTAGCCACCACCGGGGGTGGTAGGGTACTCAAACCTGCCTCGTCCCGTCCAGGAGCCACACGTGGAGGTTCCAAAGATCGGGACGAGGGTGCCATAGGGTGCCCCGTCCCTGAGAAAGGAGGTCCTTCCTCAGAGGTATGGGCCAGGGAGGTGCTGTCGCGAGGAGAACCAGTTCGGAGAACCAGGTCCTGGTGGGCCAGTACGGCGCAACCAGCATGACCTGCTCCTCGTCCTCCCTGACCTTGCGCAAGGTCTGCGCAAGAAGGCTCACTGGGGGAAACGCATACTTGCGGCCCTGCGGCCAGCTGTGCGCCAGAGCATCCGAGCCGAGCGTGCCCTCGGTCAGGGAATAATACTGGGCGCAATGGGTCGAGTCGTGGGAGGCAAACAGATCTATCTGTGCGTCCCCGAACTGGTCCCAAATCAGCTGAACCGACCGGGGATGGAGCCGCCATTCTCCCGGGAGGAGTTGAAACCGTGAGAGCTCGTCGGCTACACAGTTCAGAGCTCCGGGGATAAAAATGGCACGAAGCGACCTCAGATGCTTCTGGCTCCATAAGAGGAGGTGGCGGGCGAGTTGCGACATACGGCGGGAGCGCAGACCACCTTGACGATTGATGTACGCTACAGTGGCGGTATTGTCTGATCGGACTAGTACGTGTTGGCCCTTCAGCACGGCCCGGAAGCGGCGCAGGGCAAGACGTACAGCCAGCAACTCGAGGCAATTGATGTGCCATAGGCGCTGGGGTCCTATCCCAGGAGCCCGCGGCAGCACGTCCATTGCACATGGCGCCCCAGCCCGTGGAAGAGGCATCTGTCGATACAACAACATGCCGCGAAGCTCGTTCCAGGGGCACTCCGGCCCGTAGAAAGCTGAGGTTCGCCCACAGGGTGAAGGTCTGACGGCAGGTCGGAGTAACTGGTACTCGGAGGGTGCCGTGTTGCCATGCCCACCTCGGGACTCGGTCGTGAAGCCAAGCTGAAGCGGTCTCATATGAAGCAATCCGAGCGGCGTTGCCGCGGCTGCAGATGCCATATGCCCCAGGAGCCTCTGAAAAAGTTTCAGTGGAACCGCACTCTTGCCCTCGAACTGTCTCAGGCAAGTCAGCAGTGACTGCGCGCGCTCGCTCGTAAGCTGCGCGGACATGGCGACCGAGTCGATTTCCATACCGAGAAAAGAGATCCTCTGCACGGGGCAAAGTTTGCTCTTCTCCCAGTTGACCCGAAGGCCCAGACGGGCTAGGTGCCGGAGCACTAGGTCCCTGTGTTCGCAAACCTGATCCCGAGAGTGAGCTAGAATCAGCCAGTCGTCGAGATAGTTCAGGATGCGAACCCCGTGTTCCCGAAGAGGAACAAGGGCTGCCTCGAACGACCTTCGTGAAGACGCGAGGAGACAGGGCTAACCCGAATGGGAGAACTGCGTACTGATATGCCTGCCCCTCGAAAGCAAACCGTAGAAACGGCCTGTGTCGAGGGAGAATGGAGACATGAAAGTAGGCGTCCTTCAGGTCGATCGCTGCAAACCAATCCTGGGGCCGGGGAGCGGTTCAGCACGCGCCGGTCCAGGATTGGCCGTAACCCACCGGATTTCTTCGGGACAATGAAGTACGGGCTGTAGAAGCCGGACCTCATTTCGGCTGGAGGGACAGTCTCGATCGCACCCTTCGCCAGCAGGGTAGCAACCTCTGCTCTCATGATGGGGGCATTGCCACCGACCATAGTGGAGCGAACTCCCCTGAAGCGGGGAGGAGACCGCGCGAACTGAATCGCGTAGCCGAGCCTGATCGTTCGTGCGACCCAGCGGGACAAGTTGGGGAGCTCTAGCCAGGCTCCCAAGAACTGTACCAGCGGGGTCATGCGAACCACAGACTTCCCGTCGGTGGGGCAGCGAGGCGGTATGACTGGCCCGGACGTGGACGGCATAGCGGCCCGGTGTGGGGGGGCAGTCATAGACCGCGTCCTGACAGAGGAGACCAGGGAAGGACGAACGTTCCACGGGGGTCTTCTCTGCCAGGGGTCTGGCGACAGAGGGGGATGAGAGCTGCACAGTCCGGGGACGGCGCGTGCTGTCATCCGGCTCTGGGACAGAGGAGGACGAGGGGTGCACGGCTCGGAGGCGGCGCACCGTGTCGTCCGAGAACTCTGTGTGCTCAGGGATGAACGTGTCACTTCTTTAACCACATTAGGCTGCTGCCCACCCAGGGGTGAGCAGCGGAGAGTGGAAAATGAGGGATTCTCCCCCGGCCCTCCACCGGGGGAAGGAGTGGTCCTGCTACCATCTCCTGAGAAGTGACCATCATCCCTGAGCAGCCCGTCTCAGGAGCGCCGCTTAGCCCGGCGTTTAGCGGGGGGCGGGGCAGGAGAGGGCTGTGGCGTCCCCCCGCGGCCTCCAGAGCCCACCCGGGTGAACGGGCGGGGTGGGAGCCGCGGGAGGGCGCCTTCGGCGGATGGGCAGACTGAGGGATCTGAGCGGACGGCGGGGCCGTCGGGGCAGAATGCCAGAGTCTGCTCATGGGCGGTTGAGAACTGTTGTACAGCCCTCAACGGCACCGCCGAAGGGCCGACCTGGGATATGAGGGTGTCGGGCAGACGGGTCCGCCGGACATCCTGCACATCGGACAGGTTAGCCACAGGCTTGAATGGTGAACATCACCTGACCCAGGGAGCATGCGGCCACTTTCGTCGCTCGGGGAGCAAGGTCAGTGGCGGCGCGCAGCTCAATGAAGAGCCCCGGGTCAGTCCTACCCTCCTGCATGTCCATGAACACCTGGGCCAGGTAGACCAGCAGAATGGCCATGGCATGCAGTGAGGCGGCTGCCTGTCCTGGGCGCTATAGGATTTCGCCACAAATGTAGACGAAAAACTACAGGCTTTGGACGGGTGCTTAGGATCGCGCCGAGAAGAAGCACTCTGAGGACACATTAGCATCGCAACAGAGCGTTCAACTGGGGGGACCCCAGTGTACCCATGGGCAGCGGCCCCAGGGGGAAGGAAGGGCGGAGGAGATCAACGAGGGATCGCTGGAAGACCTGGGGTCTTCGAGGATTTCGAGATCTCCTGATGCACATCCGAGAAGAAAGGTATTGGGGTTAGACGGCGACGAGGGTCCGCGGCCACCCCAAAAACCAATCGTCCCGGGAAACCATGGCCGTCATCTCAGGATCTGACTTGACAAATGCCATATGCACACCCGAAAGTGGCAGCACTGTCAAATCTTCACTTCCTGAAAATTCTTGCCCGCCCTGTGATGCTGCGATGGACAACAGATCCGATTCTGGAACGTCAAGGGAAAACCCGCGGGGGGTCCGAAGACGGGCCCGCGGGCATCCGGTGAACGTTCACGGGTTGCGTCAATAAAGAGGGGGGCGTGGGGCACGGACAGATAGTCGGCGCCATTGTTCCACACCAACAGCCTCAGGTCACCCTGGCCACCAGCCGAAGTAGCACTTCACGTGGAGAGTGTTAGATCGGGGTGTGGATGAGGGGACTCTCTCTCTAACGAGATCATTGAGTCTCGACCATAATGACGCGATGATCACGTTCCCGCGGGGAGAACGTGAGTCATCCACAAACGCTGCTCTAGCGCGATCAAGCCCAAGCACGCAGAGCAGAGAATGCGCCCATCAAAATCGGAAATGAGTCAACCGCGACCAGAAATGCACGGGCGAGCCGTCTTTAAAAAGACGTGCCGCGTGCGAGCTCTTTTGTGAGAGAAAGAAACTCTGAGAGTGTTGAAGCGCCCGGGGAGAAACACACTCACTGGCAAACCACTGCACAGATAAGCAGGAAGCGCGCACTCGCCGGGAGATCGCCGTCACACCAACACCAGAGAATCTCGCTCGTCTGTAAAGCTGACAGTTCAGAGATGGCTTGTGGAACGAAGGATTAACTTGGCTCCGAAGCGAAAACATACCTGCATGTTGCAGCGTCCTCCTTTTATACCCACGAGGTAAGGAGATACGCTATGCAAATTCCGCAGACCCATGGCATTTCTTTGCCATTGGCTCGTTTTGTAATACTCGAAGTTGATAGGCTTTCTAAGCGAAACCCCATTTCGTCGTCATCCGACGTAACTCGGAGTGACAACGAAAGGGAACTACGCAGTGATTGAATGTGAAAACCAGGCTTATAAGGGGTGAGCTAAACAAGGTAATGACAAACAGGTGAATGTGATCAGTGATGATGATTCCGGGCAGTGAGTTATGGGAAATGTAGTTGTGAGGAAAAAACAAAAAACTGAAGTGGAGTGCCCTCTGGTGGCTCTAAATATCACAATATTTAGATTTGGGGATAGGCTTAATGTATTTGTAAACATTTATATTAACTCTTAATAATAATACAATTAATTTCCAGTCAGTTTAAAGCCCTTAATTAATGTAATTTTCCCATTTTCCTTGAATTGAGAACTATTTACAGTTAATACGTTGTTAACAAAGCATTATTTAACTCTTTACATATGAGCTAATTAACCAATAATAATTGTGTTACAGTTTTTCAAAAATGCTTACACACAGTTTTTGAAACTATGGCTCCATTTCTCTAAAATCTACACACAAAATACGCACACAAGATTCAAAACGTCACACATCTCTTGCAAAAGCAAACACTTCATTCAAAACTATTTTAACTCTTCTAAAAATGCTATGTTTGAGTAGTAACTCTACACACAAGCATCAAATGATTAGCCACACACACGGCAAACTACACACAGATGTGAAAAATGTAAAACACCACTATATTGTGTATTTTGCTTGCTTAGTGTGCAGTGGAGTGTTCAGGAGTTTGTCACACATACATGTATGTGAACAAATACACTGTACAATGTTTGCACAACTGATGGATTGTGTATATATATATATATATATATATATATATATATATATATATATATATATATATATATATATATATATAAACACTGAGTTTTGATTTCTAAGTGATCCATTTATGTATATGTGTTTTCACACAACGTTGGCTGTAGGCAATCGGGAAATGAATGTGGCATTTAAAAGGCAGTGTTTCCTAAATGAAACAAAAAGAGTGGTGTGTCTAAATGTAGAGAACTGTGTTTAAACTGAGCGTAAAGCACGTAATGTGTATATAGTTTTGCAGACTTGGTCTGAAGATTTGGTACATGAGTGATGGGTTTCATTGAAGTTTGGCCTCAAGTTCCACTTTTAATGTCTAAGCCATTTTTGAAAACTGTAATTAAACTGTAAACTGACAAAGAACCAAGAAATCACTATTTGTATATAGTCTGTTATAAATGCATTAACAACCGTTTATAAACTATTAATTAACTATTTGCAAATGATTTGTAAATACTTTATTACACTACTTATAAAGTGTTAGCAATATTTTTAGTATTGTGAATGGAGCATTGTCATTTTGTGAATGCTGTGTGTGGAACAGTGAAATTGTTTATATTGCTTGACTGGTATTTAACCATACAGATGCACTGCAGGAACACCACTGAATTGCTGTCACATCACAATAACATCACTATTAGTGGATAACAACTGGACAATTGGTTGAAAACATTCTTTACCATCCTTCAAATTCAAAAAGTCAATCATCTTAAAGATGGCTCATTGCAACATATTACTTTTTTTTTTTACTATTATTATACTATGATCTGCAGAGACTTCTCAAAGTTTCTCCCACACATGATCTCTGGATCTCGACCATTGTGACCACTGGGTTCTTGGCTCTCACTAAGGGTCTTTACTCCCGATTGCTCAGTTTGGCCTGTGGCCAGCTCTAAGGTAGAGTCTTGGTTGTATTAAACTTATTTCATTTCAGAATTATGGAGACTACGGTGCTCTTGGCAACCTTTAATACAGAAGAATGTTTTGTAGCCTTCTCCAGTTTGTGCCTTAACACAATCTTGTCTCTGAGCTCTGAATGCAGTTCCCTTGACCATATGTCTTGGTTTTTGCTCTTATATGCATTTTTAGCTGTTAGACCTTATATATCCGTATATATATAGACACATCTTTGTCATTTTGGTGTATGAAGTGTAGATTTATTTATCTATTTAAGGATTTAGACATAAGGCAACATAACAAGAAGTAAAAAAAATATATATTCTTTAAATGCACTATATGGACATGGATCTTTGTCATAAATGGTTTCCAAATGATTGGCCTGCCATGATTTCCAACATTTATTTGCAAATTATATTTTTCTATGATGTTTGAA